>JAKGUB010000805.1:1055000-1655000 GCA_026261675.1 Hippocampus mohnikei
TGTAGCGTTGACCTATATATCTAATTCATATCAATGAGTGTTTCACTCTGTCATTATTTTGCTGAGTTTTCATCCCCATAGAAGATATTTGTTTGTGTTTAGGATTGTAAAAAAATGCACAATAGGACGTCGCTGATGGTGTGTAGTGGTACACTTGCCTGACTTATTTGCAGGCAGCGTGGGATCAGTTCCCACTCAGTGACGATGGGGATATTGGTGTGGGTGTGGATGGTTGTCTGTCTCTATATGTGCCCTGCGACTGACTGGTGACCAGTTCAGCGATTTGTCTGCCTTCTGCCCGAGGTCAGCTGGGATAGTCTCCAGCAACTCCCCCTAGACCCTGTTCGGGATAAGCGGTGTTGAAAATGAAAATGAATGGATGGATGGATACAAAATATACCTATACAGTATACTGATGCAATTCTAGAAATAAATGTTGGATTATTGTAATCTAAAGCAAGATTTGTACAAGCACGGCAAAATTCTGAAACTTTCGAACCAATACTACAGATGCCACGAAAAGTGCAAACTCAGGCTCACCAGTATGATCATTCACTGACGGAGGTGTTCCAGGGTTAACATGGCAGTTTCACTATTATTCTAATCAAAATCAATTGAAATGGGGCTGTTGTTTTCTGGTTCAGTTACTTCATTTCAGCACATCTATCCCACAACAGCATACTGCATGAGTAAGACTGAGAATGAGTAAGCCTTTAATGTGTGTACACATAAAATGACTCCTACGGTTCTGGGAACTGTTTTCAAACCCTTTTATATGACTCAGTGAAGCAGACCTGTTCCCAGCCACTAGATGTGCTCTGCTTGAAAATCATTTGACTTTGGAATTATACACAGAAAGCTTGGTCTGCTTTAAAGAGAAAAAAAATAACCATAATAATAATAATATCCATCCATCCATTTTCAAATCCGCTTCTCCTCACAAGGGTCGCGGGGCATGCTGGAGCCTATCCCAGCTGTCTTTGGGCAGGGTTAGAGTCTCGTTATGGCCTTCTTGTGTGGAGTTTGCCTGCTCTCCCCGTGCCTGCATGGGTTTTCTCCGGGTTCTCTGGTTTCCTCCCATATTCCAAAAACATGCATGGCAGGCTGATTGGAAGCTCTAACTTGTCCGGAGGTGCGAGTGTGAGTGTGAATTGTGATTCCTCTCTGTGTGCCCTATGATTGGCTGGCAACCGGTTCAGAGTGTCCCTCGCCTAGTGCCCTAAGTCAGCTGGGATCGGCTCTGGCGTGCACTTGTGAAGATAAAGCAGTTCAGAAAATGGATCGATGGATAGAAAATAATTATCATCATCATCATTATAATCAGAATCATAATTTTCCATATTTCCACAAAATAATTTGCAGTTCATTGCATGAAGAAAATAGTTTATGGTTTTGGTTTTGGTTTTGGTTTTGGTTTCGATCCATCCATTTTCAACACCGCTTATCCTGTGTGTGTTGTGTTTTTTCCTCCCTGTCTTTGCATTTATACTTGGCCACGTTTTGTTGGACCTGTTGGATTTCATGGTATCCAAGTAGAGCATGCTATCAATGCCTTTGTTGTGTGTGTATATATATATATATATATATATATTTTTTTTTTTTTTTTTTTTTTTAATGCACGGAGCAAAAATTCGCTTCACGCATATTCTTATACACAATTGTTATACAGTTTAGGGGAGGATAGTGTACGTATGTCATTATGCAATGTATGTTTTATAGCCCCAACATGGTCGACGTAATGGTTCGCACATCTATTCATGGAAATCCTAATTCAAATATCTGTTGGAAGGGCGGTGGATGCGGCATGTCCTCCCTGTGCTCGCTTGGGTTTCTGCAAGTCCTTCTGTTTCCTCCCACATCCCCAAAACATATTTCTTCACTTGAAGACTCTAAACTGCCCATTTGTGTGAATGTGAGTTGCTTGTCTATCCAGTGTGTGCCAGGCAAATGACTGTTTATCAGTCCAGGGTGTGCCATGGCTCAGGCTTGCTGTTCACTGGGATCGGCCCGAATTCCCCGCAACCCTAATGAGTCCAAGCTGTATCAAAACTGGGAGCATGGATGTTTTACTATGATCAAATAGTCCACCCCTCAATTACCGGTACTCAGTGCCTCTTTGTAAAAGCATTCAATTGAACCATTTTTAAAGTGATATCTTAAGTGGGAGATATTCCTCCAATTGGAGTACCGAAAACCTTTGTCGTTTGTGCCCTGAGACATATTTTTCATTCGCAGACTGGACGCATGTTTTCCCCCGTCTTCTTTTTTAAATGATTTCCCTTTCAGGTGGGCTGTCAACTACTATCGCGATTTAGCTTTGGCACAAATGCCCCAATGAACAAGGATTTTTTTTTTTTTTTGGTAAAACAAAGGCACGTTTGGCTCTCTGTTCTGCTTGAAGATTAGGCTACAAGATCATTTATATCTAACATGGGATTCATGAACGATCTTTTTTTTTTTTTGCATGAATGTAATTTCCTAAACCTTTTTATGACCACACATCTTTTTGGGATGATTCATTCTGGCACAAGAGATGCTGCGAGGTACTTGGAAGCAGTTCAGAAAAGGAGGAGAAAATGTGTGCTTTTACTGGCAAGTTGCGGTTTACTGTAAATGACATACATACCGGTAGTTTACTGTAAACTTAAAGATTTACTTGTGCTCTATACAGTATATATTTTTTTTAATGGTGTATAAATTGACCGTATTTGTGTTTTATTCAGTCATGTATTAAATACAATGACATTGAGTTTGCCTTCCAAATTGTTTGGGTACAGATGGCCACATTTGATCCCTCAAACAGATTTTCCAAGAAATGTGTCCGTTTTGTTTGGCTATAATTGTTTTTTTTTCCAAGTCTTTTGACTTTTTGGGAGGATAGAACATTCAGTGATTAGCCACCCAAAAATGCATTTTACCGGCTCAGAAAATATATTTTGAAAAAAAGTACTTGATTTGACGACTTGAAAGGCCCAGGCCTCCAATGTATTTCAACTCATTATTTTCCTTTAAGGAACTAACCAATTCTATGGAACAGTTTTAATAATTCCTCTAATTTCTACACGTGTATTTCATCTCGCGTAGCTAATATTCAGCACGGAGGACTGTTCAGGTCGAGTTTGCCTTCATATTAAAAACCCTTCAGATCTTTGACAGTGATATTGCAGCAGGGGATTAGTGCCGACATTTACTTGTGCGTCATCTCTATTAAGACCAACTTTAGTATTTGGTTAAAGCTCGAAATTCAGCAAAGTAGGGAAACTAATAAATTACCGGCAATTCATTTCCCACAGCTCTACTCAAGCACAAGCAATATACGGTAAATTAAAGCATTGCAGGATGTGTATTACTGTAAAGTGGTGCTGGAACATAAACAGGGTAAACACTAAACAATGCACACAGACACCCACACTCAGAAGCCATGAAGGCCATTTTTTTTTCTCCCGAGGCAAACCATTCATGCCCGATCTTGCATATCAGTGAGATTAAATAGACTACAGGCACGTTGCAGTAGGAGGGTATTGTTACCTGTATTTAATCTCCGATTTTCCCAAAGAAAGAAAACTGACAACCCATCTAACGACGACTCTGGTACAACAACATAAATACTGAATTGGAATATGAATTCCAAAAATTAAGCATTTTTTTTCTCCCCTTTGTCACTTTCTGTAAACATTGAAAAATGCAAATCAAGTCTTCTCAGTTCTCAACAAGACAACATCTAAATAACAACAAGAGTCTGTGAGGCTTGGCTGCTTCATTGCAAAGTCTCCAAAGGACTCAGAGAAAATGTTGAACCTTCTCTCTTTTGAAAAAGAAAAATGTTTCTTTTGCTTTTCTAATCTTAACGTTCAAAGGTGTCAACTTCTTTTTCGAGACAGCAGGGTGTAGCGATGAAAGGGGTGGTTGCGGTCGGGCTGCGTCCATCAGAAAAGGCTAGTCAGTGTGGTCTGTGACGGGCTCCTACGCTCGTGGACGTCCATGCCGCCTGCCACTGAGGTGAGCACAGAGGTGACTGTGGGCATGGTGGGGTTGGTCAAGTCTGTCAGGGTGGTGGGGGTGCTGGAGGGGCTCATGGAAGCATTTGAGATTTCAGAGGCCGGTCCTGACGGCGTGCCGCCCTGCAGCGTGGAACCGTCAGAGGTCTTGTCTGCACCGGTGCTTTCTTGTCGGAGAAGATTCCTCCTGAATTTGGCCCGAGCGTTCTGGAACCAGACCTGCACAACAAGTATGTTTGTTAAATCAAATCATTTGCAATACAGTCGAGTGGAGTTGGTAATCGCATTCACACAGGTCCACAACATTTTTTACAAGACATTTGTAAAAAAAAAATCATGTGAACAAATTTGAAGCTCTTTCCACGACAAATGGAAAAGTTTCCATATATATATATATATATATATATATATATATATATATATATATATATATATATATATATGATTTTTTTCCAACAAAGATCACCTTACAAATAAATCCCTGTCACCTTGTCACTTACGACAGCACAAAAACCGAATAATTGATAATTAATCAAATGGAGGAACCAATTTGTTGCTGAGATTGTGTCCTGTCATTGGGTGTCCTTTACAGTGCAAGGCAGAGATGAATGAAAAGCCTATACAGCGTGATGCAAAGGGCCAGACTGTTGAGTCAAGTGTGAAAGTGTATTAATTTTCAAAATGCTAACCCATTCAACCAGTCAATGCACAGAGCATCCATAAGCAGCGGTCCAATCAAATCAGTCCTAGTCAGCATACAATTTTCAAATAATGAATAAAAAAAAAATCAGGCCAATATAAAAACACACACAATTAGCAACTCATTCTAATGCTTTTCTGCATCTCAATATTGTTCAAGTTTTCTCTAACAGCTTTGCTCGCATTGTATGGTAAGCCTCGTCTAGAACACAAACCTAAGGCGATGCACACACACACACACACACACACACACACACACACACACAAACACACCCACACACACAAATGGGAAATACTGGACCAAATGGGATGTCATTGCACACATGACCCAATCGTTGTTGCAAGGCATCTAACTGCAAGCAAAAAACTCTTTGGTCGTGTTAATTATTCAGACTTAGTCCTTAGTAAAGCGGGAACGCTGCGGAAAATGTTCTGAAGGATACAAAGCCGGTTTACCTAATCCCAAAAGTGATAGATGACAACCGTCAATTAATGCAATGCCTGCATTAAGTTGAAAAGGAGGGACTTGAGAAATTAGCATTGGAGTTAAATGCCGTAATGGTACACATTGGAGATCTGTTTTTCATTCGTCTGTGTCAGGGCTTAGGGAACTCCGGTTTTCTGGAGCCATGTCCTGCCTGTTTTAGATTCCTCCCTATTCCAAAGACACCTGATTCAAATGATCAGCTCATCAGCAAGCCTAAAACAATTGTGAAATCAGGTGTGTTGGAATAGGGAGAGATCTAAAATAGTCAGGATACGGCTCTCGAGGAACCCCAGTTTCCTATCCCTCATTTATGTAGCGGCATCGCTCCCTACTCAAATAAACAATGAAATAACATTTAAAAAGGCCAATCTGAGACCTGCAGCGCTGCTCTGATGCGCAGTCCTTGCAAATTTCAGCACAGCAACCTGACTTTACGGCTAGTTTTAATTCACCCATCCATCCATTTTCCGATCCGCTTTTCCTCACTAGGGTCGCGGGGCGTGCTGTAGCCTATCCTAGCCGTCTTCAGGCAGTCAGTGGGGACACCCTGAATCGGTTGCCAGCCAATCGCAGAGCACACAGAGACGTACAACCATGCATGCTTACTCTCACACCTAGAGACAATTTGAGTGTTCAATCAGCTTGCCAAGCATGTTTTTTGGAATGTGGGAGGAAACCGGAGTACCCGGAGAAAACCCACGCAGGCCCGGGGAGAACATGCAAACTCCACACAGAGAGGCCGGAGCTGGAATTGAACCTCTGCACTGTGAGGTCGACGTGCTAAGCACTGGACTACCGGGCCGCCCAGTTTTAATTCACTGCATCGAAAAGTCTAAAGTTGAAAATGAATCGACTTGGCTTGATTTCAGGCATAGCAATAATGACTCGTTCCAAGGGAGTAAGGCCAAATCCTCATGGAGCCGCAAACCACTACGCCACACATTGTAACTCAAAACAACCTTTCTATGACATAGAGTGGAATTAAATGAAAGTAAAACAATTGAACGGATGATTTTTAGGTATGAGCCATCCAGTTCCAAGAAAACAGATCAATATCTCTTCAACTTTGTCAACAAATCTTGACATTTTGGATCGATGTTCAAGTCTGTGTATGGTAACTCCAATTGAGTACACATCAATACATCCGCCATCATCCTCACGTTGAATACCGCTTTCTCTCATAAGAGGTCACATGTCAGGTGGAGCCTCTCCCAGCTGACTTTGAGACAAAAGGCAGTGTACACCCTTGGCTAGTTGCCAGTCAATGACAGCAAAAGGCAACGGCATACAAAAACAATTTATAATTGTCAGAGTGCGGCCTGATACTTTTCAGACATGAAGGTAAATGCGCGTCTTTTCGAAAAATGTAAAAATCTCATCAAAGAATGTAAAACATTCACACCCATTTCTTTCTGCATCTACCATATAAAACTGTCTTTTGGAAGGTAACAAAGTCCATCTTTCCGATGAAATTAACCCTTTCTTGCACCAATAATGATAACCTGTAACCTGACAACATGATCAGCCGTCCACTGCAGTAACCGCTGTCCCAGAAAGAGTTAAGTCATCTTTGGTTATTTTTTTTCCCCCCTCATATTCCTCATATGAAATTGACAATTTTCCTGTTATTCATCACCAGCCTGTGTGCCGCTGAGTGCAAGTGATGGAATCATTCTTGCAGCCCGGGGAAACAAGCTGGGGGAGCAGCACGTCAGCTGCAATCGCAGGCGTGAAAACTTGAAAGGATCAAAGCAAAACGACTGCTTTGTCTTCCGCAAGCGTTAATTAAAACAGTAGGACGAATTGAGAAATGGTCTCGTCCCTGTGATGATTTTACCAGTTGTCTGTGGGATTCTGCTGTAATCGCTCTTCTATTGCATTAAACAGCTTTTGTTTTTCATCCCTCATTCTTCATCACGTCGTTTATTCCCTTGACACATATCGTCCTTCCCCTTGCAGAAAATTGTCATTTATGCTACAAAATGCAACTTTAATTTAACTATACACAGCATTTTTTTATGAATGTCACATCAAATGTTCAGAGTGCAATTTCCCTCGATTAGTAAATACAATGCAAGCGACAAGGTCAAAGGTCAGCTGGTTTTGTTTCTTTTTTAGGACAAAACACAAACAGCATCTCTTTCCATTCTTTTACGCTGCAGTTGTTTTACAGTGATTGACTCTTATTTCCCAGCAATTTGGGTGTATTTGAAACAAAATGGAAGATTGAGACATCATGGACGTGAAGACTTGTGGTTTTAATTTCTTATGAATTCAAGCCATTGTATGCAGAGTACAGTGCCTGAAATTTACTGGCCACCCAAATACTGGAAGCCGTGGACAACCCCAACTTCTGAGTTTCTACCTTGGAGAGGTTTCGCTTGGGCTCACGCGTCTGAATATGTGGCAGTGTATAAAAAGCAAATTTGTAAAAATAAAACTAAAACCATCGCTCTCCAAAACACCTCTCGACCTAACTGACTGCATTCTTTTTCTGTGAGTGCGTGTTCACCTGTAAGACCCGCTTGGTGAGACCTGTCTTCTGGGCAAGCTGCTTGAGGTCCTTGGCGTCTGGATTATGGTTGATGGCAAAGTAGGACTTCATTGTTCTCAACTGGTGGTGCTTGAAGGACGTCCTCATGCGCTTCGTCTTCTGACTGGAGCTATACTGGGAGTCCCTATCCATGGACTCGCTGTCGTTCTCGTTGCAGCTCAACGCTGCAGCCCAGCAGGGAACAAGAGGAAAAGATAATTACACAGTGGCAACAGTGATCTCATCATTCATCATCATCATCATTCGGATTCTTTTGTATTCCTTTCCGGCATCTAACAGCATCTTTTAGTTTTACAGTACTGCGACTGCTGCAACAACACACTTGTTCACATCAGCGAATGTGATATTTTGCGCCATAGAGGAATTCATTCATCGACATCCTCTTCAGCTTGGCACCAAAGACGATAATGTACGTGCGCAGTATTTATGTCAATGAGAGGGCGGGGAGGAGGTGGGCGACGTGGGAATGTAATATTTGGGGAAGCATTTGAATTACAGTATTTTTAATTTCCAAAATTAACCAGCTCCAACTTGGTACAGTGCCACCGACGTCGGTGACAGCCACACATCCTCTGAACCTTGTTACACGGCATCTTTGTCCGTCTTTACCAGGAGGAGGTGCTAGCCAGGCTTGAGTAAGCAACATACTCGAGCTTATTTGTCCCGGTCTGCAAATTTCTTGGCAATGGCCGAAGTGTTGCTGCGTGCATAACAGTTCGTGTTCAATATCATAACGCTGCAAATGATGAATATCAAGCGAGTGAAAAGAATCATGATAACACTTCTCTTAATTAGTACAGCCACACCACGCAGAACAAATGCTGCCTCTCCAAAAAAAAAAAACCAAGAAAAAAAAAGCATATGTTGGAGTATTTTTATCAGGAAGCAATCTGGGGATGTGATCTGGTCCTTTACTGCGAGTCTCATCGAGTGTGTTTATAATTTGGCGCACGCGGGCCACGTGTGCCCTCGTATGTTCTCTGCTAACAGGTGAAGTTGGATGCGGTTTGTGGTTGAAAACACAAGAGGGCGCGCTGCATCTTTACTCTCGTCGAAGATTCTTTTCAATCTGTGATATCGTTCCTCGTCTTGTTTCAAAATTGAAATGCCCAATTAAAGTTGTACTTACACATGGATCATCTATTATTTCGTTACATGATTTTTTTCCACAAAACTTAGGGTTTTGGGGTTTTTTTCAAAAACGCACACCGCAAGCACACGTGTATAATGGTTATTAAATTGAGTGTGAGTGTGCGTGGATGAGCCTGTCTGTTGTTATGTTGTTACGTTATATTACATATTGAATCTGACAAAACCGAGGCATTAACTTGGGAGCCTCCCAAGCAAGTAGTGCTGCATGAACCTGATGTCGCTTCCAGTGAATAATTCTGACAAGCGTAATGATCTTTCTGGTAACAAGTTTGGCCTCGTCCCAGTGCAAAAACACTTTGTGTGTGTGTGTGTGTGTGTGTGTGTGTGTGTGTGTGTGTGTGTGTGTGTGTGTGTGTGTGTGTGTGTGTGTGTGTGTGTGTGTGTGTGTGTGTGTGCGTGTGCGTGTATGTGTCGGAAGGGGAGTGGGGTGGGGGCCTGCAGATGTCTATGGAGTCAGACAAGTGGAAAGGGTGAAAACTGGCGGAACATCAAAAAAGTTCCCTTTTTAATCTCAAGGAGGACAAATTAACTACAACACACATGAAGCAAATGCTTACTTGAAATTGTGATTTTTTTAAATTTGTTGTTTAAGGTAAGCATGGACTCTTCGTGTGAAAATGCCTCTGTCATTAAAATCATGGTGAAAATGCGTTTTCAGAAATGTGTTTGCGGTTTATGTTTGCATTATACGCATGTTGCAATTTATTCTATGATCTGGTTCCCCTTATCAACAATTTTACTTTCCTTCAGCCTTACGAACAGTTCATCATTGACGTCCATAATGCGACTTCAGCGTTAATTTTGTTGCTATTTTGAAAGCAAAAGTTTGAGCTCGGGAACAACTCGAACTCCAGTAAACAGGAAATGTTTGAAAACGACTTGAACGAAACTTTAAATAGACGTTACACAGAATAAGACAAATCGGAACCACGCCCCCTCAAAGAATAAATGTGAACGTCAAGGAGGGGGAACCGGGAACCCCCCCCCTCCAAAAAAAAAGTCAATTACAGGGAAGCTTACTTTGCCACGTCTCGCATCTGAAGAAAATATAATTCAAATTAAAATATAAATTCATAAGACTGTAGATTTTGTTGCGTTGTGAAATTTTACTTTGACTGAACGAAAGATTAAATAACCCGCTCTCCCCGCATAAATTGTTGTCCTTTTTTTTTTTCCAAAGCACCCCATGGCCCCCCTTACCTGCGTTATAAGCTGCCAGCTCCGCTCCGGGCCCAGGGCTCTTCCTCTTCCTGGGCCGGCCTTTCTGCACTGTCCCCACGCCGTTGAAGTAGGATAGTCCGAGCGTGTTGGCCGGGCCCAGGCCTTTGTGTGGCACTACGTCCGTGTGATTAAAATGCGTCTGATAGTCTCCCTGGATGAGAGTCTCAAAGTGTAGCCGACAGTACACCAGACTGTCCTTCATGCCAAAATGGTCCCCGGTGGTCAGCATCTTGCTGCAGGTAGTGCAGGTGAAGCAGTTGAGGTGGTAGACCAGGTCCCGGGCCCGCATCACCATCTCCGAGGCAGAGATGCCGAGATGGCAACGAGCGCATCTCTGCACCGAAAATCTTCTGCGGGCAACACAGAACCCCATCAGCGGCTGGACACGCACACGAGTTCGTGGAGGGTGGGTGACTGCTCTGACAACAACTATAGTGGACGCGACACTCACTGCGCGTTCAAGAGACCAAAGTTTTGCGCTTCCGCCACGTCTTCCAACACGGTGGGGATTTTAAATGCATGCAGTTTGAGACAATGTACCTTTTCGTTTGCTCTTATGAAAACAACAATAAAACATTCGGGTTAGTAAAACATTTTTCTTTCTTTCTTGCTTGCTTTATTTTTTCCACATCAGTGTAAAAATATTACTGGACTGGCGTAAAGGTGATCTGTCAAGTTAAGCGAAGGCATAGAAGTAAATTGAGTTTCATTTTGTTTCTGTTTCTGTCTCTTCTGTATTTTGGGTATAGTATTCCCTTTCGTTGTTTCCCTTGTGTGTTTCAGCCTAAACACCACACACGAATAACAACCCCCAGTGCATGGATTCAAATTAACGGTAGAATCGTTCAAATCACGCCTTTATAATTTTTTCTGCACCCTTAAAACTGCTCGGTCAAAAATAACCTACTTTTGGTTAATAATAAGAATAACGAGAAGAAGAAGAAGTGGACGGACCCGCTTGGGTCAATTTGATCAAACTTTGGATTGTTTTGTATTAAGCCAGCCAAATTCTTGAGAGTTGTTTTGCCCCCTCCCGCCATGTTTGTTTTGTTGTTTTTATCGGGTCCAATATTTGGCAACAATCTGCATTTTAACCCAGCAGTTTTAACAGTGTGGCTGTATACAGTGAAGTATAAGTTCTTTAAAGCAAAATGCCGCCTTTCGGGCAAATTGAATTGCACGCGTGGTCTGACGTGTCATGCAGCGTGGCCGCGGGGCCCTCCTACCTATAATAGTCTTCCTTGCAATAGATGCTGCCGTCCTTGCTGAAGCAGGTGAGCTCCGACTCCAAGTTGAGTTTGCACTCGCAGCACTTGAGGCAGCGCATGTGCCACTGCTTGTCCACGGCCAGCAGGTAGTAGCGGTCCGCAATCTTCCTGCCGCAGCCTGCGCACAGGGCCACGCGCTCTGTTGTCAGGCACGGCATGGCCTGTGGTCAGCATGGAACATACACCAGGACACAGTCAGCGGGCCAGACAAGTCGAGAGTTTTTGCAACATCTCCTGAAAAACGGACCCTATCATATGAAAGGACAATTCATGGAATCCGTTCGTTCCATGTTCGATTTAAGCACTATTCAATCCTCAGTATTATTATGCACAGATAAAAAAAAAAATAATAGCTCTTGATTATAAAACGGCAAATCGTCGAATTCTTGCCCCGTCAACACGAAAATTGGATAAAAATTAAACATGCCGTAAATGGATTTAGAATGATGCATCGTAGAAAACATGACTGCAGTCAACATTTGCTCTTATAATAATAATAATAATAATAATAATAATAATAATAATAATAATAATTATTATTATTATTATAAGAGCAAATGTTGTTATTATTATTATTATTATTATTAAGCAAATAATTCACAAAACAGCCCAGCTCACATTTAGATATAATTTCAAATTGAATGCGTAGTTCCATTAAACGACTACAATTTGAAATTAAGTTGCTCTGTGAAGTTGCTCGTGAAAGAAGATATAATTGTAGACCTACTCTAAGTTAACTGTATGTCACTGAGAAGAATTACTCGCAGACATATTATTTTTTTGATCGTTTCAATTTTGGCCTTGAATGTTTCTCCTTCGGAAATCAACATTTCATTTTCCATTTTTTGACATTCGATTAATACATGTTTTTGACATTTGATTTATTCTTATATTATTATTATGAATACTATTATTATTATTGTTGTTGTTTTTGTTGTTGTACATTTATTTGTATTGTTTACTGGCCAATCCTGATTTGATGCCAGTATTTTTTTTCCTCCAGATTAGCCTTTCTCATTGCTTTCGATGTCGGAGTCCGTGAGGGGAGTTTGCTCCTATCAAAGCCACTAAAGCATCACAATATCAATTATTTGATACTTTTCGATACTGTCTGCAGTCAAATGTCCAGAGGCCGCCACGCAGTGTGCTGTAAACAAGCCGAAGGGATGAAATAAATTGCTCCTACCGTCTCCGACTCGCCCATATCGATAGCTGAGCTGATGGCCGCTGACTCGCTCTTTCCTCTCCGGTCCATTTCTTCCACCACGCCGTGCACGTCGCCTCCGGGGAGGCCATGGAATAGCATCGTTGCCGCCGAGGGGAGAATATTATAACTATTCTCCTCGGATCTAAAAGCCAATATGTCCATCAGAAGAAAAAAAAGAAAAGAAAAAGCCACTTGCGCTTCTGTCCTTTATTTTCTCAGGCTTTTCCTTGTTGACGTGACAAGTTGAAAATCCGGATCAGGGAGGGAAAAATGAGGGGAAATTGGACACGTGTTCTCCTCACTACTTATCATCTGCCAATGGAGAATCTTTCCTGGATATCATTCATTCTCAATAAGAGTAGTAATTCGCAACTAACAATGAATATTATGAATTTTGTCTCCGTCTTGATATATATTTTTTCTTTGACCACCTAATCCTTCTACCATTTCTGCTTGAAAATAAAAACGTACCAAACGGCCGGGCTATGCTGCTCTTGATTCCGATGTGTCCGCCACCAAGCCAGGGAGTGAGATTTCAGCATTCGACAGTCTCAAAATACCTCCCCTCCACTCCAGAATACAAATTTACTCTGTGCAGGTTTGAAGACGAGTCGCGGAGACTCCCCGCATCTCCCAATTAAGAAAACAAACCAACCAACATAAAACAAGAATCCAAATGATAAAACGGCGCGCGGAGCTTCCTTCTTCTCCGTTTGGTTCACCAGTCCAGAATGTTATGTAGGTGACATATTGGAAAACGAAATTTAAAAAATGATTTGCATCATGGAGTTCCCTCTGAGACGAGCGTTTTTCCTCCTCTCTATTCACGGTTGCCTGTTTACGTTGCTGTTAAGTCTCCTGCCAGAGAGAGGCCGCATAACATGTGCGTACAAGAAGAGGAGGAGCTGTCGCTACGTGTTTCTTGCCCCCCTTCCGCACCCCCTCCTCAACCGCCGAGCCTCTTTCTCACGTCCACTTTGGACTCTTGCTCCTTATCAAGTAGGCCCAGTTGCGTCATGACGCGCCGGGTGAGTTCATTGGCTGGGCCGCCGTCATCGAAGTGCTCCGAGTTACTTGAACAACGGAGAAGGCTGCGTGCATGGGAGCTTCACGTCTTGTCTCGGTTAGCCTGGACCGCCACACACACCGCCAACTGGAGCTCAAATGCTGCGAAGAAATAAGAGAGTCGAGCTGTGCGCACTGAAGACGTCTGTTGGGACCTTTTGGTCTCATGACGCGCATCTGCGCTCCGAGTTGCTCCCAACAACCTCGCCATGGCAGCTTTACGTGATGATTAAGTTTTCGTTTTTTCCCTACCACTCTTACATCGTACATTTTTATTTAAGGTTTATGTTAAAGCAATCAAAAACCACAATACGCACCAATTCATAGTTGGCATGGCTGTGGTATTATTATTATTGTATTGTCAATATTTTCAGTGTAAGTATAATAACATGTTAATTTGGTTCAACCCCAAAAAATAATAAAATAGGGCTCATAAGTATAATCTGTAGCTATCATCAGATGTCTCAATATTTAGACGTCCTACGCCCGGCCCCGCAAATTTACCCTTCCAATGAAAGGAAAGGGGGAAAAAACTGTCACGTCCCGGACTTGATTTAATTGTCATTTGTGAGCAGACAGCGAGCAGTTGGTTTAGCAACAGGGACTGCACCGTCGAGATGAACTGATCCACTCATTCTAATTAGCTCTCCGCTCTTAATTGGGCGGGGACGAGTGAACCTGGTCATCACTGCTCACAAGGAGAGGTTTGATCGGGCGCGCTGGGATAAAACGACAGGTTAGCACATCATCGCGGTGCCTTTTGTTCTTCCAAAATAACGTCCAAAAGGTTGCTGCAACGCCGATGATACAGTAAGACCGATTGAGAGTAATTATTGGACTGCCCATTTCTCGTTTGAAACAATATTATAATTCATAATTCACAGTTTTCCTAGTGTTTTCAAATTATTTGCTGCCCCCCAGCCTTTCTCCAAACGACCCCCTGTCCCCATGTCCTCCATATAAAAGCTGCCATTTAGGCTATTGTGAGGTTTTACAGCACAAATATGACGTTAAGCTTCTAAATCCTTATTCAAACCACCTGGTGTAATACCCCTAATTGAATACATGCATATTTATCGTCTGGATTTTCCAGCCGCTATATGGCTGTCTTTATACATTAAACATTGCGGCAGAGGGCATGTCTGCAGGCGTGTATGAAATATGATATTAAGTTGCCGTGTGTAGGGCCTTAAAGGATGTGGGGCGTTTGTTTGTACCTCTAGAGTCAGGTCTGCAGGTTTTCGAGGATTACATTTAAAATGAGTTAAGGATGAAAAAGGTCACGTTTTACAACCGAGATTATACGGGCGATATCACTGATTAAAATGGTGGTGATAGATATCTTGTCGATTCGAGGTTTCTACCTGGATGTAAGACGCAACAGAACAACAGCATCAAGCTTGAGAAGCGCTGCAGTTCACAGTGCCACGACATTTAAAAAGTTAAAGCCCTCTCTCTCTCTCTCTCTCTCTCTCTCTCTCTCTCTCTCTCTCTCTCTCTCTCTCTCTCTCTCTCTCACCTCAACATACACAGTGTATTGCATCGGACGCATTCTATGCCCCCGTGTGTAAAACATTATTGAAAAGATAAACTCTCAACCGAATTTGTGTCTGCACGATGTAGGACTAAACTTTTGGTCGGCTTGAGAGTAAGCACATGACCAATATTCCCCCCAATTAAGAGCATGGAATATTAATTCATGATACATGTTTTATATTTCCTATTTTTAAATAAAATCCTGAGATTGTATGAAAAGTGTCACGTTGCGTGGTGATGGTGGACCCCAAGAAGCAGGCACGAGGGAGGAGCAGGGTGTACTTGACAAATTGTATTTAATAAAACACAGAAAACTAAGTCCAAAACAAACAAAGTCCAAAGTATCAAACAAAAATCATGACTGAAGATAAAACATAACAGTAACCGAAACATGACAAACCTGATGGCAGCAAACAAACAAACATGACAGTAGCAAACAACAGCAACAAATGACCCGACACTGAATGCTCGGTGTGGGAGTCCTTTTAAAGCACTAATTGCCAAACGACCAACAGGTGTGCAGCTCAGGTAGAGCCCTGCAGTGCCACCTGTTGGTCCCAAACCGAATCATGACAAAAAGATAGTTTACGCATAATCAGCTGTCTGGATGAAAGACTGAAATAATCATTTGTTCATCTTCATCAATATAACTTGGTTGCCAACATATAGATAGTAAATTATTTGAATTATATTGAACAACCCAACACAAATAACACAAGTTCATTGAAAACTAAAACTCACACACTCACTCAGACACTCACTCAGACACACACACACACACACACACACACACACACACACACACACACACACACACACACACACACACACACACCTGGAGTATTTTGCATTGAGACGAGGCTAAACTTAGAGGGCACCAACATGATTATTGTTTCATTCACTGGAAAAGAAATAAGGTCGATGCAGCCTTGTTCGCTTCGAGGTTGAGCGTTATTACCATGTCACTATCACTATTACTTCAACAACAAAAGTTTGTTAAAAACGAACATCAACAAAAACGCCACATCAACTAAGGAGACCCAGTTGACGGGCGTGCGTTTTCTCATGGGGAAACTGCTCCAATCTTTTGTGAGCTGATCTGACAAAAGTTTCAAAAAAGATGAGCTGATATGCACTTTCTGTTTAGTAACCCGTAAAACTGTTTAATTGGGTAAATCTAAAAACATGCCAGAGAGCACCAGCCCTAATGACCACTGTGAAACTAATAAACAGCGTGAGCAGCTATCTTAAAACACTTTGAGGAAAAGTGAATGCGTGTGTGAGTGTGTGTGTGCGCGCTCGCCAGTGCGTGCTTATGCCTGCATGTGTTGGGGGTGGTTCTTGAGCTTGTCAACGACTAAAATGCTGATGCAGCTTATTACTCCTTGTCCCATAATGATTTACAAACACGGCAGCCATCAATAGCACGAATCTGCATCTCTCAGAAAAACATCACCCTCGTCAGGCTCCTGGCATCTTTTTGATCTCGCACACATTTTTAATTGTATTTTGCATAAAGGTGGCAAGCTATCGGGTGTGTGGCCTTAATGGGATGCTGCTGTGGAAGTGGGGGAGAAGGTTACACGCTCTCTGAGGAGAGCTCCGCTCGTAATTAAGAAGGGGAACAAAGCGGGAAGGACTAAAAACACATGAAAGGGAAGTCACGGATCACCTAATCACTGTACGTACGCCATCCGCACAATCGCATACACTTTGAATACAGTACAAGCATATAAGCAAGCTTTCATAAGCATAAACACACAACAGTTCAAACATCACACTCGGTACCCCTTACACATCCATCAGCCTCCTCTCTGTAAGTGCAGCGTTCGGGATATAATGGGCAGGTAAGTTTCTTATGGGAGGGAGAAGAACAGTGTAGGTTTGAACCTTTCAGGTGACTGAGGCCTCTGCACGATGGTGATGGTGATGATAATAAAACAATAACAGTGTAGTGTGCTGATCTGTGTTTTTGTTTCATTTTCATGGTGCATGTCTTGCTTGTTATTTATTTATTTTTTTCCATCAACCTGGTTCCGAGTGTCTCCATTATCAGCTCCCTCAGCAACTCGTGTTTTATCCAAGTGTTCTTCGTTCCATTTGTTGTGAGTTGTAATGGAAAGATGAGGCCTCATTGGGCAAACTGTATTGATACTGTGTTGCCACTGTGTCAATACTGTGTCACTCTGCTTCTCAAAACGTGCTGGATCTTACATCATTGCACTTTATGCAACGTACAATACTGCTTAGTTCTATTTTTATTGTCTGTTATTAGCCTATTTCTATTTTAATCCCAGTTTAAAATGTTTTTGAAATAAACAGACAATACATGTATATGTCTGTCTGTTTGTTTTGTTCTCAGCCCCAGCTGGCGTGAAGGGCGTTTCCCTCCAGCAGGCGCACCTGTTCAGCATTTACCAATCAAGGTGGCAATGTTTTTAAGGACTGCAAAGCTGCCTCGTCATCGTTGGATTATTGATCTTGCTAGCTGTAGTACTTTGAGTGTTGTTTTCTAGACCTCACAATACTCTCCATAGACGCATTCCTTATTCATAGATTCTGGTTTGTTTTGTTTTTATTTTCTCAGAATGAAAATAAGAAAATCTTTATTCATTTCACAACGGAGAAATTCCCAATTTACAGCAGCAAAGTTATGAAAGGAAGAAAGTAGAAGAACAAAACGTATAGGAGCTGCTGTGAAGGCAGCCACTCTCAGGCGCCATCTTGAAGTCATAACACAACATTATCTTATTGCTTTTGTTCTTTGGTTTTGCATTATTGGCTTCTTGACATTTCGTCTGTTTATTCTTGGTGTTCCCTAGTACCTTGACTTTCGCCAGCGCTTTTGTTTTTGCATTGTTTCTCCTGACTTATTGTGACCAGCAATTTCTGTTTGTACTTTGTTGGTGCGCTTTTCTGGAAAGAAATATTTTTGTTCTCACACTTTGTTGAAGCCTTGCATTTCTAGAATCCTGAAACATTATTCAGTTTGGTCCAGGACCTGACAACATGTGTCAATGTTAAACAGTGAAAGTGTTGTGATTGTGAAATTATGTTGCTTATGTAGGCCCATTTGTCTCGGAGGCACAGAGTGCATAAAATTACTCTTTATTTCCACTAAAAATATATATTTTGTAGTGTTTTGGGGGTACAGTGATTCCTTTTATTCAGCAATTCCTGTAGCTTTGGAAAACACTCTCTCTCACTAGATTGATTAAATATATTTGGAACTTATCTCAACTCTTAGTTTTTTTCAGTTTGGCAAAACAACATCATAAATCATTTCCAATCCGCTTTATCCTCCCAAGGGTCGCGGGGGTTGCTGGAGCCTATCCCAGCTGTCTTCGGGCAGTAGGCGGGGGACACCCTGAACTGGTTGCCAACCAATCGCAGGGCACACAGAAACAAACAACCATCCGCGCTCACACTCACACCTCGGGACAATTTAGAGTGTTCAATCAGCTTGCAATGCATGTTTTTGAAATGTGGCAGTACCCGGAGAAAACCCACGCAGGCCCGATGAGAACATGCAAACTCCACACAGGGTGGCTGCACTGTGAGGTTGACGCCTAACCACTGGACCACCGGGCCACCATGGCTCATGTATTTCAGAATTACTTAATCCGGGGGTCAGCAACACGCAGTTGCAGAGCCGCATGCGGCTCTTTAGCGCCATGTAGTGGCTCCTGGAGCTTTCTAAAAATGTTTGAAAATGGAAAAAGATGGGATGGAGATACAGTATATATTTTTTGTTTTAATATGGTTTCTGTCAGAGAACAAACATGACACAAACACTTTTAACGTTTTCCAATCCTGTAAAAAGGGGTCGAATCAATATTAAATGTCAACATTTCGTCAACGAATATTTGCGTCATAGCCTGCGACACACGTTTCTATTAGCAGAGTGAGACGTCAGTCAGGGGGCTGTTGTTAAAAAAAAAAAAATTACAAAACAAAAAAACCCAGCTGCCTTTTATTTACAATTCACCGAGGGTACTTGCTAAGAATGGGAACCTGGACGGCCAAGAGAAGCATTTTTAAATGATACAGGTACACGTGAGCTACGATAGTTAGCACACTGCGAAAGTGCATCCCATGCTTCGTTCATCTTAGCGGCCGTTCTGGCTGTTGCTCATTACGGCATGAGTGTGTAAGTGTGTGTGTATGCGCGCGTGTGCGGTAATGGGTTGATCGCGGGAGGTTGGTTGTTTGAAAAGTAGCTCTTCCGTCCAAAAGTTTGGGCACCCCTCCTCGACAGGATGAACTGCAGGGGAAAAAACTTTTAATCATGAATGCTTGTTGTGTATTTGTAGCCAACTAAGTCATGTTGATAGCAGGCTAATATAGCTCATATAGATACATACAGCATGTGTTGCCTTCATTATAAGGCTTTTTATTTTTTGCGGCTCCAGACGACGTATTTGTTTTTTGTTCATTTGGGTCCAAGATGGCTCTTGGGTTGCTGACCCCTGACTTAATCCAATGCATGGAAGTTTGATGTTCCAAAATTGAAGGGAACAAAATAATCCTATAATTTGAAGAATGACCATTGTAAATGGCTTCAGCCGAATTTTAACTCACAATGCCATTTTCTTGGCAACAAAACTGTGCAGCATGTTCACCGTTGAGCTAAACGTCTCATACCTAAATGTAAACCACTTGCACCCTGTAGAAGGAGCGCCAAGTGAAACAGCACCAGCCGCTGATATGAGATCAAAATGGTACCATAAGATGGAATCCTTTCTTCTTCTTTTGGGATCCCTATCACACTGACTTGAAGGGAGGAATTGAACTTCAAAAGATGTGTGATTCATTAGACAGAGACGGTCCCCGCTGACAGATGCGCTTCCTTAACACCTCAGTAACAGGTAGCGATTGAGAGTCACAGCAGTTGCATCGGTCACATGACTTTCTCCAAATGATATGCGCACCACCACAGCAGCTTTGCTTTTATAAACTCGACGCATGCGCCGACATGTCGATGCGCGGCACCCATCACCAATGCTGAGTGTGTTTATTTTGTTATTGATTACTTTGAATTCAGATTTGTTGTACTTATTTAAATTAGTACCTGTATTTCTGGTTCGCTTCTGTGCTTTGTGTGCCATTTTTGTTTGGTTCAATAAATTCAATTTGAGACCAAAGAGGAAAGGTTTGATGATGATCATAGAATCGTAAATTGACCTTGCTATGTAGCGAAAGCGAGCCGCATGCCTCTTTCCAGGTTGCTTATTGTACAACAGAAAATTGGCTTTTTTCTTGTATTGCGCTTTTCTACTGGAAGTACTCAAAGCGCATCAACACTGGTTCCTCGTTTACCGACCGATGATGCAGCCTCAGGAGCAACTGAGGGTTCAGTGTCTCGCTCACGGACAATTCCACATGGTCACACGTGTTGAAGATCGATCCTACAACCTTTGGGTGAGGAGACCACCACTGTACCACAGAGCCATGGCGCTCCGTAGATCTTAAAATAAAAACACGTCGGTATAAGTAAACAAGATTGAAAACTAATTTACACCCAAATTGAGTTGTGAAGAGACTTCCAAAGCAAAAGCACTCATGTCCCTCAGCACTTGCCACTGCCTCTTCCATTATCAAAATTCCTGTTGCGCACACAATTCATTCCTTTATAATAAAGCGTTTTGATGCCCTGCTGCTTACAATATCAAAACCCAAAGATGATTCCCCTAGAATGTGTTTACTGCTCCAGGCTACAGAGCAGCAGCCGACAAGGTTGTATTTATCATAATTGTACATATTATTATTACTATTATTTTATTCCAACTGATTGTAGGACAACATCGCTTTTGCATGTCGCTATTGCAACTATTATTGGAACTACTGCTATGTGCATTCTTCCATTCCACTGATCTGTTGTATGTCTCTGTCCAAGGCTCTCTCTTTGACACTCAATTCAAGTGGTCGAGGCAGATGGTGCCCCGACACTATAACAGTTCAGTTCTTATCCTCTGAGTGGTAGACTATGAGCAAATGTATTGTCTATGACTGAGAATATGGGAATATAAAGTTAAATAAAAACAGGCGTGGTATTAGCCTGGCTACTCTCAATTATCCACTCATTGGTGTCCATGCATTGCAGGTCTAGATTCCTGTGCAATATGCTTTCTCCCATGCCAAGTCTCTTCAGATAACATTTTTTAAAATAATTGTAAAAATTGGTGGCCCGGTATTCCAGTGGTTAGCACGTCGACTTCACAGTGCTGAGGTTCAATTCCAGCTCCGGCCTCCCTGTGTGGAGTTTGCATGTTCTCCCCGGGCTTGCGTGGGTTTTTTCCGGGTACTCCGGTTTCCTCCCACATTCCAAAAACATGCATGACAGGCTGATCGAACACTCCAAATTGTCCCTAGGTGTGAGTGTGAGCGTGCATGGTTGTTTGTCTCTGTGTGCCCTGCGATTGGCTGGCGAACGGTTCAGGGTGTCCCCGCCTACTGTTCGAAGACAGCGAGGATAGGCTCCAGCACCCCCCGCAAACCTAGTGAGGATAAAGCAGTTCGGAAAATGACTGACTGAATGAATATATTTAAGCATACACCTGTAAAGATGATATGTACTTGAATGAACTTCTTTTTGCTCAGGGACAGCCGATGTTTCCGCACAAAATAATCTTACCACTAACCTTGGCCATATCAGCGGCCGAACATTAATTGCTGCCCTGACAACAGCAGTGGTGGTAGCCTTCGAGCTGCGGGCGGCCACTGAGTGCTTGCCTATAGAATCCAAGAAAGTTTTGCATCTCTAAACTTCTAAAACCTCTAACCAATCACCAACAAAATTCATATGCCCAATCCTACTCTTCTCCCCTATAAATGTATAAAAACGACTGGTACAGTATTTTCTATTTTCTGGAGGTGAATATCATCTTAGTTGTATTAACTTTATAACTATATAAGGGTATTGATTCAGAAATTGGTGACCTTGTTTTTAAATTTCTTTTGCGACTATAAAATGTTATTTGAATTTTGCCTCCGGAATTTTGGTATAATGTTTATAAAACAGTTTGAACCTGGAATTAATTAATATTATACAAAAGTGGAACCAAAAGAACGAGATCCCGGATACAAGCGGCCGAAATGAGTTTTCTCCGCAGGGTGTCCGGGCTCTCCCTTAGAGATTAGGTGAGAAGCTCGGTCATCCGGGAGGGTCACAGAGTAGAGCCGCTTCTCCTCCACATGGAGAGGAGCCAGATGAGGTGGCTCGGCCATCTAATTAGGATGCCTCCTGGACGCCTCCCAGGTGAGGTGTTCCGGGCATGTCCTACTGGCAGGAGACCCCGGGGACGACCCAGGACACGCTGGAGAGACTATGTTACCCAGCTGGCCTGGGAACGCCTCGGGATCCGCCAGGAAGAGCTCGAAGAAGTGGCTGGGGAGAGGGAAGTCTGGGCTTCCCTCCTAAAGCTGCTGCCCCCGCGACCCGACCCCGGATAAGCGGTGGAAAATGGATGGATGGATGGATGGATGGATGGATGGAACCATTGTTTCAAAACCGAAACAAACGCGATCAGTGGAATAAATCTTGCTTCACTTTCTATTTGTTTGGATGAGTAAGATTTAATTTTCCTTGCCATAATGCTCAACTCTAATTTAAGATTCTTAATTGTTGTGTTCTGCAAACCTAATGATGCTTTGGTGTTTCCAGTGCAGCTCTTTGTAGCCTGTACTAAACCAAGATTTCCCTGCATTGCGAAGCGACACCTTCTTTATACGTTATGTCAGTGCTCACAAAACCCATCAAATTAGCTCTTGTTTTTTGTATTGAACTTTGGAGATAATCATTACTCCTGGCTAAGGTTAGTACACGTGGCTCATTAGTGTAGTAGTTGGCTGGCTGATTCCCACTTAATGCCGTCTTCACATTCACATTCATTCTATGACTGTCAATCAGTCCAGGGTGTGCTTGGATAGACGCCGTCCCCTGACAGGCTGTGATCATGATCAGAACAGGACTGACGAGACCAAATTGCTTTCTTCCTTTCTTTCTTCCAGCTGCAGAACCGTGCATGGGATTCATTTAAAGAATAATGTAACATGGGCAACTGGTTTACACGTCCGCCTCACAGTGCAGAGATCCGAGTTTCGATTCTGGCCTTTGCCTTCCTGTGCAGAGTTTTCATGTTCTCCCCGTGCCTGTGTGGGTTTTCTCCCGGTACTCCGGTTTCCTCCCACATTACAAAAACATGGAACACTCTAAATCAAGGGTGCCCACTACGTCGATCCTGATCTAGGACCGGTCACAAGTAGATCTGACGGGTGTAGAGGAGAAAAAAAACAAACAACCATTTTCAGATTCAGATTCAGGAAACTTTATTTATCCATCCATCCATCCATTATCTGAACCGCTTTATCCTCACTAGGGTCGCGGGGGGTGCTGGAGCCTATCCCAGCTGTCTCCGGGCAGTAGGCGGGGGACACCCTGAATCGGTTGCAGGCCAATCGCAGGGCACACAGAGACGAACAACCATCCACGCTCACATTCACACCCAGGGACAATTTAGAGTGTTCAATCGGCCTGCCATGCATGTCTTTGAAACCGGAGCACCCGGAGAAAACCCATGCAAGCCCGGGGAGAACATGCAAACTCCACACAGGGAGGCCGGAGCTGGAATTGAACCCGGTACCTCAGCACTGTGAAGTCAACGTGCTAACCACTGGACTACCGGGCCGCCCACTTTATTTATACCCATGGGGTAATTTGGACTTAACAGGCACGCTCTGCACAAGAAACATGAAAAACATTTGTGTGTCTTTGTGCATGCTAGTAATATATTGTTGTGTTAATGTACACTGCACCCTAATCATCCTATCAGTCTCATTTTCACACACAAAAAAAAAATTAAAAATAAAATAAAGCAGGTAAATCTTTAACCTACGACACCGGAAGTTGTTAGCACTCAGCAGTCTGCAATTGCAGCTTGTGATCAGAGCTGTTGCGCTATATCTTTTATCGTCATTATTCTCAGTCAGAGTTTGCTTCGTGTACAATTCACCGAGGGCACGGGCAAAGAATAGGAATCTAGAAGGGCAAGGGAAGTACTTTGAAACGGTACGTGTGAGCTATGATAGTTAATAGGCTGCAAAAGTGCATCGCATGCCTCTGTGTCAGGCTGTTTCTCATCATGGCGTGTGTGTGTGTGTGTGTGTGTGTGTGTGTGTGTGTGTGTGTGTGTGTGTGTGTGTGTGTGTGTGCGCGCGTGCGCGGTAAGGGGCGATCCCGGGAGGTTGGTTTATCGAAAAGGCGATGTTCGGTCCAAAAAGTTTGGGCACCCCTGCTCTAAATTGTCCCTAGGTGTGAGTGGGAGCACAAATGGTTGTATGTCTCTGTGTGCCCTGCGTTTGGCTGGCAACCGGTTCAGGGTGTCCTCCCACCTGCTGCCCAAAATTAGCCGGGATAGGCTCCAGCACGCCCCGTGACCCTCATGAAGATAAGCGGATCAATAAATGGATGGATGTTACATGCGTACTGTATACATACATATGCATAGGTGTGTACAATATAAACAATCAACCTTCATTTTTCACTTTTCTTGTTTTAAACCCCTTAATCGCTCTGCCTCTGTTTTCAAACACTTTAACCTATGACATATCTTTCCAGCTTTGGATGACTTTTTGGTGCTAATGTTTGTTAATGTGTCCTATTCAATATTTTTTCAATGGACGGTTTGGGAAGATATGAGAGAATGGGGCAAGAGGTAAAAAAAAGTTTTGCAGGTCTTGCAAAAAAAAAAAAAAAAAAGAATGTGTGAGGATGCTGGCAAGTGTGTTGCCGCATTACAAAATACAAGTTGACAAGCACGAATGATACCACTGTAGTTTGTTAGCTTGCTTTCAGCAGAGCAAAAACATACGTGGTGAAGATAGTCTGTAGCGATGGCTGTTTGAAAGTGCTCTATAAATACAGTTGAGTTGAGAGTTGAGAATAACTTAGGCTAACAAGCTTTCTGACATAAGACAAAATGTATCTGTTCAACAACCTTGAAATGTATTACTATTTTCCTAATAGCGGGCACCCCGCCCCTATTGTTGCATCTTATGAACCGAGCACTATCGAAAGCGCATAAGAAAAATATGATTAGCTGAGGATAAGGTCCCAAAAAATCGACAGAAATCGGGGCCCACAAGGCGACCTCAGTCCACTGTGTTGCATTCAAGGTGACTTACTGACTCATGTAAACACTCGCACAAAAATAATGTTGAAGGTTATATTTATTACAAATGTCATAGAACATTTTTAAATTTGGATTTTCGGATAAAAGTGAATAGTTACAAAGGGCCAAATCATATTTATTCTAACTAATGAAAACCTTTGAGTCTCTTTTGTAATTCTCTTTTTCTGACTCCGCTGCATCTAACTAGCCTGACTCCTTAACTCCCTTTATATTTTATGGCATTAGATCGAGCAAGACAACACAAGAAGGTGACCGAAGCCGGTTCAGTGCAATGAAACTTAAAATGGGAATATATTTTCGATTTCACAATTAAATCCATATCATCGTTTCCTCATTTTTGATGATGAATCAAGACTCTTCCCTGACCAGCGCTGTATCCCGGAAGGCAAATAATCATACTTCATCCCCATAAATAATTAACATTGTCTTTTTGTCACTGTTAAGTTTTGCACAACTGTTTGTGCCCTGGTTTTGCTTTGCACCATGCTCCCATGTTAGCCCCTGCAATCAGCCCCAGACTGCGAGCATTACAAAAGAAGCTCATTCTGCCACAGGAGCCCCTCTTTGGAGAGTAATTCTAAAACTTACATGCCTCTTATTTGTTGGGTCAAAGGTTAAATTGCTGACCCTCCCCTCCATTCCTCCCTCTCACTCTCCTCACCGTGGCCAAGCTGTACCCGGAGTCTTATATTTACATGGATTAGAATCCTTTCACGCTGAAGAAAAGAGCTGGTTCACAGTCAAAGCCCGAGGAGCAGTCCATGCTGCCCGAGTGGCCACATTATTCACTGGTAGACAATGACCATATTGTAGTTATGTGAAAAAGGAGGGGGTAGGAGGAAAGAGAAATCCCCCCCCCCCTCTCGTTTGCCATGGCAAAGTCCTACACTTGTGCCACACAGAGGGGCTGGGGGGGTCTGAGCCCCAGTCGCTTTTTCAAACAGAACAAACAAAGGCTGCCCACTGTGAACAAGATGAAGATGTCAAAAGCTTTTAGGCTGGGGGGTGAGATGGGGTTTAGGGGATAAACCAACAAAACAAGTGAAAAGGTCTTTCCTCAAATAGATAAAACCAACTAAGACTACATTTCCACATCAGATTTACACTCTTCTGAAGGTCATTTCACCTCCCACTCTCAATACCGCTATCCAAAGTAACCAACTTATTAGCACACCACTATGTAGCATGGCACCATATCTGGACATCTTTTAGCCTTCAACATTCAGCTCAGGCCTTTTTTTATTTGTATTTTTTAATACAACAATCATCTCACATTGAGAAGCACAAAGCATTGTTAAACATTGGGTCATATCCAAGAGCAAATGTTTAAATGATAGATTAGATTGCGATTGATAACAATGCATGCATGTAAGATCTGTAATGATTTTACCGCATTAAAACCAAGATCAATTTTCCATTTGTTTACTGTTTCTTTGTTTTTTTCCTCCCCCTGAGAACATACAGATATTTTTCCAGAATTATGTACCTACGGCGGCGTGACGCTTTGCAAGACAGAGGCCTGAGGCATTGTGGATTGAACGACATAAAAAGACCCGGTATACAGCCACAGCCAATTCATATGCAAATGTTTGCTCTGCACTGACTCTGATTAACTCCCAGTGAGTTCGTCGTTTCTCTATTAACAAAGATTTAGCTGCTTTTGAGTGAAGCAGTATATTAAGTGGGAAAAGAGAGAGGGGAAAGAGAACTGGTGGCGAACCTTACAGTAAAGCCCCCCCAGGACATAATGCAACCTTCATCCTATCGGCCTAATCCGTCTTGCAGATGCGAGATAGATTCAGACGCGGTACAAGGAAGGGAAGAAAGGAGACAAAAGAAAGCAGCAGTTTTGTTTCGAATGCAATCCCAGCAGCAAAAGTCCTCCAAAACCCCATGACTGAACGGAGTGAATGACTTGGGTTGGAGCCAGTCAAGAGCTGTGTGCCCAGTCGACCTTATGAATAAGAATGAGTTAAGCTGCTCTAGAACACTGCCAGTATTTGCTTTTCAGGAAATTTCCTACAGTTGTGCTGGATAACAGTTCCCGCAAACTGGAAAAAAAGAATGAAATTCACTCTCTGTTAATGTCATGTGTGCGTGGGGATTGTGTTTGACCTGCCCCGATTGTGCTTTCCCACTCCTGTGTCTGGTCACACCCGATTACCTCGTGCATTTAACCTCATGTCGCATTGTGCCTTGTCGACATTTTGTTGTAATTCTCGTGTATTGAACCCAACTTCGTGATTTAATAGTGTGTTTATGGAACTTTTTCACCTTGAGTTGTTTGGGGCCTTCTTCTCAAACTGTTCATGACAGGAGGACACCCTGAACCGGTTGCCAACCAATCACAGGGCACACAGAAACAAACAAGCATACATGCTCACACTTACACCGTGGGACAATTTAGAGTGTTCAGTCAGCCTGCCATGCATGTTTTTGGAAAGTGGGAGGAAATCGGAGTACCCGGAGAAAACCCACGTAGGCCTGGGGAGAACATGCAAACTCCACACAGGGAAGCCGGAGCTGGAATTGAACCTCTGCACTGTGAGGTTGACGCACTCACCACTGGACCATCGGGCTGCCACATTTAGAACATGTAGCAAAAATGTTTAAACTTTCTGAAAATTTTAAAATGTGCAACCAACAAAATCTGAATATCCAAAGAAATGTTATAGTTTCACAACAACATTTTTATGTCAACAAAATCTGCACTTTTTGGATGTATTGGCTTTGTTTGCAAATCTTTAATTTATTTATTTACTTATTTATTTTTGCTTTACAAACGGTCGGAGTGAACTACTGCATGCTCAGAAAACATTTCTGAACAAGCCATGTGCACATAACTGAACGACTCACCACACCCTTCCATGCCCTCACAAACAGACACGTGGTAAAGCTGCAGCACAAACATGGAAACAGCATTTGTATTGGAACACAATGGCTATTACTTGTGAACTTGGTTTACATTTATTTAAACGTAAATAAATATCGGGAGTTCAAAGGTGGGCTCAACAAATTTCTGCAAATTTTATGGAAAAAAAAAATAACTTCTACATTACAAATGCTTGCTTTGTAGCACAGGGACTTTCAGAATTGTGTCATATCAGCAGTCTGATTGCATGTATAGATCTTCAGCCACATTTATAATATTAAACCTCACTTATGTATAGTCTGCTTAATTAAAAAAAAAAATGACAGCTCGTACTCTGCCTCATTGACTCAACCAACAACAAAAAAAGAACATGCTAGAAGATCTGTGAAGTGAAATTTTCAAGTCAGCTAGAGATGGACACCCTCCAGCGGTATACATATCTAGAGGTTGATAAAATGAACTGGCTTTGAATGTAACTTTGTGCTTTTTGTACAGCTTTTGATTCAAAGGCCTGGTCGCCGAGCCACCCTTAACATTAGCATCAGCACCCTGCTCGGTAGCTTTCTGCCAGTGTGAAACGAGAAATGGCCTTTGTCAAGGTGTACTCCCTTCAATTCTCACTCATCTCCCTTGGCACTGAGGTGTTAAATTATATGCTCCAGAGAACTCCAATCATATATTATTAGGCAAACGGATTCTGCACGTCCCCTGCTATGACAGTTTTCACAGTCAAGGATTTCGACCTTTATTCCCAACCAAGTACCTCCTGCACTCTCCTTTGCACCCTCTACGACACACACACACACACACACACACACACACACACACACACACACACACACACACACACACACACACACACACACACACACACACACATCCTTCACCAATTCCTGTTCTCATTGAAAGCCTCTAAGTCGGTGGCTGGGTGTGATCACAGTATAGTTGCTTGGGGTGTAAGACACCAGGCATCACAAGGCTTTGAGAACACAGCCTTCGGCTCCCTCAACTCTCCGATGGCTTTTCTCTGGCCTCTGCTACCAAGCTAAGGAACATTCAATCAGCATACTGTCAGGGAACCTTTTTCTCACATTGCAAAAACAAGGCATTTTAAACATCCTTCTCATAAAAATGTGGACTGTGGTTGATCAATTATTCTTTGACTTTAATTGTCAGCTGATTTGTTTTAAGATACCTCCTTCCTCTTTAGCTCTGTGTTAAAGCATTCTCTGTATCCCTTGTCATTGTTAGCACCCTGGCTAACCTGGACTTCACATCTTGTTTATGTGCGTTACTAACGGCATTGTCTCTGATAGCAGGTTCCCTTGCCTCCACTACCTTAAACAATTATTATTGTTGTTAGCATGTGATAATGTAATGAGTTACACAGTTTTTATTTATTGATTTATTTATTTTAAGAACAACATATTTCACTGGCTCTATAGCTGTGCCGAATCCCATGCAGACTGTTCGATTTCCAGTCAGTGTTGCAATACCCAGTTATGGCAAGCCAAGTCTGCATAAAAAAGGTGTGGGTTGTGTCAGGAAGGGCATCTGGTGTAAAAACTGTGCCAAACAAATCATGCTAGTGACTTTCTGTGGCCATCGCTAGAGGGACGAGCCCAGAGTTGCAGGACATATTATGGAAAATTGACTTTATTTTTAATTGCTTGTATACAAATACAGCGGTAGCTAGAGTCACCGGCTGAATTTGTTTGGTGATGACAACTCTTTTGAGATAAACAGCAGGTCCAGTGACTAGCAGAGAGGCCGAACCTCACTGTTCTTTCTCAATCTGACGGGTTAACCAATAGTCCAACTCTCCTTGCGGGTAGGCAAAAGGAGTATGAGCCCCTTATCATTGGAACATACCCTCCAGTTCTTTCATAGCACGGCCTCCAACACACTTTGGGAATTCAGAATTACTATCCATGACTCCTACCCGATGTGGAATGCGCATTTCAACCACAAAGAGACTTATGTATAATAACCTATATCATGTACTGTATATGATTTTCAGATATGTTGGTTGCACAGTGAAATAGTGGTAAACACATCTGCCTCATATTTAAAAGTTCAAGAGGCACTAATCGAGCATCAATTTCAACTTTTTATAGATATCCATGTACATTAACATACAGTACTAAAAGAGTGGATTTTGGAAAGACATAAACATGCTGTCAGAAACAAATTGATCAAAAATGTTGCCCCCCCCCACCCCTCTAACATTGTCCCTCTTGAAATCTCTAATTTTCAAACAGCTATAAGATTAATTATACAATGTAACTGACATATTCTAAGGTTGTGGGATTTTGATTCGAGCATCAGTTGTTACAGTCTTGGTGATTAAATAGGTTTTAATAGGGTGACAGGGCAGCAGAAAACTGCCAAACGCAATCTCAGCACTGGAGTAAAAGCTAGCATTTAGTCCAAATTGCACACATGAAAATTGCAGTCTCAGCATACAACCACGGTGAAGATAACCCACAGCTGAGTGTTATGCTATCCTGTATCTTTTCCTTCCATCCATCCAATTTCTAGTCTGCTTTATCCTCACAAGGGTTGCGGGGGGTGCCGGAGCCTATCCCAGCTGTCTTCGGGCAGTAGGCGGGACACACCCTGAACTGGTTGCCAGCCAATCGCAGCGCACACATAGATGAACAACCATCTCCGCTCACACTCACACCTAGGGACAATTTAGAGTGTTCAATCAGCTTGCCATGCGACCTCTGCGGTTTATTGATCAAGACACAATTTAATTTAATAAGATGTATTACGGTACTTGAAATGAAATATTTCTTGAAATACCTGGGCAATAATGAGTCATGATCAGTCATTTGTAACCCAAAAGAATACATTCATGTCCTATGCCCATTTTCATTTTTCACCTTTATCCACATTCTGGCTGAGTGTGACAAAACAACAGAATCTGGAGTGCAGAAAGGATCTACACATCATCTGCTTTTCACGTGAGTATGGTATAGGGGAGATCTGTGTCCTTGAGATCTAACTTTTAAGCATCAAACACACTGAGAAGTCAAACTAATTGATGGCGCATCTGATTAAAACAAGCGGCTAATGAGAATCGAGCCAGGGATAATGCAAGCGAAACACTGTTCAGGCTCAACTTTTAACCTTTCTGTTGGAGGGCGAACCGCTTTGATGTTTCACGGTCTTTTTAATCAGCCATTTTTTTGGGGGGGGGTTATTAAAATCCACTTTCAAAGTACAAAGACAAGGTTGACATTTGTAATTTGTATCCTCTTCATGAACAAATGGTTGTCTGAAACAGTTTCTTTTGCAGAGGGTAACTTGCAATAAATCCACCAAAAATAATTAGTCAATTTTGGATTACATCTACTAGATGCATACTGTCATTCCTGTGCCTTGTGGCAAGGTGACGTGTTTGGCCATGTCGATAGTCATGATGAAGTTATTTTTCAAACAAATCTTTACATGTTTCTTTGCAGACAGTTTGATTTAGTCTCCTAAAATGAAAATATGTGGAAGGATAGCTGACTTTGCTTTAAAAAAAAGTGTTAAAAGAAAGCTATGCCTGTCATTATTCCATTTCCAAAATTACGTTGTAATCATGCACATCTGGTGCTACTCCGTCTCACTGGTAGAAAATGAAGAACACAAAGGATCCACCTCACAGAGGTTGGGGTTTCTCATGAGGGCTCTCGCCTTTCTGTGTGGAGTTTGCATGTTCTCCCTGAAGTGGGCCAACTTGGAGAAGTTATCAACAATGGTGAGAACGACAGAGCATCCAGTCGGGATTTGGATTCTGTCCTGAGACTCCATGACCTTCATCTCTATTTCATACCTCAAAGCCCCCACAATGGAGTTGTGCGGTAAAATGTTCTTTGGGTCTCCACCGCAAGGTGGTTGATTCATGTTCTTGGATCCCTTGCGATAGGTCAATACGAAGTTGTATCTGGTAAAAACCCAGCCCAACACGCTTTTCCGAAATTCAGTCTCTTGGCTGCTCGGATGTATGCAAGGTCCTTTTGGTCTGTGTACATTACGGGTGTCAAAGTCAAGGCCCGGGAGCCAGCTCTGGCCCGCCACATCATTTTCTGTGGCCCACAAAAGCAAATCAAGCATGACAAATTCCATGATGCTTGCTAAAGTCTGAACCGTAATTTCAAATTGTCATATGGAATCCACAATAACAGTCATTATTCATGACTTCTAATTTTAAAACTAGTTAACCATCAATTTGTTATGTGCTGTGTATGTAATATGTGGAGGTGATTAAACATTTATATGGTTTCCCAAAATTCACAACAGCCCTACAAGGGAAACCGTAACTACAATGTGGCCCGCGACAAAAATGAGTTTGACACCCCTAGTGTACATGATGAATTGTTTTTTGGCCCCCTCAAGCCAATGTCTACATTCCTGAAGTGATAGAATGATGGCTAGAAGTTCACAATTTCCCACGTTGTAGTTAGCATCGGCCGGGTTGAGTCCTCAAGAGAAGAATGCACAGGGGTGGAGTCTCTGATCACCCGGGAATGCTGTGACAGTACGCCCCCCACTCCTGAATCCGAAGCGCCCACTTCTATGACGAACAGGATTTCTGGATTGGGATGATGCAAACAAGGAGGAGATTGGTGAATGCTTCTTTGAGGTCATTCCATTTAAGTGAAAATTTTCAGGTGTAAATTGGGTCAACGGGGCGGCTCATAGACTTTAATTTTGATTAAATTGTTTATGAAATGGACAAACCCCATAAAATGTTGCAACTCTTTTCCGGGTGATCGGAGTTCACCACTTGAGTCTTAGTGGGGTCCGCCCTGAGCTTACTCCGTTCAATAATAAACCCCCAAAATTAAGTAAATCGCGAAGAACATCGTGAATGAAATTTGGGAATACTGCTGGGGCATTAGTGCGACCGAATGACATGGACAAGGTATTCAAAGTGTCCTAATGGTGTTTTGAAGGCTGCCTTCCACTCATCAGCTTCTGGAATTCCGACTAGATGGTAAGCTCTGCGGAAATCTAGTTTTGTGAAAATGGTTGCAGATTGCAGTGGTGCAAAGGCAAAGTCGAGCAATGGAAGTGGATATTTACTTTGCACATGCAGTGGCTCAATTCCTCCCTGAGTGGATTTTGCATGTTCTCTCTGTGTCTGCGTGATTTTTCTCTGGATTCTCCAATTTCCTCACATTCCAAAAACATGCGTGGCTTGTTTTTGGAGTACTCTAAATTGTCTCTAGGTGTGAGCGTGAATGGTTGTTTGTCGATGTGTGCCCTGCGAATGGCTGGTAACCGGTGTCCGAAGACAGCAGGGAAAGGCTCAAGCACCCCCAGCGACCCTTGTGAGTATAAAGCGGGTCAGAAAACGGATGGATGGATGGATAGTAATGTTATTGACACTATGATAATCCACGCACAAGCGCAATGATTCATCTTTCTTTTCAATGAAGAAATAAACCCGCTCCTAAGGGTGGACAATCTATTGGGTTCATGACTTATCCTCATTCGGGTCATGGGTGAGCTACACCCTCATCCAGGCGACTTTGGGCCTGGACTGGTAGATAGCCAATCATTTCACTACTAAGTTTAATCTTTCATAAATGTATTAGAGTCTAACTACTCTTTTTTTTAGACAATGAGCGGTTTAGCTCAAATTCATGTCACGATATTTGCAAAAAAGATGTACAAATCCTGCCATTGTCTCTGTGTTCTTGATAATTATAATAATGGGGTAATACTGTATGTCAGTTTATGTGAACATTAGTGTAAAGCAAGTAGATGTTTGACATCAAGTAATCCAATCATTATTTAAGGCGGGCCAAGCCACTTCCTACAAATTAAGTATGTTGGGTTATTTATTACTTGTAAATGTAGTCAACAGACCCTAACTGCGAAATCGCATTTTCATGTGTTCAACCGTACAAGACCATCCATCCCAAGGGCCTGTTTTGCCCCAATGTACGTGTAGAGTGTTATACAGTGTGACGTGCAGCAGAGGAGGCATTTCCTTGCAGTTTACTGTGGGCTTGGCTGGGCATGGCAGATGTCTGCAACACTGCTCTGCTCTGAGTTGAGGGCTTCATTTCAAAGGCCTGTTTACTGGCAAGCCTTAATAGGAAGTGATCTTAAAGTGTTCCTTTAAACATGTCGGAGGCTAATGGTTGAATTTGCTCTGGGTATTGCTCCGTCTAATAAGATTTATTGCTGCACTTTTCTCAACAAACATCCAATAGAAATACAAATCGTTTCCTCTGTTTCTAACTTTGTGGCTCCTGTATCGCTTTCTGTCGCTGCAATTCCTGCTGAATTCATACAGTGAAAAAAAATGTGGAGGGGTTGAATTTACTCACTGTTAATTCATCAAGTCGTTGCACGAATTAAACCCATCTGGATCCATTCATTCATTCATCTTCCGAACCGCTTGATCCTCACTAGGGTCGCGGGGGGTGCTGGAGCCCATCCCAGCTGGCTCCGGGCAGTAGACGTGGGACACCCTGAATCAGTTGCCAGCCAATCGCAGGGCACACAGAGACGAACAACCATCCACGCCCACACTCACACCTAGGGACAATTTTAGAGTGCTCAATCAGCCTGCCATGCATGTTTTTGGAATGTGGGAGGAAACCGGAGCACCCAGAGAAAACCCACGCAAGCCCGGGGAGAACATGCAAACTCCACACAGGGAGGTCGGAGCTGGAATCGAACCCGGTACCTCTGCACTGTGAAGCCGACGTGCTAACCACTGGACTACCGGGCCGCCCCATCTGGATCCAAATATAGATTTTTAGGAAGAGTAGTGGTCTACCTGTAAAATGAATCCAGATGATTTTTTTCTGTGTAAACAGTCAACAAAATGAAGATACAATTCAATATACTACACAGCTACACTTTTGTCAGTGTAGTTGTTTGCGAGTTGTCATGTTTGTATTATTTGGGTTGTCCAAGCTGGTATAACCTGTGAATAGTTTCTTTTTCTTGTTGTTGTTGTTTTTTTGGGGGGGAGGGTTGTGGGTGCTACATACACAACTCTTTGATCATGTCCATAGTAGGTTATAAGTAGGTCGCAAAACCATCAATTTCTGTCGCTTATTTGACAAGTAAGAGTGTGGTCATGTGCCCATGAGTGTTTCTGAGAGAACATGCACAAGGACACAACAACAGTGCTAGACTGCTGCACTCAATAGTGATGGATTGGGCCCCACATGTCTCTGGTGTGTTCATTTTCAGAGTCCAGCCGGTGGCGCAGGTCATCCCAGGGATCAAAGGCTATGAGTGGATCACAACAGCATTCCTCCCTCTGGTCCATAGGCTTACACACTTCAGTCCTCTCTTGGAATGAAGACAAATCGAAATGCATAGCTTGCCATTTGACAGGTTTTGCACTGGAGATTGAGCATTATCTGTTTGCGGCAATGGCGGCCCGGTAGTCCAGTAATTAGCACGTGGACTTCACAGTGCAGAGGTACCGGGTTCAATTCCAGCTCCGGCCTCCCTGTGTGGAGTTTTCATGTTCTCCCCGGGCCTGCGTGGGTTTTCTCCGGGTACTCTGGTTTCCTCCCACATTCCAAAAATATACATGGCAGGCTGATTGAACACTCTAAATTGTCCCAAGGTGTGAATGTGAGTGTGAATGGTTGTTCGTCTCTGTGTGCCCTGCGATTGGCTGGCAACCGATTCAGGGTGTCCCCCGCCTACTGCCCGGAGACAGCTGGGATAGTCTCCAGCACCCCCCGCGACCCTAGTGAGGATCAAGCGGTTCGGAAAATGAATGAATGAATGAATATTTGCGGCAACTTGACACGCTTTATGAGCAACAACAGAATGTGTATTTTAACAATTAGAAACCCAAATTTGTATGATTTATCATTTTTCCAAAACACATACCTAAAGTTTTCGGTTCACAACAGAGCTGTGAACCGAATTCTCTCTTTTTCAATCCTAACACTATAAAAGGGGTTAAGTGACACCAGAGTATACTATACCAACATACTATACTTTGTTAGTGATTTCAAATTAAAATTTAAAGTTGATATTTCAAACAGGCACCTGCATGCGGACAGACTGTTAAAATAGCTCTGCTAACATTCTCCTTTATTTGTACTTTTCCCCCATGTTTTATCTATTCGGGCTCTATTTTCACGCCCAGTACAAGTCTGGCAGTATGCGCAATCTAATTCTGCGCAAGGGTGGGTAGACTATGTTTTAATATTTGCACAGACCAACATGCTAACAAGTCAACCACCAGGCCGCCTTTTACTTATTCATTTGTTGATTATTTTATTGTTTATGTATTTGTAGTTTCTTTATTTTCTATCATGGAAGAGTCTCTCTCCTCTCATACCTTTTAAAATTGGCGTGTGAGAGACCGAGTTCGTGACATGGTAGAAGCAGATACACTCTGTAGTCTATGCAGAAAGTCGAAGTGTGCAAAGTACATTAATAAAAAACTGCAAGCAGACCTGAAGTTGGCCATCACAGATCACCACTGGGAAGTGGGCACTTGGAGACCGCTTACCATGCAGTACATGTCTAGGCTGGATATCAGCTCTTAAATTAAACTTTTTGTGCTATGTTTGTGGTCATCACTATACTGTATTTGCCCGAACAAATTTCATTTGCACAAGGCAATTAAAATTGTGCAAAACACTGAAGAAACAAAGGTGGATTAATAATTATTTCGTGACTACGTAATTGCATGCATTTTGCTGCTGTATCATCTCCTTCCACCAGCACCTTGAGGGCCAAATTTCACTCCAAACATAAATGCATGTAATGTAGCTGAAAGGCACAAGGTAAATTCATTTTTTTCACTTTGAATTGTTTTTGTTTCCCTAGCCCCACCTTGTGCGGGAATATTGTTTTCTTGTGCATTGTAGATGCTGCAGTTTGGCACAAGATCACAAAAGACCAGAGAGAGTCGACTTGGAAGTCAATCCTAAACTTAGTTCAGGTCATAAATTGCATGAAATGCCCTTTGCAGAAGTTACAATTTTTCTCTCTTTTAAGTGATCATACCATTCATTAAACGTCATTTAAAATATTCATTTTTAACTTGAAATGACATCACTGAAGTGTAAACATACAACATATATAACCCTATGTAGAAATTATTCCGTTTAACAGGCAACAGGATAACATTTAGCACCGTGTCTGCCAAAAGGTAAGATGTTCGGAAGCACATTACATTGTGCAATTTGGTTGAGAGATTTAATTAGTAAACTCCATGGGACTTCAACAGTCCTTGGGAACTTTCCCATCAATTCCCTGGTTTATTGCAGTCTGTTTCCACTCTTGCCAAGTAGGGTATGAGAGAGGATAGATGCTGAGGATAAGCTCTTCTGGCTAAAACTCCATGAAATGGTGCAATGGGATTTACAAGTCAATGCATAAGTCCCAGACATTCCTCTTTAAATAGATTTGTCGTCCTTCAATATTCGTTTTGATCCGTTTTTGTTCTCTGGTTTGTCTTAAAATCATTCGTCCAGGTTATTAGTTAATGAAAAAAAAACATTTTAATCCTGTTAAACAGAGGATGTTGTACAATACTTCTTATACAAGTTATTTAGAGTAGCATTTTGCATTCATATTCTGCAGTAGTTATAAAATGTAACCCAAATGTCTTAACCTAAGATTGATAGACCACAGCGACTTAAAAAATATGCTTGCAGATTGCAGGGGCAGCACTCCTAGCAGGTAAGTTCGTGTTTCCTCTCTCTGACCACTTCCTCCATACAGTTCCAAAAGGTATTGCCCATGGCCAGATTTGGGGAGTAACAGACTACAGTACATGTATCGACACTACATATTTAGAATTTTAAAAAAAAGTAACTGTATTCTTTTACTGTTCTGGAAAAAAAAAGAGAAATGAGGAATGAGAGTGAGGGTACATTCAATTAAAATGTGGCTTCTTTTGCAGGATTACATTTTAAATGCGGAGAGAGAGACGACATAGTCGTACGGAGCCCCACACATGACATTTGAAAAATAAAACTACTTTGTACGCACAAGCTACTTATTTGTTCACACTAATTACTTTTCCATGCACACCAATTACTACTTCGTGTGTACGAAGTATTACTTCGTGTACATGAAGTATTTTGACCCTGCCAACAAAACAGTTACAGCGTGCACAAGAAGTAGCACTGATCCTTTATTGTACAAGAGGTTAAAAAAATCGAGCGCACATTCAAGACTCTCTTCTCACTGACCTAAATGGTGTCTTCAAAACGCCACAAATATTTGCATCTGACATTTTATTTTATACCAGCAATCAGTCATGATAGTATGACAAAAAATGTCATTTCGTATACATCCACCGATCTCCATGATCGCGCCCAGAGTGTTGCAGTTGCTAAACAATTAAATCGATCCCCGTATCCAAATCGTACCTGTGCCGGGAAAGCAAGCTGATTGTAAACAGCCTATTCCCAGTCTCTCTGTGATAATGATTTCTTGCAATCCCAAGTTTTTCATGACTTCCTCGTAAAAATGAAATTTGATCATGCTGTCCCTGTGGACTATGTAGCTTTCCTTTGACCTTTCAAATTCGAACGAAGGTGCGTTCGGTTTTCTTGTTCAACTGACCTGCAAGGAGCCACCACTACTTCATGAGCATGAACAACGACTTTGTGCACACTTTCTATTTTACAATACAATACAATACATCCATCCATCCATTTTCTGCCGCTTATCCGGGGTCGGGTCGCGGGGCAGCAGCTTTAGGAGGGAAGCCCAGACTTCCCTCTCCCCAGCCACTTCTTCTAGCTCTTCCTGGCGGATCCCGAGGCGTTCCCAGGCCAGCTGGGTAACATAGTCTCTCCAGCGTGTCCTGGGTCGTCCCCGGGGTCTCCTGCCAGTGGGACATGCCCGGAACACCTCACCAGGGAGGCGTCCAGGAGGCATCCTAATTAGATGCCCGAGCCACCTCATCTGGCTCCTCTCGATGTGGAGGAGAAGCGGCTCTACTTTGAGCCCCTCCCGGATGACCGAGCTTCTCACCTTATCTCTAAGGGAGAGCCCGGACACCCTGCGGAGAAAACTCATTTCGGCCGCTTGTATCCGGGATCTCGTTCTTTCGGTCACGACCCATAGCTCGTGACCATAGATGAGGTTGGGACGTAGATCGACCGGTAAATTGAGAGCTTCGCCCTTTGGCTCAGCTCCTTCTTCACCACGACAGACCGATACAGCGTCCGCATCACAGCAGGCGCTGCACCGATCCGCCTGTCGATCTCTCGCTCCCTTCTACCCTCACTCGTGAACAAGACCCCAAGATACTTAAACTCCTCCACTTGGGGCAAGATCTCCTCCCGGCCCGGAGAGGGCACTCCACCCTTTCCGACTGAGGACCATGGTTTCAGATTTGGAGGTGCTGATCCCCATCCCAACCGCTTCACACTCGGCTGCGAAACGCTCCAGTGAGAGTTGGAGAGCCCTGCTTGAAGGAGCCAACAGTACTACATCATCTGCAAAAAGCAGAGATGCAATACTGAGGCCACCAAAACGGACCCCCTCAACGCTTCGGCTGCGCCTAGAAATTCTGTCCATAAAGGTGATGAACAGAATCGGCGACAAAGGGCAGCCTTGGCGGAGTCCAACCCTCACTGGAAACGATTCCGACTTATTGCCGGCAATGCGAACCAAACTCTGACATCGGCAGTATAGGGACCGGACAACCCGTATCAGGTGGCTAGGTACCATATACTCCCGAAGCACCCCCCACAGAACTCCCCGAGGGACAAGGTCAAACGCCTTCTCCAAGTCCACAAAACACATGTAGACTGGTTGGGCGAATTCCCACGTACCCTCGAGGACCCTGCTAAGGGTGTAGAGCTGGTCCAATGTTCCACGGCCGGGACGAAAACCACACTGCTCCTCCTCAATCTGAGGCTCGACTTCCCGACGGACCCTCCTCTCTAGCACCCCTGAATAGACCTTACCAGGGAGGCTGAGGAGTGTGATTCCTCTGTAGTTGGAACACACCCTCCGGTCCCCGTTTTTAAAAAGAGGGACCACCACCCCGATCTGCCAATCCAGAGGCACTCTCCCCGATGACCACGCGATGCTGCAGAGGCGTGTCAACCAGGACAGCCCCACAGCATCCAGAGCCTTGAGGAACTCCGGGCGGATCTCATCCACCCCTGGGGCCTTGCCACCGAGGAGCTTTTTAACCACATCGGTGACTTCGACCACAGAGATAGGAGAGCCCACCTCAGAGTCCCCAGACTCTGCTTCCTCCAAGGAAGGCAAGTTGGTGGAGTTGAGGAGGTCTTCGAAGTACTCTGCCCCTTCTTCACCACGACAGTTCACAACGTCCCGAGTCGAAGTCAGCAGCGCCCCATCCCCACTGTACACAGTGTTAGTGGTGCACTGCTTCCCCCTCCTGAGACGCCGAATGGTGGACCAGAATTTCCTCGAAGCCGTCCGGAAGTCGGCTTCCATGGCCTCACCGAACTCTTCCCACGCCCGGGTTTTTGCCTCAGCGACCACGAAGCTGCGTTCGCTTAGCCAGTCGATACCCGTCAGCTGCCTCTGGGGACCCACAGGCCATAAAGGCCCGATAGGACTCCTTCTTCAGCTTGCGGCATCCCTTACCGCTGGTGTCCACCAGCGGATGCGAAGGTTGCCGCCACGACAGGCACCAACCACCTTACGGCCACAACTCAGATTGGCCGCCTCAACAATAGAGGCGCGGAACATGGTCCATTCGGACTCAATGTCCCCGCATCCCCGGGACATGGGAAAAGCTCTGCCGGAGGTGGGAGTTGAAACTCTTTCTGACAGGGATTCCGCCAGACGCTCCCAGCAAACCCTCACAATACGTTTGGGTCTGCCAGGACGGACCGGCGTCTTCCCCACCATCGAGTCTACTCACCACCAGGTGGTGATCAGTTGACAGCTCCGCCCCTCTCTTCACCCGAGTGTCCAAAACATGCGGCCGCAAATCCGATGATACAACCACAAAGTCAATCATCGAACTGCGGCCTAGGGTGTCCTGGTGCCAAGTGCACATATGGACACCCTTATGTTTGAACAAGGTGTTCGTTATGGACAATCCGTGACGAGCACAGAAGTCCAATAACAAAACACCACTCGAGTTCTGATCGGGGGGGCCGTTCCTCCCAATCACGCCCTTCCAGGTCTCACTGTCATTGCCCACGTGAGCATTGAAGTCCCCCAGCAGAACAAGGGAGTCCCCGGCCGGAATACTCTCCAGCACACCCTCCAAGGACTCCAAAAAGGGTGGGTATGCTGAGCTGCTGTTTGGTGCATATGCACAAACAACGGTCAGGACCTGTCCCCCCACCCGAAGGCGGAGGGAAGCAACCCTCTCGTCTACCGGCGTGAACCCCAATGTACAGACACTGAGCCGGGGGGCAATGAGTATGCCCACACCTGCTCTGCGCCTCTCACCATGAGCAACTCCAGAGTGGAAGAGAGTCCAACCCCTCTCGAGAGAACTGGTACCAGAACCCAGGCTGTGTGTCAAGGCAAGTCCGACTATGTCCAGTCGGAACTTCTCGACCTCGCACACAAGCTCAGGTTCCTTCCCTGCAAGAGAGGTGACATTCCACGTCCCTAGAGCTAGCTTCTGCAGCCGAGGATCAATACAATACATGCTGATTTATATAGCGCTTTCACAACAGCGGCAGCTGTAACAAAGCGCTTAACAAAACAGTTAACATGAAGTAAAATAATAAACACAACACATAACATAAAACACGGACAGTCGTGCAGTCCTAACCAGTTTTCGTCTCATACGCTTTGTTGTTAAAGCAGTTTGAGATGAAAGAGGAGAGAATCAAAGTGTCCTTTCACCAGTGGATCAGACGTCATGCTCAAAATGTGCACACGTCGGCTACAAGCTAAGTTTCAAAGTCAACAAGAAGCTGTAGCATCCATTGACGAAAAAAGAGATTGGTTCACTTCTCCTGTCCCATGCAAATCTATTCCAATTCCGAGCGGTGACTCTCAGTTCCAAATACGCATCGGCACTCTGCGCCGACGCTCCTCTCTCCTCATCCTCCACTTCAGCAGCCATCCATCCAGCCGCACCAACGCAGACTGTCCAAGAGCGCCGACATCTCCACTGAACAAAACGGGGCTGTGAAAAATGCTGCCCATTACAGGCGCAAAAAACACAAGCGCCCCGGGGCTGTCCAGCACTGACGGTCAATGGCGCCGACATTCCACCAATCAAAATCTGTGCTGGTACAGGCGTGCTGCCGAGAAGGCGCCACCACCAAGCACAGATTCTTCTCCTTTGACGAATGTCGTGGCCAAAAAACGCTGAAAACAGTCCACATCAGGTCCACACGACGAAACAACAAACATGTGACAAAACAAAAAGGCAAAAACAACAAAAAAGAACAAAAAAAGGCAAGGCTCTTGAAGAGCACTTGCTGAAGGCTGCCTACTCGGGCGCCATCTTGGGGGAAAAAAAAAATGTGATTTTGTGCACAAGATGTATTAGTCCATGCACACGGAGCAGTAGTTCGTGCCCAAAAAGTAGTTTCTGGTGCATACATAATAGTGACAGCGCGTGCACAAATTTATTTTTTATTTTTTGCTATGGCATGTCTGGGGCTCCGTAGAGTCCTCACCGCTCAAAACCTGTTGGCCAAACAAGATTTCCCCCCAGTTACAGTAGGTGGATAACTATATAATTTAGCGGCTGGATAGCTCAGCAGAGGCTGGATAGCTCATTTGGTAAGGCACCGGTTTGGCGTATGGGAGACCAGGCAGGTTATGGCTCTGGAGCATAGGTGTCAAATGAACAGGTTCAATGTAAGGCTTTGAATCAGGTGCGTTGCAACAGGGAGACTTGTAAAACACGCAGGACAGCGGCCCTCCAGGACCTCAATTTGACACTTATGCTCTGGAGGAACCGGAGTTCCCAACACTTGTTCTACACCACTGGCTTTGACAAGAATTGTGGCAGCTCGTGAACTTGTGACAAAGTGCTTACAACACACTGATCATTCAATATTTTCTTGGCAAGTGGAATATCTCTGTGCTGAAGCTACCTCCTAACTCACCTGAACAGGCTCCATGTGATTTTTTCCCTCCCTCTCTTTCCCAAGCTCATGGTGGTCATCCATGAGACCAATGTTTAAGGAGGGGACAATAACAAAATGGCCGTGATGTCCGAGCTGTGGGGGATCCTGGAAGAATCCTTCCAGGAATGTATGAAGGCATGGCAGAGATGACTTAGAAGATGCGTTAGACACCAAAGGGATAACTGCGAAGGGCAAAGTTTGCCGTTTGTAGGCTGGATTTTAAATATATCGTTTGTGAGACCATTCCTGGAACTTTTCTGACATACCTCTAGGGACTGGTTTTTTTTTTCAAATATCACATCTGCCAGAAGGTGCTTCACTATTATCCCCACCTCACAGCATGAGTCTCCAAGCTCCTACCCCTACCTCCTTCTCTCTTTAAATTGAAATATTGTGATTATTCCCCTGGTTCAGGAGAGGATAGCAGTAATCACCAGACAAATGATGTGGAAAACCAATAAAAAGCCACTCCCTGGAGACTCTTCTAGCTGGTCGGGTGACACGGGCCATGAGGGATACGAGCAGCCCATGTGTCTGTGGAGAGTGGTCCAAGTTGTAGCAAAGCACTGCCTCAGAGCCGTAGATCTGCAGCACTTAAATGGGATTTGACTAAACAAATGGCGGCATATGCTAGATGAGAGAGAACAGGGAGTGGAGAAAGGGTGAGGTGGCATTGTTGTCAAAGAAAAAAGAGAGAGAGAGTAGGTGTTGGGAGTGTAGGGTCCTGCCTCTCCCCTCCACCTCCTCTCAGCCCCTTCAATCTTTCATTATGTTGTCACACTCTGGCTGTGTGCTTCCAGTAACACTTTATTTAGCCTCCATGATTTTAATTGTGCATATATGTCTGCCAGCTTGTTGCGGTGCGTAAATCTGTCTTGTTTGCTTTTTAATTTTTTCTGCTCTGTGTTTTGCACTGCTGCTGCTGTGGGAAAAGTCTCGACTATTAATTTTTTATCCTGATTTTGTTGTTGTTTTGAATATAATTGCTTCACAGCTACTCAAAAAGAGCTGTGCCTTTCACTAGTAGGCTATGTGTGATTCCAGGTGGGAAATGTCAACAAGTAAACGGAAGATAACTTTGGTAATCTCTCTGATTCCCATGTCAAAGTTTTAGTAACTAGTTGCTACATTTTCATTTGTGGTGATTAAAAACTAACCAGTCATTTGGATAGTGTTTACAGGATTGCCTGATAAAATATCTAAGAGGATCTTGATTCACTGTTAAACCACATCTATTACTTTCACTACACTAGTTCACTAGAGTGGCAGGAGCATATTGGGCAAAAGGTCGAAAGGTGGACTACATCCTGGTCTGTTTGTCAGCCAATCTTAGGGCGCATGTCGACAAACAACCATTCAGACAGACAGTTAGTCCTGAGGACAATTTGGAGTCTTCAATGAACCAAACATGCATGTTTTGGGGAAAATGGGAGGAAGTCAGATTACATGTACAGAAAACACATGCAAAAGCATTTCACAATGGTCAAAAGGTTGAAGGTCAGGTTGAAGCAAGCCAGTGTGAAAAGTGCCACAAAGTTTTAGATGCAAACAAAGGTGAATCGAACAAGACTGTGAAAGAATAATTTGGGCACACAAAGTATAAATATGTCTGTACAATGTCAGAATCGCCTTTATTGTCATTGTATAGCATACAACAACATTTGGGTGCTACTCCTTAGTGCATTTTATAAATAAAAAAATAATAAAACAGAATAAAATCAATAAATAAATAAAATGACGGTTTTATAAATACAATATTCAAACAACACACAACAACAGCAACAACCGCCTCACACTCAACACCTCCAAGTCGGAAGTCGCCCTTTTCACGATGGACAGTGCAGAAACATCATGGTGTCCCCCAATCCAACACCAATCCCACTCCCAACTTCCTGGGGGTGAAATACAACCGACAACTCACCTTCAATGAGCATGTCCGGCGAACGAGTCAGCTTCTGAAGCAACGCACAAACCTTATGCGACAACTGGCTGGGTCCACGTGGGGCTGGCGACCTTCAGACCTCCGTACCATCTACATCGCCACCATGCGGAGCGTGGTGGAGTACGCAGCCCCCGCCTGGGCGCCATGGATCTCCAACACCAACCTCCAGAAGCTAGAGAGGGCACAACTAGACATGGCAAGAGCTATCACAGCGCAAGTACGCTCTACTCCAACCGATGCGGTCCTATTCGAATCTTATCTCCCCCCGCTATCATCCCGCCTCCAGTGCCTGGCCGCCCTGAAAGCAGACAACTGGGCCCACCTCCCAGCCTCGGACGACAGAAGAGAGCTGCTCCATAAAGTAGTTCCGAAGCGACTGAAACGGCAGGACTGGAGATCTCTTACGTCCCCCCTTTTAACCCAACTCAATCTCCTGACGGACCCCATGGAATCCGTACATACTCCCAAACCTCCATGGCCCCCACCGCCACTTCCCAATATCCGTTTTACTCCCATCCTCAAATCTGCTTCGAGCACCCAACAACTTGTTGCTGCTGCTGAGACAATCTTCTCGAGCGGCCCAACCGACCTACAAGTCTATACCGACGGATCTACATTGGACGGTATAGCAAACGGAGGTGCCGGATTGGTGGTTCGGGCAAACAGCTCGACAATCCACAGATGGCATGCCCCTACCGGCTCCAGTAGCAGCTCCTTCCAAGCCGCGAGGGCTGCCATGGTCGCGGCCATCGCCTGGCTGCACCAATATGACGACTGGACCTCAGCCTCCATCATCAGCGACAGCAAATCGCTTCTACAAGCCCTCGACAATCTCAGCAACAGTGACCCATCAATAAGCGCCATTCAAGCCTCCCTTGCGGCCTTTCCACTGGGAAAGATGGTGGAGCTCATCTGGGTCCCCGGTCACTGTGACCTCCCTGGGAACGAGCTTGCGGACGAGCAGGCAAAATTGGGGTCTGCAGAACCACAACCTAGTGGGGCCCTCGAACGCTCCCTACGACACGCAATCATCCGGCGACAATGCCGCGCCCCCCCTCCAACACACCCCCGTATCTTATCCCTAATCATGTCGAAAGCCAACCCGATGGAAGAAGCCGAGATGTCAAAGAAAGACCTCACCGATCTCATCCGCTTCCGCTCTGGACACCACCCAGCCCTCCGAAGATGGCAACGTCTGACGGGGCAGTGCGAAGATGACCAATGCCGGCTGTGCGGTGAGGAGGAAGAGTCTGCCGAACATCTGTGGCTCCGCTGCCCCGCCTTTATGTCGGAGAGATATCACCGGCAGCTTGGCTACTCCTTCGGGGAACTCAAAAGCCTCCCAACAGCAAGTCTAGCGCTTCTGAGGATCATCCTCAGGCGCCTGAGATGACTTAACAACAACAACAACAACAACAACAACAGCAACAGTAGTGGTAGTGTGGACTGAGGCTTTTCTCGCACGCAGGACACATATTGCACTTGAAATGACTGGCTCATATATTGCTCATTATTGCCTAAGTGAGGTAGGTGAGTATGGGTTTAGATGCAGTAGTTTGATTATATTCTGTGATTGTTTATTGCAGTAATAGCTCTGGGAAAAAAACTGTCTCTGAATCTGCTTGTTCGGGTTTTGTGTGATCTGTAACGCCGGCCTGAGGGTAACATAACAAACAGGTAATTGCTGGGGTGGGATGCATCCTTGATGATGTTGGCAGCTCTGCTGAGGTAACGTGAGCTGGCAATGTCCTCCAGGCTGGGCAGAGAGCAGCCTGTGACCTTCTGGGCCATATTAATCACCCTATGCAGTGCATTCCTGTCTGCTGCTGAGCACCTCGCGTACCATACTGTAATGCATGTAATGTAATGCAATACATTGGGGTGCTCTCGATGGTAGAACTTTGTAGAACATCACGAGCAGCTTCTCCTCCAGGTTGTTCCTCCTGAGCACCCTCAGGAAGTGGAGTCGCTGCTGGGCTTTCTTCACCACCGCCATGGTGTTGGCGGTCCAGGATAGGTCCGCAGAGAGCTGCACACCCAGGAACCGAGTGGAGCTCACCCTTTCTACACATTCTCCATGAATGTAAAGCGGCGCTGAGTCTGCTCGTCTCTTCCTGAAGTCCAGTATGATCTCTTTTGTTTTTGTGGTGTTCAGTGGCAGGTTGTTTGATGAACACCACGCTGTCAGTCGGTTTACCTCGTCTCTATAGTCGGACAAATTTCCCCGAGATGAGTCCGACCACAGTCGTATTATCCGCAAACTTAATTATGGAGTTTGAGAGATGGGTTGGAGAGCAGTCAATTGTGTAGAGAGTGAACAACAGGGGGCTCAGTACACATCCTTGAGGAGAACCGGTGCTGAGTGTGATGGTGGAGGAGGAGTGGGGGCCCAGTTTGACGGATTGTGGGCGGTCCGTGAAGAAATTTTTAACCCACTGGCAGATGGAAGTGGAGATGCCCAGGTGAGTCAATTTTTGGACCAGGATATCCGGGATGATGTGGTTGAAGGCTGAGCTGAAGTCCAGGAAGAGCATTCTCACGTAGTTTCCCAGGTGCTCCAGGTGACTCAGCGCGGTGTGAAGTGCTAAGTTTATAGCGTCTTCTGTGGACCAGTTAGCTCTGTAGGCAAACTGGTAAGGGTCTAGAGTAGGAGGCAGGCAGACTCTGATGTGCTGTGATATCGATGGATGGATCTTTATTGTCATTACACTTTCGTGCAACGAAACATCACTTAACAGGCACGCTCCGCACAAGAAACAAAAAAAAAAAAAAAAAAAAAAAAAAATATCAGTCGTTCAAAGCATTTCATGACTACAGGCGTAAGTGCAACAGGCCTGTAGTCATTTATCATGTCGGCTGATGATTTTTTGGGGACGGGGATGATGGTGGAGGTTTTGAGGCAGGATGGGATGATGGCCTGTGACAGAGACTGGTTGAAAATTCTGGTGAAAACTCCAGCCAGTTGGTCCGCACATGCCCTTAGTACCTTGCCAGGTACGCCGTCCGGGCCAGCCGCCTACCTGGGGTCCACAGATTTTAGCACACGTCTCACTTCGTGCTCCAGAAGTGTCAGTGTGGAAGTTCTGGGGGGAGGTGTTTGTGGAGTGACTGCTGGGGTTCTGGCTGCTTCAAAGCGGGCAAAGAAGTTGTTAAGTTCCTCTGCCAGCGAGGCATCAATCCGAGCATTCACCTTGTTTCTGCTTTTGTAGTTCGTGATGTGATTTATTCCCCGCCACATCTTCCTGGGGTCATTCACAACAAAGTGGTCCTCTATTTTCCTCTTACAGGCCGCTTTGGCCTCCCTGATGCCTCTTTTCAGGTCTGACCTGGCTGCGCTGTACAAGGCCCTGTCCCCTGACCTGAAGGCGGTGTTGCGGTTCTTTAGAAAAGAATAGACTTCTCTGTTCATCCAGGGTTTCTGGTTTGGAGAAACCCTGACCTTTCTGATGACCGTGACTATGTCAACGCAGTTTTTGATGTAGGAGAGTACAGTGTCAGTGTACTCCTGCAGGTTGTGGTTGGAGAATAAATTCCATTTAGTCCTTGAGAAGCAGTCCTGTAGCTGAGAGAGGGCTCCCTCAGGCCAAGTTTTTATTGTTTTTTTCTGTGGTTTCATCTTCTTCAGCAGGGGAGTGTAAGTGGGGATGAGGGAAAGGCAGAGATGGTCAGATCCAGCGAGATGTGGGAGGGGAGTTGCTCTGTAAGCCTGTTTAATGTTGGAATAAACATGGTCCAACGTATTGTCTCCTCTAGTGGCGTACTTCACATACTGGGTGAATTTAGGAAGCACAGTCTTTAAGCACGCTTGGTTGAAATCGCCTGCGATAATACAGACTCCATCCGGGTGAGCAAGCTGCAGTTCGTTTATACTGGCGGCCAAGAAGCTAAGGGCCGTGCTAACGTTAGCATCGGGTGGGATACAAACGGCGAGCACAATAACAAACGTGAACTCCCTCGGAAGATAAAATGGTCTGCACAAAACTGCCAGAACCTCTAAGTCAGGTGAGCAGTGCGTGTCGATGATCCTATTGTTGCTACACCACTCATTGTGCACGTAAACACAAAGTCCCCCACCTCTGCTCTTGCCGGAGTCGCTGTTTCTGTCCTGCCAGTGAAGCATGCGGCTTGCTAGCTCGACTGCCGCGTCAGGGATCAGCAGGTGATGTCAGATCTCCGTAATAAAAATAACGCTGCAGTTCTGCACAAAGCTGTTTGTGGCCAACTGTAATTCCAGTTCGTCGATATTGTGGGTGATGGATCTGGCGTTGGACAGGAAGAGACTCAGTAATGCTGGCCTGTAAGGTTGTTTCCTTAGCCTAGCATTTGAGCCCGACCGGCAGCCTCGGTTTTGCTTCCTCTCTCGCCGCTTTCTCCGCTTCCTGAACGGGCTGGTAATCCACGGAGAGCCCGGTGGTCTTGCTATGCCTTCCGGGATGTTGAATTTGTGATGAAAACCGCCGGTAATGGACAGATTGCATCTCAGACCTAAGTCAATAAGTTTGTGACGACTATAGGTAAGAGCGGATGCGCAAACCGCAAAAAATAACCAAGAAATAAATAGATAAAGTAAGCACCAAATTGGAGAGCAAAGAGCCGCTGCACCTGTGCGCGCCACCATCTAGTGGTCAGTTAAGTTTGACCTTGGGGTGAATTGCCCCAATGTATCACCTGATAATTTTAAGGATGTGGTACCGCACTGTTAAATTATTCAAAAGGCCTTCACTGAAAAAAAAATTGGGTGTTGAATTTATCTATCTATCCATCCATCCATCCATTTTCTTATCTGCATAGTCTCACGAGTGTTGCGGGCGTGCTGGAGCCTATTGCATCTGTCTTCGGGCAGTCGGTGGGGGACACTGAACTGTTTGCCAGCCAATCGCACAGAGACAAATGATCGACAAATGATTTTTTTTTGTTTTGTTTTGTTTTTTGTCAATTAGCTGCAGGTTAATGGAACCTCAAACTGTCCCTAGGTGTGATTGTGAGCACGAATGACTGTTCCTCTATTTATGCTCTGCGATTGGCTGGCAACCATTTCAGAGTGTCCCCCGCATCTTTCCCGAAGAAGGCTGGGATTGGCTCCAGCACATCTGCGACCCTCGTGAGGATAAACGGATTAGAAAATGGATGGTTGGATGAAGTCGCCGCACACAATAGAATCATCTGGATTTCGATACCTGTACCTTTTCAAGTAAAATGGATAGTCTACTTAAATCAGGAGTGTCCAAATTATTTCGTTTGAGGGCCGTATACAGAAAAATGGAAGGATGAAAGGGCCACTTTAAGATTCTTCAACTTTTTGAAATACGCTAAAGTCAGTCAAGAATGCAATTACCGGAATATATTGTTTATATTGTCTAGTTAATTTTATCTGCTTTCTGTTGAAGGTGTAAAGGCAAATAGTTGATGATTTCTTTTTTGGTGTGGCCAACAGCCGTCTATCTCACAGAATAGATCCAGCCCTGCACTGCATCAGCTGAATCCCATCTCCACATTCAGAACAACAGAAAAAAGAAAAACTGGAGTAAGGTGACCATTTTTCATTTACATGAGGATCATTAATGTGATGTCTTCATAAATCCCCCATAGAGCACAAAGTGTAAGAAACAATTTGTGCCTCTAAAATTGAATTATCTTTATGTACTACAGTGTTTTGAAGATGAATTGTGTTATTCTTTTAATCATTAATGTTTAATTTGGATCTTCGAATATAACGAAAAGTTCTACAGTACACCCTTGCTTCTCACTCTGCCCACCTTCACCTTTTATAACTAACCTTGTGGCCAATGTGAAATGTCATTTTGTGTGTGTGTGTGTGTGTGTGTGTGTGTGTGTGTGTGTGTGTGTGTGTGTGTGTGTGTGTGTGTGTGACACACGCTGTTTAAATTGCCGATTGCGAACGGTAACTGACTGTGATTGCATCGCGATGCGGCAAACATAAAGCACAGCGGACACAATGCAAAGCAACCGATCATGACCGAATCTAAAAGCTAACTTTACATATCTGACTTGATAAGAAGCACACGCATAGCTTAACATTGAGCCATGCCGACGACGAAGCGAGTGTATTCACTGGCGAAACAAACCGCTATTTATACATCGCGCGAACGGTCACCTGTCAGTGGCAGCCCCGCCCCTCTTAAAGCGCCAGGTCAATCCAACAGGAGTCGTTCGATGCAACGCGAATTATTTCAGCTTGAGTGGAGCTGTGGACAATGTTGACAGGCTTGCATGCAGTAGCCATATATTTAGCTATGGCTTCAGCAAATTTGTTCTTCGTCGTGTGATCCATTTTCTTCACTTTGAAATGATCCATAGCTGTCTGTCTGAGACGAGGGGGCGGAGTACTCACGTCAGCTGTGTGCTTGGCCATTAAGTGGTATTTCAGACTCGATGTGCTATGATGATAGCTCAGTTTACGACTGCAAAACATACAGGTAACTTTGGTCTTGTAATTGGAACAATCTGGCAACTTTTTAAAAGTAAACTTTCCATTCATAAACTATTTAAGTATCCGTTTTCGGTGTCTCGCGCTGCCGTGGCTGGCAAAACAAACGTGCGTGGACCTATGCAGAGCGATTGATGTTTTGTTTCTGGTTTATTTATAGAGCAACATAACATCCGCTGTGACGTCTGCCGCGTTAATCTCGCGAGAAAAAGTTTGATCCCGATAAAATTCATTTAAATTAATGCCGATAAAAACGCGCTAAACTGACAGCTCTAATATATATATATATATATATATTATATATGTATATATATATATGATGCCTGATCAGCCCTGTATTGGTGTTTTATGCCAACGGTCATGTGTCGTCAGAGACCCTCTTCCTTCTGTGCTTTTATTTTGGAGAGTCCACTTACGGGGACCTTCTGTGTCTTTTTCCTTTCATTTCTAGGCTGGGCCAGAGGGTGCTCCCAGACCTGCAGCTGATCAGCAATCACCTCCTGCGTATAAGAGCTCTGCTGATCGGTAAGCAGGTGCCAGATGATTCACGTATTAAGAGTGGTATCTAGGCCATTGCTAGTGCACACGCTTGCCGTTTTTGTATATTTGTGTGTAATCAGTTGTTCTCGTTTGTCTTTTTCCAGTGCCTCCCTGCCCAGCCTGGCTCTGTGCCCCCCTACCCCCACCCATGGACCACTTGACCCTGCGCCTATCCTCCCTCCCATTCGCTTTTGGACCTTTACCTTGGCTATCCACATCAACATTTGGCAAACAAAAATATTCATGTCGCTTGACTCTGCCTAACGACTGCTGCAGAACATTACATAACTGTTTAAACATTCGGAAATAAGCTCTGAATTTCACTGTCGATAATTTCACATTGAGTGGGCTGAAAAATAAATGGATTTACAGATATGGTCGTGAGAAAGAAAAAGATTGTTGACATTTAAATAGTAGCCAATTTATTGATTAAACAACTTGTAGAGGTCGGGGAAAAAAATTACAACTATTGGTGCTACTAATGATGCATTTAAAAGATTCTTAAAAAATGTTTCAAAATAAAACAAAACAAAAAATCCTGTATTTTTGGAGCCAATGGTGGATGCTGTCACATAAGCATGTCACTCCAAGGCACCTCCCTTTGACAGCATCATCTGTCTTTTATCTTGGGAGTACTGTCACATAAACACACCATCTTACCGACCAGACCACACTTACACACCCTAATAAAAAGAGGAAAAAGCAATCAAAAGGACTCCGGAAGTCCTTTTTTTTTCTTCTTTATTCTTTCTAGAGATACAAGGAGCTAGCAGTTTTCTAGGAATGGGAGCTTTTAGCAGCCTGGAGCAGGAAGCATAAAACCACAGTTGTGCGCCGCCATCCATTGAAAGCGTGTGTGTGTGTGCGTGTGTGTGTGTGTGCGTGCGTGTGTGTATTGTTGCTGCTGGTGCTACTACTACTTGCCTCCGTCTCCTCGCTTTTCTGGCCTAATCAACAAAACAGCCTCAGCTGCCCCTTCGGATCCCCTGCCAGGGTCCCTATCATCCTCTGATCAAATATTAATGTATGATACTGAGCTTGCTCACTAATCCAAAGCCAATTAATATTATCTGTCAATTATTTACAGATCCTGAGGTGCAAAGCCAGATCCCTGAGGACGACATCAGCCAGGTTCAGAATACATAATTGACTTCCTCTTTCTGTAGCCTAACCCCCCCCCACTACACCCTCCCGTCGCTTCGTTCTGTTTTCTCTCCCCTTCTTGCTTTCTGTCACTCTCCCTGCTCTCCTTTCATCTCGGCTTTTTTTGTTTATGTGTGTCTTTTAAAGCCTAAATGGCTGTCTTTTCATTGGTTCAGCAAGAGAGGCACAGGATGCTGCTGATATATCTTACATTGCACGATGGGAAATATGTGTGTGTGTGTGTGTGTGTGTGTGTGTGTGTGTGTGTGTGTGTGTGTGTGTGTGTGTGTGTGTGTGTGTGTGTGTGTGGAGTAGGTTGTGGGGTGTGTGACTTGGGTTTTGGGCTCCGTGCCTGACTCACTCATATACTGTATATAATGATGTCAGGGTTTGATGTTTGATTAATTTCTTCAGGTCTGTTCAAAGAAAAAAAATCTTTCAATTTCTCAATTTCAGTTATGGATGTGCAGCAACATGACATTTTTCAAATCTCATACTAAGTCATTTGGGTTGTTTGCCTAAATCACTTGCATTGTTTTTGCATCTAGACAAAAAGGTTGTTTACACTTTGCAACTACTGTATCAATTAATCAGCAACGCTTCCTTAACAAGAAAGGGATCATATCACAAATTATGTGAGTCAAAAAAATATTGTGGGAATGTTGCTGACAATTTTTTTAAACATTTGTTCATGCCATTGTCTATTTCCAACATCTAATTAGTCATCTGAGGGAGTTAAAGAATCATTCACAGATTTCATTACAAGACGGCGGTTTTAGAGTGGACCACATAGTCCATGAAATCCAAGTGCATGATGCTTGCAGCGTGTGCCAGTGCTAGCTTAGCACTCTGTGCGGGGGGGATGGTGGTGGAGGGGTATGGTTCAGGGAAAGAGTGATGGTGGCGGGGCGGAGGCCAGACTTGCATCTGAGAGGGAATAATAACGGCCGTTCGAGTGAATCCCTTAAGCTACAAAGCTCGCTCCTCTGCCGCTACAGCAGAGAGAAGAAAGGCTGTGGAAGAAAGGAACGATGAAAGGAGAGGGAGTCCGTCTCAGTGTGTTTCTGCCGCTTCTAAACTCCCACCACCTTCCCGAATGCACTTTGACCTGTCGGGGCCTCTAATTGGCTAGCTCGATAAGAACTTGCAAACTGCTCAGGATTCGGCCAATTTTCCCAAAAATGATTACGTGTGTCATGAAATGTGTGTTTTTGATGTATAAAGAAGCCTTGATCAATTCTTTGACTTGCTACTCCTATCGATGCCATTTAGTACTCAAATTGTCCCTCCCATCAAATGTGGGCTATAAAATAAGCCTACCTTCAAAACCCACATCTCATGTTTGTTGGAGCAGTTTAATCAGTTAGGGTAAATATAGCGTTTGATTGTCTAACGAGCACAAACGTCTGTGTTTCTGTCATAGTAATTACAACAAAGCTTGTTTGGGCTTTTCTCTTCACGCAAAACTGTCTGTTCTGTTTTTGCTTTCTCTGTCTGACATCCTTTCCTCCTCTCACTCTCTTGTTTCCTGCCTTTTGTGTCTCCTCTTTGACACCAGCGGAGCTCAGTCTTGATTTTTACAAGTTTCATCTTTTACTTTTGGCGGCTGCAGATTTTGTCAGAGCTGTTACTGTGAAATACGTTTGTCATATTGGGAATGGGATGTTTGAAGCCGGGCTCTTTTGAAGTGGCTAATGTGAGCCTGGTTTAACTGGAAGGCAAAAAGAAGGTGCTAGCCTATAATGGAGGACTATTCAAATAACTGACCTCCAGAATGAGGTACCTAATGCAACGTGCAGTGAATAAAAAGCAACGTGGCGTGTTACGCTTTACACTGTGTTGTCAAAGCGTTGATACAATGCTGGATATTTAGTTATCAGACCTGGGCAGTGAAAAGATTACTTAAGTGTACATGTGCGTGCGTGTATGTTTCAATTGAATGAGTCTCACTACCATTAAAAAAAAATGTACAAAAAGAATGTCTGCTTCTGTAATTTGTCATTGATAAAAAATACATTTAGCCAAGACTGACATCTTTCAAAGGACTGGTTAGCAAAAGAAAAATACACTCAATGAGAATCCTTCTCGAACTGCTCCAAAGACTACTTTGAGTCTAAATCTGTATGGATGTCATTTCAAATCATTTTGTTACCATTCATGGTCTGCCATTGATGTCTTTTACTTGTATCAAAACACTTTTTTTTTTTAGTTCATGGTGAAAATATATTAAGTTATGTTTGTGCTGATGTTGGCTCTGCTCAACGCAATAATGACATAAGCCAACACAAGAAATGTGTCAACCTATTGGGTCAGGACACTGTAAAAGCTTATGCAGCCGTTTAGATGGGGTCGGGATGTCGAGTGCTGAAAATGTAAAAAAAAAAATACAATAAAATACTGCATTAAAGCTTTATTTGCTGAGTAAACATTTCATAAGCTAACACGAATATACTAATTTAAAATGCAGGAGTGCCAATATCAGGCAGTGTCAAAACCTTGATGCCAAGCTCGTATTGAGGGTGTTGTATCCGATCTGTCCATTTACTGTATGCTGCAGTCACATTAGCATCAGGTGACCAAATGACCTCTTTAGTTCGAACACGTCCACATTTTTACACCCTGCACGGGCATCTAAGGGAGTTAATTCATGAAAATGTCCGATTTTAATTGTTTTCACAGCACCAATTAGCATGTGTTTAATTTGACTGACATTTGGCGCAACAAATGAGAGGTGGAGCTTTTTATTTTTTTCTTTTATGACAGGTGGAGTGCACTGTTATCAGCATGTGTGACATAGAAACTGGCATGGGACAACCCGGAAGAGCAGGCAGTGGCAGTTAAGACAAGCATGTGTAGCGGGTGTGCTGAGTTACAAGCATCAGTGCCACAGAAAACTGTTTCCTGCTGAGATGGGATGGAATGTAGCCCCAGTGGAATAAGCAAGCAATAGGATATCCTCTTCATTTGTCTGTTTCACCACTGTGGTTGATGTCACTGGACCAAGACGACACACTAAAAAGCTAACAGTGTGCAGAGCTCACACGTCGATGTTTCAATGTCTGATAAAGGTGCTGGTTGGAGATCTCAAAGCCCGTATGGATGCAGAAAAACACAAAAGAGCTGTATGAGGAGAGTTTTTATCTGCAAAATTGATTGAGTTCGTATAGACCTGGGAACCCAGGATGGAGAAGAAAACGATTATGAGGAAGAAAACAAAAAAACTGAAGTGACTTTTTTTGTGTGTGTGTGTGTGCGAAATTAACCCTTGCAGGGACAGCGGTTGCTACAGTGGACAGCTTATCATGTTATCAGGTTACAGGGTGCACGAAGGGGTGAATATCCTTGTGAGGCTACAGTTTTATTACATTACAACACTGAAAAGAAATATTGTTATACAGCTGGATTTTCTAAAGAAGAGGTGTTATTTAGAACACTGTCATATGCAAGGACGTCTTTAAAAGAGAACTATTATTATGTTTTTTGTTTGTTTTACTTTCAACCCATACAGAGGAGCCATATTTCAATTACGGCTGCAAAATATTTTGAAAAATTATTGTCATTGCGATAATGGCACATGCCATGCAGAATGCAAAAGACGTGCAATTAATTAATATGGAATGATTGCTTGAATTTAACTTTGACCAATCAAATGGAAATTTAATGTGCTTTGCCATCCAAGAGGAACAGTGTGCTGGGGGCATTAATGCCACAAAACAACTTATCAGTAATTAGATATGAATAAAGTCATACTTTACGGCATGTAAATGTATTACTTTCATTAGATGATAAAGATGTAATTTCTTAGATAAATGTTAAATATTGCAATCATATCAATATTGCAATATACAACACCCATATCACATATTGCATGTTTTCCCAATATCGTGCAGCCCTTTGTTATTGTAGTAATAAATAGTCATACGTGGAATTTGTGCTTTGATCTCTTCGTCTGTCTGATTGCATTGTTTTCAACTCATTTACGCATGTGCACACAGAACACTACACAGAACACTAGCCAGGCCAAATCACTTCAACAACACTGTTATTTTCATTCATCTTTCAACCGTTGCACAATGATATGTGATTATGTGGACTAAGTGTCTATGACATGGCCGTGATGGTCGTGACCTGAGCCCTTTGGGCGCTGTGATGTCATATTCAGTTGACAGCAGGTGGCAAAATGGCCACTCGCTGAGAGGATTAAAAAAGAATGGCTTTTGCTGCTTAATTCCAATTCTACCAATGTAATATTAATCATTATACCATGTTTAGATGAGTAGGGATGCAGAGAAAACATTTCTGCAAAGTACATGTCTGACTTTACTTCCCCTTTAACAGTCAGTTTGGTGCAAATCGACAGAGCAGAAGAAAACTGATCATCAACTTTCTGGATCAGTTCATGAAATATCACAGTCAAAATCCTGACCTATGGCCTGTTTTCCCCCTTTCAAATAAGCCTAAAATTGTAACATGAAAAGTCTGCCTTTTTTTTTGACTGGGAATTTAAAATTGTATGAAAGAATGACACGTTTTTTTTAAGGCCGCACTTTCAATGCCTTTAATTCACAGATGATCTCTTGGGCTATGCGTATATATCGTATTGAGACATCCGGGCCCATTGTGCTGTTGTACTATTCTATCTTCTGATATTGCCTAATTTTTCTACATGACAATGCATGGACCAAAGCTCCAAGCTGCATTTGGCTTCACAAGAATAACAGGGGGTTAAAAGTCCTGCCAGTGCCCAGAAATGTTGAGGTGTGTGAACCTACGTGGTAATTTCAAGTTTTAAGAGATTATCTAACAACCGTAAACAATGCTTCACCTGAATGTTTTATTTTAAGAGCCAGTGTCTTTGTGGGCGGATTATTTTAGCAGAGGCAGCATGCTTAACAAATGTAAATTTGTAATATTTAACAGTTTAAATATTGAGTAATTTTTAAAAATGGAAATTGTATACACTTATTTCACATCATCATTTCACATAATGACACCAATATAGTGCTGAAATTTAAATTCTTGACACAATGACCCTAGCCCTGAGCATTACGCTAGAGAGGGTAAAATAGATAGTAAAGAAAAGCACGCAACCCAAAAAGTCTTGTCTCTTTGATATTGCACATTCAGCTTCTGAGCGTCACTATGTTTACTTGATATTCTCCTAATTAATTTGTCTGCAGTTGGGCTACCTTGATGAAAGATTGCATTCGTAAGGGGAGAACACCTGGTAACATATGCTGCAGGGACTGATTGCAAGGCAACAGAGCACCAGCTGCAGCTAACAGCCAGAACGATTCAGCAGATTGTGTGTGTTTTGAAAAGAGGACATTCATGAACATGAACTGTCGTGCCCAAGGTTCGATACCACTGAAGAGGAGATCTAAGCAGGGGTAAATTAGCAGCAACGTGTCTCATTTAACCTTCAAATAAGGGTGTATTTTAGCAAAAATGGGGAATTATCAGTGGACATTCAAGACAGTTAGTGTCTTGAATGACATAAAAAAAAATTAAATTCAAATATGATTTTGGGGTAAAGTATAGAATATTATAATATGCATACAGTGTACACCATGGGTCACCGATCTTTGAGAAGCTGAAAGCTACTTCTTGGGAATCAATTAATGAGAAGGGCTGAGTGGCAGAGTGGTCGTTTCCCAACCCAGAGGTTGGTGGTTCGATTGCCGGCCATTGCGACCATGTCAAAGTGTCTGAACCTCCCCCCAAGTTGCTCCTGATTCTGCATCATCAGTAGGTGAATGAGCGCTTTGAGTACCTGAGTTAGAAAAGCGCAATAAAAGTGTTTGTGTTAGAATCAGCATCAGGCTCAAAAATGTGCTTATCATACCTGTGGTGAGAAATCATGATCAGTTTTTATAGATGTGAGATCAATAACCATAGAAAATATGTTTGATCAAACGTTCAATTGAAAAAAAAAACACAAAGAAAATCAAAATCCCGAAAAGCAAGGCATTCTCTCCGTTGGAAAGAGAAGCTCTGGTATGGTGTTAGAATTGAGCCACAATTACAAGCACATAAGAGGACATTTTGTGCACAAAAGCATGTTTTCAGTGCACAAGAAACAGGTAGGTGAGCTTAGATGGCCGAGTGTTCCTCTGCAGACCTGAAGAAATCTCTACGGAACTAGCGAAGAAGACGCACACACTTAATGCGTGTGGTGTACGTGCCCTGAATGAAAGTGCGCATTAACTTTGTGAAAATAAATGTGTGCAGTGTAGATGGTCATAGACAGATGCATGTTCTGGGGTGGATGGCAGTCTCTAATTGCCCATCCAAAGCTGCCAACTTGACATCATCCGCAAGTGGAGATCTTCTTGGAGTTCCCTTTAACTTGGTACGTGTTTGTGTATTTCACTCGACTTTCTAAGTTAGAACACCTTAGTTGAATCTTGTGCACCAGCACTAGATCTGAGTAATAAATTAAAAACATGATGGAATCATGACTAAATGTAGCCTGTTGAACACACAATGGCCTCTACCTCTTTCTCGTTACATTACAACATACTGATTAGGTAAAGGTGGTTGACTTGTTAGCACATCCCTCACGGTGCAGAGGTACAGGGTTCGATTCCGGTTCTGGCCTTCCTGTGTGGAGTTTGCATTTTCTCCCCGTGCCTGCATGGGTTTTCTCCAGGTACTCTGGCTTCCTCCCACATTCCAAAAACATGTATGACAGGTTAATGGAGCACTCTAAATTGTCCTTTAGGAGTGATTATGCGCAGGAATGGTTGTTCTTCTATGTGTGCCCGTGATTGGCTGGCAACTAGGGTGTACCCTACCTGCTGCCCGAAGACAGCTGGGATAAGCTCCAGCAGAGCCCCGCAACCCTTGTGAGGATAAATTCTGATAATGGATGGATGGATGGATGGATGGATGGATGGATGGATGGATGGATGGATGGATGGATGGATGGATGGATGGATGGATGGATGATTAGGTAAAGATGAAGCAAGAGAATTATCTTAAAGGATGGTGAAGAATGGTGGAAAAAAAAAAGAACGATCCAGGCACGGACACTCATTCATCCCACAATGCCCCCTTCTCTACCTGTGCGGGTTTCATAATGGACGGCGAATGAAGGAATGAACAATGAAAAATTACACATTACACTCAGTTACAATGTACAAAACAACAGTGTACATTAATTTAAAATTAGATTAGACAACAAGAATATCAACCAATATAAAATATTGCAGCAATGGAGAAGCCAGACACCTCCCAGCACACTTGTAAATAGTGGTAAGTTAAAAGTTGCTCTTTGTTGCTTTGTCATAAGTGTGTATATGGTATCCTTAGGATGGAAGTGCAAAGGAACAGAGATTCTATGGACCAAAGGAACATTGCACGAGTTCCATACAAGCTTTGGAGTGACAATGGAGTCTGTTTAATTAATTAATTAACAGCAGTGGAGGTGAGTGTCTGGAGTACACTCACTGGCCAATAGGGGCACCATGTAATTTTTTTTGTTTTTTCTAATTAAATTTAAAAGACTTAGACGAGAAACCTCTGAAATCAGTTATTAATTAAAGGCTGCTACAGTTTTGAGGTTTCAAAAGTCAACGTCAAGGACATATTTTAGTCCCAGTTCTTGCTTATGGTGTACCGGTGTCAAACTTGGAAGTCTTTGAAAATGGGATTTCAGATCACTTGGCAGTTTTATTTGATAATAATAATAATAATAATACATTCTATTTATAAGCGCCTTTCAAAATACCCAAGGACACTTTACAATCAATAAGAGCAATAAAACCACAGATAAAATTATAAATAATAAAAGTGATGAGTTTAAACTGTATATGCAATTTTAAATAGGTGGGTTTTGAGATGAGTTTTGAATATGGGAAGAGAGTCGATATTTCGGATGTCGGGTGGGAGTGAGTTCCAGAGTTTGGGGGCAAAGCGGCTGAAAGCTCTGCACCCCATCGTGCTGAGACGGGCAGAAGGTACACAGAGGTGGAGGGAGGCTGAGGACCTGAGGGAACGAGAAGGAACGGAAATTTGAAGAAGGTTTGACAGATAGGTGATGTAGTCTTATCGCGTGCTGCTGTTAAATCTGCTGCTCCTGGTTGCAACGGCCGAATTTTTAACTCTCTCACTGCTCGTCAGTTCTCTGATGCCAGTGAGGGGGCTTGCCGAATGTTTAATGGGAGGTCATTCCAAAGAGAGAGACCGGCAACGGAAAACGCTCGATCCCCTCTGAGCCTCCACTTAATTCTTGGTACTTCTAATAATGTCTGGTCCGCAGACCTGAGGCAGGTGTGTTGGGACGGATGAGCTCACAGAGGTAAGGTGGCGCGAGGCCATTTAAAGATTTGAAAACAAATAATCTTAAAAAGATTAAAAAGAACCATAAAATGTATCGGGAGCCAGTGAACGGATGCCAGAGTAGGAGTTATGTGCTCCCTCTTACGAGTACCAATCAAGAGGCGAGCAACAGCATTCTGGACCAGCGGGAGCCGCTTAATCGAGGATTGGCCGACTCCAAAGTAAAGTGCATTATAATAATCCAGCCGGGATGTGACGAAGGCATGAATTTTATCTGTGGTTTTATTGTTCTTGTTTTGATTTTAAAGTGTCCTTGAGTGTTTTGAAAGGCGCTTATAAATGAAATGTATTATTATTATTATTATTATTATTATTATTATTATTATTATTTATTAGTTTTTAGCCAGCTGCCTAAGATGAAAGAAGCTAGATTTAACAACGGCACCAATTTGCCGAATAAAACCACTGTCCAGTTTAAGATCCAAGTTTGAGACGGTTGACTTAAGACAGGGGTGTCCAAATTCGGTCCTCAAGGGCCACTGTCCTGCCTGTTTTCCAGCTCTCCCAGGAGCAACAAACCTGATTCAAATAATCAGGATTCTTCTAATGCTGCATCAGAACTGGCTGATGAGCTGATCATCTGAATCAGGTGCGTTGCAGCCGGGAGAGATGGAAAACAGGCAGTTCAGTGGCACTCCGGGCCCAGAGCTGGACATGCCTGACTTAAGATAAGGAAACAGGGGGCACAGGTCTACAGTATGGAATGTGCAAGGGCCACTGGGACCAAACACTATCACTTCTGTCTTCATTGAAATTCAAGAAATTTTGTGCCATCCAAGTTTTGATTTCCTCCAGGCAGGATAAAAGTGGCCTTAATGAGAAAGCGTCTTTTTTGCTCAGTGGGACATAGATCTGACAGTCATCTGCATAGCAGTGGAAGGAAATACCATGTAAATCCTTAAGATGGTACCCAATAGGAGCAGGTACAGTGACAACAGCAGAGGCCCCAGAATTGAGCCCTGTGGGACACCACATGACAGTGGGGCAGTACGTGACTCAGAGCAGCAAAGGCTAACACAAAAGGTTCTGTCAGCTAAATAGGACCTAAACCACACAAGAGCGCTACCACCAATGCCCACCAAGTGCAAACGAGTCAACAGAATACTGTGATCCACTGTATTAAATGCTGCAGTTAAATCCAATAAAACCAGAAACACATAGTCTCCAGTGTCATTTGCCAGGAGGATTTCATTAGAAACGCGTAGCAGGGGTGACTCCATGCTATGCATTGTCTTGAAATCCGACTGGAAGACCTCCAAGATATTATGTTCATCCAAGAACGAGTTCAACTGCATGTGCACCACTTTTTCCAGAATTTTTGAAATGAAAGGCAGTTTGGAAATGGGCCTAAAATTTGACAGCACATCTTGATCAAGACCAGGTTTCTTGATCAAGGGTTGGACCACAGCATGTTTAAACAGTTGGGGAACTATACCAGAAGAGAGGCTGCTGTTGATAATGGCGAAGACCGATGTACAATATTTGGGAGAACCTCCTTTAAAGAAATGCGGGGGAAAAGAGTCGCAGGGGAAGCCAGATGGCTTAGTCTGGCGAACCACATCCTCTAAAAACGTCAAGGACATACCTTCAAAAGAATTTAACACATCTGAACACGAAAAAAGGACAGAGGGGTCCAGTATGGTCTTTGAGACAGTAGTCCTGGCTGTAGAAACATTATCAATGAAAAACTGAAGGAATATGTTACATTTCAGGTGAAGATTCTGAGCAAGTAGGCTGAGGGGTTTTGAGTACAGAATCGATGGTTTTAAATAGTACATGTGGGTTGTGACGGTTAGCCTGAATTAGGTTTGATAAATATTCTCTTTTGGCCTCTTGAACTGTGATCTGGTAGTCACACCAGCAGTCTTTCGAGATTTGATATGAGACCTGCAATTTGTCTTTTTTCCACTTATGTTTGGCTTAACGACACCCCTGCCCAGCTGCGCGAGTTTTGTGAAACCAAGGCTCGGGTTTAGGTTTTGATAGCACAATTTTTACAGGAGCAACCGAATGCAGGATAGCATGGCAGGAAGAGTTGAACTAAGAGGTGAATTCCTCTGTGTCAGATGAAGGTCGGCAAAGATTATTAAAATTCGTCTCAAAACTAATTTTTATTCTATGGCATTTTACATGGCATGACTCACACTTGATCTTAGTCTTACTGTTTGGTGCTTTCTACTTTCTTTGTTATTAATTTGTTGTTTTATTGTTGTATCTGTGATATTTGCTCCATGTACAGCACTTTGTATACAGCGATGGATGTTTTAAAGTGCTCTATAAATACAGCTGAGTTGAGTTCTTTTTTTATGCTTAGTGGTTAATAACTTTTATTGAAACGCACACGCATTGATATGTTGCCATGCAAATATTATTTGTCCTATGCCTTCAGAATCTTGAGCGCTAGCCTCAACCACACACACACACACAAACACACACACGCGCACACACACACACACACACGCACGCACGAACACGACTTACACAATGCAGGCTGGGGGGAGTTGTCGACTCCCTCCTGCCCAGTCACATAGTAAAATTTGCAGGTGAAAATAATGACCACATCTTTGGTAATATAATTTAAAATTCTACTTTGCTTATAATAAAGCTTCGTAACCTTTCAGGTATTCAACAAGGGATTCCTAAGAGCATACATTGTAATTCAAATCTGTAACCTTTCTCCCAATTAATTTATCAAGATAATGCAATTTGAAGAACATGATCAGACATGCACCATGAAACATAGATGCAATATCTCATTATGTTCTTTTAAAAATTGTGTACAATGAGCGTACAGGTCTGCAGTACAATGGTTCTGGTCTGTAACACATGAGAGACAGTTCTTATAGCTGCTCTTGCTGAGTCTCACGTGGCATTGGAATGTATACCTCTTGAGGCTGGGGATGATCCTCACCCCCCTTCAGACAGTAATCAAAGTCCACTTTGGAGCTCACAAAATAAGTTCTTGAGGCTTCTGGTGACATTGAAAGTGGCGACTGGTGATTATTAATACTGCTCTCCCTTTCACGGTCGGAGATAATCCTCATTCCAGATGCTCTGGGCGGTACCTCAAGATGGGTATCGGCAGGTAGGCAGGTGATCAGAACAATGCAGTTACCAGGGTACATAAATGGTGCAAAGACTTGTTAAGGTCTGCTCTAAGGACAGATAATATGAGCTTTTCTAGAAGTCAAGTCAAGTCAAATTTCTCTTTACAGCCTTGATCACAAAAAGTCTTAAAGGGTTTCACATGACATCCCCTGATTTTAACCCCCAGGAGTACAAGTAAAACTAAAAATAAACAAACATCTAGACTGGCACTCCCATGCCCTTAAAGCAATACCAAGTAGGGGCACTCATGGAGCAAGTGTCTGTGGACATTCTGCACCCTTTCAGGTCTCGAATGAGAAAGTTATTATGGCCTTATCGCAATGGATGACTTCACCAGTACTCACACCATTATGGACCAGAGCACCACCACCACTGCTGAATACTGAGTCAACGATATGTTTAGTCGGTTTGGTGCACCAGAGGTGCTGAAGAGCGACCAGATATAGAACTTTGAAGAGTTATGCCAATGGCATGGGTAAGACCCGTACAACACATCTGTATTCCCAGTCTGAAGTTCTGGTTGAGCAATTCACCCAGCTTGCTATCCTTACCAGCCATGAACAGCAGGACTGGGACCTACGCCTACTTCTGTTTGGACCTCCTCTGGAGCCAGACGTTTGGACTAGTTTGCCAGGATGTCATATCATCTTTGGGAAATGTCCTATGTGGCTCGGCAGGTGCTTGGTAAGGCTAGCATCTGTCTAAATAGGACGAATGACTCCCGGTGTCACTGTCATACACTTATGAATCTACAGTTCATTGAAGATGAGGGGCCTGCCTCCCAAACTGACGAGCCCCTGGATGGGACCATCGCACCTTCCTGGAGAAAGTATCATATGTGGTGTAATGAGTGCAGCTACAAAAGAGACAAACTGCCCCTGTGCCAGCCCTTGACATGACCAGAGGTGTAGGCCAGGCTCGTGGTCCATCCTCTGGGAAGTCAGCCTTCCCCTGCGCGTGTCAGGGCACCAAGGTGGCCTCATCAGCACCGGTGACCAACACTTGCAAGACTTTATTTGAGTTGCCCAGGACAGTTGACTGATTTGTTGGGTCAATGTAGTGATGGTGAAGCCACGCCCTAGCCAGCATGCTTGTAAATACTGTTGTTGTATTAAGTTACATTGCTTTTTATGTGCTTTGTCACAAATTTGTATGTGATTTCTATGAGATGAAAGAACAAAGGAACAGAGAATTAAGAATTAAACATTTTTCAATCAGAATTTCCCTTCCCAATGGCACATCTATCAATCCCGTTTCAAGATCCTGAACAGGGTCACAGTGAGTTGCTGGAGCCTATCCCAGCTGACTTCAGGCAGAAGGCAGACTACACCGTAAATTGGTCACCAGTCAGTCACAGGGCACATATCGAGACAAACGAACATTCACACCCACATTCACACCGTCCCTGAGTGGGAGCTGATCCCACGCTGCCCGCACACAAGTCCGGCGTGTGAAGCACTACACCATCAGTGACTCATGCCACATTCAACATTGGTCCCAATTGAAATTCAAAACATTGAATTCATCTTGGAAATTATTTTAAACAAGGCCAGAATTGCCTTTCAGCAAAAATTCCACATTTTCACCATTCAATACAAAAAGATTCCCAACACATTCCCATTCCATATCACTCGGTAGCATGTCATTCTATATTATTCAATAGCGTTGCACATTCTTCCATATTTGTTCTTTCAGCATTTGGTTACACCACTCATGTTATAAAAGCAAACCGTTATATGCCCATATTTTTGTCATTCAAAAATCAATAAATCATTGGACAACCCATCATTCCGCACATATCAACAGACAACTGTATTGATTACACTTGAGTGTTGAACATTCACGGTTAGATTTGTGTCAAGTTAATACTGAGCAATGAGACAGATCCACTGGGGTCTTCTGCTGATTCCCACTATGTGTTACAGATCCTGCAAGGAGCACCGCGGCAGCTGCCCTCCTTCATGCCTGTTTGTCAAGAGTTGTCGATAAGTCCTGCACTCACTCCACAATAAAAGGGAGGGGAAGTAAAGGCTGAAATAGGATGCTTCCTGCCCTTTAACATGCCAGAGGCTTCGTTAAGGGAACCTGTGAAATCAGTTTAATAGGCTGACATCACCCCTGGGCCTCTGTGACCTGGCTCTCTTGAGACCATTTTCTCGTTTTCATAGACTTTGTCTGCTCTTCAACCAACTTCTCTTCCCTCTGCTTATTTTATCTTGGTATTGGCCACTTGGTTCTTCTCCCACTCTGATTTACTCGACCATTTTCCTTTATTGTCATTGTGTTTAATCTTGCCCTTCACCTTGACTCCTTCATTGTTCCTTTTCTTTTTGACTTTCTCATCGTCTCCTAGGATTAAATCTTCCTCTTTCTGCGATGCCTCAGCAGCAACTATTTGGCAGTCCTTTTAGAGGGAGATAATTCATTTTCCTCCGGCTGACCTGGATGAAAAAAGGGGTTCAGCTTGCTCTATGGATGACCTTGAGTGTGCCTGAACTCACCTGACATTTGTGAATAAAATATAGCGTGTCCTTCTGTTATGAATGGCTACTGAAAAGGAGATCACTCCACCTCTTATTTATTCTCTTTACCTCCTTCTTCAGACACTAATGCCGGCAACGTGACATTAATGTGCCTACTGGCTGTTTGAACCATTGAGCACAGGTCAGCCACTTTAATAGAGGGGTTTGTGCCGCTCTCAAAGGGATAGCAGCCTGACGCCTCCATTAATGTAGAGCAGGAATGTACCCATAAAACAGCACTTCCTCATGTAAGGCTGCCCTGGGAGGTGCTGGTTCCATGGTGTTTTATCCTTCATCCTGCCAGGAATACTGCCGAATGAAAGAGGAAAACGATCGCTATCATTTTTAACTGGTTTTATTATCTGTTTAAATTGCTCTGATGTGTGTTTCATTTTTGGTTTTGTTTCAGACTTTGAGAAACACGTTCAACTGTATCAGCAGTTCTTTTCCACAAGGTGTCCGTACCGGATGTTGGTTCTGACTTCCTTTCTTGTTCAGAGTTTTATGTGACTATTTATGTGCTGTGAATAATTTGTCTTCTGCATACGGTATGAGGAGTGCATTTAAGTGACGCACATGAGCGCTGAAGGTCCTGACACCGCCTGGATGGTTATGGCTGCCCATGGCTGTGGGCAGGCCTTGGGGGTTGCAGGCTCTCTCCTGGTGGGGATAAAAGCAGGAGGCATCTGGCTCCAGCAGAGCTCCAAAAACCCAAAGTAGCCCAAGATCTCCCTCTCCTAGTTTAGCCAAACAAGCTGGACTAATCCCAACTATCAGGGGATGCACTGTCAAAACAAGCAGCAGGGCCCTAAGGCAAGCCGATCCACTGAGCAGTGAAGGGCCGCGCGGAGAGGAAAGAAGGCCCTCGCATTAGCATAATGCCTCTCGGTAGTGAGCTGGTTTGCTGGTCTGACAGTCTGAGCACTGGGCACAGCGTCTTACAGAGGGTTTGAGCTCAGAGAGGGGGCAGAGGGGGCAGCAGCGGAGATGTGGGAGCTCCCTGGCTTAAATAGGCGAGGGTCAAAACCCAGGCTGGCAGCGCCTCCTCTTTCTCTCTGTCAGTTTCAGTGATCTCTGCTTATTTTTAGCAGCCTTCATCCTCCAAAAGCAGGTTGAGTCCTCTTCTCTCTGAATATGTAGTCTGATGCCCTGGGCTTGCTACCGCTCATCCCATTCACCAACTACATTGCCACAAAGCTATTCTCGTAGTCCTCACCTCTTGTAGCGTTGATGTTGGAAAGCATTGCTATATTTTCCAAAACACAAAACAGACCACAAATCTCACTGTTTACATGAAATATTGATTGACTGCATCCATTAGCCTACATAAATCTAATTGGATATCTGGATGAGTCACTTTTTTTTGTAATGATGTCACAGGACTAAGTTTAATATTAACGAAGTGAGACCGCTCTCAGTCTTCTTTTGTCACCATCCTGTGCCATTTAATTTTGCGTACGTAGAACGTCCAAATGAAACAAATGAGGTCGCTGTTTATGTTATTACCTCTAATGGGAACATAATGGGGTTGGCTAAGGCCGCGTAATAATGACTATCAATATGAGCCGGTCGTTTTATTAAAGCATTGCATCATCTCTCTGACAACTCAGTTTGAAAGCGTGTTGAAGCCGGCAGGGGGTAAAGCTACCTTAGCGTCTCTTGCTACTCCGCTTGAGCAGCAAGTATCACATTGATTATTCTTTCAAATGTTTACAACTGGGTTGAGAATCATTCTAATCTATTCCTATGGGGTGATTTTTGTATGTGTCATTTCATGACATGATCACCCCTTTCAGTTGTTCACGTCGATGACTCCTGGCTGTTGGAAACTGCAGTTCAATGTTACCATTAAAAATAGGAAAGCCTGTCATCTGCATTGTGTCCAGCTGGTCCTGCTGGGATTATAGTTGGACTGCATCCAGTTGATTATCATTTCAGCTCACTGTCACTCATAGTGAGGCAGGTTCCCGGGCCCAATTATCTTTGAAAACACAACCACAGAGGCTGGATGTGATCAATGAGGCCGATGCCAGCGTCAATATGCTCCGAGTCAAGCCTATTGATCAGTGGGTGTGTATAGACAGATGTTGTGAGCTGTATAATGTCAGCGGGCCAGTGCGTGTGAGGCTGAGGGGTGGACTGGAGAGAAAGTGAGCTGAAAGGGGTGGAGTTGGAAGGCGGTTGATGGGGGTTGGGTAATCCAATGGCGAGAGCGCCAGGAGTCTCAGGTGTGCATCGTCAAGACGAAGAGGTGACTGTTTGCTGGGTCCCTGAGCCCCCTGGGAGGGGATCAGGACCTGCCCTGACTCTCAGGCTCCCAGCTCACGACAGCAGGGTGACGAGGCGCCCCAGCGGCCCCTCCTCCCCAACCCCCTCCCACAACTGCTACTGCAATTAAAAGTCTGGTTCAGTTGCTGGCGAAAGCACAATAAAATACAGAGGACAACAACTCTCTCACCTTACGCTCTGGGACTCAGACAGACATAGACACGCAAGTACACAAACACACACATACACACACACACACACAAAAGTAAGGGCTCCGCTTCCTCTTTTTTTTTTTTGAAAGAGGCTCAGATTTTGATCAGATCATCTGATTCGTGTCTTGAATGCTGCCTTCAAGCAGCTCTCTAAATATTGCGAGCCGCTAAATATCACTTAGTTTCAGAATCAACATTTTCAACGACATAGTGGTCCCACCAATAGGAGCCATTGAGATTTTAACGACGTTCACACTCAAATATAATTTTCTTGATAATTTATGCTGAGCACTATGAATTTGGCCAGGTACAAAGTAAAAAAAAGATGAAACCACAGTTTCTTACACTCCATTAAGTGAGAAGCTTCTCCGTGGTTGTGTTTTCATTGTCAAGTTCCCAATGATGCATATAATCACGAAACATGAGGATCATGTACCAAGTCTGTGAGCCCCAATTATTGAAACTTACATTTGCACAATGATCGCCAGTTGAGTTGTTTGTTTCCATGGATGTTTATTTCTTCATGGTTGTTTCGAGGTTGTGCAATAACAAACAAAAGAAAACACTCTCCGCTAAAGAAAAAAAAATCACACCAACGCCAAAACTCAAATCAATTTAGCTTTATTTACATGGGCTTTTCGCAACAGCCACAGCTGTTCTGAAGCACTGTCCACATGAACAAAAGTGAAAACTAAGTATAGCTACTGTACTGGATCAGCACTTGTATGTGGACCTGCATAAGAAAAAAAAAATGGGTTTCTTCATTAGCCTACATACATGCAATGGAAAGTTTTTTCTACAAGATGTTTAGATTAGGGGGTGGCATAGGAGTGAATTTTCTCTCCCGTCCCATCCAGGTCCCACAATAAAAAAAAAAATCGTTTCGTCCCAACAACTCCTGGTGAAAATTGCCAGAGCGCCATGCTCCTCCCATTTTGAATGATTCACACTCCGATTTTGGAGGTCAGCTACATTAAAAATGGCTGCGAATCTGTCCGAGTTTTTCTACTGGATCATTCCACACCTGTGAATTTTTCATCCTGTACGGTCCCAAGCCCCATATTTAAGTTATCCCCGTTGGAATTCCGTGGATTCATGCGTCCCGCAGGACTCCCAAAAAAATGTCAACAACTAGTTTAGACAAATATGGAAGGAATAAAACACATGTTTTTACCTTGGCATAGGTATGCATCACACTAAATTGGCTTCAAACATTTTCACTTAATCATGTATATGCACTCAAAGAATAAATACATCAATGGGTTGAGGTGTTGAAAGGCATGGAGTACCAACAATATGAATAAATGCGAAAATAATTTTAGTACAAGCCAAATTTTTCATAATTTCCATTTTTCTTATCTACATCTGAAAGTTTTTTTAGAACTGTGTGATGTCTGGTTGTTGAATTGATACAAAACAACAGGAGGCTACTGTTAAATTACATCTGTCCAGCACGAATATATATTTATTGTGAATTGTGTTTGGAATGGAAGTGTGTAATTAGTATTTGGTTTGGCTGGATGTTTCACATTTATAATTAATAAATCTGTAACCTACACAAGTGTGTAATTATTGCCCCCCATGTGAGTGACTTTTGCATGAAAACACTGAAGAATTATTCACACATGACAATAAAAAGATGGAAGATTATTATCTAATCTGATTTTTGTTTGTTTGTTTGTTTGTTTGTTTGTTTGTTTGTTTGTTTTAGTTACTCTCAATGAAAAAAAAAACACCATTAAGCATTCCGCTACTTTGATAAAAATAAATAAATAAATAAATAAAGGTCCTCTTGCATCGTAAAGTTCGCTTCAAGAACTGCACCACACCCGGAGGAAAATTTGTTTCACATTCAGCCACCGAGTTCCTAAAGCAGAGTTGTTTCATTGATGATGAACAATTGTTGCTCTCAAACTTGTGATATATGCACTCATTAAGAGTAACGGGCTGGTTATTCTACTGAACTAACCTTTTTAGTGTGAAATCACTAATGGCCTGTTTCATATGAGGGATTAGAATCATATCCTCACTAAAAGTATGATATAATGAAAGCCCCAAAAATCTGAAGAGCCTTAATGAGATAAATTACACACCTCGAAGAGATCTAATGATTTTTATTTTCAAAATTTAGAACAGTTCTCATGTTTCTTAATTCAAGGTTCCTGACAATATCCCTCCAACTAGAATAAGGAGAAAGAACTATTGTACACTTAATACTTTGGTTGAACAGTTTAGTTTCTGTTTCATACAAGCATGAAAATGGCTTTCATTCCCATGACGACTGGGGGCTTGGCGACATCATGCAACGAAGCAAGCGGTTACTCAGTGTTGCCGATTTAGCCACAAAGTCGCTATATTTAGCGACTATTCCATCCTCTCGAGTCACATTTCTTTTTCTTTCTAAAAAGGTGTTATTTCAGACTTCTGGAGACTTTGAGACTACCTCTAGAGCAGGAAGAGGTCACCCCTCCATGTCCATATGACAGAAATTAAGGTCGCTTGTGCTAAGACGTCATTCTCTAACTGTGTAATAGTAAACAGTCAGTATATTTTTTGTTTCAAACTAACAATGAATCTTCTGATTAAACAAGTTAAACATAGCTACTAAATCAGACCGTATATTTCTTTTTTTTATTCGTATTCTTCTACTCTGTCATTTTATGTTCTATGTCGTGAACATTTAATTTTTGTCACCGATATGCATTTCTTTCACACTGATGCATGAGCCCAATTAAGGAGATTACCAAAGGTCAAAGTTGAAGAAAATGGAATACAGGTGTGTTGGCGTACATGTGTGGCGTACATGAGACCAGAACCCTCATGCTAATACTGATATTGCGATTTGGGTGATTTAGGTGACATATAACTTGTGACACGGCAGATGCTGTTTATCATGCTCCTCATTTTCATTATCTTGAGTCACATGGATGGTTTGTAATCTGCTCTCATTAGCCCAGACTCATTTAAAAAACACGCCACACATTTTCGTTGTACGGATTCATACATCTTGAGTTCTTCTTGTCCCTCTATTGCCAAGAAGATCACTCCAAAGACAGTCATCCATCCATTGTCCTTCTTACTTATCTTACTTACTATCCCAGCAAGTGGCACGGGACACCCCGAACAGGTCACCAGACAATCGCAACACTCCAAGACAAAGACCAAAAGTTTTGCTGAATGACATGCGTTGTTATCATTCTATCAAATTCATGCTTTAATGATTAATCTACTTCCAGACACCAAATTTTCAGATGTACCAAGGGCATGTAAAAGAAAATGCCCTCAATATGCCGAACCACCCTGCATAGCACAACGCCATTATGCCACATTTCCTAAGACGCTAAAGAAGGACACAAAACATGCTCCAGGAAGACAACATGTCTCCTGATCTTCTCTTCTGAACACCGAGTCTGATGCTTTCTGGTGTATGTTCTCTTTTTGAAAATACCGGCTACAAACCGTAATGTTTTATCCTAAAGTTTTCTCTTCAAATGGTGACAATACATTGTCGTCAAATCTTCTCCCCAATGAGAAATTTAAAAACTGCACTTGGGCGAAGCCTGACACAAAGGCACACAGTAACGCTCGGAACTTTATCAATTCCCATTTCGTACACAGCAGATGGTGTTTTGAAAAATTGAATGCTGAAGAGATTCTGACGACCGGAAATAGTTGGGCCGTCTGCGATTTTATGTAGAGGTCGAGCATTGGCATATAGTCGTTTGTCCAGGAAAAGACGGATGATTGATAATCTGGGAAAACCTACTTTTTACTTTTACTTCACCGTATGAGGACAGGTGGTACTCTCTTTCAGCCCCAGGAAATCCAGCTTAGTGTTAGCCAAGGCTGCTTTCATGGCCCCAGGCTACAGGAGGGACAGAGAGGCAGCAGGCAGCAGGTATTTGCCGCCATGAGGTAGATTTAGCAGTTGTGTTAAGCTTTCGTTTTGGTCCACACAAACGCACGCGCACACACACATACACACACCACCGCTCCCACCATAAGCCATCATTTGATCAAACCAGACAACTTCCACAAACACATCTCAAGTAGAGTTTTAAGAGAACCATTAGATAAAGATGAAAGTTTGGTTAGCAGCCTTGACAGCAACTTGGCAGGTTGCCAGTGCAGGTAGCTAAAAATACCATTGTGTTGAAGTTACATATGGCAGCAATGCGTGAATGTGGCTGTGAATCGTTTATTTTATTTTTTTTTTTTTTTTTGTGCCCTGTGAATGACTGGCGACCAGTCCAGGATTGTAACCTGCTGTAAAATCAGCATTTAGGCTTCAGGTCACACCCATTTCGAATGAGGACAAGCAGTATAGAACATGGATGACGTTACATACAAATACATGTCAAACTTTCTGTTTTCATACCTTGTTTTCTTTATAACATACTGATATTGATTGGAATAGTTTAGGGGCGTTCATATTCAAAACCCTTTCGTTTGCGCTGCGGCGTCATACTTTTTCAAACAACAAGCACAATCGTACATTTCGCAGGTTAGCCTCTCTGCACAGTTGTGATTACTTTCACATTTATTTCCTGTCTGCCTTCCTTTCTCACACCTGGTAGATTCTCTCAGGTGAGGAAGTGTATGCGTAGGCTAGCAGCTGTTGTGTCGAATATCTGTTGGAGGATGTTTCCCTGACTATTGTCTACTCTATGAACATTGTCATTTCATAGTAAACGGAATCAATTCATCAAAGTCCCACCTGCATTCCAAAAAGATTAATCAACCTTTGACACTGAGCGCTACAGAATGTCTAAGTTATAAAATGTCAGCACATCAGGGTGGCTTTTTGTGGTGCGTAAAATGCCTTTCTGTCTTTACTCTTGGATGTTATAGTGGGGGCTTTGTGTGGCATGCACAATTTAGTACATAAGAGTTTGGCCCTGGCACTTTAAACTTATCGTTCAATGCCTGCAAAGTTGAAAAAACTCAGTCGATGGGCTTTTTGTTCTCCATTTCATTAGGTATATACATCAGTCATGCAAGATTATAAGTGTTTGTGTGACCATTGTCATCACTGTTTTGTGCCTGGATTGATTCCCCCCCGCATCCCCCATTTTCCATAGTGTGTTGTAAACGTGTATGTGTGTGTGGTGTGTGTCTTGTATGTGTTGTCTTTGTTGTGTGTGTCTAATCCCCAGGTCCCCAGGGCTCCAGAGGAACAGCTGAAGCAGGGGCAGTGGTGGCTTGTCATCGTGGGGCTCCCGCTGTTTCCCTCCCTTTCACTGCTCCCCATATGGTCCTGCAGTACCGGATCCCCAGGGGCCTGTTAACGCCACACCACCCAGGCCCGGGCCCTGCCACCAGGTCTCTCTCACCTCCTGTCTCACCCCTGCTCCAGGGCTCATCGTCACCCCAATGTCCCCTCTACCCTGTTCCCCCACACCCCACCCGCTTTTGATTGTGCGGATCACGCTGCGGTATGAACCATGATTTTCTCACTGTTTTTGTTGTCGTTTGTTAACCAGACATACCGCTATGCCCATTCTTCCTTTTTTTTAACCTTTACATTGATGTTTTTTTTTCATCTACTTCATTTGTGGCCGTTTCATTAGGTTATGCACTCCAGTGAGGAATGTTTGTTTTTTTTTTTTTACCGTATGTGGAGTCACCAAGAGGATTTTATAACTACCGGAAGAAGAATGTTTTACTACAATTTTTTTTCCCTCCCAATAATATTTCTTATTCAAAGAGCCTTAGCAGCTCACCTCACCAACAGCATGACATATTCTCACTGTTTGACCACAGCATGCTTAGTGGTCCTCAGTGATGCCAACGCTGTCCCTTTAAAGAGTGATTTAAACTCTGCAGGCCCTCAGCAGACCTTGCTGCTAAAAGTGCTTCAGTTCATCTTCACCAACCGAGCCCCTAGCCTCTCTAAATCAGCTGTCACAACCTCTCGGGGATTAGTCAAGATTTATAAGTGAACAGGGATTGCTTTTTCACACAACTTATCAAACAGATCATAAAACACCATCGTTGGGATTTGACTGTTTGGTTACACATGTTGGAGCTGCGCCTTATGGTAATGCTGTCGGGTTTGCACGTGAGAGGGAATATCTGATCTGCTCTTTTTTTAAATGTCTTTCATAAATATGTTTTGGCGGCATCTAAGTCACCCCACTGAAATGAATGGCTTTGGCTTTGCAGTTGTTTTGAAAATTGATGCATCCATACGAACAATTATTGTATCACCTATATGCATAATCATATGCATGTTTGACCAATTAAACTTGGGGTTTTTATTGTTATTATCGATGCTGACTATAAAATGTATAACACTGAGTCCATTTGAGTGGAGCCACATATTGCGGCGTAGCGCCCTCTATTGACAGTGAAGGGGAACACACTTCAAAACGCATCAATTCAAGAGAGTGAACATTCTCGCTGCACTGCATACCTTGTTAAATCCCTGCACTATAAAGTTAAACTTCCACATAGACAGTGCAATTATTCCATTCGTTGTAGTTTCTTGATTATCCCTGCTTGGATTTAGGGATTGGTCCAATCCATGAAGTACAAATGCAGGTAATAATTTAATGTGAAAATCTTGTTGGAGTTGTGTCAGAAAAGATAGATTTCAAATTCAAACTACAAAATTACAAGTTTTCCTTTAATTCTCCTGGAGTTAAACACACTTTCTGAGCGTTCTCTGCTTCACCTTGATACACTCATGGAGGGCAAGGATCTTTCCAGGATCCTCGCACTTGCATCGTCCCAGCTGTCTTTATGTCATTCATGTCTTCAAAACAGGGCCCTTTGGCAAAGCCTTTGAGCTTTGGAGGGGGATGGGGGGGGATCTCACCAAGCCAGGTCAGGTAGCGGAGGTATTCCAGCACCGTTTCAAAGCTTTAAAGATTTAGATCGAGATTTGGCATCACACTGAGGCTTCACCACTGCTGACAATTTCTTGACAATTCAAGCTGTACACAGATAGAGAGGTCCAGGAAATTCTCATCTCTTTCAGGCACTTTGAAACTCAATCGCTTCGTGTTCCGTGTTGTGACTTGGAGTGCAATATCCTCTGCTGCTCTGTTGCTGTCATCAGCTGCCTCTCTCCGCTCCTCTCATTCTGTTTCCACTTTCATGCACTACAACACAACCCGTTTGCTCCTGCCCCCTCCACCAGTGCACAGGAGCCGAGTGGAGCCTGCAGCTGGCCAAGGCCTCCCCTCCTCTGGGTCACAGACACTGCAAGAGGGTGGGGATCTGGATCCAGCTTAAAGAAAAGCAAGCAGATCAAGGACAATAATATAATTCACCATATGAATAACAGTAAACCCTCACCAACCATCTTTAACGCTCCACCTAGCCTCATCTCAACTATAGTTCTTTCCTCTCGATCCCCTTTCGGCACCCTTGTTGGATCCACTGTCCTACTATCCAAACAGACATTGTTTGAGAACTCTATATTTGCAAGATGCAGTGTTTCACAAAACAGTATGAGCATCCAAGAGGAAGGAAATCAAAGGCCAAGGCCTTACTTTACTTTATTCTTGTGATTAATGAACTCCATTTTCCTTCACCAAAATGATCTCACATCACATCACCTTTGTGATGTAAGAACTTTTGTTTTGCCCCAATTCGCTCTTCTCAATTGACCCTAATTTGTACAAACTTACTTTCCACTGCTCCAAAGGATTTTTATGCAGGTCTTGTTGGAATACAGTGTCTGTCCTCAGTAGTACACCGTGTTGCCCTCTGTTGTGTTTTGTGACCTTTCGCTTAATTCAGTGTGGGCTGGGCATCTCCCCAATCATTGCACCTGTCTTACCTTCAAAACTGCCAGTCTTCACCTCGTCAGCCGCTCTCATCCCTAAAAGCCTGCTTGAAGAGCCACCCGTTGCCGATTTGTCAGCTATCTTCCCAGCCATCCGATCTGTTACGTTCAAGCCTTCCTGTTCACCTCGTTTTGGTTCCTCCGACTGCTTTTGGTTCCTGTCCCTCTTTCTGAAAATAGACCAGATCTGAGTTCATTGTGTCTGCCTGTGGGTCCTGTGGTCATATCAAGCTAAGCCTAACAGGTATACAGTGGTTACACTGTTGTAAGTGAACGGGAGACTTCTAATTCAGCTGAGTTTGAGCTAGAGATCAAGGTCCACGATGGACTTGGCTGTCAGTCAATCTCAGGGTGCAGATGGAAAAATAACACACGCACACACGCACACACGCACACACGCACACACGCACACACACACACCTATGGACGATTTAGAGTCTTAAATGAAGCTATGATGTATGCTTTTAGAATCTGGGAGGAGGCTGGAGTACCTGGAGAAATTCCATGCAAACACACGGACGATAAACAATGAATAATCCACAGAGAAAACCTCAACCTCTTGGACACTCATTCTTGCAGTCGAGGGAAGACAGGAAATGGGTATCCTTCACTTCAGCCCTTGGACCATTGAGAAAAAAAGCCTAGTGCTCCCTTTATGATCTTGGAACCTCAAAGAGGAATGATGATTGCCTGGTTAAAGTCTAATTGACAAAATTAAAAAGTTCAATGTAGCCAACAGAAATTTATGAATGAAAAAGTATTTGCTGTCAGATCAAAGTGCAGCTTGAAATCATATTCCAATTTGCACTTTTGAAATGGGTTTGATAGAGAATTTAGTGGCCTTTTTTTCACCTGTGAGGAGCAATTCCGAATGTTGATGGGGATTTTGAACGCGTCAATCACAAACAACTATAGTCATCAAAATTGCACCGTGAGTTCGATATTGAATCTTTTTTTTAGGTGATCAATGCCGGTGTCACAGTTCAACTAGCCTCCAGATTAACTGGCTCCCGATTCCATTTGTTGCAGTGAGGGCAATGTCAGTCCAGTAATTTTGTGTTCCCTGTGTTCAGATTCATCACATGCTACATCGAAATTGTTCATTTGCAAACCTGTTCAATTTTTTAAGAAGCACGTGAAACAAAGCGTCTCGCTTAAAATTTCCCACTCGCTACAAGAAATTGCAAATAGCGTAAAAAATAAAAATTGAGTACAAAATAATATCAAGACAGAAATTGGTATTTGAACCCATGATGCAAAACAATAAAGGAACAACCTGTTAGCAAACACTCTACCCACTATGACACCAAATGACTCACTTTTACTCGTGCAAAATTTGTACTTGTAGATCAAAACAAGCTTCACGGCGGCCCAAGTTAATCTGGTGCTCAATGTATACGCCCGTGTCAACTAGCTTCTGGAAAGCAAATTGACATGGTTGCAGTGTTGTTTTCCCCCTAATTAAAGTTCATACCTGACACTCATCATCTCAGAAATCAATGATGACAACCACAGGTGTGCATGAATGTCAAAATATTTGATGTCAAAAAGAAGCATTAAAATGTTTGAAACGATACTTTGTCGGCTCCATGCTCACTACGTCTGAAAGGGGAATATCACGTAGAACTCTTGTTCGTCCGTCTGGTAACATTGTTTTCAACACATTAATAATCACACGGAACATGTGGACTAGTCGACTAAGGCAACATGACTTCAGCAACATTTGTATTTTCATTATTCAACTATTTTGCAAAGACTGTAACTGTCAATGTACGGTACAGTATATGTCTTGTTTGGGGACGATTTTAACCAAGTTGTCCATCAAGCAATACAATGGCTCATTTGACTGCAATAAACTGTCAGAAAAAAAAGGTAAAATAAAAAAAACTATTTTTTTAAAGAAAGAAAGACCTCAATGACAGCAGTACTCAAATCCCATGAAGCAAAGCTTTCAGTGCCTGCTATTCTCACTCGTCACAAATCTTAGGTTAGATCTGGTAGCCCAAAAAGGTGGAGGTGGGACAAATTTGATGGTATAGTACATGCGTGGGAAGCAATTTGGCAAAATTGACATATTACTGAAGTGATGCCGCCAATGTCAACTTGTCCACATGCTGTTCTGCATGATTACGAACGAGTTGAAAACAATGCGATCAGACGGGCAAACAGCAAGTACGTGTGTCTGCCTTTTTAGACTAACTGAGCATGGAGCCGTTTACAATACAGAGGGGTTTGCCCTTTTCTTCATCTGCCACAATGCATTGCAGGTGGACATATTGAAAGTCCAACCCCACAAACAAAGAGTCCTTTGCCATTCATCATGCTTTGTTCTTGTAGTCTGTAATAGTCATGGGAAAGGACGGAAAAGTTTTCTTTCGACTCCCAAAAATCATCAGAAAACAATAATTTGACGCTCATCCAAAAGAAATGCGATTGATCACCGGGAGCTAAGCTGTTGCTCGAATTAGCAGGTCTGCCTATTCCTGTATGATAGCATTTATCCAGCAATCTAGATTGTCGAAGTCCACTAAATACTTCTAGCCCCATGAACTAATCTAGATATTTACACTTAACAACGTCCTGGCATTTGCAATGAAAAGGTGACACAGCCTACCGCCATGGTCTAACGCGGGGGTCGGCAACACGCGGCTCCAGAGCCGCATGTGCCTCTTTAGCGACATCTAGTGGCTCCCTGGAGCTTTATAAAAAAATGTTTGAAAATGGAACAAGATTTTGATAGTAGGCTAATGTAGGTCAAATAGATATAGATACATGTTGCAGCTCCGAAAAAGGAGAGATGTGGCGTTTTTTAAAACGTACACTTTATTTATGCTTTTAAGAGTCTCGACAAACACAGACACGTCTGCGTCCGAATCTGCCTTCTTTCTTCTCGTTCGACTCGAGAGGTGTTCAAAAACAGCCTCCGAAAAACGGAAATTAATGATCACTTCACTGACACTAAGAAAAGCGAAAATAATGCACCAAAACAAAAAATCAAAGAGAAAATTACAAAATACATTCTATGGGGGCGTTTTGTGAACACACAACAAAGGAATGAATAACAAACAATTCTGAGACAGTCCAGTCTCCTATATACATACAGCATGTGTTTCCTTCATTGTAAGTTTTCTAGAAGGCTTGTATTTTTTTGTGGCTCCAGACATATTTGTTTTTTGTTTTTTTTGTCCTATATGGCTCTTTCAACATTTTGGGTTGCCTACCCCTGGTCTAACGCATGGGATTGTGGAATATGTTACTATTTTTAGCATAAAAGCTAAACTCCTCTCTTGCTTCAAAAACAGTGTTGATTCTTTTTAACATCAATTCTTCTTACATCTATGCACACCTGTACTTGTCATTGATTTTTACCTATATAACTCTGTGGTCAGGTATGACTTTAATTAAAGTGAAAACAACACGATTGCGACCATGTCAAGTTGCTTCCCCGAAACCAGTTGTCCTGGGCAAATATGTTGAGCACCAGATTAACTTGTTTAGATCTGCAAGTACGAATTCTGCGTCAGTGAAGGTGTGCGCTTGGCGAGGTGGGTGGAGCAGAAACAGGCAACAATTTAACTTAATTTATGGGTTTGCTACGCAAGTTCATTTCACTTTTAAAGTGTGACATATTTGTCAAATGGGTCTCCATGGAACTAACATCTCCATTAAAGTGCCCCGCTTAAGGAATAAGGGCCACCCTTAAACTTCAATGGGTCATGCCTCTTTGGTGTTTGCAAACAAAGTCTGGAAGAGACACTCGTGCAAGGCAGCTGCATAAGAAAAATGGCATTAGCGCAAACGGTACAATGTTATGTTACACTATAGACATGTTTTGGAAAATGAACATTTGAATTGCTTGTATACAAACATTTGGGTCCCTGGAGTGACTTCCCATAAAGTGTGACAATAAAAAACAAGGAAATGATTTTGTTCACCGTCCATTTCCAAAAATGTGTCCATGATCAAGCTGTTCAGAAATTTGCCGATTTGTGATCTAACAATTTGACAAATTATCAGGATACTCCTGCCAAAACGAGTTTTTCTGCCCATGACTTGGCAGCTAGACAGGGCTTTGTCATTCTTAAAGCAACAGCCGGCCGGTGTCTGGCTTCGCGGACCACACAGAGGCATATCATAACAAGGACAAAAGGTAATCAAAGCTTCCGCTGTTTAGTAAATAGTGTTAGCTAACAGTGTTATCAGCATTATCCACTGGCAACTGGCAAATACTTGAATGTATGACGATGTTGCTGACATGAAGGCCTCGGGGTATTTGAGTGCAGCATTGTGTCTGATGCATGCACCACATGCATGGATCTGCTACAGTCATTGCGTAAGTGTTATTCCATTGTTTGGAGAAGTGAAGGCTGTGTATGTGAAAATCACATACTTTTTCTTTATACTCTGGGCTTGTCACACTACACATTACCTTCCCCGATTGTCGTGGTAATGGCAACCGTTCTCACCACTGGTGAAGCACAACAAACAAGACAGGATGAGCAGTGGCACATCTGCATAAGACAAAATGTGGGAAAAAAACCTTGAATGTTTAGTGTACTGTGATTCTTGATCCTCTAAGTACAGTATTTTGTGAAGACACCAAGATACAGTACTGGTTTATCTTGCGAATAAAAAGAGCATAATTCTCTTCTTGCTTCTGCTTTGTAACCAGGTGCATATAGGGTCCACATGTTAGTTACTTCCTCAGCCTCTTTCACTGTCAATGTTCCATTCATTTGCTTTTGTCATTTATGTCCCTGTTCTTCATTGGGTTGCATTCTCCTGTGCTTCCCCTCTCCTTTGCTCTATCTGTTCCATTTGCAAGGTGTGATATTGCTTTAATTGAGCAGAAACATGTGGAGAGATCAGACATATCTCGGGGGATTAGAGGAAAAGCTTGGAGTTTGTGCGACTGGCAGCCTGTGTTTGGAGCAAGGGGTCTGCTGGGAATGAATGTAGTTAGTGTGACCCCTGACCCTGCGAGCTGTTGACGTGGAAGCTGGCCAAGAGAGGTCCAACAGAACGCTTTTGTTAATCTCATTCAGGGTTCCCTGTGAACTATGGGCAGGGGGAAAGCTGGCAGCTCAGCTCTGTGGAATGCAGAGCTCTTTATTCCCATGCTTTGGAAACAGAGGTGGGCTCTGGAACTAGCAAGGCTCCTTCAGCAAGACCTCTTCCACTCAGCTCAATCGACACTGACAGTTTCCTGGCTTAGGCTTGCCAACTGGCAGGGTAGCAGTGCAGGGGGGACAAATGCACCTCACTAGGGCTGCAGGACAGAACTTCCATCAGGCTACAAATGACTGAGAGCAGGAATATATTCTTTAGCAAGACTGGACAAGAATTGATCTAATGCTAAAGCTGCACTGTGTCATCGTACATTGGTGTCAACTCACAATTACCTATTACTGTTGAAAAGAACAGTCAGATGTTTCTCCAAACTCTGATTGAAGCCTTTCAAGAAACATGTGTCATGCCTTGTGTGCACTAGTGTTAACAAAATAACAAACAAATGTTGACAAGTGATCATGTTCAGAATGAATCCTCACTGCACTGATGTCTCATATCTCACAAGATATGTTTGAATCTAATGTCATGTGAGAAGACGCTTGACTGCTGTTCGGTCTTTGTATTATGAAATTGATTTTACTTTGCCCGGCAGTGAATAATGCCGCATCAAGACTTTCAGCTCTCTTTTCAGAATAAATTCTGTGCGGTGCAGGGCATATTGCTGTACACTTAGACCCGATGTTGGCAATTTTGCATACGAGCACACGCCGAGAGGGAAGGATGCACCATTGTGGGAGTGGTTACAGCCAGCTTCAATCATGGCTAATCTAAGAGGCTCTATTCATTTTTTTTAATGTAGTGTGACAGTCGGGTACTAGAGTATTCATGTGGTTCAAGCGCCACTGCACCGTGAAGTGGACACTTGAAAACTGCCACGCACTGCCACAACTCCATAGCTGTTCTGCCCAGTGGGTTGACTTAAAAAATAGACTGAAATGATTAAGAGAGCTTGATGCCCGCCATTCAGATATTGATGAATGAAATACATCCTTTTAGATCAGCTATCTCCATTGTACCAATGTTAGACATGGTGTGAGCAGAAGGTTTAGATGGACTTTATGCTACCAAATTGTCACTCCGCCGGGCTCATCGCCATACTTCCTCGGTTCCACTCTGCCAAATTGGCAAAAAGGTACAGCAAGACATGTGCTGATATGAAAATTAGGATCCACCGGCATTTACGCTGTGGCGCAAGTGCACTTTATGTGAGTTCTCCTGATTTAAACGAACCGTGAAGTGATAGGCTTGCGGTAGAACAACAGGAAGATAGACGTTTTAAAATACAGAGTGGAAGTGAACGGTCAAATTACTCAGTGGCCATGGGTAACCGAAATGTCCGCTGTTCGAATCCAGTTCTCCCCAAGTCATGAGGAGTTCTGGGAGTTCATATCCATTGTGGGTGCTTTGAGTAAGTTAACGAAAAGCAGCATTTTTATCTGGTGCTTTGTGTGTGTGTGTGTGTGTGTGTGTGTGTGTGTGTGTGTGTGTGTGTGTGTGTGTGTGTGTGTGTGTGCACCTGTGTATGTCTTTTTTTTTTTTGCTGAAAAAAACACACTGTATAAAATCTAATTTATGTTGATTGTAATTCTCTTTACTACATGGAGACAAAGGTTTAAGATTAATTCATTGAATGAATGGAAATAATAAACAAGCACATCAGACTCTTATTTAATGGGGCATAAATTACTTCCCATAGGAGGTGCCCTTGTGTGACGTCATCATCCAGCACAGGCCTTCCGCCCAGAGGTGGATTTATTAGAGGTGTCAAATTATCGCGTTAATTGCGAATAATTAATTACAGTGTTAATCTAAATTTTAATCTCTAACTTTATTATTTCTGTAGGTGTGTTGCCTTTATATAATATCCCTTTTCATGTGTTGGCTTCCTGTGTTCGAGTAGTTGAGGGTGGAGAAACAACTCTCAGTCACAGCCTGAAGCAGACATTGATTGACTGCCATAATGTTTGGGCTTGTTTAGCATAACCTGATTGGCTCCCATTGGAGTTGGGCGGGCTAAGTAAGCAGCAGTGAGGAGAGGAGAGGTGAAAATGGAGGAGCATGTGAGAGTTCTCGGCACAATGAATGGACAATTTACATTCAAAAAACGCCCTGACGGCACTACGGTATTGATAAAGGTGTTGTGCCTAATTTGTAAGAAGGAGTTTGCTGACCACCGAAGCAGCTCAATTTTAGCCTCCCACATTAATGCAAAGTACACAGTCGCGAGTACATCCAGAGCTAACGTTAGCACCGAAAGCGTGAGCAATATAGCGAGCTAAAGCAAAGCTCTTCGCCAAACTAAACTCGAGGAGAACACCCCGCGTACGAGGCATGAAGTCATCATAGCTGCTGTGTCCTCTGTAGCCTATTAGAAGTGGTTGATGTTTATTTCCGCACTTACAGCACTGTGATTTACGGGTCTCTTATTATCTGAAGCAAGTTCCGTGTTCAGTACTTGTATTGCTCAGAAAAGTGTTCTTACGGTTTTTGATATGTTAACCTAAGCACTTTTTATGGACCTGATGTTCTCTTTTATTTTTATTTTGTAATTATTTGGAGATTTACAAAAACAAAACAGTGATATTCCCCCTGGTGGTCGAAATTAAAGGTTGCAGGTAGGATTTGGGATTAGTCTCAAATACAGTAGAAAGTAAATGGCTTGGACTGCATCTGTTCAAGTCTGTTTAAAAAGAATAAAATACTTTATACCACTTTTGTGTGATGTCAATCTGATCTGCCTCGATGTTCAATAATGTAATGAATTTAAAATGAAAATAGGGGGTTTCTCAGCAATCTTTAGATGAGATTAAAATATAGATTAATTAGATCAATTAATTTCAGATTATAATTAATTAATCTCACAATTTTTTTAATCTCTTGACAGCACTAGGATTTATATTCATTTGTTAGCCAACAGCCAATCAAAGTGATTGTCATTTTGCAGTTGATGATACATTCATTCAAATCATATCGGAAAAGCACGATATCTCTTAACTCTTCACAATTCTAAGCACTGCTTTTTGTTTTGGTTGTTCCTGCTTGGATTTTTAATGCGTTTTGCATTTTATTCATTAACCCATGACTGTGGATGGTGTGAGAAACAAATGAATTCTCAGCCATGGTATATGCTTATTATGAGGTGAAAGTGATGACTGTGATGAGTGTGTTGTTAAAATCTATATTCATTGATGTCTGATTTTTTTTGTTGGTGTTTTTTTTTTTAACCAATTTTTACTTTTCATGCTCTTATTGGAGTCACTAACTCTAATAACATAACTCAAATTAATCTAGTAACTTTTTATATTTTGTTACCACCCAAATATAATACAGAACTGCAAACCATTACTTGAACGTGTTACACCCAACACTCCTTATGGTAGAGACTCAGTTATATTCACAGGCTTCTTTGTGACACCCGACACAAAATTTCTTCATCTTTGCAGGTCACAATAGCATGTGAAATCTACCCTGGCATTCTGGAGCAAAATGTGTTTTTGTGTTTAGAAAGCAGGGTAATGGGTTCTCCAACAGGACAATGACCCAAAACATACAGTTAAAAAGAGCCACAAATGCAAAAACAAAATATTGAGCTCTTCTGAAGTGGCCTTGAATAACTCTTGGTCTAAATGTAAAACATGACGGTAGAGAAAGTTACATTTTAAACCTGACACAGCTGAAGCAGTTTGTTTCTAAGGACATCAAATTGTTGGACAACAAAAAGCAATGCTTGTTGTTTATTAGTTAATAAATATTTACTTTTTTTGTTTCACTTTCTTTTTTGAATGGAAGTCTGCGTAAAATGAAACCTGACAAATGGGCCCCACACAAATACACAGAGAATATTGGCCACTCACTTCAATCCAGATTAAGATTGCCCCTGTTTTGTACTGAACTGAAAGCAGTTGGAAACTAAATGGTGATTATTGGGGCCAATGGGAAGGATAAGGGAAGCAATGAAACCAAACAAAAACAAAATATAAAACAAAAATAAAATACTAATGCAAACATGCAGGTGCATGGACTTGAAATTTTATTCTAATGTCCAGGAGATACTGGGTCATGCTGTAGGACAAATACCTTCATCTTTATTGTGGTGTTTGAAAAACAGAAAGTAAGGGAGTCAGCTTGAAGCAGCATAACTGTTCTTTCTCTCACAGCATTGCCAGTCAGCTGAGGCCGCTGCTCAGTGGCCACGGGAAATACCTGCTGTTCTGCACAATGGTGCTGCTGGGATTACACGCCCCTATGCTGGTGAGCAGACCAGCACTGTGGGATGGTCAAAGAGCACGGAGGATTGTGCACATTAGCTGAAGCTTTTTTGGATATGGGACTGATTCTTTCTGTGGGAAATGTTTTATGCATTGCAAGTGTCAACACACTTTAAGTGGACTTTTCAGACAGTTTCCCTTTTGAGACTACAGCATTGTGTCCAGTGAAACAGATTGGGGCACACACACACACACACACACACACACACACACACACACACACACACACAGGCGCGCACACAGGCGAGCGAACAGGCACGCAAAGATCCACAAACCCCTTCTTTTATGCTGCCTCCTTTCTCCCCTCTGTTCCAGTCGTACACACACAAGACTTTTACGTGCCCCATATGGTGAACAATGGCCCATCAAAAGCTTCGAAATGAGACAGGGTTTGTAACGGCAGCCCAGAACTTGGGCGCAATGCTGTTTATAGCACGGAGCTAAACCTTGTTTCCTTCATGCATATAACAGGAATTTCAGATCTGTTTGGATCGAAACCCGACGCAATTATTCAAATTTTTGATGTGTTGCTCCCAAGGCCGTATTTTGATAGGACGTCTTTTAAAAGTAAAATTTAAATTTAAGTTTATTTTTTTAACACTGTTTGACAAAAGTAGGCTCAAGAGAATTTGGTGTTGCTCGACTGTAGTTGGCAGCCTGTGGTGCAGAGCAGATGGAGAGGCTAAAATTCTGTTGTCATGTGGTTTTTTTTTCCTTTTTGTATATGGAGAAACGGAACTAGTGTTTAACATGCTATTTTAACTAAATCAGTACCAGTGTTAGTGACATACTCTACAGTAGTAAGAAATATTTTAGTGCTACAGTGAAACTCCTCTAGAACGAAACCTACATGGGCGAAAATACCCCCAGGGTAAAAAAATCTTCATGCATTAACACAATTCCCATTCTCCTGCCCCCCATACGACGAAACCCCCTGTTGCGTTATAGGAAATAATTTTCTCTGCCCCAGCCTCGCGAAGACATTCACTACAACAAAGTCTTCTCCAACAGCGACCTCTACTGGGTCGTTCAGAAACGGCAACAGCAACCACCACACTGGTTTACATAGTGAACGATGTTTATTTCGGTCACAGCTGCGAATTTCCTAGACTCAACATACTCATAGCTGCTCTGCCATTGGCTTACCGAGCATCATCCTGGCCTCCGATTGGCCAAGAGGGACCTCACTGTCTATGCGTGTACATACTGAAGCGAGATCCGTAGCATCCGATTAGCTGCTCAGAGTAAATTGCTTATGGCTCGATGGACATTCAAATAAACAAACGTTTCCTCGAATGCTTTACTTGTTATCATGCTAAAAACAGCCATGGGACGCTTCGTAGTCCTCGATGGCCATAGTTAGCTGTCGAAGGCTAAAAACCTTACGCTAACTGGAGCGCTTCTTTCTCATTAGCGCTCCAGTTAGCGTAAGGCTGGCTTTAAACTTCATTACATGACATCAGCCGAGCAACGCTGTCTTGGGTGGCGATCGAGGGGAGGTCGAGGTTGAGACAGTGAGATGGTGGAAAGAAAAGCCAGTATTTGTTATTGTTAGATTCAGACAAGCATGGACGTTATAATGCTAAAAGGACTACAAAACAGATGTCAAGCAGCTAAGACAAGAAGAGCTCTGATGCTGGAAGAGAGGGTAAAAGTGATCAAAATGACTTATGCTGTAAGAGAGGGTAAAAGTGAAATGAAAGATGGAGCAAGCAAAATAAAAGACATTATCCAAGAAATTGATGTAAGTGAAAGTGAATGCTGATCGTAAATTTCGCAATTTCTTTCCCTTTTTTCTTTCTACACTGACAATAAGAAGTGTCAAATAATTGTGTGCTCATACTTATGCACTATTGGAATAAAAATAGAGTACACATACGTTTGTGTGTGCGTGTACACAAACCTTTGTGTGTGTGGGTGTGTGTGGGTGTGTGTGTGCTTACATCTGATATCAAATTTGCTACAGTGAAAAACCCCCTGTTGTGAAAAATCTCTTGCTGCAAACATGATTTCGTTGTAGAGTAGTTTCACTGTAATTGCAGAAATAGCATCTCATTGTGTTATGATGCACAAGAATCTTTGATGCGCAAGGTATGAGAAATGACACATAATTAATATGATAACATTCTTAATTGTTATCATTGAAATATTTAATATATGATCATTGATGATTCAAATACCTAGCATAACATATATTCATTCATCCCTTTTCTGTGTTGCTGATCCTCACAGGGCTCATGGGTGAGCAAAGCCCATCCCAGCTGACTTTGGCCAAGAGGTTGGCAGCCAATCGCGGGGCACCATCGGATAAAGTACAATGTGAATTATGTTTTAGTTGTTCCTTATGTTCCTTCCATGACCTATTCCATTTTCTTTTTGACAGTCATAGTAATCATAAAAATTGTGTTTCTCCTTTCATACAGTGGCAATACAGTGGTAAAGACGTCATTGAGGGAGAAGTTTTGGTCTTTCCTGTGTAGAATTTGCAGGTTCTCCTGTGTTTGCAGGAGTTTTCTTGGGTTAACTGAAGATTCTAAATGGCCCGTAGGTATGCATGTGAGTGTGGATGATTGTTTGTCTGTTTGTGCCCTGCTATTGACAGGCGACCAGTCCAGGTTATACCCCCTCCCTCTTCACCAAAGTTAGCTGTAATGCACTCCAGCTCACCTGCGAGTCTATACCAAGTAGTATAGATTTTTCAAAGTACATTAAATTTATGTATGGCACTATAGACACAAACCCCAATTACAATGAAGTTGAGGCGTTGTGTAAAACGAGAAATAAAAACATCCATCCATCCACATTCAACCGCTTATCCTGAAAAGGGCCATGAGGAGTTGCTGTAGCCTATCCCAGCTTACTTCAGGCGGAAGGCAGACTAGAACCTGAACTGGTCGCCAGTCAGTTGTAGGGCACATATAGAGACAAATGACCATTCACATCCACATTCATACCATCACTGCCTGCACACAAGTCCACGACCACTACACCATCAGCGACAAAATAAAAACAAAAGACAATAATTTGGAAATCACAACGACAAGAGATTTAATGTTCAAACAGACAAACATAATTGTTTTTGTTTGTTTTTTTGTTTTGTGGATGTTCACTCATTTTGAATTTTATGCCTGCAACATATTCCATAAAAGCTGGGTCAGGGGCGTGTTTACCACTATGTTACATAATCTTTCCTTCTAAAACACGAAGAATTTGGATTTGAGGACATTCATTTTTAAGCTTACTGGTCTCCGTTGTCATATTTTGCACTTCAAAATATGTGACACATTTCAATGGGAGACAGGTCTGGACTGCAGGCAGCATGCTGCTTCAAAATGTTCATACACCTTTCAGCAGAAACTTTCACAGGTGTGTAAGTTACCCATGCTGCTTCCCTGCAGAGATTTCTTGAGAATCTCTCAATCATTTGACAATATTATAGACCATACATGATGAAATCCCTAAATTCCTTGAAAACTGTATGCTGACAAACTTTCTTAAAACGGTTGGACTATTTGCTCATGCAATTGTTCACAAAGTGGTGAACCTTGACCCAACCTTGCTTCTGATAAAAGTGGCCTTTACTCATTTCATAACCAATCACTCACCTGTTTTCGATTAACCTGTTCACCAAGGAATGTTCCAAAGAATCAATATACATCCACCGGTGAGGGGTGGAACAATGGTTGGACTATCCTAAATATTTGATAGCCAATAGGACAGTGAGGGTGTCAAGAGCAGACAACAGCAAGGGCTTCGAAGTGGGCGGGGTCCAAACATTTGTATTGAGTTCAACTGTACTGTGTGCAAAGAAGAAGGCAACTTACCATCTTTGCGCTGATCTAACCCACCTGCCGGATATTACAACTAAATATTTTCCACCATGTGCCTCAAAGGTGGACGCAACCTTGACACCCCTTAGCTCAGACCATGCAGCTAGCCTGCACTATGTTGCCTTTGTTTAACCCCTGACCTGCGAAAACACTACAAGTCTCTGGCTTCTGAGAAGGCAAAAGGAAACAGGAAGTGTTTGGTTACAAATTAAATATGTGTGCCGTGAGTCATAAATTGGCAGGCCTGTCAACAGAGCTGCTACTGAAATAGCATGTGGCACCAAGACGCTCACCATAAAGTTTTAAAACCTCACTTCGGTCTCTGCTTTTAAAAGGGTAGGCGGAAAAAAATAAGGGATTCAAAAGCTGAATTTTACCCTGCTTTTTCTTCTTTTAAAAACCCCAAATGATTATAATCAACACCAGACCGAGCCAGCCTGTCCACAGTCTGACCGATCCAGCAAAAGCTTTCAGCAAAGTCATAATAAAATCTCAAAATGTTCAGCGCTTCTATTTTGAAAAATGACATTTTGTTAGCACTTTGGGAGTAACCCATCTTCTGAATTAATGATTTGTAAATGTACAACAGGTTCTTGATTTTAATTACCAGAAAGATTGAGGAGGACTATGAATATAATTTAACATGTAAAACAGTCACACACAAGAAACATAACTGAATAGGTTTCTAAACATTTCAAATAAAAAGCATTTTGTAATTCTTTTGTATCATTTCAAGTCAGAAAACACACGGTATGAATTATCTTGATCTTAAAACATTTTTAGATTAAACAGCAAGTCCTTTCGCTACATTTCACATATGCAAAGGCTATACAGAGCAACCATCTTGTCAAGACTTTCTCCTTTCTTCCAACCCCAAATTGTTCCCACAGAAACACATCGCTTCATCTTAAAAATCTCCTCCTCCCTCACCACCAAGATCTATGTTGATCTATTATAGTCTATGTTGCGTGCATAACTTTCATCTCTGACGCTGACCGGAGATGATGTGCATGAGCAAAAAAAAAAAAAAGAAGACTCACTACTTTAGAACCTGAATAAAATGATGATAATCGGGCATTGGTAAATTTGAGAATAAAATGATTTCATTATCAATTGTTCAATAACCTTTACATGAAATAAATTGAAAAAAATGTAGCCATTGTCAATTTGCCCTAGTCCAGTGCCATCCATCCATCCATCCATTGTCTACCGCTTATCCGGGGTCGGGTCGCGGGGGCAGCAGCTTTAGGAGGGAAGCCCAGACTTCCCTCTCCCCAGCCACTTCTTCGAGCTCTTCCTGGCGGATCCCGAGGCGTTCCCAGGCCAGCTGGGTGACATAGTCTCTTCAGCGTGTCCTGGGTCTCCTGCCAGTGGGACATGCCCGGAACACCTCACCAGGGAGGCGTCCAGGAGGCATCCTAATTAGATGCCCGAGCCACCTCATCTGGCTCCTCTCGATGTGGAGGAGAAGCGGCTCTACTCTGAGCCCCTCCCGGATGACCGAGCTTCTCACCTTATCTCTAAGGGAGAGCCCGGACACCCTGCGGAGAAAACTCATTTCAGCCGCTTGTATCTGGGATCTCGTTCTTTCGGTCACGACCCATAGGACCATAGGATGAGGGTTGGGACGTAGATCGACCGGTAAATTGAGAGCTTCGCCCTTTGGCTCAGCTCCTTCTTTACCACGACAGACCGATACAGCGTCCGCATCACAGCAGACGCTGCACCGATCCGCCTGTCGATCTCTCGCTCCCTTCTGCCCTCACTCGTGAACAAGACCCCAAGATACTTAAAATCCTCCACTTGGGGCAAGATCTCCTCCCCGACCCGGAGAGGGCACTCCACCCTTTTCTGACTGAGGACCACGGTTTCAGATTTGGAGGTGCTGATCCTCATCCCAACCGCTTCACACTCGGCTGCGAAACGCTCCAGTGAGAGTTGGAGAGCCCTGCTTGAAGGAGCCAACAGTACTACATCATCTGCAAAAAGCAGAGATGCAATACTGAGGCCACCAAAACGGACCCCCTCAACGCTTCGGCTGCGCCTAGAAATTCTGTCCATAAAGGTGATGAACAGAATCGGCGACAAAGGGCAGCCTTGGCGGAGTCCAACCCTCACTGGAAACGATTCCGACTTATTGCCGGCAATGCGAACCAAACTCTGACATCGGCAGTATAGGGACCGGACAGCCCGTATCAGGGGGCTCGGTACCCCATACTCCCGAAGCACCCCCCACAGAACTCCCCGAGGGACACGGTCAAACGCCTTCTCCAAGTCCACAAAACACATGTAGACTGGTTGGGCGAATTCCCACATACCCTCGAGGACCCTGCCAAGGGTGTAGAACTGGTCCACTGTTCCACGGCTGGGACGAAAACCACACTGCTCCTCCTCAATCTGAGGCTCGACTTCCCGACGGACCCTCCTCTCTAGCACCCCTGAATAGACCTTCCCAGGGAGGCTGAGGAGTGTGATTCCTCTGTAGTTGGAACACACCCTCCGGTCCCCCTTTTTAAAAAGAGGGACCACCACCCCGATCTGCCAATCCAGAGGCACTCTCCCTGATGACCACGCGATGCTGCAGAGGCGTGTCAACCAGGACAGCCCCACAGCCTCCAGAGCCTTGAGGAACTCCGGGCGGATCTCATCCACCCCTGGGGCCCTGCCACCAAGGAGCTTTTTAACCACATCGGTGACTTCAACCACAGAGATAGGAGAGCCCACCTCAGAGTCCCCAGACTCTGCTTCCCCCAAGGAAGTCCAGTGCCTATCGATGCAATTGGATCACAGGCAGACAATTCGTATCGTTTATATGTACAGTCATACCTCGGTTTTCGACCATAATCCATTCCAGAAGGCTGTTTGAACACCGATTTGTTCGAAAACCGAAACCACGCTCTTTTAAAAAATATATATATTTATTGAACACGTCTGTTCACCATGGAACGCTAAACGAGGAAGCATCACTTCCTCGTCTACCCGAGGAAGCGTCACTTCCTCGTGTAAGGAAGGCGAGAGGAGTCAAGTGACACATTCAAGTTAGAGAACCGAAATTCGGTCGTCATCCGAGGCATAAAAAACTCAAAATTTTGGGTCGAAAACCGATCTGGTCGAGAACAGAGACGTTTTATATATATATATATATATATATATATATATATATATATATATATATATATATATATATATATAAAAATCCTCATCTCACCCCTCGGTGGTGTCCGTCCCCATTCAGCTCGGTCCTCTACCAGAGGCCAGGAAGCTTGAGGGTTCTGCGCAGTATCCTTGCTGTTCCCAGCACTGCACATTTCTGGACTGAGATGTCTGATGTTGTTCCCGGGATCTGTTGCAACCTCTCATCTAATTTGGAGGTCACTGCCCCGAGTGCTCCGACCACCACAGGCACGACTGTCACCTTTACCTTCCAGGCTCTCTCCAGCTCCTCTCTGAGCCCTTGGTATTTCTCGAGTTTCTCGTCTTCCTTCTTTCTGATGTTTCCATCACTTGGGACCGCTACATCCACTACAATATATATATATAGCTGTATATACATACATGCACACACACACACACACACACACACACACACACATAGTTTCCTGAATGTAACATATTTAAAGCTGCTCTGCCATTGGCTATTACTGAGCATCTTCCTGGTATCCCATTGGCTCAGAGGAACCTCTACCGTGTCTGTGTGTCGTTAAATCAATAGATATGTGTCTGTGCAGCATCTTTCTTTTTTTTCAAACAACAAAGTGTATGCAGGAAAAGTGATTAAGATTGCACGACTGTCTGTGTCTTATGTGTTGTGTTTTGTTATTTTGACTTCAAGATGGCACCGCGAGAGTGGCTGCCTTTCCAGCATCTCCTATATTCTGTTCTTCTACTTCTTCCTTTCATAACTTCGTTGCTCTGAAATGGGAATTTCTGCATTGCGAGACAAATACAAGTTTTCTTATCTTATCTTATCCTCACTCATCTTTCACCCCTCGGGCCATGAGGCATTTCGATAATTTTACGTAAATGTGAATCACCCAGAAAAAGTGGGCGATCACTCACTATGCTAATCTTTGCCTTGGATATTTTCGATGGATTGTTAAAAGCCGACAAAAGCAAATGTCCTTGGATCAGTTCTTCACAAAACGGCAGGCAAAAACCACTTCTGAGAGAGAACAAGAACTAAAGAGGGTGCAGTTAAAAGTGGAATGACCATCATTTTTATTCTTTATTCTTTGTTTTTACATTATGTGCAACTCTCATTTATTGTACAATAATATAATTGTAACATGTATTTGTAACATATTTTGATGCATTTTTATGCTTTAGAAAACATTTATGCCTGAATTTCTGTTTGGGGGTGGGGGGGCTTGGAATGGATTAGGGCATTTACATGGAAAATGCGTCTCTACTTACAAAATGTTGTACTTCAGAAATTTCTTCCAGAAACAATTAATTTCTTAAGTAGCGGGACCACTGTATATATAAAAACATGATGTTTGGAAAAGTTCTAAATTCTCAATCTCAAGATTGAGAATTTAGAACTTTTCCACAATGGACAACAAAAAAGAAAAGCGCGGTAAAACTGACCTGTGTCAGGGCTATCATTTGGATGGATGCCATGTGGCTTCCTCACATTGGAGCAGACAGCTGTCAGCTCCTGTGTAATCCCACCGCTTTGGACCCAGCAACCTGTTGAAAACTAGACAACGCCGCCTATGTCACAGGATGTTGATAGACACAGATATAATTTCTGTAAACATGTGTCGCCTGTTGGGACTCAAGCTAACATTCTTTGGATGTTGCTCTGATTGATTTCGGCCATATTAGTACCTTACAATGATTGATTACTTGCCACGTGTGTGTCGTAAGTATTTGTCGTTATTATGAAAGTATAGCAAGCTGTGCTGTTCTTTTGTACCATTTTTTTCTGATATCTTCACATATGGCGCTGATTTTCTTTTTCTTCCTTATTTGCTTTTCAGCATTTATTACATTTTCTGCCTGACCATTTAATGCTCTTGCTGTCTTCATTCAAACAAATTGATAGTAGCAACCCATTGTTCACAACAGCACAGTATTACAAACTCCAGGGCCATGTGTTGAGTGACATAGATCAGGTGAGGCTTGTCCAGCTTTTAATGTGTTTGTATGGTGAGGAAGGAAGGGCAAGAGGGTCCTGGGGAAACAAGGTCATCCCAGTGTTGATGTAAAAGTCGCAATCTGTCCTGTGGGAATAGCAGTGATCCACATCGGGTTGGATTACTCTGTATAGAATTCTTCGAGGCCTTCAAGAATTACTGCTTAAGTGCTTAGTTGCATTTCTTCACTTCTTTGATGCTATTGTGAGCGTGCATTTGTATGTGTATGTATATTGTTGTTCATGCCAGAGGGTAAAAAAGTAAACAGTAAGGAGAGTAACCGTCACCAGCGCATTGTCATCCATTTATTAAACTGGACAAAGAGTCAAAATACACAAATACAAATGACAACAAAAAACATGGAGGAGTCCTTAACACTAGAGCAGTGGTTCTTAACCTTGTTAGAGGTACCGAACTCAACCAGTTCATATACACGTTCACCTAACCTTGCATTCATGAAAAATAAAAATGTGATTTTTTACAAATTCAAGACATATACGCTGCCGGGAAGAAGAAGAAGTCTTTCTGGTAACGATCAGCTTCATGGCCGAGGCAAAACCGCAGTTTTTGTTTGGACAATTAATTATTTTTTGTCACATTACAAATTTGTCGGCTTCTGTCCCTCTTATATTTTTGAGGGCTTGCCAACCGTTTTACAAACTTCATCTCCACTGCTGGTCATGGTGTACTGGAGCCAATCCCAGCTGACTTCAGATGTTCAGACATACTGAACTGGTCACCAGTCAATCACAGGGCACATCCAGAGACAGACAACCATTCGCACTCACTTTCCCAGCATCACTGAGTCAGACTGAACTCACTCTACCCACACTGAAGTCAGGCGAATGTACCACTACATCATCAGTGACCCGGTAACTACTATCCCTGAAATTGCAGATGCTCCTGGCTCATTCAGATCAGCAGCATGGGAGCATTTCAGCTACGAGTTGAGGACAGCAATGGTAATCAGGGAGTCAACAACACCCAGACTTCAAAAGCGCTTAAAAAAAAAATAAAAATGTGTGCTGCAAAAACACAACCTCAAAATGAATTTAAGCGTGTCACAGAAGAAAAACACAGGTACAGGCTACTCTGACAACTTTCTAAAATGTTGCCTCATTGTCTTATTCTTGTTTAAAAACTTTTGATCCATCACTTAAAGTATTGTTTTTCCGAGTGCCTCAATTAATTTTACCACTGAGTCTATCCTTTAAGAAGTGCATGCTCCAGCGATCTTCTCTTTTGAATATGTGGAAAATGAAAGTAAAAACAGGATTACAGTCTCATCCTTTTGAACGTTTGCCACTCTGATTGAGTTGTGCTCTATCTAGAGAAAAGGAGCGAGAAAAATGACGGAGACATGCAGCGTTTAGAGATGGATGCGGTGAAGAAAGAGACTTTGCTTGTTGCTGCCCAGTAATGAGCGCCGGTAATAAAGTGGATATATTCATGGACAAGCGGAGCCAGCAATTAAGGACAGAGGGAGCAAGCTTCAGATGTTCACTTTGGATCTTTTAAATCAACAGTAAATACGTTCCGTTTCTCTGAAAGTGAACAGTGAGATATTCCAAACGAAATCCCCTCTCACTAATGAGGCCGCAGCCATGCAGTATTCCTACAGCGAGTAGCTTTACGGCGGTACCACTCCAGACGATCCTTTTTCTTGTTGAAATGTTTTAATCAGGTTGAAGGATTATGATATAACAGTGTTGGTGGAGATTCGTCTTCCTCTGTTTCCCACATCAAGATGGGACTGTTTGATCTGCTCTGGAATGTGCACAGCCGCGACGCTCTTAATTAGCCAAGTGAATGCAGACAGTGTAATTTACGTAGCCAATCTTTGGATTTGACCTGCGAAGGAGTAATGTATGCTGCTCCGATTCATAATGAACAAAACAAAACAACGACATGAAATTAAATTACAACCAAAGATGAAGATGATAAGGCAAAAAAATCACGTGAAAGGATCTTGTCAGGAAACAACACGCTGAAAATTTGAACGCAAAGCAGTGCTATTTGCAAAACATCCCCTCACTTGTCAATTGCTGTTGCCTCGATCGATGGGGAAAGCCTTTTCGAGGCACTGGCACATTGTTTCATCCCACCTGCTGCGGGTTGATCACTTCCTAGCATCCGCACTCACTCTTTAGAAATGGGTCAAACAAGGGTAAGCTTTGTGAGGGAGCTACAGTCATATTGCTGCCCAGGAGAACAAACAACAGCTTGACTCACAATATTGTTTCAGTGTTTGTTTCTGGGATGGAGGGTGCTCACTTGGCAGTGAACCATCTCCAATGGGCTGTTTTCGGATGTGTGAATGCACTCGGACTGGGGAATGAAAGAAAGATGTTGGTTCTAAGTTGCAGGGGAGCCTCGTGGCTAAAACGCAGTCTGTCTCCTCTGTTTCTACTGGATGGAGAATATGGCCTTGAGTGCAAGTAGTAATTAGCCATTCTTTGCATTGCCACAGAAATAGATCCAATTATGACTATTTAAGTGGCTATTTTTGACAAGCAATGGCTAAATGGATATGATTGTTCATTTATGGGCAGGGCAATAATAAATGAATGCCAATTGAAGCCTTGAGTGATGTCATATACCGTGTGTGTGTGTGTGTGTGTGTGTGTGTGTGTGTGTGTGTGTGTGTGTGTGTGTGTGTGTGTGTGTGTGTGTGTGTGTGTGTGTGTGTGTGTGCCTGTATGAGAAAGAAGCTAGTTTTTAATCATACTAGGTTACATTTATTGAAGGTGGTCGGGCACTGAATGTAAAAAAGTCCAATTTTTCTTGGAAAGCAGAGATGATGTAGATGTTGATTTGCTTTATCTTGTCACTGTCAAACCGTTGAGAAATGTGCACTCACACCATGCCACCAAGTTTTTGAAATCAGCCAAGAAATCAGGAAAGATGTTTTATCATGTACGATGATATACGAACTGGAGTATCAAATTTATGCAGTGTGTTTTTTCGATTAAGGGAGTGTGACATGCACATGTCGAACAAAGAAAAAGAACGAGATGTAGAAGTTCCAAAGCTGGGTCGGGTCCCAGTGTGTACAGCTCATGCTTTTTCTCCAGGTCCTTCAGCTTCCTCCGACATTCTCAAAAATATACATGGTGGGTTTATTAAAGACTTCATGTCATCCATAGATGGGAGTATATAAGTGTGAATTTTGTACCCTACCTCTTGCTTTTTTTAGTCAACTGCAATAGATTGCAAATCACTACAACACCGAGGACACTCCTGACAGAAAATGGCTGTATAGATGGATGAAAAATTAAGTAAGGTAATAATGTATTGCATTTTCTGTTGCGCTTATACTCACTGGGATTGAGGGAGCTTAATCTGAGTTGACTTTGGGCGAGAGGCAGTGCACACCCTGATATGGTGGACAAGAGAATAGTTTCCAAAAAAGTAATTTTTCCAGCTTGAACAAAAATGATGGCGATACTGTTAGTTTGTTTTTTTTCTTCATCACTTTATATAAATCGCAATGCACTCCACATTCCACATCTGCACCATTTCCTTACTGGCACACTGCTCAGCTGTCTCAGTCTTCACAGATGGACTTAGATCAGGGCTCATCAAAGGCAACTTCAGAATAGTCTCAAACATCTGTGTGTGTGTGTTTTTTTTTTTTAGCTGTGTGATTTTTGGTCATTATCCTGATGGGAGACCTGCATGACCTGCAGCTGAATCCAAGCTTTCTGCAGTGTTACCCCAAAATACCACAGGAGTCTTTCAATTTTATTTTATCTTGCACAGATACAAGCCATCCCGTGTCAGGTTTAGCAACACAACTTTAGAACATCATCAAGACTTCTCCCTGTTTCACAGTCGCTCAAGTGTCATGTTCTTTGTATGTTTTATTTTTGCATCTGTGAGTAGAGAGCTGATGTAACTGCCAAAAAGATTTTGTTTTGTCTCATCCGCCCAAAGGACATTCTCCCAAGAGCTTTGTGACTTGTGAAGCAACATCCATTTTGGTAAATTCCAGCCTTGTCAGTTGTTTCAGTGACAAGCGTGTGTTTTTCTTTCCAAAATTTTAATTAGTTGATTAATAACCTTCATTATAATCCCTCAATTTAAATGGAACTCACACTCTAGTGTATATTTTCCTGGTGCACATCACACAGAATCCTTTTAATGCAGTGCTGCCCTGAGGAATCAAAGGTCACTGGAATTCAGCTTCGGTTTTCGGCCTTGTTGCTTTTATGCTGCTGTCTCTCAATCTTTTGATGATATTATGGACCATAGATGATAAAGTCCCAAAATGACTTGCAATTGTACGTTGTATGTTGAAAAGTGGCGAACTGCTTCTTTGGAGATGCTCCTTTTAAAACCAGTGAAGCCACCTACCTGTTTACAATTAAACTGTTCAACAATGGAATGTTCGAAACAGTTTTTATTTATTTAAGCACTCTCATTTTTTCCAGTTTTTGTGATTTGCTGTGCCAGCATTTTCGGAATGTGTTGCTGGCATTAAATTAAAAAAACAGAATCTCTGGGGGGGAAAAAAGTAGAGGTGTGAATTTATCGCATTAATTGTGAATAATTAATTACAGTCGTATTTAGTGCGTTATGTTTTTTAATCGCGTTAATCTAAATTTTAATCTCTGACTTTATTGTTTCTGTAGGTGGGTTGCCTTTTTATAATATCCCTTTTCATGTGTTGGCTTCCTGTGTTCGAGTAGTTGAGGGTGGGGAAACAACTCTCAGTCACAGCCCGGACATTGATTGACTGTCATTATGTTTGGGCTTGTTTAGCATAACCTGATTGGCTCCCATTGGAGTTGGGCAGGCTAAGTAAGCAGCGGTGATGAGAGGAGAGGTGAAAATGGAGGAGCATGTGAGAGTTCTCGGCACAATGAATGGAAAATTAACTTTTCAAAAACGCCTCGATGGCACTATTGATAAAAGTACAGTACTTGTATTGCTCAGAAAAGTGTTCTTTACGGTTTTTGATATGTTTACCTAAGCACTTTTTATGGACATGATGTTCTAGTTTTATTTTTATTTTCTAATTATTTGGAGATTTGGAGAACAAACAAAACGGTAATACTCACCCTGGTGGTCGAAACTAAAGGTTGCAGGTAGGACTTGGGACTAGTCTCAACTATAGCAGCAAGTGCATGGCTAGGACTACATCTGTTCAAGTCTGTTTACAAACAATGAAAGACGTTATAATGCCACTTTTTTTGAGTTTTGATCTGCCCATCAATAAGGCGTAGAAAAAAAAGTAGTGTGTTTCCGGTTTCGGTTTCTGCATTTTTTTTCAAACCTTTTACATTTTTGTGTAATAATAATAATACATTTCATTTCATAAGCGCCTTTCAAAACACTCAAGGACGCTTTACAATCAAAACAAGAACAATAAAACCCGTGGAGATGTCCTGGAGGTGAGAGAGAGAGAGAGAGAGAGACTCCTCCGGGTTGAGTGACCGCTGGCGCGTTTGGCTGCCGCTGCTCAACCCGTATTGTTTTGTATTGTTTTGTGTTTTTTGTTATTGTAAAGTGTCCTTGGGTGTCTTGAAAGGCACTTATAAATAGAGAATTTTATTATTATTATTATTAAAACCACAGACAAAATTATAAATAATAAAAGGAAAGATGAATTTAGAGTGTTTACATCGGTGCAAACTCTCGCGATATTCGTCGGCGAGCCCAACGGCTTCAATAAAGGTCTCGAAGGATTCCAACCAGCGGGGCCACGGGACAGGCGGCTCGCCAGGCAGAGCGAGGAACGGAGGAAGAGGCGAGAGTGGAAGCTCCATCTTCGTTGCCATTGTTTTGTTTAATAAAACACGGGGAGTCTGACGTTGTGCTCACTGCCGTTTATTGTCAGTACTGAAGTTACCTTTTCATATGAACACTTTTACGGCCGTGACGTCACGCCGTCGTAAACTGACCCTGTGGCTGTGGTTATAACATGCCACAAATAATAATAATAATACATTTCATTTATAAGCGCCTTTCAAAACACTCAAGGACGCTTTACAATCAAAACAAGAACAATAAAACAACAGACAAAATTATAAATAATAAAAGGATTACATACATGAATTTAGGGCGTTCACATCGGTGCAAACTCTCGCGATATTCACGTTGAGCGTGCGCATGGTTTGCTCTGTCGTCTGTCAACAACATTGAATCGTGGCGGCGGCCACGATCTCCGACAACACTTTAAACCGCGTTTTGTGTGTCGCAGTTGCATGCTCGCACCATAATCTTAAGAAAATAGCATCCAATCGAAAAGATTCAGCGAACTATTTGACGAACGGGCCGTCTAGGACGCGGGACGCAGAGGTAACGAGACACCCAGCCGGGGGGGGTACCCAACTCCCTCGCCGCCTTTGGCGGCGAGCGGGGGTTTCAATAATAGTAAAAATGTCTCCTTGTTTTATGTTTTATGGGTATTTTGTTTACATTTTTGATGGGGGGCAAAAAAAAAGATGGAAGGAGAACATGAGAAGAAAAGAGGGCATGGGAAGCGCAACAATTTGATGGATAGAAAAATGCTATTCAAGAGTAAGCTTCATCCCAATTTGGACTTTGTGTTCACTGTTAAATAAAGAAAAGTGCATTTTTCCAGTGTATATGGAGTTATATGTGAGCTCACAAATGATGACAATAAACATATTTTTATAACAGTCGTTTTTGAGACTTTTTTTTTTAAAGTGGGTAAAATATGGCTCATGAAAGATGTGGCTTAATTAAGGGTGAATTAAGGCTGATATCAGGTACCCGTTCTGGCCCAGCGTCAGGCCAGAGTAGGGCCAGATATGGTTATACAATGCGGCTGAGATCTGGGCCGGATGCGGCCCACATCATGGATGCCAGACGTGGGCCACTGCAGGATCGTCATTCATTGAGGTATGTGGGCCGAGTGTACTGCCGTGTCTGCCCCGGAGGTGTGCCAGACCAATTTTGCTGACTGGGTGGTCATCCTCTGGTGCCTTGAGAAAAAGTTCCTCCAGTGTGGCTATCCCCCTTTGCCAACAGCCTCTGCTATCATATTAAAAGTTTTCCAATTGCCAACATCCTGTTCATTCACAAGTTCTTTTCTTAGACCCAATGACAATGTTTCATTCATTCAAGCTGATCAGTCTAATTGTGAAAATAAGAAATAAGTTAATAAAAAAAAACACGTCCTGTGCACAAAACATCAGAATCTTGCCCTGCAACTTTATTGTACTTTCTTAATGCTTTGAAAACTGTAATCTCCACCTGGCAGCTGGAAGTAAATAACTTAATCGCTCTCTCTCGTTCTCGCTCTCTCTCCTTCTCTGATCTAAGATTTAGTTTTACTCCTTAAGTGATGTAATATGAGTGTGTGTGAGCGAAACTGTGCGTTGTTGTCTCAGAGGACCACGCTGAGGCGGAGGCAGTGTTTGTGCTCGTTGCAGCCGGTGGCATTAGGTGTCAAGGTTGCTACATAATGCAACCTGCTCCTGATCCTCTTGAGAGTTACACCCCGGTGGCTTAACTTGGAAGCTGATGCCATCGATACTGCAAACGCCAACATCAGCTGCACTGCCATCTTAGTAACCACACAGGGCTGACATTGCAATCATACTGACATTGCCTTCTACAATTCTACCATATACAGTACTGTATATGCAAATGCAAAATGCAAAATTAGTTGACGAAAACAGAACACTCGGTTTTATTATGGTTAATTGTGTCTTTGAAGATTGCAGTGCTTTGTGCCATGTTCCAACAGGACGTTTTGTTAACTTCTCAGCTGCAGCCAGGTTAGAGCGCAGTGGTCGCAGAGTGCACTCATCTTATCCTCAGCCCTCACCACTGGCTTAGCTGATGCCAACCGACAGGGAACAGTTGTTGGCTCCTGCCGGGTCAGCAGCGACTTCAGATGATGACCGGTTCTATCAGGACAAAAGTCTGAGGGGGCCGTCTGAACATCACTTTTCCATCCCCCAACACCCTTTCCTCCCAAAAGTCAATGTGGATCCTCTGGGCTTTTGTTGCATGATGGGATATGCTCAGCTGCTCCGTCCGGCTGGTCTGGAGGAATGCTGCGGGTGCCCCCCTTCCCATGGATTGGTCAGTGGAGCGGAGACGGATATCAAAGCTCAGTCAAGGAGGGGGCGGGAAATGGGCTAAAAGGGTCACGTCTCATTGGGCAGAGTAGGGGGGTGCTGAGCCTGTCACATGGCTGATGGCTGATTTACCACTCCACTGGAGAGGCGAGGCCTCAGAAGCCACCTCTCTCGTCCCACTAAGCACACACGGACACTCTTCCTTGACATATAGTCTTTACGTCTTGCCAGCTTTAACAACATTAAACATCAATTTGCTTTCTGTACAGAAGAAGAGCAATATTGATTCTTCACCCACACTTTCAAACTGTAGCTACTTTGTTTTATTTCCCCAACATTCTTGTTACTCACTGGCAATGGCATTCTGCTTCCTCCTCTCGACAGACAGACGGACAGACGGATAGACAGATAGACAGATAGACAGATAGACAGATAGATAGATAGATAGATAGATAGATAGATAGATAGATAGATAGATAGATAGATAGATAGATAGATAGATGGATGGATAGATGGATAGATAGACGCATTTGCGTCTGGTCAATAAGCAAAAGTTGTTAGTTGTAGTATCTTTCTTCCTGCAGAGATATATTGAACTGTGCTTTTCAATGCTTACTGCATTCTGAATACTGTATGTTTGTTTTAATCCAACAATATAACCTTGAAAACCTTTGAAGATGTCCTTTTATTTTCTGAAATGCACCTTTTTCATTCAAACATGCAGCCATTATCTGCAGTGTTCCCTCTTCAATTCACAATTTGCCTTTTTGAAAATTCACCAATTCAACAGATTGTTAGGGGGAACCTATCCTCCAGTATTACCTGGAAAAAACACCTATTTGCTGTTTTTCTGCTCATTCTGAAGTACTCTAAAGTGTCATGTGATGGTACAGAGACCAGCCAAATGTCAATCCAAAAAGGGAATGGGGATTTTGGGTCTGAGTCCAAACTTTAGTGTGCATGTGTGTGTGTCTGTTTACACATATCCATCCATCCATCCATCCATCTATTATCACTTATTTCTTGTCCTCACGAGGGTCGCTGGAGCCTATCCCAGCAGTCTTTGGGCAGTAGGAGGGGGACACCCTAAACCGGTAGCCAGCCAATCGCAGGGCACACGCAGACGAACAACCATCCGTGCTCACACACACCCCTAGGGACAATTCAGAGCAGTGTTTTCCAATCTTTTTTGAGTCAAGGCATTTTTCTTTAATTGAAAAAATCCCTCGGCACACCACTACCGGAAAATGTGAAAAAAAGCTTATTTTAACAATAAATGTTATATTGTTACTATAAGCGTTTTTTAAACATTGAAAATGGATGCAATATTATAACACATTGAATGAATCAAATCAACATCAATGCAATATTTGGTGCATTTGTTTTAATGGCAGTAAAATATAGTCAATGAGAACTTGAACTTGCTCAGGTTTGGATATTTTTCTCTGTGACAGCCGGTTCTTTTTCTCCCGGTCGTTTGCGCTCTACCGCAATATTGTACCAATCCCTTATCCCATCTTGAGTCTTTATATAATTCCAACATCATTCAAATTAATTTTCTGCTGAATGTGTCGCTTGAGGAAAATTTGCTTACAGTTTAAGCTTTGTTACACGTTTTGCAGAGCAGACCTTTCTCACTTGAAAAAGAAAAAATATCTCACCCAGTTTCACTGCTTGTTCTTCTATTTTCACATACTCAAACAGCCATTCCAACTGAAAAGAACCGCAGTTCATTCTTATTTTGGTTTGGAGAGTCGACGTATCACGTTCACTGCCCGGTCGTTTCGCCATGACAAAGGATTAGCATTAGCGTCACTTATCGCTGCCGCGCTATTGCTATGGAGCAGAGAAAACGCGCAAGTACTGTCAATGCCGTGATTAGCTGCATAGCGTCATTACATCATGTCGTGTGATTGGACACCTGTCACTCACTGAAATATACAGCAAATTGATACAGAAAAAAAAAGTTATACATCTAATTCCTTTGCAGTGCGTTCACTGTGCTGGATAGGTTTTCTTATGCGCTGAGAGTGTGCGACCAGTGCGCAGCTTAGAGGGAACATTGGTGCCGTTGCATCTCTACTAAATGTAAATGTAAATCTAAATGAAAGATATCTTTTATTCTATTGCCTCACGTCGGAAACTTTGCTTGTCTCGAAGCATAAGGCAATTTCCTAGCTGCTGCTGCTCCCTACCGGGATAGAAGAGTACTACATGATTACTCTTCCAGGAGATCGACCGCATATTGTATAATTTCCCACGGCACACCTGACAATATCTGTGCCGCGGCACGCCGCAGAGTTTGAAATACACTGATTTAGAGCATTCAATCAGCCTACAATGCATGTTTTGGAGTCTGGGAGGAAACCGGCGTCCCCGGAAAAAACGCGGACTGCTTCCAACTTGACCAAGGGTTGTAGCGGGGAAAAGAAAAAAATTCATTTGTGTGTATGTTATTAATATTATAAATTTTGTGTTGGTGTACTCGACACCTTATGCATTCTATTCGTCTCACGTCCGCAAAAAAGTATTTACAAAAATAAAAACCTAAGGTGGTGCATGACCTGCATCACAAGAAGTTGTTAGTGGTCAGCAGTCTGCAATTGTAGCTAGTGATCAAAGCTGTTGAGATACATCTATTTTTTGTTGATATTTATTCAAAGCGTGTTTGTTTGATCTGCTGTGCACTGATGGCATTGGCAAAGAAAGGGAATCTGGAGAACCAAGAGCAATATTTTCCAAGGGTACAGACGAGCTACAAAGGTGATGTTTCTGCACTTAACACGCTACGAAAGTGCATCCCTGCCTCTATGTGTCAGGTCTCCAAATAAGTTAGAGTATGATTTCCTTTTCACAAACTCACAAACTATTGTATCTACTTTCTTTTTTTCTTTCGTTCATGTTAGGGTTATGGCTCTTTCTAATCGCGGTGTGTGTTTCGGCGCGTGTGTTAACAGGTCGATCGCGGGAGGTTGGCCGCTTGAAGAGTAGATTGTCGCTCGAAAAAGGTTGGGCACGCCTCACCTAGAGTACACTCAGAACCAATGCCAACTCTCCCATTTTCAGGGGCTCTGAACTGACACGCTTCTCTGGCTCGACAACCCACTTCACCCTGAAAAGGTGTCAAATGGCTGTTTAGACCACTTCAGTAAGCTCCGCCCCGACTGACTGAGGGTTGAGAGTTTCTAATGTTCAAAAATTGTTAAAAAGCGTGACAGCATAAAATGGCGCATAATTACCAAGGACATAGTTTAATAAAAAAAAGAACGAAAGGCGTGTAAAATTGGTGTGGGCGGAGTCAAATGTGTTGGTCCACCCCACATTGAGCCATGCCTCCAACTGCACGCTGCATCCAGGGCCACTCGTTTGAAATACTGTAGTATTATCCCAGACTCACCCCCCAAGAAGGTGACAGTAATGCATCAAAAGTGCTTTGCCAACTGTCAAAAATGAAGAAGAAGCAGCAGAAGAAGTTGAAGATGAAGACGTCAAAGAAAAAGCATTGATAATCATGCCAAGATGATTTCGGTTTCCACAAGAATGAACATTAATCCACCAAGATTGTACCTTTGGCTACAATGTGATGCAGTATTCTGGTTAAGGCAAGCCAAACTTTAAAGTAAAACAAAACATCAAAATTCAAATCTTTTTTTTTTAAATACAGCAAGACCAATGCCCCGAAAAGAGCTTGGATAAAGGCACAAAGCATTCTTTAAATGTTGTCAATATCTTAAGACTTAAGGAAGTTGTGACATTTTAAAGACTTCAAAAAGTGGGCAAGAATGTATGACTTTGGCGATGGCCGGCTCGTATAAAACCAGGAAACGGGTGTGTGCAACGAAGCTCCTTGCTGCGTCGCTGTCGGCCAATCAAATGACAGTGCCGACATAGCCCTGCTCGGCTGCAGACGACCTGCATTTTAGAACCACTGGGCCGCCCATAAAATATCCACCAACCACATTTCTACCACTGAACCTGGTCAGGGTCCCTGGGAAGGGAGAGCCAATTGCACAACACCTTGGACTGGTCAATCGCAGGGAACACATAATCCCCTTTTCCACAGTTTCTGCAAAATTGGCATAACAGAGACAGACAACACATATTGGCATATCGTCATGTCTGTGTGCAAGTTCACACAGCGGCTTACCGCGACAAGATAATTTGATCTAATGTCTGTTCATAATGTACAAACTACTGATAGCACCTCAGAAGCTGACTGACCGAATGGAGGCAATACTGACAGGCCAAAAATATGTAATGTAACATCTGGCTGGTTTTCTATATTGCATATCCTGCATATGGTTGTGCTGAGCTGGAGCCTATCCAAGCAGACTTGGGGTGAAAGGTCTGATCAGTCTGTTGCAGGTCACATGTCGAGAAAGACAACCATTCACTCTTACATTCAGTAAAAACTGAATCCATGTTGCCTGCACCAAGGTCAGACGGCTGTACCAATACATCAGCAGCGATTTAACATGTCATAAAATGAAGTGAATTTTAAACCAATTAAAAAAAAAAATCACAAAATTGGATACATTCATGAAAATCTCCATCAGGCCGAAATCTGCCAATTTTCCTCTGTTTACAGGACATTATTTGAACTGAATTTCTGTTCGGCTCTGTGGTTGGTATCCAATTTCAAAAGATTTGAGAATATTCACCTCATTTCCACATGGACTATGAGTCTGAAACTGTATGAAGGCATAATTGTTTTTCGCCTGCCTTCACTGCACAGACGCCAAAGACAGCACTGTCTCTACTGCTGGAAGTACAGTTTTCCAGTCATCCATTCTCGATTATGCCACATACGTTTTGAATTTGGCATCTGAGTATGGGCTGTCGAAGAAAAAAATGGGGCCTTTTAGAGATAAAAGAACACCCTTCTTTCGCTCTGTCAACATGTAAGTCTTAAATGAAGCTGAATGCTAGCTGGGATTCCTGTCTGGTATCCTGTCTGACATGAAAGACTGCTCACTGGGACTGAAGAAGGAGCTCATACAGAAGTATTCCCGCTGGACCCTCCAGCAGATGGAACAAGAACACCTTGAAGGAAGGGAGTGTCGCTGAGCCCAAGTGCTTTTTTTTTTTTCTCCCACGCAGATGAAACATCATGCGGGGCTGCCTGAAATCTCTGGATATGCGTGTAAGTGAGTGACACAGAGGGAGCACCTGGATCTTCAATGGAGGCATGTGACAGAATGCCTTGTCAGATAGACTCATTGTCATGGAGCGCTAAATCAACAGAGCTCAATCAGAAATGCTTCTCTTCAGTGCATCTTGTATCAATTGCTCGATGTGTTTTGCAACATTTAACAGGTAAATACCCATGATGCTCGTTGGTTGCATCACAGGATGAATTATCAACCAACAAATATGGCTAAAGTGTGGACTTTAAAAATGCCTAAGCCTTTCAGGGACAGCGGTTACGACAGTGAAGACTACTTTTCATGTTATCAGGTTACAGGGTGCATGAAAGGATTAAAACCAGCAGACATAATGAGAGAAATGGGTTGAGGTTCTAAAATTAAATCAATAATCAGTCCGGCTTGTAGTCCTGGCTTAGAATACTGCTCTCAAACCACTTCTTGTAGACTTGTCAGATCACAGTGACAAACTAGACAGGGGAGTTTGCACTAAATCCTGTGCATGCAAAGATGTCTTTTGTCTTTTGCCACTTAAAGGCCCTTGGAGGAGTTTTTGCTGCTCAGCCACCTTCTCTGACCTGTCACTCACTCCTCTGACAGCTGCAAAGACACCCTCCTCCTCCCCTTCCTTCCTCCTTTTTTGCGCCTTCAGCCTCACGGTCCTTCCCAGATTCCCCCGCTATGCCTGCATGTCAATTGTTGGTCTCATTTTCATGTGTCAGGAGCACCAGTCAGTGTGACAGCTCCCTGTCTGCCTGGCTCATTAGAAACAGCCAGCCTGGTCTGGGAAGCAGCAGGAGAAGTTCTTCTCTGCCAAGCCCAGAGATGCAATGAGCACTGTTAGCATCAGTCATCATCATCATCATCATCATCATCCTCATACGAGATGTAGCCTTCACAAATACACTCATTTTTTAAATCCAAACCTTGGTTGATACACATACTGTGCATATACTTTAATTGTAACGGTGTCCTTGGTATAAACGGATCTGTAAGATGTACTTCATAATCCATACAACAACAGAGTTACGGTTATGGAAAAACAAGTCAAGAACGTGTGCTTGTATCCGAGTTAGGTTTTGTCAGGGGATGACTCTTGATTAATAGAAACAAAGGTGTTTACTTTTTAGACCTGTATATCAAATGGCCTTGAAGGACGAAATATGCTTCAAAAAAAGCCTTAGACATCAGAAGCCCCCGATTTCCACTGCTTTATTGTTTGTCCTTGAGTGCTAATTGTGCAAGATAGAAAGGCAACCATTAGGCGGGCTTGCGTTTGATGTTTTGGATGTGATGTGTGGATGTGAGCTGGTGAATGGTTAAATTATAATTGCATGAAAAATTTGTATCGTTATATTTTGGTTGGGCTTTGTATTCCTCCCTTTTAATGAATGTAACATGGCCGTCTAGGAAAGGGAAGGAGTAGATATTTTTTAGCTAATAATGAACCGTGAGCGTCCTTTGAATATGTATGAGGATGTAAGACCCAAGGCATGATGTACACAAGCTCCCCTGATGGGTGTGAAGTTGATCATATCATTTCCTTCCATAGAGTAGGACTCGTTTAGTTGAGTTTAAACCAGAGCTCACTGTGAAGTGGCTCGCCTCAAAAGATGTTGCATACAAGAAAGCATTGCAGCGTGATGGGAACAATTAGTCACATTTTAGTATATAGTTACAACCTAAAATCCAGAGTCAGCAATCAACATTTTTCTGACCATATCATTGCCTTGTGGCCACTAGATGGGTTTTCCATTTTCTGTTCGGCTAACTCTCTGTTGCTGTTACCAGAGCATTTGTGTGCATGATCCTTCAAAAACAAAAACAACAAAAGTAACACACACGCACGTATACAAGCATAACAAAACTTCATTTGGAATACAGATTTATCTGACCACGATGTGATATGCAGTACGGTATAGTAGAATCCCGTAAAAGATTCTGGACACAAATAAATATAGTCTGGGTGCCACAACAAAGGAATGTCGGAGCATTGTAACAGGGTGATAAGTATAGACAACCCATTCCTTTGTAGAACATCCAGTGTCAATAAACTTTAAATGGAAAAATGCTAACTGAAATGGAATTCTGACTGCTCACACCCTCTATCTGTTTCCATCCGTCTATCTCCTCCATCCTCTGCTGTATACAAATACAGCAGAATGAAAACCAATATTTCCTTTAGCAAAGTGTAAAGCCGAGCGATATGACATATACAGCATCCTGAGACAGCAATAAAATCTTTTCTACCAGTTATTTTTCGACTATGGTGTCAATCGTCACAAGTCAGAACTTCAGAGGAAGCTTGATTTCAGAGGCAAAAGCATTCACTTATGCCACAAAGCTGCACAATGTGGCAGACTGAACAGCAATACAAGGAAGTGAATTGTATTACGTAGTCATCCAGTATTATAAACATTCAGTGCAAAATTTAAATTAACAGTCCATGAAAATTAAATAAACAACTAAGTGGGATAATAAAAATCATTCATGCTACTACTTTAGGAACGAAAAAACACACACAAAAACATAATTATTCATTACGGTTTCCATTTTGAGCCTCATCAAAGCGCAAAGAATAAAAAACTGATAATCACAGATTTTTAACTGATTTCTGCTCATTGAATTAACAGAGGGAAAGACAGAGAAGGCATTGCTAATTGCTGCGCTAACCTACTGGAACCGTGAAGAGACCTAAATTTAGTGCTTGGGTGACGGAGTACACTTCACAGAGATCTCGCTGGAACCACATTAAAGCGATCATATCCAACTTTCAATGGCAAAATAGCAAGCAACTCAAGTGTCTGGAGAGAAAATGAATACAAAATACAGTAAAACCTCTGTTTTCGAACGTCTCGGTTCTCAACCAATTCGGTTTTCAACCAAAAATTTCTAGTTTTTTATGCCTCGGATGACGAACAAATTTCAGTTCTCGAACAAACTGAGCGCACTTGAATGCACCATTTGACTCCTCTCGACTTCCTTACACGAGGAAGTGACGCTTCCTCGTGTTGCTTACCATTGTGAGCAGAGGTGTTCAGTAAACATTTTTATTTTAAAAAGAGCGTGGTTTCGGTTTTTGAACAGCCTTCTGGAACGGATTATGGACGAAAACCGAGGTTTGACTGTAATGCTAAACACACAGCCATGAGAAGTGACCTAGAAGATTAAAGTATGTTAATATTGAGGATAAGCCATTTAGAAAATGCATGCACATAGCATATTGCATACTGTACATATAATATATTGTCAAACTTTATTGTCAAAAGCGCTGTATGTGCAACATACAGCACAGATGAAATTTCCTCCCTCTCAACCAGACTAGAGGAGCCGCTGCGGGTGCCCGCGCCACCATCAAAAGAACAGTTAGCATAAAATGGCAAATTAATACAACACAGCACATACGACACAGATAGCTGTGCAATCGTAACCACTTTTCCTACATACACTTTGTTGTTTGAAGTAATTATAGATGAAAGAGGAGCAAATCAAAACGTACTTTTCATCGGTGGATCAAAGACGTCATGCTGAAAATGTGCACAATTCTGCTACAAGCTAAGTTTGAAAGCAAACAAGAAGCTGTAGCGTCCACTGACGAAAAAGAGATTGGCTCTCATCTCCTGTCCCATGTAAATCCGCTTCAATTCCAAGCCGCAACTCCCAGTTACAAATACGCATCGGCACTCTGCGCTGACACTCCTTTCTTCTCATCGTCGGCTTCTCAAGGCATGCATCCATCCAGCCGTAGACAGTCCAACAGCATCGACCTTTCCGCTGAACAAAGCGGGGCTGTGAAAAAGGCTGCCAATTTCAGGTGCAAAAAACTAAAGCGCCCGGTCCAGCAACGACAGTCAGATGGCGCCGACATTCTTCCCAATCAAAATCAGCATTGGTACACATGTGCTGCCGAGAAGGCGCAACCACCAAGCACAAATTGAGTCCTGAGTTTTGATTTTGACTTTGGAGAGCTGCACGATAAATGTTTTCAAAATACAATACAATACATGCAGATTTATATAATAACATTACAGTTAAGCTCATCTTTGTATTTGTTTATTTCTTTTCAAACAATTTCTGTTGGAAACAGTATTTTCATGCCTCTTATATAGATTGATATCTACATTTGTGCAAATTATGTAGGCTACTTTGTTTCTATTTTCAATAGATGATGTAATAAAGCAGTGCGACCTAATGCATGTCTCATTTGAAACAAGTCACTCTAAAATAAAGTGAGAAGAGGTAAGCGGTAAATATATATATATTAGAGCTGTCAGTTTAGCGCGTTTTTATTGGCATTCATTTAAATGAATTTTATCGGGATCAAAAATTTTCTCGCGAGATTAACGCCGCAGACGTCACAGCGGATGTTACGTTGCTCTCTAAATAAACCAGAAACAAAACATCAATCGCTCTGCACAGGTCCATGCACGTTTGTTTTGCCAGCCACGGCAGCGCGAGACACCGAAAACGGATACTTAAATAGTTTATGAATGGAAAGTTTACTTTTAAAAAGTTGCCAGATTGTTCCAATGACAAGACCAAAGTTACCTGTATGTTTTGCAGTCGTAAACTGAGCTATCATCATAGCACGTCGAGTCTGAAATACCACATAATGGCCAAGCACACAGCTGACGTGCGTAACTCCGCCCCCTCATCTCAGACCGACAGCTATGGATCATTTCAAAGCAAACAGCGTGGGCTAAAATGTTGCTAGAACAGGGGTGTCTTTATTTAGCTCATTTTTGCATAGTTGTCATGTTTGTCCGTCTGCAATCTGACGTTTAAACGAAGTAAATTGCGTTTCAGCTTGGGTTTCATGCCGGCGCTCCACTTCCGGGATTGAGTTTTGGGACTTGTAGTTCTTTTGTTCGATTCAACTTTATGTTTGTGTTGTGTGGTTTCTTACGTTTAAAACAATGAATAATGATGACGATAATGCTACATAGTGAAATCAGGGTTGATTAAATTATTTATTAAACGTATTGTTAAATAAAGGTATTAATTAATGTCAATTATATACATATTTACATTGTGATGCAGAAAGATAGATATATTATTTTTTTACTGCATTTATGTGTAGTTTAGGTTATTACCTGCTTCTGATACTTCTGTTACAACTACTACTACTACTACTTCTGCTGCAAAGTGCTCCAATAAATGATCAAAAAAGTACAGAACGAGAGATCCTTCCATGTTGACCGACAATCCCTATTCAGGGGGCCGTGAAAAATTATAGGCTGAGTACTAGTTTACCTTAGATGTGCACTTTATATTGCGCTGTTTTGATTCCATAAAAAGAGCTGTTCAAGCAGCTGTTGTGTGACAAAATATTTTTTTCACTGTTGTTGATGGACAGTAATATTGTGTGAGAGATGATGTGTGAATAACTGCTCCAAGTGAAAAATGTTCATGTAAAATTGAAAATATTTGCATTTTGCACATAGAAAACTGATTCATGATTCCATGTTGATGAGAGCATTAAAATGGGGGAAAATAGGACAAAAAATATAAAAGGAAATCCAGAAATGATAAAATATGCGTGAGTAATCATGATTAATTTTTTGTTAATTTGAGTTAATTATGACAGTTGAGTTTTTAATTAGATTAAATATTTTAATCGTTTGACAGCTCTAATATATATATATATATATATATATATATATATGATAGATTGTTTTTTCATGATGCACAGCACTAACAATTAGTATAATAAACCAAATCAAAAGTTACATTTCAATTGTCATCCAGGTCCGCACTATGTTACTCAACATCAGTTTCCCTTCATCCCCTGCATCCCAGCAATGATGGAGATGACGAGTTGAGAGCGCTCTTCTCTAAGTGATGACCCTTCAACCTGAAACATTTAAACCTATGACAGCGCCCATGAGTATTATGTGTGCCTGAAGTGTGCCCTCCAATTTAGACACCATATGAAAAGGTAATCAGAGTACTATCATCACTCCAGCAGAGAGAGATTTTCCTTGACCCTATGCAGCTCACGTTTTTGATGGCCTCATTTCTCTTGCCAGCAGGTGCCCACCCCCAAATATAATGGGCTTGACATGTGTAATTAACACATTGCTGCTTGCATTGCCTCAAACCTTGACACTCCTCTGTAACCTTACCTCATTGTCTCTTTCTTTCCTTTTCTCAACTATTCTTTAACCCTTCTCTTTCTTTTTATTAGGAGGCATCGTGGCCTCCGGACTGCATGCTGTGGTTAAAAGTGGCAGCCAAAGACAACAACTTGATGAAGAAATCCAAGCAGTTGGCAATGCATGGATGGGCCTTGGTGTAAAACAAAACAAAACAAACAAACAAAAAAGGTTCTGTGCTCCGTACTGACATGGATGGAGTTAACAGCTTGCTGCATCAGCCAGTTAATGCCTTAAACCCACCCACTATCACAGAACCTGTAATTACCAAGCCTTTGTTAATTAAGAATGAAACAGAGGAGATGCAGTGGGCTAATTGGGGCCGACATGCTCTGTAATTAGAGTAAGTCACACATTGGGATTTTATGAATGAATGACTGTCAGTCTTTTTGCAGCAGTTCATTACAATGGTCAGTGCCAGCAGTGTGATTTGCATGCATGTATGTAAAGGAGACAATATGTTCGTGTGCTATTTATTTATTTATTTATTTAAATTTTACAAACAGCAGATTTTCTCTCCAGGCCTCCTGACTAGGGCGGGATTAATTGTGTCGGTGAACGATGGTTACTGGTGTGCGTGTGTGTTTCTGTGTGTGTGTGTGTGGGGGGGTTGGGAAGTCCAATTATTTTTCTGTTCTTCTCTTTTTTCGCCCCCAACCTTTTTTCACCATGTGCTGCTAGCTGCTGGGGGATGGAGGTACATTTCTGACTCTCATTCCCAGAATGTGGCAGGAGTTCATCATTTGGTTAATTGTAAACATCGATATGACCTATTTCTGTAATGCCCTTTGGCAATGGTAAAAAAGTCATTTTAAAAGCCCTGAGCATTTGTATGTATTTCTTTTCGTATACATCTGATTTTGAAACAAAAAGGTGATTGACTTAGTCAATGAGATGAATGTGAAGCATTTTCTATTCCTGTGACTACAATACAATACAATACAATGCATCGTGATTTATATCGCACTTTCACAACAGCATCAGCTGTAACAAAGCGCTTAACAAAACAGTGGCAGAAAGCAGGTTGGTTCAAGTAAAGTTGGGTGAAGTAATGAGAAGGGGGTTGGGGGGTCCTAGTATAGCTTGTCAAATTCTAAACAAACCAGTGTCACAGTTATCTCTACAAGGTTAGTTCTCGTCAATATTAGACCACTATTTAACAAATCGTCATTGATTAAAGACATCATTATGACCAATCTAGTTTCTTTGCTCATCAGTGAAAGATGGCTGACAGTAGGTAACTCTCACTACAATACAATGTTAGTTTCAAAAGCAAACGTCACATTGGCAAAAAAAATAAAATGAAAAATGGCAGCAGAGTTGGTGCCAGTTTTAAATCACTATTTCATGGGAAAGAAATTGAATTGGGTAACCCTAACACCTTTCAATATCTTGGTTTTCAGTCAAAGGTGACGCAAAGTTTTTTTGTTATCGTCATCTATAGACCTCCGAGACAAAATGGTAAATTTATGTAAGAGTTTGAAGAAATGCTTTCAGTTATCTGGAGTGACCACATCTTTTTGTTCATAACTTGAGACTCTTACATTCATGTTGATAACAATTTGGATAAAAAATGTCAAAGAATTCTCTGCGATGCTGCCTACTTTTGGTCTCTCACGTGAAAAGTTGGACACACATTCAAGGTCTCATTCTTGACCTGGTTATCTCAAAAGATGTTGACATTTTTTGTTGCTGTCGATGGACTTGGCTATCTCGCATAATTTCTCTGTGTTCTTTAAATTACAAATAATCGCAAAATTTCAGGCAACCATCCATCCATCTACTGAAATCCGATTATCCTCACGCGTGTTGGAGCCTATCCCAGCTGTCTTTGGGCAGTAGGCGGGTACACCCTGAACCGGTTGCCAGCCAATCGCAGTGCACAGATAGACAAACGACCAATTACGCTCACAATCACACCTAGGGACGATTTAGAGTGTTCCGTTAACCTGTCATGCATTTTTTGGAATGCAGGAGGAACCCGGAGTTCTCAGAGAAAACCCACGCAGACCCGGGGAGAACATGCAAACTCTACACAGGAAGGCCGGAGCTGGTATCGAATCCTCCACCTCTGCACTGTGAGGCCGACGTGCTAACCATTCGATCACCGTGCCAACCAAAGTACAGTTTATCAATGAGAAAAGAACCACTAAATTGAGGGAAATCATAGCTGTGTCACTAACTGTGATTGCAGAAACAGTTGATAAACCTCTGGATATGTCCACCTAGAACATCTCAAGTGTCCTGGATGGTGTTGCTCTGATCAAAAATAAGACAACCTGAAGCCGACCTAAACCAGATCAACTTAATGCAGGAAAGCAGAGCATAAGTGAAGAAACTCCAAATTCACTTTGACCTGATTAGCCAATGACTTGGAATGTAATTTTAACCATTTTAAGAGGTAGTAACAACACTTTTCAGAAATCATTTGAAAGAACCTCAACAATACACATACTCTATTTGCTGTGGTTGATATACCCCCCCCCCATCAGATAGCACCAATGCTTCTTTCAACAGATGAATGCCATAAATTTGCTCGTATCTTAGTCAAAATGTACAACACATTAGGTTGAATATCAGCATAAATGAGCAAAGTCCTAAATTAATGCAACAGCTAAAACCACCCAGGAATACCGTATTTTCTGCACTATAGGGTGCTTCGGATTATAAGGTGCCGATTTCAAAACACTGTTCATATATAGGACACACTGCATTATAAGACGCAGAGAATAGAAGCTACAATAATGGCTGCAACTGCGCCATGTATCCACTAGAAGAGTGACGCTAAAGGGAATGCAATACAATAGAGCTTTATTTATATAGAGGCTTCAAAACTGCCGCAGCTGTTACAAAGCAATGAGTAAACACGGACATGAAACATATAAATACAAATGGCACTACAAAACAATAAATGAAAGACACAAGTTATGAAGACAAGTTATTCAACAAAAATACGCACAAACCTCGTGGGCTCACATCCACAAGGGGCTAAATATCCTTAAAAGTCTTGCTTCTCGACTTCCTTCGTTTAGTCAGTATTTAACTATGCTTTTTGTATTATCTTCGTTTCATATTGGCTGCGCAGAGTTCACAAAGTAGTTCTCTGTTTGAGTGTGTGTTAGCAAATGCACGTCAATTTGTGTCGGGCAGAACCCTGTTAGGTTACAATTGGTTCATGCTAATAATCACCACTGGATGGCATAGGAATACGCACAGGGAAAAAACTCAAAGGGGAATATAAAGAGACTGTGTAACATTCTATTTGGTCCATTCACACATGGACGCATGATCGGGAGGTACTAGGCGGTTTCCAGTTACACGTAACACATGGCCAACCGACTACATCATCCAAAAGGGTAGATATTACTGCTTAAGTGCCAATGTCTTGCACTAACTCCGGTAAGTCTCATTTCTGTTTCCTCAGTGTTCAAGCACGGCTTACTCAGATGTGGGCTCAGTATCGCCCTTAATGTGATGCTCATGAAGGATGCCGCAACGACTGGCTGGGAAAACAGTACAATCCATCCCACAATCACGCACAAAGGCAAATACCTCCCATTACACCCGTTTTTTCTGGTACAAAGTCTTGCAAAATACCAAAAGAGAGATAATTCCACAGATGTGTACAGTTAGACTGTGCTTTGCGCTGAGCTTGCACACGGAATTCAAACAGGGCCCAACGTGTAAGTCAGTGTTTCCATCTGAATAATTAGATTAGGATGTGTCTAAGTTAAATGTCCCACTCTTTCTTACTCACACAACAGCTCTATTAACAAGAGTGAAGAGAGCGTTTTTGCACCTCACCTCAGTTTGGATGCTTTCCTGTTCAGAGTGGGAAGAGCCAGAGCATTGATTTATGGAAGCCGTCGATGGATGGAGGCCAACTACCTGTGGCTGATGTCTTTGACTTTATATTGCCTCTCATTACCTCATTTGTCTTGGTGTGATACTTTGCAAGTCTCAACACTCATAAAACCCAATTTAAAGGCTACTGGAGAGATCCAGTTCCCCATTGTTTGGGACAGCCTCATTTAAAAGCACTAATCCAAATCACACGGCACCATTGATCTCTCGTGTACTGTTTATAGACACAAAAAATACGAATGGATGCTTCCGTTTCGTTCCTTAAGGTCAAAGCTAAATTAAATTAAGGTTTGCCATGAAGATTTAACTTCCCAGAACTTAAAAGTATTCAAGTCAAGTCAACTTTATTGTCAAATATGCTCTATGTGCAACATACAGCACAGATGAAATTTCTTTCCTCTAAAACCACAGGAGAGAAAATTCAAAGTACTGATATAAAGTGAGGCGGCCCGGTCGTCCAGTGGTTAGCACGTCAGCTTCACAGTGCAGAGGTACCGGGTTTGATTCCAGCTCCGGCCTCCCTGTGTGGAGTTTGCATGTTCTCCCCGGGCTTGTTTTAAAAGGGAACAGTCTCCATGTAGTTTATGGAGCCACACCCCCTCCTTTGCATGATGAGAAGTATCCTAAATGTATCTGCTGAAAAAAACAAAAAGCATATACAGTACTGTCCTATTTTCATTAGCTGTGAATTCCTGTTGATGCATTGGCCGTGGGTTGCAATACTTTTATCCACTTGGACTCTGCTCTTTGTACAAAACAAAACGAAAAAATGTGTTTACACATTTCCATTCAAGAAATTTGCATGTCCAACTCCTCAACTATATTGGCTGATGTTGCCCCATAGTAGAAGACTGCTTAGAGACTATCGTTTTTGGTTTAAATCGAAGGACGTGAAATGAACTTGAATTATTTGTGCGGAAAAAAATATCTGAATCATCTAAACAGGAATCATTTTTCTAAGTTAAAATACACAAGCATTTTGTTTCCAGTAGTTGGAGCTGCAACTGAAAAGTCATTAAGCGATATAAAGTCTCCAGCAGTGCAGTAATACTGTACAACAAATGAAAGAGAGTCATGAGGAAAATTAAATAAAGTCATGAGGAACTGTAGCGTTCAGTAGTGCTGTAATACTGATGCAGAGGGACGGATCCAAAACAATAAACACAGTAGTAATACAGTAATAAATTGCCCTACGTGCAAAAGTGGCAAAGTCAACTATGAAATTATCAGTTAACTGTTACGAGGCTAAAGGCAAGGCAAAAAAAAAGCTATAGGAATGTCTCCCGGGTTTAGTGTGCCCTGTCTGATCGTGCCTACCACAGGGAAGGAGCTGGAACAGGGTGACCTGGGTGGGAGAAGTCCAAGAATTTTGCTCACCTTTTTCTGAGTTCTTGTATTGTGCAAGAGTGGCAGGAGGGATCTCGATGATCCTCTCAGCAGTCCGAACTGTCTATTGTACTCAGTTTTTGTCATTCTTTTCAGCAGCATCAAGGCAGACTATGATGGATGATCTTGGAACTTATTATTCTATAGAACTGCTTCAGTAGCTCCTGTGGCAGGCCGTGCTTCCTCAGCAGCTGCAGGAAGTTCATCCTCTGGTGGAGGTGATGAGACAACATAATTCCCATGAGCTTCATGGTCTTAATGGTAGGCACAGGGTAGTTGGACAATGACATGTGCCCAGTAAAGAAATAGCGACTCCGTATCTGGACTGTAGTATTTGGTGAGCTCCATGACAACCATAAGCCATCCTTCATGAATAAAGGAGCATATTGCAACACTTCTTGTTTTCCTTGATATCTCAGTGAAGTGGTCTGATCCATGAAGTTGTAATTTGCCATCGGGGATACCAACACGCTCAGTAAAGCAACGTGTATGTTGATTCTGGTGAGGAGAGGCAGCTCATTCTATTGTGATGGACGTCAAGTTATATTTTATGGCAGTGCGCGTTTCTCTGTGTCTCCCTCTGGCTCCAGAGAGTGCAGCTACTTTGTGATTTGTAAAAGGTCCAGTGAGGACTGCCTTGTGGCATAAGGTTGCCATAGATAAACAAAAATGACAACAACTAATGGAGTCATTAGTTTGCAGTTTGCGTGGTGATCTATGTGGACCCGAGTGCAGGGAAGTCAGACATGAGAGCAGGAGTATTCTCAAACAAGAATTTCAAAAGCGCAAAAAAGCCAAACAAGGTGCATGGAGTGTCAAATACTAAATTGTCAGTTTAAAAACAGCGAAGCTGAATGTGACTCACTACGACAGACACAAACTGCCAGGAAAGCAGGTAACGAAATGAGAAGGCATATTGTAAGTGAAGAGGTAACAAAGTACGCAAATGGAAGAAGGGAGATGATTGGTACACATAGGGGACCGGGATGATGAGAACTGGTGGAAATAAAAAACAAACAAACATTGTAGCTAATGCAATGGCACTAAATCTCCCCGGAGACAGGGTTTGCAAGGCTTTGTAATCTAGTATTTCCCTCAAAGTGCTCTTATCATTGATGTATTTTAAAACCCTTGTGCTACGGTCGATGAAAATAATTTTATGGGACGCAACATACAATTTTACAAAGATTGTAAAACTATTATTCCTGAATATTTATTTTACTTTCAACCACTTGACATGTTCAGTGGCATCAGCACTATACATACATATATAGTTCTTATTTTTTACTTTGTTTTTTTTGCCCTCTATGGACAATAAAAGTGGTACTGTGCTATGACCAAAACTTAAAAATATATATATATATATACGGTATATATATATAAAACATGAATTGGAATATTTCATATCACACAATTTTTATGCTTTGTCTTTGATTTAAAGATGACAACACCCAAAAATCGACAAAAATTGTAGAAATTGTAAACACAAGGGTTTTAACATGCTGTCTTTCACTGTAACTAGACAACCTTATTTACTTTGACCATCGGGACTGCTAAATCAAAATGGCCACCAGATCCCACCATGCAACACGGTTTCCAAAACATAGGCCTATAGTACTGTATGCAAAAAGGTGCAGTGATTTGGTAACAAACACATGATGTTATTTCTACATAATAAGGTGTGTTCTCACTTCCATATTTATTTTAGTGTATCTACACTGTACACACCAAGAAGAACAAAGTCAACATAACTGAGCTGGTGAGGAAACTGATTCATTGCATTTCCATTCATTTCAAATTGAAATAAGTCACAGTACGATATAACAGAGGTTCCACTTCATAATATTTTTCTACAACTGATTTAAATAATCAGATTTTACACAAAGTAGTTTGTGTTCCCAACTTTGCTGAGGTATATATATATATTTATATATATATATATATATATATATATATATATATATATATATATATATATATATATATATATATTTATATATATACTGTACATCACACCGCTCTGATCTCAACTGTCAACTCTTCTTCTCTGCTCTCTTGAACAGTCATCTTGAGTTGTGCTCCTTCTGTTCCAAGTAGTGACAAGTTCAAAGAGAGTGAAACTACATGTGGCTAACAAAACAACAAAGAATCACCTCCACAGCTCTCACTCTGTACTGGAAAGCCGACCTTAATATGCCCTGCTTCCCTACTTCTGTCTTTTTGGCCTTCCTGTTCCGCCTCCATGCTCTGAGTGGTCAACATCCCCCTTCAAGGCTCCGACTATTATGACTTTCATCTTTGCCTTTTCATTGACTGGAGTGTTTGGTGCTATTTACACATCACTGGCTTGTGTTTTACTTCAAAATGGATGAACCAGACTCTTTTGCATCTGAGTGTTGTGTCTATTTAGTAATGCAAAACAACACTAGGAGAGAATATACTCAATCCTCTGTGTGGCTTTGGGCCATGCTTATCAGTGCCACCTGCTCTTGGAGGAGCCTCTTAATAAGGCGATCAAAGGCAGTGAAAAGGTGCTAAGTGGTTCGAAGCTGCAGTGGCACGCTACTAGCCTTTGATCCGCCCAAGCCACTCTGCCTGACTCATTGTAAATATGGTTAGGAATCTGTTTTTTAAGTTCACTTCACCTTTCATAAACTGAGGCATTTTTTCCCATTGCATTTGGTTTGATGTAAATCACTGACAACCGCGTTGAGAATAAAACAGTTGTCGCACATGCACAGTTGAAAGTTGATTGCCTAATTGGTATAGGTAAAAAGTATTGTGTAAATTGTATACGAATATTCAAATGTACTACAGCAATGGCACACAGTTTGTTCACATACGGTATAATACAAATCCAAAGCCAGTTAAGATGATGAACATGCGGTGCTATGGGATAGCTGACTGAGAATTTTATTTATTTATGTATTTTTAATACAGGTGACCGCCACCATTGCTGACTGTGCTAAGGGCCCACAGGAAGTCCTCTTATGTTTTCATTCAAGTTGATACGCATGCATGGAGCCCAAGCACATGGTACTTGGCAGTAACCCCCCCCAACCCCCAAAAAAGAAAGTGTAGGGCTCCCACTAATTAAAACAACTACGTACATTTAATGGTGAGTTGCTGGTTAATTTGGATTTGTATTCGTTTCTATTTTGATCCGTCCAAGTATGACTACGTGAAATCAGTCCCTCCCTCTAAAATGGTTGGGGACCACTGTCGGAGAGTAAACACCAGACCTTCTACTTCCTGGGTTTCAGACGCTGAGCACTGTCTCCTGTATTAAAAGGGCTAAACTTGGTCTCGTCTGGCTTGTGAGCGCCATAGCACCTCTGTCTTGTATTAGACCAGAGACTGTTTACGAGTGAACTGGGCAGACTTAGGTGAAACAGTTGAAGTCTTGTGTCACCAGATGTTTTATAGGGTAGGCGGCATGGCGGAGGCAGGCATTAAGCACGGAGGCAGAGGGGTGCCGCAGTGCCTGGGCCAGCCGTCAGGTGCTCTGCGTGCCCCTTTATGGCCCAGTCCACTAATGAAAGTAAAGTTCTGGGACCACTGTGGAACATCAGAGGCCACTCGAGCCTGCCAGGCCCGCGCCTCCATCTATACAGGAATGCCATAAAGCTTTAAGAGACCCCTCCCTTTCATTATTGACTTCCGTCTCCGTTTCCACTCTGCCGGGCCGTCTGCTGATTGATTGGTTTTCATTTCTCGTCATGTTTTCAGGTGGCTGTTAAGGTGTTTCCTCAACTTCACTGGGTTGACACAGGATGGAAGCAATAAGTTACGATACAGCAAATGAAGTGCGAGACAGACCAGTCAAAGTTGTTTGATAAGAGAAGTGCACGGCAAAACGGTGACAGAGCTTGGCATGCGGTCGTTTTCAGAGCCCGCAGACACATATGGAACAAATTAGGGGAGTGTTTCTGTGGTCAGAAGAGACATTGACACTTAAGAAAAAAATATTCCTTACATTGAATGATTTAGATGAAAATATAATAAGGTCCTATAAGCACAACAAATGTACAACCTGATCTGAGGAAATTTGAGTTCCCCCACCAGACAATCATCAAGTGAGATGCAGAGGGCAGTGCTACAGAAAGTATAGTTCAAGATAATACAGAAGCATCTTCCAGCTGAAATGCAATATGGCATTTGTCAACCCCCAATTTGATGGATTCCAAAACAACTGGAAATTAAATACCGAGCATTTTTGGGGTTCAGCTGATGGCATGAGAAAACCTTTTTTTTTCTCTAAGACAGTATGAGTAACATTTTAACAGTATTAATTGTCATGCAAGTAAACTAGAAAATGTGTAAACAACTTATCTTTATAGTATTTCGAAAATGTGTTACAAAATAGCAGATGTTAAAGCAAACTCACCAGAAATACATGCCGCAGAGAGGGCATGGCCAATGAGCCAAACCTCACTCCTTAATTATTTGGGTATATTATGCAGTGCTTGGTGGGGTTAATCTTCTCAATACAGGTAATTAAGTAACAACACACAGAAGCAATATGTTATTCTAGAAAGATCCTCTACGGCAGTAGTCCCCAATGACTAGTCATTTGGTACTGGGCCACTCAAAAAGAATGAATAAGTTATATTACTTCCATTTTATTCATTAACGGAATCTGAAAGATGTTTTATTTTGAAAAACAACCTCATTCTCTGTTACATCCGTCTACATCAGGGGGGCCCATTCCGTCGATCCTGATCTACCGGTAGATCTAGGGCTCGTCCCAATTAGATCCGAAAGGTATAAGGCGTAGAAAAAAAAGTAGTGTGTTTCCGGTAACCCGACCGACCGAGAATTTCTACCTCGAAAAAAACCTTAACGGTCGGCATTTTTTTCAAACCTTCTACATTTTTGTGTAATAATAATAATAGTACATTTCATTTATAAGCGCCTTTCAAAACATTCAAGGACGCTTTACAATCAAAACAAGAACAATAAAACCACAGACAAAATAATAAATAATAAAAGGAAAGATGAATTTAGAGCGTTTATATTGGTGCAAACTCTCGCGATATTCACGTTGCGTCATTTGCCCTGTCGTCTGTCAACAACATTGAATCATGGCAGCGGCCACGATCTCCGACAACAGTTTAAACCGCGTTTTGTGTGTTGCAGTCGCATGTTCGCACCATAATATTAAGAAAATAGCATCCACTGCTGTATCAAAAAGATTCAACAAACTATTTGACGACCACCACGGGCCGTCTAGGACGCGGGACGCAGAGGTAACGAGATGGCTCTAACACCCAGCCGCTGGGTACTCAAATCTCTCACCGCCAAGGTTTCAATCAGTGGCGATTGCTCTCGGACTGCAAGGGAAGCTCGGCTTCCCCTAAAATGTCAAAGAATAAGTAATCACATATATGAATGTAAATGTCATTGACTAAATATGCGCTACAACGTGCTCAACTTTTGTTCCGAATCAGCTTCTTCTTTCTGGTTACGACACGACTCCCTTCTCATTCATCCCGCAGCTTCGCTGTGCTTTAAACGGTAGTGAGTTCAGGGTAGGTTGTCCCAATGCGTTGAACGGAGACGAGTCATTGGATACAAGCTGGTTTTTGTCCCGCCCACGGACGCTCGTCGTCTCTGGGACTGGATGGCAGTGGGAGGGTACCGGACGCCAGGCTTTTCTGCATCAGATTGGATGATCTGTCTGAGCCTGTGTGCCAGTTCGATTGACATTGAAATGAGCCAATCACCGAGCTTTTAGTGTAGGCATCCGTGCGAGCATTTTTTCAACTCGCATTCTGTTCCGAGTTGAGCTGGAGACTTCTCCTAATCATTTTAGCGACACTCTTTGTTGTAAACAAACAACTAGCGACAAATTAATATTTTATTTCTGGTGGGTTTTATTGTAGTTCCTATAGTTGTAGGACACTAATTAAGTACCGGGAAAAGACGCTTTGTTGGTATGACAGGGTCACAGATCATTTTCTTGAAAAGGAACGGAGCTAGAGTAGAATTCGCGTATAAATAAACGGACACATTTTATGATGTCGACCAAAATTGAGCTTCCCCTCTTTGACAGACGAGCATCCGGCACTGGTTTCAATGTCTCCTTGTTTTATGTTTTATGGTTATTTTGTTTACGTTTTTGATGGAGGAGGGAGGGAGAAAAAAATATTTAAAAAAAAAAACTTTGTCCGACCTACCGACCCTATGCTGAAATTTCATGTTACCGGAAACACACAACCTTTTTTTCTACGCCTAGAGGGGGGAAAAAAAAAACATTTGTGTGTCTTTGTACATGTTAGTAATATATTTTTTGTGTTAATGCACCCTAATCATCCTATCAGTCTCATTTTCCCAAAGAAAGATTTAAAAAATAAAAGAAAATAAAGCAGGTAAATCTTGAACCTACGGTGGCGCGTGACTACGTCAGTGGAAGTTGTTAGCGCTCAGCAGTCTGCACTTGCAGCTTGTGATCAGAGCTGTTGCTATAGCTTTGACCGTCATTATTCTCATTCAGAGTTTGCTTCGTGTACAATTCACAGAGGGCACAGGCAAAGAATAGGAATCTAGAGGGCTGAGGGAAGCACTTTAAAACGGTACGTGTGAGCTACGATAGTCAAGAGGCTGCAAAAGTGCATCGCTTGCTTCCGTGTTTGGCTTCTCATCATGGCGCGCGTGTGTGCGTGTGTACGTGTTTGCGTGTGCGTGTGTGCGTGTGTGCGTGCGTGCGTGCGTGCGTGTGCGGAAAGGGACGGTCCCGGGAGGTTAGTTGAACGAAATGTAGATCTTCGGTCCAAAATGTTTGGGCACCCCTGTACTCTACAATATGTCACACTTGATGCAGGTCAAGGCCACGCTTTCGATCACGTGATAGTTTCCTGCTAAAATAAAAACCAGGAGTTAGCAAAATCAGTAAAAAACAAACGTCTTTGGGAAAGGGAAAACGGCCAGCCAGGAGACGGAAGAGAAGCCTATGACTTCTAAGAAAATGAAGGCTACATTTAATAGACAGTATCAGAAGTTTCAAAAACGGATTTAACGGGAGATTCCCACGCACCAAGCCCACTCTGCTTAATATGCGACGATGGGTAGTCGTATTTTTCATGCACTTTGTATTTGCGGTGTATCTTATTTTGAAGGCACGTTGAAACGTTACCATAGCGACCAGAGAGGGTTGCGGCCAGATAGGTCGTTCCTCATCTCATGATTCGTGTTTATTATTATGTTAAGAAAATACCCCCGTTTTCATGCAGGTCATATATTATTGTTTTGTATTCATCTAGCCTTAATAAAGGCCAGTCCCTGAAAATGTTGTCTGTCATTAAACCGGTGCGTGGGGCAAAAAAGGTTGGGGACTGCTGAACTACGGCGCAGATGTCACACTCCAGTCCTCGAGGGCTGTTATCCTGCATGTTTTCCATTTCTCCCTGCTGCACCACACATGATTCAAATGATCAGGATCGTTGTCAGGCTCCTGCAGAGCTCGCTGATGAGCTGATCATTTGAATCAGGTGTGTTGCAGCAGGGAGCGAGAGGAAAACGTGCAGAAAAGCGGCCCTCAAGAGTGGTTTGACACCTCTTTACTAAAGGGTCTTCTCTCAGAGCAGAAGTCTGAAATATTTGCCAGTTGGTCCTCTCAAAGCAGTCTTGAGGAATTTGAGAGTTGGCAACCTTTGACATGACAGGAGTCAACATTGAATTTGCATGAGCAAAAGGAGGAACAAACAAAGGGAGAAAAGAGGAGCAGGCTGTTGGCCTTGGAGAAGGACTGTGCAACGTGGTGGAATAACGTCCCTGTTTACTTACTAGGCTGCTGTCATGTATAACAACGCTGAGCAAGTTGGCACTGAATACTGAGAGGAGGGAAGCCTGTGAGAGATATGACAAGCAAACTGAAAGGGAGTATCTGATGAACAGTATCTAAGGTCACAATCAGTTATAATCAGTAAGAAATGGAGACAACAAGTTTAGAGGGTAAATTAAAATAATCTCCACCTCTCACATTTCAGTGCTATGAAATAATCAGAGATGAAATGATGAGATGTTCAATAAAAAAAGATTTGGGACTCCAATGTTTTCTGAAGGAGAAAAAATTGCTTTAAACGCACACTGAGTAATTTAATTACAGCATGGGTGCAGATGGCATGGTGGGCGGAAGGCACACGTCCTGGCCACCTACATGATGACTGCACTATGTGTCTTAACCCCAATCTCCCCTGACTTTCGCCACAAAGGACTGCATGTATCTCTTAACCTAGCATGCATGAGTTTGGAATGAGGGAGGAAACCGGAGGAACAGGAAACAACCAATGCAGACACAGGGAGAACATGCAAACTCCACATCGGAAGGCCTACAAAATAATGTCCATCACATTACAAATCATATAATAAGGTAGCATTAGTGTAAATACAAAATGACAACATGAGAGCATATAATTGAAATACAAGCAAGTTTCATTGATTACATTTCTGAATTTTGAAATAGCAACACTACCCATGTTTTGACAAGTGATGTGGCCTTGTAATGATTTTATTATATATATATATATATATATATATATATATATATATATATATATATATATATATATATATATATATATATATATATATCACACCTATTGACAATTTAGAGGATATATATATATAGAGACAATTTAGAGGATATATATATATATATTGACAATTTAGAGGATATATATATATCTCTCTATATATATATATATATATATATATAGAGAGAGATATATATATATATATATATAGAGATATATATATATCCTCTAAATTGTCTATATATATATATATATATATATATATATATATATATATATATATATATATATATCCTCTAAATTAATGTTGATAAAGCAGCTAAACTGACAGCTCTAATATATATATATATATATATATATTTATATATATTAGAGCTGTCAGTTTAGCTGTTTTATCTATATTAATTTAGAGGATATATATATATATATATATATATATATATATATATATATATATTGACAATTTAGAGGATATATATATCCTCTATATATATATCTATATATATATATATATATATATATATATATATATATAGAGAGAGAGAGAGAGAGAGAGAGAGAGAGATATAGATATATATATTAGAGCTGTCAGTTTAGCGCGTTTTTATCCGCATTAATTTAAATGAATATTATCGGGATCAACATTTTTCTCGCGAGATTAACGCGGCAGACGTCACAGCGGATGTTACGTTGCTCTATAAATAAACCAGAAACAAAACATCAAGCGCGCTGCACAGGTCCACGCACGTTTGTTTTGCCAGCCACGGCAGCGCGAGACACCGAAAACGGATACTTAAATAGTTTATGAATGGAAAGTTTACTTTTAAAAAGTTGCCAGATTGTTCCACTGACAAGACCAAAGTTACCTGTATGTTTTGCAATCATAAATTGAGCTATCATCATAGCACGTCGAGTCTGAAATACCACTTAATGACCAAGCGCACAGCTGACGTGCGTACTCCGCCCCCTCGTCTCAGACAGACAGCTATGGATCATTTCAAAGCGAAGAAAATGGATGACACGACGAACAAATTTGCTGAAGCCATAGGTAAATATATGGCTACTGCATGCAAGCCTGTCAACATTGTCCACAGCTCCACTCAAGCTGAAATCATTCGCATTGCATCGAACGACTCCTGTTGGATTGACCTGGCGCTTTAAGAGGGGCGGTGCTGCCACTGACAGGTGACCGTTCGCGCAATGTATAAATAGCGTTTTGTTTCGTGAGTGAATACACTCGCTTCGTCGTCGGCATGGCTCAATGTTAAGCTACGCGTGTGCTTCTTATCAAGTCAGATGTGTAAAGTTAGCTTTGCAATCTGACGTTTAAATGAAGTAAATTGCGTTGCAGCTGGGGTTAATCATGCCGGCGCTCCACTTCCGGGATTAACTATTGGGACTTGTAGTTCTTTGTTCGATTTGACTTGATATGTTTGTGTTGTATGGTTTCTAACGTTTGAAACAATGAATAATGATGACGATCATGATACATAGTGAAATCAGGGTTGATTACATTATTTATTAAACGTATTGTTAAATAAAGGTATTAATGTCAATTATATACATATTTACATTGTGATGCAGAAAGATAGATATATTAATTTTTTACTGCATTTATGTGTAGTTTAGGTTATTACCTGCTTCTGATACTTCTGTTACAACTACTACTACTACTACTACTTCTGCTGCAAAGTGCTCCAATAAATTATCAAAAAAGTACAGAACGAGAGATCCTTCCATGCTGACCGACAATCCCTATTCCGGGGGCCGTGAAAAACGGAATTAAATGAACAACTCCACTACGGATTGCCAGCAAGAGCCTCCATTACAAGCATCCGAAATGATGTCGACACAAAACCGTAGAGAGACTTCCGAGCAAGAAGGACCAACAGAATCAGCATAGCCTGACTGCTGTGTTCAAAGCAAATTTGAGAAAAACGAAGTATGCAACCATTACTTAAATCCATTATAGGCTGAGTACTAGTTTACCTTAGATGTGCACTTTATAATGTTATATTGCGCTGTTTTGATTCCATAAAAAGAGCTGTTCAAGCAGCTGTTGTGTGACAAAATATTTTTTTCACTGTTGTTGATGGACAGTAAGTGAAAAATGTTCATGTAAAATTGAAAATCGAAATTATTTCAGTAAATATTTGCATTTTGCACATAGAAAACTGATTCATGATTCCATGTTGATGAGAGCATTAAAATGGGGGAAAATAGGACAAAAAAATATCAAAGGAAATTTAGAAACGATAAAAAATGCGTGAGTAATCACAATAATTTTTTAGTTAATTTGAGGCAATTATGACAGTTGAGTTTTTAATTAGATTAAATATTTTAATCGTTTGACAGCTCTAATATATATATATATATATATATATATATTTATATATATATATATATATATCCTCTAAATTGTCAATAGGTGTGATTGTGAGCTTGAATGGTTGTTTAGCGATGTGTGCCCTGAGATTGGCTGGCCACCAGTTCAGGGTGTATCCTGCCGACTGCCCAAAGATAGCTGGGATAGGCTGCAGGACAGGTTACAAATATATGTGAAAGGTTGCACCATAAGTAATTTTTATGAATGCCATGTCAATATTAATACATCCATCCATTTTCTGATCCGCTTATCCTCACAAGGGTCGCGGGGGATGTTGCAGCCTATCCCAGCTGTCTTGAGGCAGGAGGCGAGGTATACCCTGAACCAGTTGCCAGCTAATCGCACGGCACACTTATGTAGACAAACATTCAATCATTTGCGCTCACAATCAGACCTAGGGTCAATTTAGAGTGTATATGGCATTTATCTGCCGTGCATGTAGTTGGAATGTGAGAGAAAACCCACGCAGGCACTGGTAGAGCATGCAAACGCCACATAGGAAGACCGGAGCCGGAAATTAACCACGCACCTCTGCACTGTGAGGTCGATGTGCTAACCACTCGGCTACAGTGCCGCCACTTGTTGAAAATGACATATAGAAAATGTGAAAAGAAAAATATCTAAAATGATATGTATCCTGTGCGAAACCAAATATCTTCTAAATAAAGCCTCTTCATATACCTCACGTTGCTCATTATTACTGCCACAGCTGACATACCGTATTTTCCGCACGAAAAGACGCACTGGATTATGAGGCGCACCTTCAATGAATGGCTATTTTGTAAAAAATGTTCATATACAGTGAAACTCCTCTACATTAAAATCATGTTTGCAGCAAGAATTTTTTCACAACAGGGGGTTTTTCACTGTAGCAAATTTGATCTCAGATGTAAGCACACACACAGACACACACACACACACACACACACACACATACACACACACAAACAAACGTATGTGTACACGCACACACAAACGTATGTGTACACTATTTTTATTCAATAGTGCATTTAATAGTGCATAAGTATGAGCACACACTTATTTGACACTTCATATTGTCAGTGTTGAAAGAAAAAAAAAGGGAAAGAAATTGCGAAATTTACGATCAGCATTCACTTTCACTTACATCAATTTCTTGGATAATGTCTTTTATTTTGCTTGCTCCGTCTTTCATTTTGATCACTTTTACCCTCTCTTCCAGCATCAGAGCTCTTCTTGTCTTAGCTGCTTTACATCCAAAGGTCCGTTTTGTAGCCATTTTAGCAATGCAACGTCCATGCTCGTCTGAATCTAACAATAACAAATACTTCCTGGACCCGGTGGCTTTTCTTTCCACCATCTCACTGTCTCTAACTTGACCTCCCCCCAATCGCCACCCAAGACAACGTTGCTCAGCTGATGTCATGCAATGAACTTTTAAGCCAGCCACGGGACGCTTTATAGTCCTCGATGGCCATAGTTAGCTCTCGAAGGCTAAAAACCTTACACTAACTGGAGCGCTTCTCTCTCATTAGCGCTCCAGTTAGCGTAGGTTTTTTAGCATGATAACAAGTAAAGCATTCAAGGAAACGTTCGTTTATTTGAATGTCCGTCGAGCCATAAGCAATTTACTCTGAGCAGCTAATCGGATGCATTCCACTCTATCTTCTACGGATCGAGCTTCAGTATCTAGACACATAGCCAATAGCTCTTGGCCAATCGGAGGCCAAGATGATGCTCGGTAAGCCAATGGCAGAGCAGCTATGAGTATGTTGAGTCCAGGAAACTCGCAGCTGTGACCGAAACAAACATCATTCACTATGTAAACCAGTGTGGTGGTTGCTGTTGCCGTTTCCGAACGAAGCAGTAGAGGTCGCTTTTGGATTAGACTTCGTTGTAGTGAATGTCTTCGCGAGGCTGGAGCAGAGAAAATGATTTCGTATAACGCAACAGGGTTTTTTTTCGTCGTATGGGGGGGAGGAGAATGGGAATGGTGTTAATGCATGGGGATGTTTTCACATTAGGGGGTGTTTTCGCCCATGTAGGTTTTGTGTCAAGGTGTTTCACTGTATTAGACGCTTCGCACTGAACGGTGCAATCTACAATGCATCCACTAGATGGTGCTACGCTCCTTCCATTCAACTCGAGAGGCGTCCATTCAATTTGAGAGGCGTTCATGACCGCCTCTAAAAAATGTAAATTAACTATTACTGTACTTAAATGAAGCTACGAAAATTGAAAATAATGCATAAAACAGAAAATCAAGCGAGGAAATCACAAAATAAATTCTATATAAAAAAAAAAAAATTAACACCACAGCTCTCCTTTTTTCAGAGCTGCAACACATTCTTAATTGTTGACAAAGTGTGACATTCTTTAATAAAGCAGCGACACAGTTCACTGAACCAACAGCAAGTTATAACATTGGAAGCATGTCTCCAGGAAGGAGCCATCTTGGAGTCGACGTATTACCGTAATGACCATACAATAGGCGCACCGGATTTTAAGGTGCTCGGTGAGCTTTTAAGAAAATGGAAGACTTTTTGGTGCGCCCTGTAGTGCGGAAAATACGGTACTGTGGAGTTATGTGGTAATACTTACAAAACAAACACTCAGTGTATCTTTAAACTGCAAAAAGATATACGAATTATTAACCATTCAAACTATTAAAGAAGCAACTTGTCACGTAGCGTGGTGGACCCCAAGAAGCAGGCAGGAGGAAGCAGCAGGGTGAACTTGATGAATTGTATTTAATAAAACACAGAAAACTAAGTCTAAAACAAAGTCCAAAGTATCAAACAAAACACATGACTGAAGATAAAAACTCAAGAAACATGACCGAAACAAACCTGACAGCAGCAGACAAACGGCAACAAACAAACATGACAGTAGCCAAAAAGCAAAAATGACCCGGCACTGAGTGGTCGGGAGGGAGTCCTTTTAAAGCACTAATTGCCAAATGACCAACAGGTGTGCAGCTCAGGGAGAGCCCTGCAGTGCCACCTGTTGGTCCCAAACTGAATCATGACACAACTAATCCATATTTATCCAACTAAACATTCTAAAATTCTACGACTTAGTTAAATCAAAAACAGCACAAATAATGTACAAAGGAAACAATATCCAACTTTGCCACAGTGTCCAGAAGCTGTTTGAAATCTGAGAGGAGTTTTTCTCGTCATTGTGTTGTCAATGTCAATGTTGTTGACAGACGACAGGGCAAACGACGCAACGTGAATATCGCGAGAGTTTGCACCAATGTAAACGCTCTAAATTCATCTTTCCTTTTATTATTTATAATTTTGTCTGTGGTTTTATTGTTCTTGTTTTGATTGTAAAGCGTCCTTGGGTGTTTTGAAAGGCGCTTATAAATGAAATTATTATTATTATTATTATTATTACACAAAAATGTAGAAGGTTTGAAAAAAAATTCCGACCGTAAAGTTTTTCTTTGAGGTAGAAATTCTCGGTCGGTCGGGTTACCGGAAACACACTACTTTTTTTTCTACGCCTAAGCTTGGTCCCTCACTGTTTCAAAATCTCCTCTGCACCCCTGAATTCCAGTCAGATAACATCATGTTTTGAGACATGTTAAATGCAACTGGCGCAATAATTTTACAATGGCCAAGTTATGTCTGAACATGATCCAAATACTGTACATACTCACTATCGCTTTGTGTGCCACCCTGAATTGTGCATGTCTTGGACTTTTTTCACCCAACGTCTTTCTCGCTCCTCCTCATTTGCCCCAGTGCCGTTCTGTATGCTGAGGGGTTGGGGGTGTGCTAAGGCTGAGGGAGGAGAAGATGGGAGTGTGTCGGCAGTGCTCGGTCGGTCATGCGAGAGCAGCTGTAGTGCTTGTGGTCATTATCAGAGCAAGTCTCTGTGTTGCCGCACCAATTAGTTTTGACCCAGAAAGAACATTCTGTAGACCAGGATGGGGCAACATTTCATCTTTACCAGATGCTGATATATATATATATACACACTGTATGCAATTAATGTACATTGTACATGACAACATAACATCGTTCAATACACAGATGCAGGAATGCTTTCTATCGTCGTTTTCTTGCTCTGCACACACATGACAGTCAGTGTTTCCGTCGTCTCACTCCATGAACTCTTTGTTCAAATGCCCGCTGACAAGTTGAAGTCTCGTTTATGTACATACATGCACAGTCACCAGAAAGCATCAAGCGAAAAAAACAAACAAACAGATAAGTGACATAATGATATAAGCTTTGAAGTGCTACTTGATCATCCGATTTTGAAGAAATTAATACAAAATCCTCCTGCCCCCACCCCAACACACTAAAGTGGACACAACATCTCAAAAAGGCAGACAAAAATATTTGTTATCAAACACCTCATTCGATAGTTGCCCCACATTGGGTTTGAGATGAGATTCCTCGTTACGCAACTTTGAAAACATCGCTTCAAAAGGACTCAGAATGCAAACTCCTCCAATGCAGTCAATAAATGGATGCAGTGTAAGGTTTCATGCTCGGTCTTGCTTGTAAACTCAGCCATTCTCGTCCTTCCTCCTGACATCTCTCATGGTTGCCAGCTTGGCCCAGACAAACTCCTTTCTGATTTGTTAAGGTAATGATCTAATCTGTGGCCATTAGAGAGATCAGCCTTTAGTGTTTAATGTGTGGCCAGGTGGTCCAGCTGCCAAGCTCCACAAATTAAAGGTCCCAGGCTCGGCAGTAATGAGTAATGAGCTGTATTTAAAGCTCCTTACCTGAACCTGCTTGGCCAGGCCTCAATATGGCCTGTTTTAAATGAACAACTTGTCTGCTTTTTCAGTTCCCCAGATGCTCGGAGAGACTGCCACGTACGCATGCAAAAGATGATTGAATACCTGGGCAAAAACACACATACACAATGAACATTAAAAGATATTTTAAAAAAAACAAAAACCTTGTGGGAGTTTGCTTTGAAACATTATAGGGTGTAAAGCAATCCAATTTTCAGGATTTTGGGCTAAATAACCCTTTTTTGAGGTTGCTTTGTAAGTTAATAATTTGACGCATCTTTTGGGGTTGAATGAATAACCCAAAAAGTTGCGTCGGTTATTTTGTAACCTAATTTGGGTTAGTTTTGATCCAGCAGTTTTTCCAATGGGTACCACATCTGCCTCACAATGCAGGCATCATGGGGTCGATTCCGGCTCCCGCCTTCCTTGGTGGAATTTGTGTGTTCTGTCCGTGCATGCGTGTTTTTTCTCCAGGTAATTTGATTTCCTCCCACTTTCCAATAACTTGCACGGTAGGTTAATTGAACACTCAAAATTGTTTGTCAATGTAATTGAGAGAGCGAATGGTTGCTTGTCTATGTGTGGCCTGTAATTGGCTGGCAACCAGTACAGGTTGTACCAGGACTACTACCCGAAGTCAGCTGAGATAGGCTCCAGAATTCCCGCGACTCTTGTGAGGAAAAAGCGGTTCAGATGACGAATGGATGGATGTTTTTAGAGTGCAGCACCCTGCAAGATCTCAAGAAGATAAGCCTTATAAAAAAGCGAGTGGTTGGATAAATAACTTTCCACAGACAAAAATGGCAGAAGCTGGACCCAAGGAATCAGTGAGTGCACGTGCAAGTGTATTCATAATCTACAATATTTCCATGAATATTCATGAGAAACAGTCCATTTGTAGCATCCTTTCAAAATGCGCTACAATATTTCAAACCATAATCCCGCAAGAAATTGTCTTCTTTGTGGGTTATTCATTTGACCCAACTTTGGGAGTTAAACAAATAACCCCAAAAGTTGGCTCTGTCCATTTTTGGGTTATTTTTTTACCCAACTGTTTTTAGAATGAGGAACGTATCCCAGCTGACTTTGGCAAAAGGCAGGCTACACTATTGACTGGTCAAAAGTTAGTAATACATCACATAGAGACCAACCGCCACACTCACTCCCATTCACAGCATCATGTGGCCTGCACAGAAGTCAGGCAAGTGAACCACTACACCAATTAGTGATATTGTGGAAAGTCATATCGGTGGATTTTCTTCAGGTACTCTGGCTTTAAATGTTAAATTCAAATTCAAAAATTGAATTTCAAATAATATAAATCATAGGCTATGTTCACACTGTAAGTCAAGCCCCAATTGTCTATATGCAACACATTGGATTTTTTTCATTCAGTGTGAACAGTACAATTCGAATTTGTTAAAATCCAACCTGAGCCCCTTTTGCATTTGGATATAAATCGGATATGTATATGATGCATCTGCAGTAAGAACGCTCGCCCGCAGACATCCGACTTGTATGTCATCAAAAGCCCAATATGCCCTCCCCATATGCAGAATCGGGTGCTCGGGAGACTACGGATAACATCCATGAATCAACAAAGTTGTTTTGAGAAACAATTGTTTTTTCATTTGGCTTGAATTGAATCCCACTTGAAACATGAAGCACAAAGTGGACATTTGTAGTGATAATAATTGAGCCACGCAGATAGTTCATTCATTATGTGTGACAATGACAAAACATCATCTTTAGTAGATGTCTCCATGAAATAAGGAGATTGAGGGGAGTTGCTTCATTTCCACAAAATATTCATACCTTCCTCCCATCTTGCTCCTCTGGCAATATGAGATGATAATACGAGCCTCTACACGCAAACCATATTCACTTCTGTTGAGACTGCAGCACATGATGGGGTTTTTGTTTTTGCTGCACATCACTCTACGTCATGCTTTTTGGATATGCACATTACATTAGAAGTCATGTTTATTTTTGTAAGGTAAAGGACTGCATAAAAAGATCATATTTAGCCACAAAACAAAATTGGGCATTACGCCCTGCAGTGTGAACGTAGCTCTAATATAACCAACAAACAAGACGTAGCGGTCAAAAACCCCATGTGTTCCTCCGTCTAGCGACACACCTGTTCAGTCGTTCATGGTTCCTGCTTCAATGTGACAAAACATGGTAGTGACATTAATTATCGTGACCTGCATACAAAAACCATTACCAGTAAATGAGTGAGACATCTATGTTTGCAAATACAAAAATGATGCATACAATGAAGCAGGTCATTGGGTACTGCAACGGGAAAATGACTTGAAACACACGGCGAGAAGAGCCAATAATGGCAAAGAACAAAACATCAGACTACTGAAGAGCTCTCATCTAAAACTGAGTGAAAATCGGTTGAAGGAGCTGAAACAAGTCTGGACAAGTCACCCAAATTGAGAAAACGAGCAGTTTTCTTGTAAGTAGAAGAGCAAAATACCTGCCAACATTTAGAAAAGTCTCATTGTGTGTTGGAAAGAAAATGGTGGCAGTAATTGCCTTGAAACGTTCTGCAACAAAACGTAAAGGGAAGATGAGAAACCTGAAGGATCTGATCACAACATTGACGTTCCACAACCGCTTCCATTAATGGTCCATAACGGATAACATGATAGACCACGAGAAGACTTCAATACGGAGGCGAAAAAATGGCCGACAGGCACGACATTTCAAGTAAACGGGGCTGCAGCGGCCCCCGGGATCATAATGAAACCTAGCAGTCATAACTTCAAGTGAGTTACTGGTACATTCAACTTGCGTTATTCTTTGGCTCTTACATTTAAGTACAGTACTAGCACAAATTCTATGGTTGGCAAATAGGACTCTCAAGTCATACAAGCATGAGGGCATTTAGTGAAATGGTAATAGTAGAAAGCTTGCTTATTAGCCTTTTTAATGGAGTCGCATTTGTAAGTTTTTGGGAAGAGCAGCTGACCCGAGTAAAACGGTTGCACCGATAAAAAACAAGTGTCATTTGCAACAGCAAAGAAAAAACAGTTTGGCAATGGCAGAGAAGATTTGGCCAATTCTTCATGGGAGAAACCCATATCCTTTCTTCTTCTGCTTTATGCCACAAGTCATGTTCCTGTGTCCGATTTGAAAAGTATTGTTTTCCAATGGGAAAGGATTTCCTGCTCAGAAGTATTGTAACAAAAACAAAAAAATCTACCAACCACAAATTTCCTCATGTTTTGTTTTTCAAAACCAACAGCTAACCTAAAGCGTACACGTGACACAAGTCCATGTTCACTTGCTACTAAAACGGTGTTAAACTAGTCCCTCGGAATTGGCACAGGTTTTATACAGCTTGCATGGTTGAGAGAACGGTGTCCTTGAAGACCATCTGACACTATGGCACAAATGATTTGGGCCAAAGTGCTGGGCAACCAAACAACTATCAAGTTCCAGCCGTCCATTTTGTCCGCGGCATCGTCATGGAAAGCTGGGGCCAATCCCAGCAGGCTTTGAGCAAAAGCTGGACGACACCGTAAAGTGGTCACCAGTCAATCACAGGACACACAGGCGTTCACTCACCTAAGACTTGCAAACGTACCACGAACCGTCGGTGACCTGTCAATTAAAAAAAAAAATTAACCCACTGTTAATCAATATGATTGAGCAGATGTTAATCAGGAAAATGATGTATTTATTATAAGTACAATGACAGTGGTACTTCTACTTTGACAAGTAAAACACAGTGTGGGCTGCTACTCGCAGCTCCGAGTTTCCTGAACGCAACATACTTTTAGCTGCTCTGCCATTGGCTATTACCAAGCATCTTCCTGGCATCCCATTGGCTAAGAGGGACCTCTACCGCATGCATTAATGTGTGTGTAGATAGATATGTGTCTATGCAGCGTCTTCGTCATTCGAACCTCGGGCCATGAGGCGTTCTGATAGTTTAACGTAAATGTGAATCACCCAGAAAAAGTGTTCATCAGTCAGGTGATTGCTCACTATGCTGATGTTTGCCTTGGACATTTTCGAAGGCTTGTTAAAAGCCGATAAAAGCAAACATCCGTGTATCAGTTCTTTCCAAAACGCCAGCAAAACCCACTTTGGAGAGAGAACAAGAACTAAATAGGGCAAAAAAACGATGAGGACGCATTTAAAAATTAAATGACGATTATTTTGATTCTTTGCCATTTTTTTCACATTATGCACAACTCTCATTTATTGTGCAATGATGTAATCATAACATCATGTATTTGTTACATATTCTTTATGCATTTTTGTGCTTCTTAAAACATTTATGTCTTAATCTTGGGGGGCTTGGAACGGATTAGGGCATTTACATGGAAAATACGTCTCTACTTACAAAATGTTCTACTTCAGAAATTTCTTCTAGAACCAATTAATTTAATAAGTAGAGGCACCACTGTACCGGTAAATGAGTACTCAATTTTATTACATTTAGTTATATATAATATGTAAAATTAAACTTTGTTTGTTTTGTATAATGAATCGCAGGATTGTCACGAATATGTTTTGGTAACGTAGAAAGACTACCTACTCATTATGAATTACTTCAAATCTTTTGCAGAGGCAAACTAATTAGACAAATAAGAGAAGTAGTGAAGCCCGTTTCTCTGTCTGGGTCAGTGTTTCTGCCCTTGCAGGGCGTGTTTGAACCCTTCTTCGATTTCATGCATGTATGGTGGAGCAATGTGATTTGAATATTCAGATGACTGTTTTAATTGAAGAGAACAAGCGTTCACACATGGCAGGGCTGGCAGTGTTGTCAAATGCCTGAGGCCTTCTCCCTGAGTGGCCTAAACCCATCTGATCACAGCTCAGTGGAGACCACGAGCCCACCAACACTACGGCACAACCCTGACTGCTTTCAATGCCCCCAGGCTTCTTGCACGTTCACATCGCATTGGCCTGGACTCGCACACGCACCTGCACAACATAGAGAGGAAAGAAGGGGGGTCAAAGTGGTAGGGGTGAGATGAATGAAATTTGCGGAAATATCATTTGATATTTGATACAACAAACATATTAACATGCACCTCTATCTGTCTTTCCAGGAAAATGTACAATACAAGGATATATTTCATTCCTAATTATCCATGATCACTGTACAGTAGTGCCTTGACTTCCAAGTTTAATTTATTGCATGACCATGCTCGCAACTCAAATCAGAACGCAAGTCATATTTCCCCTTTGAAATGAATGGAAATACCATTCATTCATTCCAGTAGCTCATTTATTTCCCCTAGAATATTAAGATTTACGCAGTTTGTGCAACATATTTCAACGGGTGTTGGGCTGCTCATTCTGGTGTGCACGCCTTCGCATATTGATATGCTCCATGTAAATTTGATGATGAAACACAGAAGATCTTCTCAAAAAAGCTGCAATATTTTTGGTTGCTTTTGGCACATGATAAAGAATATATGCCTTTGAGTATTAATGTATGCTCCATTTGCATGTGTTGCTTTAAGCTTGTGTTTCCACAAAACGTTTTTGAAAGGTTTATAATTATTAACAACGATGCTAATTTTCTTAGCCTATCCAGCGCATTTCACGTTGTGTGTTGGCATTTCGCTGGTGGACTTTCGTATTCCAAAGTTTATGCTATTTGGTGAAATAAACCGTTTTACATTTAGTTTTGAAGCAAATTTCAATTGGGGTTGGCAATAAAGAGCTTGAAGAAAGCACTTGGGCTCTTTTTTCAGAATTGTTTGCGATCTGCTCAACTGCTACTTGTTGCCAAGTTTGCTGCCATCAAAACACAAATGTTTGCCCTTTACTCAAGACAAAAAATCATCAACGCGATGGTTTGCATCTCAAATACCTCACTCGGGTCAATAGTAAATGAAGGTACCAAGGGATAAAGATATGGAACTAGTATGATGCTAGGGGTCTTCTTTCCAAGCCCTTCATTTACCCCCTCCCCTCCCGCTCCTCTTGTGGCGCTCAGGCACCTCTTGTCCACCACAGATCACCCCCTCCTCAACTGCATTAATTGGCTGTCAAAATGTGCTGAATTAACAGATTAATGAGCTTGGATTTGAATCTTGATTTTGGCAATAGAGGGGAGGTATCCATGTTGTGGCACGGGCTCCCTCTGCCTCCTCTTCCTCGTGTGCGTAGGCCTGTTACAGATATGCATCCAGGACATTTGAGCGGATTGCATTTCATTAGTTTGATTTGAGCGGACAGCACTAAGCTGCTGAGGGCTCTGCGCTGACAGCTAATTACAGGAATCAGCCCTGTCCACTGATAGAGAACAATGGGCTGGGATGAGCCCGCCTAGCCAGGGGGACGGCCCCACATACAATAACAACATTTGGCTAATATAGTCCCCACAATGGAGAGCCATTACTCCTTTCAAAAAGATATGGAAACCTTAATTGACTGCTAACCTGCCTACTCAATTCCACAAAGATGAAAGTCGAAAAAACGTTCTTCAACTCCACCTGAAGTAGTACCCCACCCCCATTTAAAAACTCGCAGCATCTTATATTATTTTACCCATGTGGGCTGCGTGGATGGATCTGTCTGCTTCCATAACTTTGTCCATCGTGAAATCATCTACTTTAAAATACGGAGCTCGCTCATGTGGACGCTTGCCCCTTAAAAGAAAATTAAGTGGATTAGCGGAAACGTCAGTAAATTTAGCGGTGCATTACCCCTGCAACATTTACAAAAGACAAATCGCAGTTGGACAACTGGATGACTTGAGTTCCCGCTCCTTGTCTGAAGTAATGTTTTGTCCCAAAGACACACACACACACACACACACACACACACACACACACACACACACACACACACACACACAGATAGATTAATAGATAGATAAATATTGTGTTATATAAGTTAATTACGATTAATTAATCAATGAATGCATTCAAAACTTAACACATTTACCGGTAGTAATCACAGTTTTCATTTCAAACAATGCGGAAACTTGGTTCCGAACAGCCATTACACTGACTGACACACGATCTCTTGCTAATGAGAGGAATAAGAGTTTAAAAATAGAAGAATCCCGTTGCTATGACTAATAGGAGGCAAATTTAATTTGAAAAAAAAAGATACAGTACCAGAGTATTCTTAAGTGTGTTTTGTGCAAATTATGCCAAAAAGGTGTTTGCCTCCCACTGAAGTGCTTCAAGTGGACTACTACGGCGCTCTGGCGTATCTCTTTTTGTGTTGAGATCCTTGGCCGGCACAGCAATATACTGTAAATGTAAAAAAAGTGTAGAGTATCGAATGTGTGTCTATACTGAACATATATATATATATATATATATATATATATATATATATATATATATATATATATATATACACACACACACACACACACACACACACACACACACACTCCTCTGTTGTTACGCCAACCATGCACTGAAGTTTTCTTCCATTTTTCTCTCCAATTATCAAGCCAAGCCATTGTGGATCTGTTGTGCTTCTAATTCACATTTCTGAGGTAAAGACCATTTTTGACAGGATAGGTTTTCCTATTGTCTCTTGTATGTAGCTGATGAAATGGCCAGTGGCTAGTGGCCAGGTGCGCTGACATTTTTAGGGGCAGAAGGACCATCTCTGAGCTTTTTGTGCCATTTTCAGGTCAGACCTTTAGGTCATTTTCTCCTAGTTTTTACCAGTCATTTTTGTTCTTGCTGGCTGATGGAGGTAATGACTTCGGAGGATGGCTGTGTCTGCATGTGACCATGTCATCTAAACTCAATGACTGGATCTGTGGTGGTCGTCGTATGCCGCCAGGAAACAGGCAACAACCCACTACGTGATGCAGGGGTCAACGTGAAGTGGCCTCTGCGCTGACTGGCAGGACAACGTGGTTTGTTAGGGAGATTTGTCCCTGCCACAGATCCCCTGTCTGCACTCGTGTCAATTTGCACCTCATGCACATCTCTAGTCTAGCTGACAGGTGAGCAATGGAATGACGCTCCGTCCCCCTAATTGTATCCTGCAGTCCAGCCTGTATATTGTACGAATGCAGACGTCGAGAGCCCTGTTAGCCTAGCGGCCAGGCCCAGAGCAGCCTCCTCATCATGGGAGTAATGCAAGGTGAGGGTCTGTCGCTCTGTCAGCTGGTTGTCTCCATACTCTGAAGAACGATGAAAAACCAAACCAGATATGTAGACTGAGCTTCGTGCTTCCACATAATGGTGTGTATAGCAAACATATATGTAGACAGAAACACCCACGCACAACACTTGCAAACAATAAATCAAACTATATTTCTGTGAAATCTACAGAGAGGTAGCTAGATACACATGCATTTATGCCACGGTAGCTCTATTCTTTAGGGAATTCGAGGATCTGCTTAAGCATGGGTGTGTTGGCGTGGGGGTAATTGTCAAATTGTCCATCACTGAATTCCCCATAGAACGGTTTATGTAAATACAGTCCACACAATTTTCAAACAGTATGCATGATGAATGGACAAAATTAAATGCCACAAGACTCAAAATGTAGCCCTCATTCAACAATCCACAATTTTGATTTATGTACACCCGTTGATGAGCAATGTTTGTGTGCGTGTGTGTGTGTGTGTGTGTGTGTGTGTGTGTGTGTGTGTGTGTGTGTGTGTGTGTGTGCTTGTGGGGGCAGGGGACTGGGGGGGCGGGGGTAAGTGCGGTGTAGCTGCTGAGGTGTGCCATTTCCTGGCTCATGGAGGCCTTGGTGCCAGATGCATGGGGCTGGTGCTGTGTCCTGCGGGCAGATGCCTGCAGTGCTCCCTCCATGATCCCAGCTCTGTTCCTGTACCAGCCCTACAGTCTGCTTCATGCCTCTGGGGGGTGTGGTGTCTCGGGTAGGAGGATGAGTGAAGGGAGGGAGTGTCGGGTAATACAGTATACTCACCAACACCAATGTCTCCGATGTGTCACACAAAGCCCATATTACTGCAAGAGCGAAAATGCACACTCGACGCATTATATACACATAAACACCTCAGAGGCTCTAAATAATTAATTTGAAGCAGCCACATGTCTTCCCCTATTACATACAGTTTTTCCCCACAAGTCAAGGCTATAAACTACAAATCTACGTTCACGGTGTATATTGCGTTGAATCCAAGAGGTACAGCTGGACCCAACTGGAAGGAAAAGAGAGTTTCATGGGCTGTTTCTTTACATCAGCCCCCCCGCTTCCAACCAGCCCGGCCACTGTAAGCGCTTCCAGCATATTTACTAGCACCACACTGGCACCCAGAGGCCGTTTTAAGTACTACATGCATTCAGCCATAGAGTCGGCCCCCTCCCATCCCAATCACATTGGAACTCAAGTGTTGGAAGTACACGCGTGTATGTTGTCTTTTATTCAGCCCTGGTTAGTATCGGAGTTGTCTTCACCTGACCATAAAGTACCGATAAAGTGTTGAAAATTAACCACTTTCAAATGAAAAGTTTGAATGCAATAGCAGACAAAAAAAAATGTGTGAGGGAGGGGGGGTGAATTGTACGATGCTTTTCTGTTTCGAATTTGGCCATGACGGTGGTCCGTGAAGTGCTATATTTTTTTTTTAGATGGCACTTGGTGGGCAAACTTTGAAAACCACTGTATTAAGCAATTCAGAGTCTAGGTTTCTGCAATGAAAACGTAATTTCGAACAGCCTTTATGCTTTCGTTGTTTGGTTTTGCATACCTAGAAAATGCACCATTGAACGATGCCGTAGTCTTCTCGTGGGCGTGGCTCTGTTTTTATCCGACTGGCTTTTGACGTCTTTTGCGTTTGAACGTTTCAAAAATTGTGTGGCTGTACTTCAGTGCGTTTTTCGGGTAACTGTACTTTGCTTGAGTATTTATTCTTCGGACAACTTTTTATTTCTACTCCCTACATTTTAAAAAGACACGTTCTCCTTTTTACTTTGTCAAATTAGGCTTACTTTTTACAACTTCTGCAATGATTACAAAATGTAAAAAAGACAAAAGGTTAGATGAAAAGTCAACAGTGGTTTATAATTGAGGGTCTTGTAAGACCTTTGTATGAAAAACATATGGAAAGATGGAACTGAACCAAGGAGCATCAAATTTGATGGCAAAAGTCTCAAACAGGCAAGGCATTTCCCATCCTTGGTCTTATTGAAGAGAATAATTGTTTAAGTTGAGCACTAAAATAATAATCATGGCATATGTGTTTTCTTGTGCCTGCCTCAAAGCTACCAGTTTCTGGCACTCCAAAAATTATCCATTTAATCTGAAAATGAAAACCTCATTCATGTAAGTTGCATTTTTGTCGTATGGAACCATGTTGTTTTGATAGCATAAAAGTCAACTTAATGTTAGCTCCTGTTTTAACAGCAATATGCAACGTTATGGGTTTTCTTGGTCCTTTTCATTTGAGTTTTTTGTAAAGTGATAAAGAGGGGAAGTTATTTTGTGGCACAAGGTAGACGTTTTTGGCAAGTTAATAAAACAGGTCATGTTTAAGCAGTGAGTGACAGTAAAGAAAAATTGCTTTATACAGCGTCTCTTCTTTTTCACGCAAGTACAGGAGTTGAACATTATTTTTACAAACGAGCGTACCGGTCGTTCTTTTTTTCCTCAATACAAAAGTGTCTGTACAGGGGTGGAATGTTTTTGAAAAACGATCGGTTTGGTGAGGTCTATTCCATTCAGCCCCTTTTGCATCGCCTTTTTTTTCCCTCTCATGAGCGCTAAACTAAGATGGTGGCGTGCATGGCTGCAGCGGCATCCATGATGATGTGTGTCATAACCTTTGAGCAGCGTGGAGACAAATCATGTTGCAGTGGGTTGGGTCCAACCTCTGAACCTTTTATTTATTTTATTCATTTCTAAGACATCCAGAGGTGGAACATCATGGCCATAGGCCCTGGTGCAAAAACACATTTTGTGCCCAGTCTCCTGACCTAAACACACACATGCAGGGATGCTTGGACACACACAAGCACAGCCACTCGAAAGACCTGCTATTGACACCATGTATTATGACGTTTATTTTTCAAATTTCGAAATTGTGATTTGTAGATTGAACCTTAACAATATCACAAAGTTGTTCCCATACATTACATTCTGTTTTACAACTTGTTTGAATATTTGCAAAAGGCTCATTGCGGCACACACACACACACACACACACACACACACACACACACACACACACACACGCACCCCACACACACACACAGCATTGGTTACAAGCTTTTTGCCATAGATTTAAATCCCACTAATTCTACTTCACAACTAAAAGAAGCCATCCTCACACAATAGAAGCTCATCTTGCGGACAATGCACTCAGCAAAGTATTTTCCTTGTTTTTTGTCCCTGGGGAATGGTTGGGGAGACCTACAATTCACGAGCAAGTTCTTATAATACTGTATAGCTTTTTAAATTGGGGTTTGGAGGCAGAGTAAAATGGTGGATAACGGACGCTATGACACTGTACTGTGTCGTTAATCGTAATTAATACTTGTTAGAATACAAAAATCCACGGCTCGCTGAACTATAGCTATGGTATATGATATTTTTAATCATTTGTTTTAAATTTGTTCCCTGAAACTGACATCACATGAAAATGACCAGCCGCACTAAAATGTTTGGGATCCTGCCTTAATTTAAAAATAGATGTGTGCGCAATGTGCATCGCTGAAATGTCACCGCAAAGTAAATGCTAATTTTGAGAATAATTTATCCTTTGAAGCAGTACTTTTAAATATACATAAAACACTCTCCCACGAGCAGTCCTGTTGTAATGTACCTGAGAAAAATTTGAAAATACAGATAGAATGGATGAAAATATGAAAATACAGATAGAGGAAGTGAATTCCTATAGGTTTACAGCTCTGTGAATGTAATACGGTTGAAAATATTGGTGCAACCCCAAAAAATAATGACAATAATAAAATAAGTGCAACCAGTGTGAAAAGTTAGCACGGTTAAATAAAGTGAAGACATTTATTTGCTCAGTCGAGCTATGTTTAGGCGTAGAAAAAAAAGTAGTGTGTTTCCGGTAACCTGACCGACCGAGAATTTCTACCTCGAAGAAAAACTTTACGGTCGGCATTTTTTTTCAAACCTTCTACATTTTTGTGTAATAATAATAATAGTACATTTCATTTATAAGCGCCTTTCAAAACACTCAAGGACGCTTTACAATCAAAACAAGAACAATAAAACCACAGACAAAATTATAAATAATAAAAGAAAAGATGAATTTAGAGCGTTTACATTGGTGCAAACTCTCGCGATATTCACGTTGCGTCGTTTGCCCAGTCGTCTGTCAACAACATTGAATCATGGCGGCGGCCACGATCTCCGACAACAGTTTAAACCGCGTTTTGTGTGTTGCAGTCACATGCTCGCACCATAATATTAAGAAAATAGCATCCACTGCTGTATCGAAAAGATTCAACTAACTATTTGACGAACACCACGGGCCGTCTAGGACGCGGGACGCAGAGGTAACGAGATGGCTGTAACACCCAGCCGCTGGGAACCCAACTCTCTCGCCGCCGAGCGGGGGTTTCAATCAGTGGCGATTGTTCTCGGACTGCAAGGGAAGCTCGGCTTCCCCTAAAATGTCAAAGAATAAGTGATCAAATATATGAATGTAAATTTCATTGTGTGTACATGTCATTGACTAAATATGCGCTATAACGTGCTCAACTTTTGCTCCGAATCAGCTTCTTCTTACTGGTTACGACGCGACTCCCTTCGCCTTCATGCCGCAGCTTCGCTGTGCTTTAAACGGTAGTGAGTTCAGGGTAGGTTGTCCCAATGCGTTGAACGGAGACGAGTCATTGGATACAAGCTGGTTTTTGTCCCGCCCACGGAGTTCGGCGTCGCTGGGACTGGATGGCAGTGGGAGGGTACCGGACGCCAGGCTTTTCTGCATCAGATTGGATGATCTGTCTGAGCCTGTGTGCCAGTTCGATTGACATTGAAATGAGCCAATCACCGAGCTTTTAGTGACTGACATTGAAATGAGCCAATCACCGAGCTTTTAGTGTAGACGTCCGTCGCGAGCAATTTTTCAACTCGCATTCTGTTCCGAGTTGAGCTGGAGACTTCTCCTAATCATTTTAGCGACACTCTGTGTTGTAAACAAACAACTAGCGACAAATTAATCTTTTATTTCTGGTGGGTTTTATTGTAGTTCCTATAGTTGTAGGACACTAATTAAGTACCGGGAAAAGACGCCTTGTTGGTATGACAGGGTCACAGATCATTTTCTTGAAAAGGAACGGAGCTAGAGTAGAATTCGCGTATAAATAAACGGACACATTTTATGATGTCGACCAAAATTGAGCTTCCCCTCTTTGACAGACGAGCATCCGGCACTGGTTTCAATGTCTCCTTGTTTTATGTTTTATGGTTATTTTGTTTACGTTTTTGATGGGGGAGGGAGGGAGAAAAAAGATTTAAAAAAAAAACTTTGTCCGACCTACCGACCCTATGCTGAAATTTCATGTTACCGGAAACACACTACTTTTTTTTCTACGCCTAATCTTACAAAACAAAATCCGATGGTCAGTCGTACTTAGTGTACTTTCCCATTTATTACATCCACTCCTTTTCATGCGATTGAAGTGTCGCACTGGGGATAAGAATGAACCCAATTTTTTTGATGGAGGAGGGAGGGAGAAAAAAAAGATTTAAAAAAAAAAACTTTGTCCGACCTACCGACCCTATGCTGAAATTTCATGTTACCGGAAACACACTACCGTACTTATTTTTCTACGCCTTAGTTGTTATCATGTTTTCCTTAAATACAACATGGGAGCCAGGCACCAAGATGAGCCAACAGCAAATGATACAATAGATACTAGTTTATTTTACTTTCTTCAATTATGTCACACGTTATGTTACGTGTGTGGGGGGCTCATTTTATAATCTCATCTATCTAAAGTTTTAAAGTAGCGAGGCGGGTGCAGGCAATGCTCCTTGATCTCCTCATTTAACCCTCCCATTACCCTTGGGGTCAATTTGACCCCATTCAATCTTTATCATTAAAAAAATATATATATTTTTTCTTTGGCTCCATATTTCAAGACTGATTAAACATAAAATTATCGTGATGCTATTGTTTTCAATGTCCTGAACACATTTTGCACGCATTGGTGATCCTCAGTGGTCAATTTGACACCAAGCTGTTCTAGCTGCAGGAAACTTGTCCGTGTGTGTGTGACCAAACATCCCCACACCTGCAGGTGTAGAGTTGATACTTTTGAGTTGATATATTACAGGGAGTGGGGAAAGTAACTATTTCTGCGAGATGACAACTAATGGACCTAGAAAGGAGATAAAAATAAGTAAATAAACATCTTCATGAGGAGAGAGGGCAGAGTGGGGAAAGGAGGTTCCCAACATTAATCAGTAGAGTTCATTCTGTGAGAGTCATGAATGCACACCCCAAATTAGAAACAATTTGGATGAAAGATTTTCATGACCCGAACTCTAAAAATTGAATTTTTGACCTGACGGTGGTGCTCCAGAAAAGGTCATTTCATTACCAGAAACAATAGGTTTCTTCCTCTTGTGGCTATTAATGTTGTCAGAAATTTCAGATTTGTATGAAAACTTTGAGATACATAACTTCGAATATCATTTGACCTGATGGTGGCGCTAGAGGACAGGTCAACTCACTGATGAGTTTTACATATTCAACAAATAAACAGAGTGCCTGACACATAAACTGGCTCAACATGTATGTGTACATCATTTTCTGGAGCCAAATATCCCTTGGGTCAATTTGACCCATCCATCTATCCACTTTCTAATCCGCTTATCCTCACGAGCGTCACGGGCGTGCTGCAGCCGATCCCAGCCGCATTCGGGCAGTAAGGGGGATACACCTGGACTGGTTGCACACATAGGGGCACACATAGATGAACAACCATTCACGCTCACAGTCACACTTAGGGACAATTTAGAGTGTTCAATCAGCCTGTCATGCATGTTTTTGGAATGTGGGAGGAAAACGGAGTACCTGGAGATAACCCGCGCAGGCACGGGGAGAACATGCAAACTCCACACAGGAAGGCCGGAGCCCCGCACCTCTGCACTGTGAAGCCGACATGCAAACCATGAGTCGCCCTCAAATTGACCCAGAGGGTAAAATGTATTAGTAATATTTGAGGATAAGGGTTAACAGAGATGTCTTCTATGTCTACCATATGGTAAATCTAACGTGATTACAACCAGACAACAAAGAGGACAATGTCTCTTCCCAATGATAAAAAACGTGTCCATTTGATCTTTGACCCCAGCGACCTCAACAGTCTTGGTACTTTTACAATCAGTAGATTTGCTTTGACATGCTGTAATAACCCGAGTGCATTTGATGATTACTTGAAAAAAAATGAGGCGAAAAGTGAAGCCTCGTGGATGAAAATGTACCGATTTATCCTTTTAAAATAGGTAGCCATATTACGATACTTTCTCACGTAGTGGTCTCTGTTCTAATAAGCCCCATGTCTCAATTCAGCGCTGCTGTGCCGCACATTTGAAACAAATAGGCACCTTTCCCAAATTGCATTTTTTTTCCCCCATGAAGAAAAAAAAGGTGTGGTTAACAACAATGATCATCTAGTCGGCCACTGCTCAGGAGCCCATTTGACCTCCGTTGCAAACCAAAAACACCAGGACGTACCTTTTAAGTGAGGTGGTTTAGTGTCTTCAATTTGCATGCCGTAAAAGCAAGTTTCTTGTGGAATATTAAAATGATTTTCTGTTTATGAACGAGATGTCTATTGACTGACCAATTCTGTGCCTTGTGAAAGTGGGATGATCAAAGATTGGCTTTGCATTCTTTGGATTTGTTGGGAAGAAAAGCAAAATTGCAAAAAAAAGGTCTTAGTCATTGCTGAAAATCCAAAATGGAAAATGAAGAGCACAAAGTCAATTTTATTAAATGGTTCCATCAGCCCTGAATGGTAAAATGTTTGCTGGCAACGGGGCAGGCTGCTCACGACTGTGGCGGCTGTCTGAACGCGTTTGCCCATGTGGGGCTGAAATGCTCATGATGAAGTGATTTCCAATAGGTCTTCACCTCCTCTGCTGTTCTTGGCCTGCGGCTCCTTCCGCTTTCTCCTTCTCCGTGCTCAATCAATTGACGAATGCTGCTGACCAGCTCCCACAGCACACTGCCAAGGGAGATATCTTATTGGATTCGTGTGTGTGTGTGTGTGCGTGCGTGCATGTGTGTGTAAATTTCAACCATTAGACTAGAAAATATACTAATGCATTTAGGTTTAATATCATATTATTATGAACTTATTTCTGTGTTAAAATCAGCTTAAAGCTTTCATTTTCTTTCAGCAAAAACATCCTTTCATCCATCTGTTTTCTAAACCGCTCCACCTGGAGCCTCTCCCAGCTGACTCGAAAGCCAGCTACACCTTGGACTACTCGCCAGTCAATTCCAGTCAATTTCAGGGCACGTTTAGACAACCAGTCGTGCTCTCATGCACGCCTATTGGCAATTTAAAGTCATCAATTAACCTACCCAGCATGCTTTTTTTTTTTTTGTGGGGAAGCTGTGCTGCTTGGAACACAGAGAGAACACAAATACTCCAAAAGGGGTCTGATCCATTATTCTTTAATTTATTCAAAATTCTTTGGGTGTAAGGTTTCAAAGGACCAATGAAGAGATCCTTGAAGACAAATGCACCTTAATTACCTTTGCGTTTACTTGGTCACCAAGGCAGAAGGCAGATCCACATTTCTCTTGCTCATTTGTGAATAGTGAGTTCCGCATGGATTGCAGATATGACTACCCACCTGTTGGGCACAGATGATTTTTTTTCTTTTTTTTTTCTCTTTTTTTTAGGTCTTGGGGCAGGGTGCTCTCAGTTTAAATGCTATCGGCAAATTTAAAATGGTTCGGCGTACAGTATGTTGCCTTTAACAAGGTCTATATTTTCTCATTTTGTATTGAACTGAACACCAGTGCGATATATTAATCGACTATTCACCTGTGTCAAGGAGATAAAGTTGTGTGTGTGTGTGTGTGTGTGTGTGTGTGTGTGTGTGTGTGTGTGTGTGTGTGTGTGTGTGTGTGTGTGTGTGTGTGTGTGTGTGTGTGTGTTGCTATCATAAGACTTCCACTTTTGACAGTACTCACGGTTGCACCTGCGTTCTCATTGATTTTTCAAGTGAATAATGTGACTTGGTCAGTATGTCCATTCTCAATTACACATACAAGTGTTCTTGTATTGAATTTCCCCGTTTGCTAGTAGTAGAAGAGGAGAAATGACTGATTAAAACAAAACAAAAAACGTTTTTTTTCCCCAAACATTTGCTGAACTTATCGATGTTTTTCTGTTGTCAGGTCCATCAGTGAGTCAGGGGAGCTGCCAATAGCAGGTGTGTGATCACAAATACCTTCCTTGGAGATCACAAGGTGCCTGCTGTCATGGCTACGAGTACAGGTGTGTGTTAGCGTGTGGTCCGCGCCCTTGGGAGCTCGTCAACTGTTGTTTCATGCTAGAGATTACATATCTTTATCAGGCAGGCAGATTGAGTGCAGTTGATGTTACACACAAACACGCACACGCGCACCACTCATAACACCCATTTTGGCCTTGTTACCTGACACCCCCCCAGCCCCCACCTGCCTCCCACAGCATCAGATATACACCAGGTAAGCATTGTGCAAGCACATACATGTACCAAGCTCCACCCCCAAGGTAATAAAACTGAATGCAATCATGCAGTATCCATTTTTTCAAGGAGGATATTTACAACAACTTGAGTCATTTGAGACAATGATTGTGTAGAGGTACACTCGCCTGACTAAGAACAAGCTTTACTTTGTTGATGCCAGAATATTAAGAGAACTTGCTTCTTATGACAGCAATGTTGTTGTTGGTTTTTACATTTTGGAATCGGTAAAGCTGATTAGTTTTACCGACTGGTTAGCACGTTTGCCTTACAGTGCAGAGGTACAGGATTCGATTCCAGCTCCGGCTTTCCTGTGTGGTGTTTGTATGTTCTCCCCGTGCCTGTGTGGGTTTTCTCCGGGTATTCTGGTTTCCACCCACATTCCAAAAAACATGCATGGGAGGTTAATGGAACACTCTAAATCAGGGGCGCCCAAACTTTTTGGACCGAAGATCTACTTTTCGTTCAACCAACCTCCCGGGATCGCCTCTTACCGCGCATGCACGCACGCACACACACACACACACGCACACGCACGCGCGCACGCAAGCGCGCCATGATGAGAGGCCAAACACGGAAGCAAGCGATGCACTTTTCCAGCCTCTTGACTATCGTAGCTCACACGTACCGTTTTAAAGTGCTTCCCTCAGCCCTCTAGATTCATATTCTTTGCACGTGCCCTCGGTGAATTGTACACGAAGCAAACTCTGAAGGAGAATAATGACGATATAGCGCAACAGCTCTGACCACAAGCTGCAATTGCAGACTGCTGAGCGCTGACAACTTCCGCTGACGTAGTCACGCGCCACCGTAAGTTCAAGATTTACCTGCTTTATTTTATTTTATAAATCTTTCTTTGGGAAAATGAGACTGATAGGATGATTAGAGTGCAGTGTGCATTAACACAAAAAATATATTACTAACATCTACAAAGACACACAAATGTTTTTTTTTTTTTCCTCCTCTACACCTTTCGGGTCTAATTGGGACGAGTCCTAGATCTACCGGTAGATCAGGATCGACGTAATGGGCACCCCTGCTCTAAATTGCCCCTCTGTGTGATTGTGAGCGTGGATGGCCAGTTCAGGGTGTCCTCCGCCGACTGCCCGAAGACAGATGGGATAGGCTCCACCACGCCAGCGGATTAGAATGTAAGATGGATGGGTAGACACACACGCACACACACGCGCGCACACACACACACATGAGGGTCATTCAATAAATAAGGTGAATTTTTTGGAATAAGGACTTCTAATACAGATAGAAACTTACCTTTTTTTCAGCGTCGTCTCACAGCACTATCACACACTTTTTCCATCTACGCACAGGCTTCTATATTACCTCTGTAAAAATCTTTGGACTGATGTTTCATCCAGTCAACACTTTTGACGTCAATGTCACTTTCAAACTTCGTGCCAACTACTGAGAACTGCTGAGGCAGGTCAAGAAAGACATCACGAACAAACGCAGGGGTCAACAGTCAGAAGGACTCTTGCATCATGAAAACGCAAGGCCTCAGACATCAGTCCAAACGGTGCAGCCATCAACGAGCTGGGCTGGGAACTGCTACCTCATCCCCCTTACCTGACAGCCCAGACCTTGCCCCTTCAGATTTTTACCTGTTTGGTCCCTTAAAAGCGTTCACGAGAGCATATGTTAATTTTTAACATTAATGTACAGCTTTTTTTTTAAGCTGTTGTTGTGCAGTGCAATATAAATTCTTGCATGCCATTCTAATAAAGGCATTTCAATTGTGGGTGCATTCAGAAATTCACTTTGACACCATTACACTACTCTGAGGGTTGAATACTCTTCAGGATTGCATGGCTTTTGTGTTGCACTAGTCAGTAAAAATGGAGCAAATAAATTGCTTCTATTTCACAAAGCAGGCGCAATTGGTGAAAGGCGTCATTAGGGCTGTGTTCACTGCAGCTCAATTCTGATTTTTTTGCCCATATGCAGGATCTTATTTTTTCATGCAGTGTCAACATAAAATTTTTCATATCTGTAATGTGCCAAAACTGCGATCGATGGTCACCAAAATTAATGTAGACATCTTTACTCATGCGCACATCAACCTCTGAAAACGTCTGCGTACCAAACGTTATTTTCAGTAACGCCGTGATTGTCTGTTGCAGATAAGACTGGCCATCAATCAAACAAAAATGACACCAGTGTTTCTTTATATTTTAATGTCTTAGTGATAAGTAACTCAACATTAGTATTTCATAACACAAAAATAGCTACTAAGATAAAATAAAAATAATAAAAACTTCAAGAAATTTGTGCCTCAAATGAGGGGGGGGGGGCATACGCATCTTGATGGGCGAGCACCGAGGGACATACAACAAAGCCAGCTTTCTTTGCGTGCTGTATTGAACGTTAGTGACATGGGTGTCAGTAGGTACTTTGTTATGTTCTCTGACTGTACACTAGGTGGCAGTGTTGCTATATAAATAATGTTGTGATGAAAAAGGACGAAGAGGAGTTCTGGAATGGCGACTCAGTGAGTCATACGAACAAGTGTTGTTCTGTTAATAGCCTGTTAAGAAAATACAGTGTTTTGCTACACTCCGGCCTCGTATTTTGCCTCCCAACAACACATTCTTAACCCGTTTAGGAATTTATTGGTCCAACCGTATGCCATACACGGTGGAATTTACACCATTCAGGGCAAAAATAATGTGGAAACACCATGGAAAAAAAAATCAATGTATTCAGGTTAGGTCGTCTTAGTGGCACTGGTCGCTTTACTACTCCTGACAACAAGTAAAAAGGCATTATTCCATTCATATGTAACTCCAACCCTACATGTGGGACCATCTTTTCTTCCGTAAACACCGTGCCACATGATGTCTTTTGTTTTGTTGCACATCATGTCGACTTTGTGATTTGTGCTCATGCCTGTTACATCATGTATATTGGAACAGAGAAGGCATCGTCATGCCAGGCTGAGCCGCCTCTCTCTACATGCAGGTCACGCACTGTGTGCAAGGCCCCATTGTATGTCATGGGCCCCATTTTGCGTGAGAGGATGCATTGAGACCTCCGACAACTGACCAATGTGAGGGAATGCTCTGACATGTCATAAATGATGTAGAACCCCCAGTCGACAAAATAAAATCCGGGCATAAAAGATAGCTGTTCGGCCGGGGGATCCCTTCCAGTTCATGCCGATACGCTGTTGACATGTTGAAATTTCCGTCTGCTTAATAATAATAATTTATTGACTAATGGTTGGGTGCTTGGATGGTCAAATTCATCCACATTATCGGTATATGTGTGTGTGTGTGTGTGTGTGTGTGTGTGTGTGTGTGTGTGTGTGTGTGTGTGTGTGTGTGTGTGTGTGTGTGTGTGTGTGTGTGTGTATACAGTATATATACCCTGATAATTCAGGTTCCCTCAATTGTCATTTCAGTTGTCCTGAAGATACATGTACTTCAGATATTTAACTTCTTGCAAATGCGCAGTTTTAATTATTTGTTTTGTATCTATCTGTTGCTTTTTTTCCTTGAATATTTCCACACTGTTTTTCCTTCACATGCAGTAAGAATCATAGGATAGACTTTAGCCCAACCTGCCAGTCAAAGCAGGATGTAAAAGTGATGACTGTGAGGTGGTTACTGGCACATGGCAGGTGTATATATGGGGGTCAGGACTGACGAGGTAGGAGTTTCAGTTTGAGTCATTGCTATTACTGTTGTCATCTTAGCTAGAAGTCGAATCAGTGTAAACTCCAGTCAATCTCAGCATCACCAAGTTGTCAATTTACTGCCGACACTCCACTCAAGAATTTCCTCGCATGTCACTCTTGAAGACTTTATTTCACCTTTTGTCATTTGTTGTTGTTGTTTTTTTCTTTATTTTATTCATCTTTGTCCTCACTGTCTTCAAAGTTAAAAGAAGTGTGTGAACAATATGTGGATGTGTGTGGGAGGAGGCGGTCAGTAAGGCTGGCAGTAAAAACCAATTTTTCAGCCCTTAATTGAGACATACTGTCAGAGTGACAAACACATTTGCATTCAGTGTTTTTCAGGATGTGCTTTATCCGGCTACTCTCCACTCTGTTAATAAGCACTACAGCTCTCAGGCGAACTATTTACACACACACACACACACACACACACACACACACACACACACACACACACACACACACACACACACACACACACACACACACACACACACACATAACTGCATAATGAGACGTTAAGTCTTCTTGTCTGTCCAGACCAATATGCCATAACATGAAAACATGAAATAGCTATATGAGGGAACTGCATATTGAACCATTAGCTTGATATATTGACTCTTCACCACAATATTTTTCAACAAAGTTGCCAGCCAACATTTTAACAGCAGTCGCAGAACATCCATGTGGAATAAGTAGTGCAAGTTATCACTTAACAATTTTGCCTAATAGTATTCTGTCTGTGCTGTGCTCATGACTTTTGATCATGTGATGCTTGACAGCCAGCGCACTTAACCCTCCTGTTGTCCTCGGGTCAAAATGACCCGTCACTGTGTTAAAAACGCCCCAAAAATCCCCTAAATTATATTTTTTTCCCCTTGAAATTTTATGAATTTTCCTAGATTGGCCCCAACTGCAGAAAATTTTAAATGTTTTTATTCACATTTCCATGGAAGCTGTACAAAAAAAAGTACAAAGGTGGTCTTTGGGTCAAAATGACCCATGAGGCAAATAGAGTTGAAATCAAGGTCACAAAGTTATTTACACACCACAGAATGTTTCAATGTTTTAGTTGTGTCTCTGATCAATTAGTAGAACACGTGAACAAGACAGTAGCAGACATAAACAAGACAAGATAGGTGGAGTTCTCACAGATGGCAGAACTCTTTTTTGTGGATTTCAAGGGGTTATAAAGGTGCTACAGATGACAGAACCTCAAATTCTCTCTGTGCTGATGCCATGAGCGTGCGTTATGACATTTATTCTGCTGTCCAGCAAGACAACTGATTCAGAAGAGGAAGTGGAGGATGTATCAGAAGAAGATGGGGAGGAATATAACCCAGAGCATGATGAATCATCTTCAGAACAAGAAGAAATCCCTGAAGCTGAAAGAGAGACTTTCCTTTCAAAAAATGGCAAAATAACATGGTCCTCAGCAGCATACAACCAACAAGGCAGGCATACAGAACAAAACATACACTTTCAAGTGTGTGTGTGTGTGTGTGTGTGTGTGTGTGTGTGTGTGTGTGTGTGTGTGTGTTTTAAGTTTTCTGTTAATGTGTTTAAATTGTGTGAGTGTATCAATTATTGTCTGAAACGCCATGGGAAATGGTTCGGACGGGAGATGAGTTACCCAGAATGAGCAAGCTACTGTACTGGTGTTTTGCAAAAGTCTAGCATAGTGCTAGTTAGTGCTAGCATTCCAGACCGCACACCTCTTCTTACAGGCTCGCTAATCATCTGTAACTGCTTTAATGTGGCTGTTATGAAAAGCTTATGATTCTGGAAAGAGTGATGGCGCCAGCTATGGGTTTAAGTGACATTAATCTGCTAAACTCCTCATCATTGCTTCTTTCAGGTAAAGGGCTAGAGACAATTATTCAATGCAGAGTCATCTTTCTGGCGAGATTACAAATTGAAGCAATGTTCTTCTTTGCAATCTATAATTGCCTCATTTTAGTGTTATTGGAACTGACATGTATGACGATATCGTGCCAGTTCCCAAACACTAGCTTCCATATCAGGTGCTCTGGCTCCGGGAATGCACATTACTGTGGATGTGTTTTTCATTTTAATGTTACCAGTGATGCAGTGGCGGATGCTGGTCTGTCAAGGAGGGGAAGCTCAATTTCGGCCTACGTCATAAAATGTGTCCGTATATTTATACGTGAATTCTACTCTCCGTTCCTTTTCAAGAAAATTATTTATGACCCTGTCATACCAACAAGGCGTCTTTTCCAGGGTCTTAACTGTGGTGAAATAAGTCAGTCTGCGAACACAAGCAACTACAATAAAACACAGCAGAAATAAAATATTAATGCTAGTCGTTTGCAAAAAAGAGAGTTAAGTTTATTAGAAGAAGTCTCCAGCTCAATTTAGAACAGAATGAGAATTGAAAAATGGTCCCACGGATGCCTACACCAAAAGATCGATGATTGGCTCATTTCACTGTCAATCAAAAAGAGATTCAGCCTCAGACAGATCATCCAATCATGCCGAAAAGCCCAACGTCCGGCCCATAAACGCCCACTGTCCATAGACTCCCAGAGACGATGAACGTCCAATGGGTGGGACAAAAACAGCATTTATCCAATGATTCGTCTGGTTTCAATGCATTGGGACAAACTACACTGAACTCTCTAGACGCCCAGCGTCCACGCGGTCGACGCTCAGCGTCCACGCGGTTTAAAGTGAACATGTGTGAATGAATGAGAAGAGAGTCGCGTCGTAACCAGTAATAAGAAGCTGATTCGGAACAAAAGTTTAGCGTGCTGTAGCGCATATTTAGACAATGACATGTACACACAATTTTATGTACACACGTATATTTGATCACTTATTTTTTGACATTTTAGGGCAAGCTGAGCTTCCCTTGCAGTCTTAGAGCAATCACCTGTGCAGTGATGTAGTCACAACTAAAGTGTGGGATCCAGTAGACTGAGGTGGAATGTGACTAGCTAAGGGGTCACACCGCTAATAGGGCTAATACTAACCGGGCTAGTGGGTTGGCTACACACCCATGCTAGCTGTTATGTCTGCCATATCTACAGTTACCAAATTATTCTGCTCTTGCTGACAGACACGTCCATCTAGCAGGGAAAGCCTTATCAAAGAGAAGGGTGTAAGTTGTGCACGAGGACATACTTATGTTTGCTGGAGATATAAAAAATTAGGGCATGCCAAGAAGCTGAGCCACCCAGAACCCCCCACCCCCACCCATGTCCAAGCAGTGATATGGCTGAAACTGCATCATAAAAATTGACAATTCACTGGTTCCAAAATGTAAAAAGAATCTCCAAAAAGTAAAATGCAGGATGCGGGTGGGGAGGGGATTAGAATTAACTACAGAGTTTGTCTCTCGAGCCAACACTGTGTAGCAACCCAGAAGCAAACCCAGAAGTGGAAGCCAGTCCATAGAGCAGCCGTTGTGACAGCAGCTGTCTTGTAGTGTGCAGGTGGCTGTATTACTGTGTGTGTGTGTGTGTGTGTGTGTGTGTGTGTGTGTGTGTGTGTGTGTGTGTGTGTGCGTGCGTGCGTGCGTGTGCGTGCGTGTGCGTGCGTGCGTGCGTGCGTGCGTGCGTGCGTGCGTGCGTGCGTGCGTGTGTGTGTGTGTGTGTGTGTATGCTGGCGCATTCGCATCCATGCCTGTGTGTCTTTACTCTATTCTGGGCAGAGGGATTCTCTCCTGCTGGTCTAATTACCTAAATGAGAGTTGTGTTCCTCTATCCCTCCTACCCAAGGGTACACATTAACATTCACTTCACATAGTCATACATACCAGTTCTCACAATAATCAGTAAAATAAATATGCAGCTCTCCTCAGTGAGAAACAAGTAACTACATCTTGCAGAAATGCCCCAAACATGTAGATTACTTGAATCCATCTCCACATGACACCTCAGGACTGTACTTAAAATACGTTACTTTTCCCAATCGAAACATAAAGTTGAGAGCATACCGCTTTTCTTTGAAAGGATGTCACAATATGAGATCTTGCCGTTCTATTAGATTTTATATTTTCTGAATCATTGTGGTCCACTTCTGACTATAACAATCTTGTTGACAGTTGGATTGTGTTTCTCTTGTCCCCTGTAAACAGTAGCTTTTCACATATGCTGTATCAGCTTCAGGGATTCTTGGACTGCCAGAAGAGAGAGCAGTAGCAGAGACCTCTAAATGCGAGTTTTATTCATGAGAGAGAAAAGCTGAGAAGGTTCGTAACTTAACTTCACTGACAAGCATAGCTCAACATTAACTGGGCTCTGGTGGGGTATCAAGAAGCTTGTGGCTGTCCTCTGGTGGTCATTATTGAGAACTGTAACTTGAAAGGACAAAAGATAGTGGATATGATTTTAAACCCCAAATATTACTCTAATCTTCCTTAGGTGAGACAAAGCGATTAACTAGCAACGGTTGTCAAAATGGGAAAGTAGTGTTATTTTATATATACACTATTTGAAGGTCTTACTAGCATTTAAAACGCATGATCTGAACGATTACAGCCACTCTTCTCAGATCATAATTGGTTTTAGTTTGGACAATAAACAATAAGTATTACCAAATGATCATATATTTCTCACATATTTTCTCGCAGTTGGCATCCTTTGTTGTTACGGATGGACAATGTCTACATTGCTGGACAAGTACAAACACAACTGACCCAATATATTGTGAATTCTGATTAACCGTTGCACCCAAAATGACTCACAACAATCCCCATCACGAAATGGATTCATTTGACTAAATGTACACACTTTAAAAAAACAAAGTTCGCTCGCATTGGTTTTGTTTGCGCAATTGGAATTGTTCTTGTTTGACTTAAATTTGTTACCTTTACAAATAAATAATATTGTCAGCTGCAATGAGGTTTGGATAATTGCGAGTGCAATTGTATTTTGTGAGTGGAATGTAAAATGATGTCATGCAAGAGCTTCTACTTTTTGTATGAAAAATAAAGGAGAAGTATGGAAGGAACCACAACGTGAATTTTCTGACACAAGAACCTGGCGGTAACCCAGTTTAAATAAATTACATTAAAATACAGCATTTGTTTTTCTCAGCCGTGCCACATTTCAGGCACAGTAAACCTCCAATGTAGGTCCCGGATTCGCGTCCCCGCCACAAACACTGTATATACATGCCTCGGGAGTCTTTCAATAGCGTATTTCAATGTGTGGCGGATTTCACTTATTTGCAGATTTCACCGCAGGGGTGGTCTAGAATGTAACCCCCGTGATAGTCTGGGGTTTACTGTATATGTTGTGGCAGCCATGGCCACCGCTCACTCGATGCAGATAATGCTAGTTAGTGTATGTGTAGTGCACCATTGTCAGTATGTGTGTGTGTGTGTGTGTGTGTGTGTGTGTGGGGGGGGGTCATCAAATGCACACGTCATGTGTGAACACTACGATTATTTAATGTGGGAGTAGGGGTCACATCTGACTTTTCAGGCACCCAATTGCGTAGCAAGTGGTAGGGATGAGTTCATACTACATTTTTTAAAGTAAATACAATACAATACAATACAATACATGCTGATTTATATAGCGCTTTCACAACAGCGGCAGCTGTAACAAAGCGCTTAACAAAGCAGTTAACATAAAGTAAAATAATAAACACAACACACAACATAAAACACGAACAAAAAGTAAAATAATGAACACAACACATGACATAAAACACGGACAAATGGTTAAATGGTTTCCCCACACAATACTCATTTTCTGCACAACGGAAATGCTAAATACTATTGCCGTGCTCTTTGCAGAATTTATTTAATTTTACCAATATACAATGGATGCCGAGCACTTTAGAGTTAGACTATACTGTAGAAGAGAAGAAGTCGTACATTAGATATTCAAAATGTTGTCATTGTCAGGCCAAAAACAGCGACTTTCTGAGAAAGCCCATCAGCCAAAATGAAATGCAGTGTTGTCAGGGATTAGGCTGCTGTCTAATAGCACGCATGTCAGTGTTGACAAATCTCAAGTGTGCAGCTGTAATCTCTGAAATCCCCCACGCCCACTAACTATAACTCACAAAATGAAAGCCCTGCAAAAATATTCAACTCTTCCCAGTCCTATTCCAGAGGTATCTTTTCTCTCGCATCATTTTACACAGTCTGCCTCTCTCTCCTAATGTTCCGTCCATCCCATCTTGATCTCATCTCCTCAGAAGCCCTGGCAGCCGGATCATCTCTGTCTCTTAGTGTCAATTAAAAGTGAAATATCTGCATTTGTCAACATATCATTTGAAGGGGAAGGGGAGGATGGGGAGGGTGTGATGCACCGCTGATTTGTCGGTCAATCCCTGACACGAGGGAGTGAATACCGAGGCAGCCGTCTCCCTCATTAGACCTGGAGCTGGCACTATTGATGCCTGATGCCGCTGGGGGGCTTCGTTCCCCTCTGACATGATACTAACTCGAGAACAGGCCTCATCTGTCAGTTCTCTCACTTGCCAGCCAGTGATCCAGTCAGGGGGAACGAGGGGTGTCTGGGTGGGGTTGGAGGTACATGAGGGTCACTGGTGCATTCTGAAGTCATGGAAGGGTGAGATGATAATTAAGCTTAGTTCAACACAATGCCACAACATCTCATTGTATTTGATGGTGGACAATTTAGTGTGTTGACAGCATTCTGGAGGCTGGCTGCTTCAGGTGTCTTTCTGGTTCTCTGACACATAATGGAAGTGGTCATTGGCATATGTGACTAGAAAAACAAAAAACGAAAAGTGTGTTATTTTCAGTCATTTTTGTTATATTCAATTGCACCCAAAGGTTTGTGAAGTGTATACAAATAAAAAGAATAGATAACTACTGAATAGTTGCTTGTGGGCAGAAATAAAATAACTAGACTTTACACGAATGGATCGAGATATTTTGCATTTTCTCGCTTCCTCCAGAGCCATATCCCGAATCTGTACAGCTGCACAGGATACAAAGGGCTTTGAGAATGTGCTTCACATACATGGCACATAAATGCCAGGTATAAAGTGGACAAACATTCATTCACGTAAATATATTGCCACTGTATTCAGTGACTTCTCAGACCATGAATAGCACCCACGCCAACTATAGTCATGTTAGCACCAATATTATATATAATTATATTCAATATCCTGCGCAGTGGATAATTATGTGACAACTGACTTGTTTCTGCCACTTTTCGTGAGGCCACATGGTGATCATGTTGCGCACGTCTGTTTTGCACTCAGAGAAATTTGCACTGGCTTGTTAAAAATGTTTTCTGCATCTGTATTTAAATATGATGTACAGTGGAATCTCCTCTGTCTAATCTTTGATCACCAAAGAAGTGTTAAAGTGTTAATTGTTAAAGCTAGCTAGCCTATTTATATCACAAATAATTTTTGAGAATTTTAGCTAACATGCATACAAAGACGAATCCAATTTGTACCTTGCCAAAGCACATGATTCCTTGCCAGAATTTTAGTCGCTTAACCTTGAGTGGGAGGAGTCGCAGGAGAGCCGTCCAACAGATTAGCCAATCGTTCATTGCCAGTGATGGTGTCTATCAAGTTGTGTCTAATTAATTTTAAATTAATTTGTATAATTAATTCTAATTATAATTACTCAGCTTGTGAAATCAAACACTTTCTTGCAGTGTATCATCTTTACAATTTTGTCGAAACTTCAGGAAACTGTGAGGCCTTAAGATCTCAGCTTTATTTTGTTTCTTAAAAACTGATCGGAGGCCATTCCGTAGGTTTGAATTAGAAACAAGATGACATTTTTGCCCATTGTTTGAGGCCTTCAAAAATTGTATTCACGTACCAACACACGTTTCCAGGGTACGAAATATGGTACCCAGGTTACAGGGGTCAGCAGAACAGTGAATCAGACGTTAGGGCTGGGAGATTATATACCGGTAAAAAAAAAAAAAGTCACCTTTTTGCTGCATTGCATTTTTGCACACATTCAAACTGAGATTTCATTACATTTACCTCCCTCATCTCTTTAGCGTATTTATTATATCTTATTTTGTTGTATTTTTATTTTCACAAGTCTTGGTACTTACTGGGCTAACTCTGTGTGGTTTTCATTTTTTTAGTCACCTTTGCAATGCAACAGGACATGCACCACTGAAAACACAAGGCTGAAAAGAGTGTTTTCCACAATGATTGCAGGCAAACCTGACTACTATTTCTGTAGCAGTGCCACCAATATTGTGCATCTTAATCATGGTGTAACTCGGTTAAAGAAGCAACATACTGTTATTGCTCTTCTACACATCTACAGTAGCAACAGTGTATCTAATCAGAGCACACAATGGATAGATGCACACTGAACCACTTAGTTTTAAACATTAATGCAAAGGCTACTGACCCACAATTCATATTTATTGGATTATACTTGAAGTGTGGAATAATGACATTTTGTAAAAATAAGCAAAAGTAACCATTAGTGTTGAGTGTTTCCTTCCAAAATGATTTGCTGTTGTGACCTTAGGGTTACATGCCAGCATTCCTGACGCCTCGGCCCCAACGCTGTTGAATTAAGGAGGCGGAGGAGGAAATTCCTTTTCTTGCCTCAGTTTTCATCATTATTGGGTGAAAGTGTCATGTTCACGTTCCTGGCCTGGCCAGCAGGTGGCAGACTGAGCGGACTTCCTGCTGCCAATCTTTCATTAAGGCATTGTGTATTTAAGGACCCGCAATCTGTCGGCTGTTGTCGGAGTATTGTTTTTGCCTTGCTGCTTCCTTGCTCATAGACTATTTGCAATAGACCTCGTCGCCTTTTGAACTCTCGGTACCAATGGTTTTGTAAGTATGGTTTTAGTTTTGTGATTGGACTTTCGTTTGCGTTTATTTGATACATTGTTTTTTGTTAGTCTTCTTGGTTCTTATTTTCCTCCCTTGCCTTTTGTGCAAGCGCTTTTTGTTTTTATACCCTCTGGTCCTTGTTTTGACCAGCGCTTGATGTTACTTATTTGTCGGTGCGATTTTTGTAGATTAAAACCTTTTTGCTACGGAGACCTTGTCTGGTGTCTACCCTTTTGGGATCCCAACTTTATTCGGTTCCCCCGAAACGTGACAGAATACTCCGAGACACCAACAAGATTATGACCGCCTTGACCAGCCAAGGACAACTGGTGGGTCAGCAGGAACAAGCTCTCGCGGAACTCCGGGGAGCAATCTCCCTGCTGGCTCATCAGCTCGAGAATTTGGGTTCATGAGTGGAGCAAGACGCTACCACAGGAGTACCATTCCCCCTGACCGTGGAGCAGGAACCAAATATTCCACACCCATCGCGTTATGGTGGTGAACCTGGGCTGGGTGAGCAATTTCTTCACCAATGCTCGTTGGTATTCGACCAACAACCATCCAGCTATGCAAAAGATAAAACCAAAGTGGCATTTATAATGAGTCTGTTGACTGGTCGGGCGGTGTCATGGGCGTTTGAAGTGAGCAATGCCCAACCTGGGCTTCGGTCTTCCTTCCCTGATTTTGTGGCAGAGTTTCGTCGGGTCTTCCACCATCCGGCTATGGGAAGAGAGGCCGAAGGTCGGTTATTAGATTATCGGCAAGGAAAGCAATCTGTGGCCGACTACGCTATTTCCTTTCGTATTTTGGCTGCTCGAAGTGGTTACGGGGACCGCGCCTTCGTGGATTGTTTCGTTGTGGTTTAAATTCGTCCTTGAAAGATGTACTGGCTACCCGCGATGACAGCACTACCTTGGAGGAGCTTATCAACCTGGCCCTCTTACTGGACAATCGCATGCGAGAAAGAGAACGGGAATGCAGAAGCGAAGGGTGTCATGTTCGTTTCCAGCCCCGACATGCTGGAGGCCGGCCTGCTTCCCAGGAGTCCTCGCAGTCGTCCGGACCAGCGCATCACACCGGCACCGGGGCTGTCATCGCAGAAGGGGAGCCTATGCAGCTGGTAGGAGGACGTTTGGGTCCGGAGGAGTCCAGGTCGGAACCTCCTGAGAGACTAGAGCTGGACGGTACTATCTATGGTCAATCACTGGCTCTTCCGGTTCGGGCATTGGTGGATTCGGGGGCAGACGATTGCTTCATTGACACCAAAATGGCTAACGAACTGGGTTGTCCGGTGGAGGAGTTAAATGAGGTCAAGAGGGTTCTTGATGGGCGACTCCTGGTGGAGGTGAAACAGATCACAGGCCCTTTAATGTTGAGGTTATCTGGCAATCACGTCGAATATAGGAAGTTTTATCTGATGCGGTCCCGTTCCGTACCATTAATCCTGGGGTTACCGTGGCTAAAAACACATAATCCGGTCATCACATGGGAACGCCCCGCAATTGAGAATTGGAGTCCGTTTTGTTATGCTCACTGTTTGCAGTCTGCTGCGGGGGGTAGAGGGTTTCCTCGTAATGATCCGCCTGAATCAATTTGTTTAGATAAAGTCCCGAGCATCTACCATGATTTGCAACAAGTGTTTAGTAAAGACCGCGCTCAGTCCTTGCCGCCACACCATCCGTACGATTGTGCCATCGACTTGCTCGCGAACGCCCCTCTTCCGAGTTCTCGCCTGTATCAAGTTTCGCACATGGAACAAGAAGCATATCTGCTGGCCTTATTAGGCCATCTAGATCTCCTTTGGGGGATGGGTTCTTCTTCATAGAAAAGAAAGACAAGTCGCTGCGACCTTGTGTAGACTATCGGGGACTTAATGAGATCACCATAAAAAACAAATATCCACTTCCGCTATTCGATTCCGCGTTTGCCCCCCTCCAATCTGCAACCATCTTCTCTAAACTTGATCTACGTAGTGCCTACCATTTGGTCCGCATTCGAGAGGGGGATGAATGGAAAACTGCGTTCAAGTCCCCACTGGGACATTTTGAGTATTTGGTCATGCCTTTTGGGTTGACCAACGCACCTGCCGTTTTTCAGTCTTATTAATGACGTATTGAGAGATTTATTGAACGCGTTTTGTTTTGTTTACCTGGATGACATATTGATTTTTTCTCGTACGCTTCAAGAGCACCAACACCACGTCAGACTCGTCTTGCAGCGTCTCTTGGAAAATCGTCTGTTCGTCAAAGCAGAGATATGCGAGTTTCATGTCGAATCAGTTACGTTTCTTGGTTTCGTTATTGAGAAGGGTCAGCTGAGAGCTGATTCCGCCAAGACTAAGGCGGTGGTGGAGTGGCCTACACCCACCACTAGGAAACTGTTGCAACGTTTCTTGGGTTTCGCCAACTTCTACCGACGTTTCATCAGAAACTATAGCCAGAGAGCCCTTCCGTTAACCCGGTTGACCTCCGTCAAGGTCCCCTTTAGGTGGGACTCTGACGCCGACAACGCGTTTTCCGAGTTAAAGAAGGCTTTCACTAACCCCCCTGTTTTGCAACATCCTAACCCAGAAAATCCTTTTGTGGTAGAGGTGGACGCTTCAGAGACAGGAGTGGGGGCGGTATTGTCACAGCGTTCCCCAGTTGACCAGAGACTCCACCCTTGCGCCTTCTTCTCTCGTCGTCTCAGTCCAGCAGAAACCAACTATGACGTGGGAAATCGTGAACTGCTGGCCGTCGTTTCAGCTCTACAGGTATGGAGGCACTGGCTCGAGGGGACTAAGGAGCCGTTCACCGTGTACACCGACCACAAGAACCTCACATACATTCGCTCTGCCAAGAGACTGAACTCACGTCAAGGCCGGTGGGCGCTACTACTTACACGCTACAACTTCACACTCACCTATTGTCCAGGTTCCAAGAACATAAAACCAGATGCCCTATCGCGTATCCATGACCCCGCTGAGAGGAGCAGCGAACCAAGGAACATTCTGCCGGACACTACATCTTGGGGGCCCTGAGGTGGGAGATCGAGCGAAAGATCCAGGAGGCCCAAGACGGAACCCAAGTGCCGGCTGGCTGTCCCGCAGGGAAGCTCTTTGTACCCCCACCTCTGCGTTCAATGGTGTTATAGTGGGGGCACTCGTCAAAGGTGGCTTGCCATCCTGGGATGAACCGGACCTTGCATCTCATCTCTCAGCGGTTTTGGTGACCGGAGCTGCGGAAGGACATTGTAATTTCATTAAGGCCTACTCCACCTGCGCCTGTAGTAAGGCCTCTCACCAGCCTCTGGTGGGGTTGCTTCAACCCCTACCCGTTACGCCTCGACCCTGGTCCCATATCTCCATGGACTTTGTCACTGGCCTCCCTCCTTCCCGGGGAAAGTCAGTCATTCTTACCATTGTGGACCGCTTCTCTAAGTCGGCCCATTTCGTTCCTTTGTCCAAGTTGCCGTCTGCCCTGGAGACCGCTGACCTTCTCATTACCCATGTCTTCCGGCTCCATGGGATCCCGGTGGACATTGTGTCGGACCGGGGTCCCCAATTCATCTCAAGGGTGTGGAAGCGGTTCTGTCAGGCCATGGGAGCCACGGCAAGCCTATCGTTGGGTTACCATCCGCAGTCCAACGGACAGACGGAGCGCATGAACCAGGACCTGGAAGCTGCTCTACGTTGCGTGTGTCTCCATCGTCCCTCGTCATGGTCTGTTCACCTGCCCTGGGTGGAATATGCCCACAACACCCTCGTCTCGTCAGCCACAGGTCGGTCTCCTTTTATGTCTGCCTATGGCTATCAGCCGCCGCTTTTTCCTTCACAAGAACGGCAGGTGGAGGTCCCGTCGGTGCAGCTTCATCTGAGACGGGCTCATCGCATGTGGAGGGAGACCAGGGCCGCATTGTCTCGCACCGCCTCCAGGAACCGGATGATAGTGGATCGTCGTCGTCTCCCGGCGCCAGCCTATCAGGTGGGCCAGGAGGTGTGGCTGTTGACGAGGATCTGCGTCTGGCCAGCACCTCGAGCAACTTGGGGCCTCGCTTCACGAGACCGTTCGTGGTGGAATTGGTCACCAGCCCCGTCTCCGTCAAGCTCCGGCTGCCCCCCACCATGAAGGTTCACCCCGTCTTCCACGTTTCCCTGCTTAAGCCGGTGGCTTCCAGTCCCCTGGCTCCTCCTCCCACCTCGCCTCCTCCTCCGCGGATTATCGACGGCGACCCGGTGTACACGGTGCGGGAGATCTTGGACTCTCGGCGCAGGGGTAAGGGGTTCCAGTACTTGGTCGACTGGGAGGGCTACGGACCGGAGGATCGGCAGTGGGTCCCCCGCTCCTGGATCTTGGACCCGTCCCTTCTCCAGGCTTTCCACGCTGCTCACCCTTCGAAACCGGGTGGTCCGCCAGGAGGCGTCCGTTGAGCAGCGGGTACTGTCATGTTCACGTCCCTGGCCTGGCCAGCAGGTGGCAGACTGAGCGGACTTTCTGGTGGCACACCTGCTGCCAATCTCTCATTAAGGTATTGTGTATTTAAGGACCCGCAATCTGTCGGCTGTTGTCGGAGTATTGTTTTTGCTTTGCTGCTTCCTTGCTCATAGACTATTTACAATAGACCTCATCGCCTTTTGAACTCTCAGTACCAATGGTTTTGTAAGTATGGTTTTAGTTTTGTGATTGGACTTTCGTTTGCGTTTATTTGATACATTGTTTTTTGTTAGTCTTCTCGGTTCTTATTTTCCTCCCTTGCCTTTTGTGCAAGCGCTTTTTGTTTTTATACCCTCTGGTCCTTGTTTTGACCAGCGCTTTATGTTACTTATTTGTCGGTGCGATTTTTGTAGATTAAAACCTTTTTTGCTACGGAGACCTTGTCTGGTGTCTACCCTTTTGGGATCCCAACTTTATTCGGTTGCCCCGAAACGTGACAGAAAGTAAGTGACTAATTTTGGTTGGAGAAGCTCTGTCTCACAAAAGAATGCACCAAAATAGTGAGTGAGAGAGAGAAAGAGAGAGCGTTTTTGAACAACAGTTTATTTTTGTTCAAAAGTGCCAGGTTTTCTCTACATAAAACCCCAATGAGTCAAAGCAGATCTTTTTCCACCTAAAAAAGATTCACAGCATACAGTAGCTGCTCTGTTGTCATCTCCTAGCCATAGCTGGAAGACCTGGTTTTGCAGTGTATTGTCAGAGACCTCTAGCCTTTGAGTAAAGTCGAATTCTCAGATTTTTATTCAGGGGTTACAAAGGTCTTAAGGGGTTCTTTGGACAAACAAGTCAGGAAAAAATTTGAAAAGTGGACACATATGGACTGAAGACATGTTTTTGTGTGAATGTTGTTAAAACAATGATTTAATGTTAAAATATGGATTATGGACATAAGTCCTTTTGATGGGACTTTTTTCTCATCCGTTTTTCATTTGAATTCGTAAAACAGGCTATACCGGGGCTACGCACACTGTGATGCAATTTGCTGCTTTTTAAAAAAGAAGGCAATCAATTTATAATGAAAATAACAGAGTTCAGAGTTAGCATTTGTTATGATTCTATTTTTGTGTGGCTCCAGCAGGTGGCAGAGGAGAGCTCTTCCTTCTTTTTTTTCCTGGCCATGTTTTTTGCACTTAAATTTGTAAATTGTCTTTTGTTGTAATTCTTAGTCTCAATTTGTATCACATTTGGTACCCAATCTTTTTTGCACGTCAGACCGCTTTCAAGTAATGATCTTGATGCTGCAGCACAACAAGACAGAGTTCGACCACAGCCGCCACCCCTCAAGTCTAGGATGCGTTCCCGTGAGACCCATGTCAATCCAGCCATCATAACGCTTGTTCATACTTCAGAATAAAAGCCTCACAAGTAATACTGTGCTGGACACTGATGCGTTAGTAACCTTTTTTTTTCTGTCAACTCAAGGAAACAGTCGTGGTGGCTGCTAACTTGACTGTGACTTTTACAGTCACTGAGCTGTAATACAGAGGTCTGTGGCTGCAATATTCTTGTAATGCCAAAGTGCACTGAGGCAATTCATCTGGAGCGAACATGACTATTTAGAGTAGGCATGCGCACCTGCACAACCCTTATGTGCACCCCTGTCTATAAGGCAATGCAACAGTTATATTTTCAATGCCATTAAGATTTGTACATTAAAGGTGAAAGTATCCTTCCACCAATCTGTTGGTGTATCATTTAAACACACAGGCCCTATTTTCATAGACAGGCTCATATGTGCTCATAGTTTAGTTTTGTTCGGGAATTGGGCATATCACACGGGTGTTCACACGGCACACATTTGCATCGGTGCTGCACCGACGTATTTTGTTGCGATATATTTTACACCGGTGCCAGTTTTGTGTAGTGTTCACACGTAAAAAGCTGCGTGAACACACAACAAAGGAACAAACGACACAAACAACTCCGAGACAGTCCAGTCTCCTACAAAAGATGACGGAAGTACAACAGAGCACTAAAGCAACGCCTTCTACCCGTATGTAATCTACTCCTGTAGCGTTCACACGTCCCATTTTATATCGGTGCTGCCTCGCAAACTAGCATTTACTTCGGAGTAAAATGTTATACCACCTCCTGGAGCAGGATTAAAGTTGCTCCGGTTTAAGCTGTTTTCAGGGGCGACACCAGTATAACTTTGTACATGTGAACGCTCTACGGGGGCAGCCTCGGTGCTACACCGGAGTAAAAGTTGCCGTCTGAACACCCCTCATGTTACGCCTCATGCCCTCATGGGCATTCATACACAGGTTTTCTACTACATGATCCTGGCGCACCTCACAGGAAGTGAACGCGACTTTACACCAGGTGAAACCAGGTCTATGTTGTGGCGCAGGTGGTGTACCCAATTTTGTTTGATTCAACCCAGGTGCATGCAGACACATTCTGTGTTTTGCTGATACAGGTATGTTTGGTGAATGTCATCCTATTTCACTCATAACTATGACACGAGCGTAAACTAGACTTACCCCAAAATGAAGATGCAGCAATTTTTACACCGAGTGCACATACGACTGTCTATGAAAATAGGCCCCATGGTTTCTATCTAAACCAGTGGTTCTTAACCTGGGTTCGACCGAACCCCAGGAGTTTGGTGAATCAGTCTCAGGGGTTCGACGGAGCCTCTGCCATGGAGCTTGAGAGACACCCGACTAAACATGTCAATTAGTTATGACACGTCCACTTGGCTATCACTGGCTGCAGATGATCACATGACATTGGTTGTCCAATCAGTGCAGTGGGAAATTTAGCTTGCTCAGTAGTCAACGTGATGCTAACTATGTCGAGCAAAAAAAGAAAGTGGTTGGACGAATATATTCAACATGGGTTCACATTCATCACGGACCGTGAAGGGACTGAGCGTCCTATCTGCATGTTTGTCATGCCAAGTTGAGCAACTCTAGTCTCGCACCGGCAAAACTGAAGGAACACTTCTTGAAACTGCATGATTTATTTTGTTCATTTTATGCACAATGAAAAAACGTATGTCTTGAAATTGTATTTACATTTTTCTGTTTTTAATAAATGTGTTTTTTATGTCTTGAATTTGTAAAAAAAAAATCACAATTTTTTATTTTTCACTAATAAAGGGTTCGATGAATGTGCATATGAACTGATTAGGTTCGGTACCTCTAACAAGGTTAAGAACCTTGTGCTTTGAAAGGTTGGCCCTTCTAAAGCTTTTCTTTTGAAATTCAGATTCTATTGCAGAAGAACTCAATTCGCGATTAAATGTCTTTCCATATATTTCTATCAATGGTCTAATTGCAAACAGAAATGGCAATCACTATTTTTTTTTATTCAACAATGTATTATGAACATACAGTTCATTTTGTTCACAAAGAGCAACAATTCCATATATACATAGAGAATGACATTATGTGTAACTATCCATTTTTGAATTTGTAGTGTAGAGTCGCTTTGTGACATGTTGAGCGATCTGATTTTTAAAAATGGTAAATCTAACTGAAAGCATTAGTTGAAACTTTCTGATTAGTTGTGTTGCTGAAATTTGCAATACAAATTTACAAGTGGTACAACATAAAAACATCATACTTTGGGTTACCGCTTCCAATTTTGAACTGTATTACACAGTGTGCAACACCGACAAGACAACTCCAGTGGAATATCACTACCATATTGTACTTAAATGACGTAATTACATCTTCCTATATTTTGCAGAACAGTGTTTGACTGTGTTATAGACTTAAATAGCTGTATGCATGGAATGAGTCAGCTGTCCTCTGTTGAGGTGAACAGGAATAAATATCACCCCACCAAAAAAAAAAAAAAAAGTGTTTTAAAACATGAAGGCACAACTTGCATCTCATCCATACACAAGAAAGACCTGCAGAGTCCCTCTTGACATTTTACAAGGGATGGAAGTAATCACAATACCTTCAAAGAGAGCTTCACAAAGTAAACAGGAGTTCTAGTACGGAAGAAGCACCAGTGCAATGGATCTCTCTATGCAGTGGAAAGGTGGGGTAGATAAGGGGGGTTAATGAGGAGGACACCCAACACAAACACTCCCCCTCAAAAAATATATCCATATTCCCCTCCATCCACCCAAAGTTATTCATTTTGTATCAAAAAGAACTTGGCGGGAATTGCTCCCACGGCCAACGCTGATTTCATGAAAATAATTGTGCATCGCATACACAACAGGAAAACCCCATGAGCACATATGATTCCTCCTATGTGTACATTCTGTGCAACTAAGGGGTCTAGTCCCACCTCTGATTGATTAATGAACTACTTGATTATGTTGATATTCCTAATAATTTGTTTTCCTATCAGTGAAATTAGAAGACTGAAATCAATCAGCTGTCTATTTGTGTTCAATGTTGATCATTGGAGGCATTATTGTTATGGCAACAGGAAGTCTGTGAGAGTTAGCCAAAATTGTGGAATCGCCAGTCTCAGAGGATGTTCATTCAGTGGATTCATTTTGTAGAAAAATAGCAGATCACAGGTGTAACAAAGTACTAGTGGCATATGAAAGTGTTCTTTTCTCATTGTTTTTGTTTCATGAGTCCATACTTTTTTTCCTCAGAATTGAGTAATTCCATAATTGTTTCCCTCTGCGTGGTCTAAATACAAGTACATAACAGTTACTACCACATTTTCCCCCTGTTGTTAAAGCCATAAAGTTGCCATTTGAAATTATTTTAGTTTTGTGTCATGTCTGTTATGTGGGGTTTTTTTCGACAAAATGAAACAACTGCATGAGCATCCTCCGAAACTAGTGATTCCACAATTTTTTTGCAAGGGGTTGTTTTCATGTTGTTCCATTAGGCCAAACAATAACTGACTATCAAACAGTGGTTTGGTTTCAAATTACTTTTTTTCCTATTTGAATTAAGCGTATAGATTTTACTAAAACCAATAGATTTCACATATCACCCCTGATTTTTTTTTTCAGTATGTACTTTTGGTCTACTCCAGACTGAGTTGCATCTAAGTATTAGTAAACCAAGCCAGGACTGTGGTACACTAACTCTTAACCTTCGATCTGTATACCTCCAGAAAACTGTTTTTGAAGAAAATCAATACACTCTAATGTGTTCTTTCTCATGAAGGAAAGTGGCAGTGAGATGTGACGTCGTTAAATTTCTGTGATGAGTCTTTCAATTAAATACTATCCCCTTTGAATGTTACAAAAATCAGAAAACACAGGAATTGCGGCATATGACAACAAAAAAACACCCAAAACACAAAATGTTCACATCATATTTACATACATTATTGATGACCACATAAGGCTAACCCCCGGAGTCATGTTACAGCAGTCCTTTACACATCAGTATGTCAAGTCAGCGTGTGTGTATCAAAAACCCTCCTTCACTAATTTCACAAATTCCTGTTTTAAGACACATTCGAAGATCAAAACCAGCTAAATGTGTTCTGAGAGATCATTTTGAGGTTTAAGTCGAGCACAAGTAATTTTTCAGACAATATACAGCTGTCTATGTCAATCACACAGTTTTTTGTATTTTTTTTAGTTTGACAAAGTCAAAACACCCTTTCTGTTGGTTGTGGCATATTTGAACATTAAAAAAAAGGAGTGGAGGGAGAACCTGTACTTTGCCTCCGACAATTTTCATTGAGCGTAACACATGATAAACAAACCAAGTGACATTGAATAAAGTGGAAATGTTGAGGCGGCCATGTCATTCCGACGAGCCACAACATTATGTATGCCCAGTGACAAATGACATGTATCCATATTACAAAGAGCTGTCTTAAATATTCTGCCTTAACAAAGTTAATGATGCTCAGCTTTGATATAGACACCGCCCTATGTCGGGTATTCGTTGCAAAATTATTCTCGTGAACTGAGCATATGATCTTTGTAAATATTTGGTATTGCCCCGATAGCAAATCAAATTTAAAATGGTCATAACGTTACACCTGGTTGGTGCAAACAAGTTTGTGCCTGTGTAAGTCTTCTCAGATTTTCACGCCATACCATGTAAAAAGCAACCATAATGATACATTGGTTGGAACAAGGAACAAGGAAATGCCACTTTGGGTGTGATGACCTCTAAAACTACACATCCTTGATTTTCGAGCATATTGCTCTTTGCTCAATGGTCGTACACATACAAAAATCCCACATAAAGGACAAATATTAAACAAAAATCCAGTGTCACTTCAGTCGTAGTTCAAACAATGGCCTGTTCAGACCTGGTATAATTATCCATCCTGAGTCATCCGATCTCAACTGGAAAAAATAATGACATTGTCAGTTTTCTGTTTTTCGTTTGTTTTACATTTGTTTGTTTTAAATGTCATGTACTAAAGATAAATAAACAACGGGCCCTGTTTTTGTAAACAGGTGGACATGCGCTCAGCATCGAAACTGATGCATCTTCGCTTCAGGCCACGTTGTGCCTCAGTGGGCAAACAAGCAGACAGAGGGCAGTTTTTATTTGACACCTTGGCGCAAATGACGATTTAGTGACAGAAAGTAGATTACAATTTAGACCAGCTAAAAACAGGTCTAAGTTGTGGTGCAGGTGGTGAAACATGATTTTGATGGATTTCATTGAGGTGCAGGCAGACAGATTCAGAGCTCTGCGGACGTGTGGTAGATATGATTCATAAATATGCCATCAGCGTGGGACCATCCCTCTGAATCATTGTAGAAATTAATTAATTGAATGAATTTATCTTTGTTACCCTCTTAAAATTATTTTTGAAAGCACCCCGCTGACGGCGGCATAACTATGGTTAGGGGGGCATTTTTCACGGACGCACGATCAAAGGGTAGTAGGAAGTCTCTGAGTGCCAATTTTACATCATCTGCCAGTGAAAATGTTCTGGTAGTTCTTTTTAAATGTACTTTGTGTGTGCCTATCTACATGCAACATGCACCGCATGTCTATCCCAGCACTGAATTTCAAGGGAATGATGGGAGCTGCTCCCACTGGATGCAAACAAGTCAGCTATGTTTCCTCCCACTACGGCATAGATGCCCGCTTCTCTCTGCACCCGTCTAAGAAAATACCAAAATAAAGAACAATCCACCCGTGCGTACAATTAGCCTGCGCTTTGCCCTGGGCACGAAAATACATTTGCTCTGGGCACGAAAATAGGGCCCATAATGCGGCAAAATCATGTGAAAATTTCTCAGTACATATTTACAGAGTCGCGAATCTGTGCCTCATAGAAGCTATAACGGGTAAATTCAGTGCTTCCGAGAAAAAACAAAATAACCTTAGTAATGAAATCCTTATTCAATAATATTGATCTTTCACCTGTAACTTGTTTTTTTTCTTTCATAATGTGGTAATATGTATACATTTAGGCCAAACATATTGTAGGTTGCATACAGATGCCAGATATATTAGTTATTGTTCAAAGCAGTGTAGCATTAAAATTATTTTGAAGATGCTTGCTATCATTTACTATGTACAGTACTTATACCAAGTGGTTAATTCATACTAAATTGCCTTCATTTGATACTTCTGGAGTACAAAAATCTCAATACTCTACATCTACAAATAATCACAGTGGAAGTCATTAATTTTATTTAAATTATAAACTGGGCCTGAGTTAATAATTTAAACTCACGTGACAAAGAGTCTACAATCTCGAATCAAAGTCGATTAGTTTGAAAGTCAATGGTCACGGTTTACAATCCAAAATGAAGTAGCATACTCACTGTAATGTATTATATAGATTTTAAAAAATATTGTGGAAAAATATAGTATAGTAACACTGATATTGCGTAATAAATAATATAAGACAGCTATCCACTTGTGATCGGATTGCTCAGGACAAGTTTGAACCAGATGGAAAAATGTACAATATCTCGAAGCAATTCGTCGAGTCTGTCTTTGACAGCAAGTCATTTTCCTTCTCGCTGATGCCACCACTTTTGTATCAACAGTATGTGGGCCATTTTCATATCATTTCATCCATCACATTGAAGGCATTTTCATGAAGCAGTTTGTCTTTCTGAAGAAGCGAATTTCAGTGTCGCCATGATTTGATCTGTCAGTTAGGATTGCCTTTATCATGAATGCCTGAAATTTGAAATCATCAATACAGTTTTCAAAATAGGACTTTAATAGTGGCTGTTTCATTATGGAAGACATTTAACATGAACAAATTTCAGCATTAGATGAAAAAAAGTGTCTCAAATTATATGAAAATGACCCACGAAGAAAGTGGTTTAATCAGCTGATGAATGAATTGCGTTCTAAAATGAGATTGTCTTTGCAACTTTTCACATCTTTGCAAACACATCTTTGTCATGTCCTCTCTTCTGATTGGATTTTACCTTATCCAAAAGCTTCAATATCAGTAGTTTTCCCAAGGTGGAGCCATCAGTCTAGAAGATCCATTGGGCATTTCCTAGGGTTTTTTTTTTGTTTGGGTTTTTTTGTGCTTTTTTGGGGGGGGCAGGGGGGCAGCAAGTCCCTTCAGAGTCTGCTCTCTACTAGTTCCACACAACTTCAAATACGAGGCTGTAGGGCTCAGATTAGCCTCTCCTCAGGAGGTACTTTGAGGACACTGCCCATCTCCAACCTGGCTCCAGCCACCTCCTGTGAGCTGGGACTGTAGGTGCCCTCTGACTGACGCTTCTTCCGGGCTGTCATGACGAGGAAGAATATAACTAAGATGGCTAGTAATACACATAATGTGGTGAGGGGGATGGTCACCGCCAGCCAAGGGATCCGCTCCTTTTGCTCCTTTTTCTGCAAGAGGACATGAGAGCAACTGTTATTCATTCATACTTTTTCGATCACAACCGACAAAGCATTCAATGTTCTCAAAAGCCGACAGTGTGCCCTTATAATTTGATGCACCTTAAATATGGATCAATATTCTGATTTTTTGGACGTAGTATTTTAAATGTTCTGGAAAGCGCTTTGTTACAGCTGCAACAGTTGTGAAAGCTCTCTACAAATAAAGCTGTATGATAATGTATTGTATTCCCTTTAGTGTAGCTCCATCTAGTGGATGCATAACGCAACCGAAGCCACTATTGTAGCTTCTATTCTATACGCCTATAATAATGCAGTGCACCCTATATATGAAAATAGTTTTAAAATAAGCCATTCATTGAAGGTGCGCCTTTCACTGCGAAGTGCCTTATCGTGATGAAAATATGGTACTTAAAATTGTCCACTTGGGGCAGGATCTCATTCCAGGGCAATAGTCTCAAATTTGGAGGTACTGATATTCATCCCAACTGTTTTACACTCAGCTGTGAACTGCTCCAGTGAGAGTTGGAGATTGCGGCTTGATGAAGCCAACACTACCACATCATCTGCAAAAAGCAGAGATTGCAATACTGAGACCACCAAACTGGAACCTCTCAAACTCCTTTGCTGCACCAAAAGATTCTGTCCATAAAGGTTATGAACAGAATCGTTGACAAAGGGCAGTCCAACCAACCCCGAAAATGAATCACACTTAGTGCTGACAATGCAGTTCAAAAAACGGTTGTGCAGGGACCAAACAGCATGTATCGGTACTCCATACACCCAAAGCAGCCTCCACAGAACTCTCTGAGGAACACAACTAGTTGTGCGACCTCCCATGCACCCTCAAGGATCCTGTCATGGGTGTAGTGCTGGTGCATTGTTCTACAGCCAGGACAAAAACCACACTGCTCCTCCTGAATCTGAGAACCCATGAACAGGGGGCCCTGGTGACCCACAACAAGGCATGAGAGAACATAACCCAATTTTCGTCAGCATCATAAGAAATTTGGGAACTTTTTCTGGTCCCTCATCTAGGACTTGTTTGCCATGGACGACACCGGCAGGGCATAAAGGCCCAGACAACTTAGCTCCTAGGATCATTGGGATACGAAAATCCCTCCACCGCGATAAGGAAATGGCTCAGGGAGGGATAGTTTTAAAACCTATACTAAGAAAATATATCATTTATGTAATATGTTTATGTTCAAAGATTTTTTTTTTTTTTAATGGACCAGGACCGGGACAAATTTACTTCTTGAATCCTTTTAAACCAATTATACCAAATGTGCTGTATTTTTTTTTCTTGATATTTGTCTTTTATTTACACGTGAATATAAGATTATTATTAATGATCACAAGAAAATGAAAGTATTACATTCATGAGGAACAAAGCATATATTTATTCTATACCACTGTGTGTAGTCATAGAAGGAATTAATTTAAACAAAGTGCCAGTGTGTGTGTGTGTGTGTGTGTGTGTGTGTGTGTGTGTGTGTTTGTGTGTGTGTGTGTGTGTATATATATATATATATATATATATATATATATATATATATATATATATATATATATATATATATATATATATATATATATATATATATATATATATATGGGGGTCCCACCTGCCCCCATGCCATCTGTGCCCATTCTCAGGTTGATGAATTGGTGCAAAGATTTCATTATCACTTACATTGCTTTCACACAGGGAGCCACTATAGCCTGGCACACATGCACACTGGAAGTGGTTGAGTCTGTCTAGACAGGTGGCACCATTAAGACAAGGACTGGACTCACATTCGTCTATTTCTGTCTCACACCTGAAAGACATCAGCAGGGCTTTAATACAACACGAAGTGACACACACCTTCACAAGCAGCTCTCACCAACAAACACTCTCCTGACCTGACATGATGAGACAGTCTAAGCCTGTCTCAACAGCATGTTTGGAAATATTTTTTTTTGTATTGAGAAGAAGAAAAAAAAACAATTGTAAAATACATAATGTCACAAAATATATTTTTAAAAAGTGATGAACCGTTTCTCTATTTTTGCTGACCTTAAGATTTCTGATGAATTCTACCTAATTAAGATGAAATACATTCTGGGAAGTGTTACTACATAAAATCCAGTGTAATCTGAAATGGAACCTTGATTGGACAGGTGACTTTCTACAAGAAGACCAGTTCAGCTTTCAGACTAAGCAAGTGCCGGGTGTTGAATATGTGAGACTCACCTGGCACCAGTGTACCCTGGCTTGCAGGTGCAGTTGCCGCCAGTGTCTCCTCCTATGCAAACCCCTCCATGAAGGCACTCTGTTTTGGCATCGCATGCCACTGGAGGGAATCGCCGCCTGTTGGGCACAAAAACAGGATGCCAATGCCTATACCACTCACTGGTGACTTTATGCTTCGTGCATATAATTTGTGAAGTGATGCTTACAATATTTAAAAATCAGTTAGCAGGCGAAGAGATGCACTGGCATTGATATTAATGATTTTTTTAAAAATGGACCAAAAGTTCTTATGCAGTCCGTAAAGGTCACATGGATTGATTATAATCAACATGTTTGAGGTATCACAGTACTGTATGTTCAAATTTGAACACTAACAAAAAATAAATTGAGGGAAAAATATACATCGCAGCTTCCACAAAATCACTTTGGGTTTTTGTGCCACCACAGAGAAGGTACCGGTGATGGCAAGGAGACAATTCTAAAGGAGGAAATCAAACTAATTCCTGGTAGAACAGAGGCTAAAAATGGTCTCTACCTTTGACTGTTATTTTGACTGGTATAATATGGCAAAATCAGGAAAAGAAGTGACATAAATGGATGCCACCTCTGCCCATTCGGACACAACACCAGCGCAATTCCCGGCAATAAACTCACGCGATGTCAAGGTGGTTTGTTTTTAAATGTCACGAAACAAGTTGTTCTTCACACACATCTCTATGTAGGCTGCTTGGTGCAAAATGACAAAGTCAAAAATAATAATGAACTAATAATAAAAAGACAAAAAGTCACACTTGGAAGTGAGACACTGTACATGTAGGTGTTCTGTGGAGCGTCTTATAGCGATCATCTAACATGGGTGAGCACATAATTTATTGTTGTTATGTCTCATTATTAACATTACACAACCCTATACATTTTAGGGTTCTTTTTAAGATCCTATTATTTGTTTTCAAATCTTTAAATGGTCTCGCTCCACCTTACCTCTCTGAGCTAGGTCTGCAGACCAGACATTATTAGAGGTACCAAGAACTAAGCGGAGGCTCAGAGGGGATCAAGGCTTTTCTGTTGCTGGCCCCTTTCTTTGGAATGACCCCCGGCTGAAAGTTAGGCAAGCCCCCTCGCTGCCCATCTTTAAAACTCGTCTTAAAACTCATTTTTATTCTTTGGCTTTTAATTGAGCATGTGACTTGAATTTTAGTTGTACTGTGTTTGTGCTACCTACTGTCTTTGTTATTAATTTATTGTTTTATTGTTTGTTGTTATATATATATATATATGATATTTGCTCCATGTACAGCACTTTGTATACAGCGGTGGTTGTTTTAAAGAGCTCTATAAAGTCAGTTGAGTTGGGAATTAAGTGCAGAATTATTAGATGGCTAGCAATAAGACTGGTATATGTTGCTGGTATGTGTCTACTTAAAGAGTAAAAAGGAGGGATGTCCCGATCACATTCTTTTGTAGCTGAGTCCAAGTCACTTGATTTTAAGTACCGTATTTTCCACACTATAAGGCGCACCGAAAAGCCTTCCATTTTCTTAAAAGCTCAAGGCGCGCCTTAAAATCCGGTGTGCCTTGTGTATGGTCATTACAGTAATATGTCAACAACAAGATGGCTCCTTGCTGGAGACATGCTTACGTTATAACTTGCTGTTGGTTCAGTGAACTGTGTCGCTGCTTTATTAAATGCGTTTTTGTTGCAGCTCCGAAAAAAGGAGACCTAGTGTTGTTGTTTTTTTAAACGCACACTTTATGAATGGTTTTCACAGTCTCAACAAATACAGGTCCGTCTTTGTCCTTCTCCGTGCCTTCACTTCTTCCATTTGACTCGAGAGGCGTTCATGACCGGCTCGGCAAAACGTAAATTAACGATTCCTTCAATGAAACTCAAGCGAGGAAATCACTAAATAAATTCTATAGCCCCACTACAGAATTTATTTTGTGATTTCCTCGTTTGTGAATACAGTACACAACAAAGGAATAAATAAGAAACACTTCTGAGACAGACCAGTCTTCTCCAATTTACTAACGTCTGACTAACGTTCTTTTACAGCTACGCTCAAGGTAATGTCAAAATAAATTCTGTCGGGGGGCTACAGAATTTATTTTGGGATTTTCTGTTTTGATGCATTACTGTATTTTCAATTTTCATAGTTTCATTGAAGTCATCGTTAATTTACGTTTTTGGAGGCGGTCATGAACGCCTCTCGAGTCTAACGGAAGAAGAGAAGGCGGAGACGGACAAAGACGTACCAGTAGCTCCATCTAGTGGATGCATTGTAGATTGCGTCTTATATTCCAGTGTGTGCAATATATGAAAAAAAATTACAAAATAGGCCATTCATTGAAGGTGCGCCTCATAATCCAGTGCGCCTTTTAGTGCGGAAAATACGGTATCTGCCAATATCCAGTCCTGATCCAATATGTCTGTAATGCAACGGGGAAGAAAAACAAGACCATATTCAAATTATCTCAAAAATCTTCTTATTCTTATTTTTACTTTTTTTTTTTTTTTTTTTTAAGTATCCCAAGATGATACCTTTGTTTATGGCTGAGAATCGGCAGTGGTTCAAATCAAGTGATCTTTCAAAATTAAGAATCTGATTTTTTTTTCTGCCGATACCGATCAGCTGAAAATCATGTGTCCTACCCTTTTTTTCGATCCTGTTGATCGGCTCGGGACAACCCTACTGAAAACGGGTTTAAGAAGTACGATAAGCTGTATAAAGTCTAACATGTTCTAAAAGTATACGTAAGAGAGAGATGAACAACTTACTGACAGCGTTTGCCCACGTATCCAGAGGGACATACACAGGTATGAGTTGCCTTTGTTTCCACACAAGTCCCCTCATTCAAGCAGCTAAACTCCAAACAGTTATCCACCTCTTCCTGACAGTTTCTCCCTATATATCCAGGCTCGCAGTCACATTGGTAGTCTGCCAGAAGGTCTTCACATGTCCCATAGACACAGGGTCCAGAAGAGCACTCATTTATTTCGGCCTCGCAAAGTTCTCCCTCCCACCCTGGGTTGCAGCTGCAGTTAAACTCATTGAAGTGGTCCTGGCACACACCCTCATTGAAACACGGCTGAGAGTCACAAACCGGGGCACCCTGGCATCCCAAGTTTGGTTCACGTCCACTCAGTCTGGAGAAATGGCTTGTTTGAGGGGCATCTGGTACACTGAAAATTGGAAGGTAGATTCCACCGACTCGCACTTCCCCCAAACATCCGGAATATTTCTCCGCCAGCCAAATTTGGGTATCATTCAGGAAATTGAGGTTGCCGCCAACTCCAAGGCTACAACCTGCTATCTGCCCATCGACAGTGAGACGCCATCGGGACACTGACTGTGCAGGGTCCATCATGGTCAATTGGATGCGATGCCACGCTCCATCTGCGACGATCCTGTCACTGGTAAAAGCCAGCAACTCTGCACTCGTCCCGGTGTCCATTTTGACCAGAAGTGTGGAATTAAGGAGACCCAGACAGAATACCTCAGCTCGGTTCTCAGCCCTCAACAAGATTCCGTTGTCGTCCCGTGTTCTAATGTCCATCGTGATGTTTGTTACTGGACTCAACAGGGAGTTGTTGGCAAAATACTCAAGAGCATTGTCCTGGAAAATGGCTTCAGTCAAACCTGTGGGAGGCAAAAATAATGAGTATAAGATGCTTTTTTTTTTTTTATCTTGAGTGGAGATCAGCAATTTTATACACAGTCCAGTCTTCATTATGTGGCCTTTATGCCAGAGCTATTTTCGCATGTATTTTTTCTACTCAGGTATCATTGAGGGGCGGCCTGGTGATTGACTGGTTAGCACGCCAGCCTCACAGTACAGAGATGCATGGTTCGATTCCAGCTCCGGCCTTCCTGTGTGGAGTTTGCATGTTCTCCGTGTGCCTTCGGGTACTCCGGTTTCCTCCCACATTCCAAAAACATGCATGGCAGGCTGATTGAACACTCTGAATTGTCCCTAGGTGTGGATGTGAGCGCGGATGGTTGTTTGTCTGTGTGTGCCATGCAATGGCTGCCAACCAGTTCAGGGAGCCCCCCGCCTACCACCCGAAGACAGCTGGGATAGGCTCCAGCACGCCCCATGACCCTTGTGAGGATAAGCGGATAGGAAATTGGATGGATGGTATCATTGACCATTAGTTATTTTTCAAATTTTCAGTGACGCTAGTTGCGTCGAGACTCTTTGACAATACAGAATGTCTTTCATCTGGAAGGTAAAAGAAACACAATTTCAATTTCTTCCCTTGATGTAAATCGTATCCGATCGGGGTTGTCTGAACCACTGAATCCTTATATGACCCTTTTCTAACACTTGTCCTCAGATGACTTTTATCTTGAATGAAGTTAGTGACAAAAGATTACTTACACTCATAACCATCCAATACGTCGACACACTGGCCTCCTTCAAAGCAAGGGTTTTCGACACACCACAAACGTCTCTCACACAGTCGTCCAGAGAAGTTAATGGCGCAGTCACACTTGAAATCATTCCAGGTGATCTGACACTTTCCACCGTTGACACATGGCTCATGCTGTGTACAGACAAACACAGGTGCATAGATTAGATGCTCACTTGTAAAATCTCTAACCCAAGACGACTGCAGGGGTTCAGAACGAGCCGCAGAGGAGATTAGGATGTAAGAAACAGATCAAAGGGATTCACAACCAGATCAACGTCAGGTTGAGGCAGCACAGCATAGCACAGCCCAACTGTCAGAGTGCACGGAAACATTGCAACAAAGTTCCCTCAGTTTAGAAATAAAAGCACCAATAAAACGGGGAAATTTGGCCATAAAACTGCTTTGTGGGAATCAGGTGTAGTTTTTATGCCATACCTTGCATGTATTGTCACTTTGACATCCTGGGAGAACATTCTTCACATCAGTTGCCTGATAAATGTCCGCCTCTCCCTCATGGTCCACGATGGACAAATGCTTGTCATCCAGTCGAATGTCTTGTAGGCAGCCCTTAAATTTCCCACCCCAGTTATTGAAATTTTCACCTCCAGGGAGTCCTCCGACATACACAACATCCCCTGCTTCTATGCTCACATTCCCTATGGCGCGATGGTTCCCCGCTATGGGGAAGAACACATGGCCATAGTTGACTTTTAAAGTCACCAAATTATTTTTCCCATCTGTGACAAACTTAGCTTCCGACAAGAGTGTGGTGTAAGGGCTGTAGATGGCGACCGTAGCTTCCTTCAGGTAAATTGTCAGATAGGACTTTTGCCCTCGGCGAAACTGCAGAAGAAGGCCATTTTTTTTAAGAGAGCGCATTATAAAGGAGATGGTAAAATTTTCTCCGTGGGTTTCTGTGATGTTGAAGGCAGCGTAGCTTGTAGTATTCTCATGACCAAAGGTCCAGGATGGGTACTCTACAAAGACAATGTTGAAACTGATTCATTATACAGTATCAGGTACATGCGGTGGGTGTCTTAATGACTTGTTTTTCAAATTCCTGCAGTTTTACGAATCAGTAAAGCTGTAGCTTGTCTGTTTTAGCAACTAAGTAAACTGTCTGAAGTTGCATTACCAGGGCTATTCAAGCAGATAGTTTGTGGGAATTCAGACAGCTTCAAATGCATCGTAATACCACAATTCAAAGAACTCTCACCTCTTTCACACGTTTCTCCAAAGTATGGACGGTGACACTGACATTTGGCCACGACCCACATGTCCAGGCAAAACCCAAGTTGTTTGCAAGGGTCGTCGTGGCACACATCTTCTTTGACACAGCCCAATTCCAAGCCTACGTTCTCCTCCCTCATGAGGTCCTGAGGCAGCAGCAATTTATTGTCAACTCGAAGGTCTTCCATGCAGCCAATGAAACTTCTCCCACTTATCGTGAGTGTCAAATATTCCTTTGGTGCTCCTCCTACATACAACTGTTGAAATGAAGTTGACTGGAAGAAGATCAGATGGTTGTACACTTGATTTTTCACTTGACATCCTTCCTCACAGCCAGGTCCCTCGATGGCCATAATCAACCGCTCATCCATAGTCACGGTGACTTGGTACCATTCTCCGTCATTCACTGGACCTGGATAAATGACCTGCAGCAATCGCCCAGATTTTAACTTGGCCTGGAGAGAACCCCGCACTAACTCCAGGGAGATGAAGTGTTCCATGGTACCGCGATGGTACAACAACATGTCAGGTAGAGTGCTCCTGAATCTCAGCTGCATATGGAGTCCATACGTGTCATCAGTTCCTTGTCTGGCTCTGTTTTTCGAAACAGGCAGCTGCATGTGAACGTAGCCCTGGGAGTTGAAGGAAAAGGTGGTAGAGGTGTTGCAGAGTCCTCCTGTCCAGCCCGGCCCACAGAGGCACGTGTAGCTATGCTCGCCATATGCTGTCAGCAGTGGCATGCAGATGCCGTCATGTTGACATTGGTGCTGCTGACAGCCAACCAGGAGAACATCACAGTTGCGCCCACCCAATGGCTCTTTATCAGGTTCTGGTTCAGGACACTGACATATATAAGAGTTGGCAGCATCTTCACATGTGGCACCATTCTGGCAGGGATTGCTGTCACACTCGTCAATATCCACTTCGCAATGCACACCTGCATGGAAAAAAACACCATTGTAGTCATTCGTACCGAAACACTGAACCATCATCACATTCTCTCATAATGACCACAAGCGACATTGTCAGATATCATCAAGTGATTTAATCATATTAAGCAAGTTGATAACCAAACAACATTGGCCACTGTACTGGAAACTGGTTGATCTGACTTCCTTAATTAGATGCAGACACAAGCGCGCCTGCATGCAGCCTTCTAAGTAGATTTGATTGAGGCAGTGCATAATTTTGTCATTTGGCAGATGAGGAAGCTGGGAGAGGAAATTGTGACTCGGTCAATTAAATTTACAATATTCCTCAACTTTGAAGGAAGGCCAGTGCCTTTGACTTTACGGACATTGACTGTCATACAACTATTACAGTATGTGCTGGCTGATTAATGATGGAACATTGGCAGCTGTAAAAACTCTCGAAAAAGGAGGAGAAAAGCAGTAACGTATTTGAAAACCTTCTAAATCACAAAGCTATTTGTAGAATTGTACGTCAAGGCAATGTCGGCTAATGCAAGCACATATTTTTAAAGCTACAACACATACATTAAAAAAGTGCTGTACCATGCTGTACCTGTCAGCTGCCATGGCCCACCGCAGAAACAGAGTAGCAGCAGAAACCTCCTTCCTCTCATGTTCCAATGAGTTTACAGCCAACGCACTCACACTCTCTCACACTGCCGGATGACACAAGTGGCACAACCGTGTCTTCTCTGTCTTTTTACTCCACAAGCTTAAAAAAGCACAAGTGTCTTTACTCCTCCACTATGCTCCATGCAGGCAGAAGGAGTGATTACAAGGCAGCCCTGCCCACCTTTTCTTTTTTTTCTTGCCTCCTCCATCCCTCCCTCCCTCTCTCACACCCTGTGCTCCTGACCGTCTACAGCCCATCCCGAGCTAAGTAATAAGCCTCCAGCTTCCAGCTGGCTCCTGTCAGAATTTGACAAGAGGAATGCGTTCCTGATCCCTGCACTGGCCTGTGGGTGCCGGGTAGTGGCAGGTGCTTCTGAAATCAACCTGTAGGTGGCACTACAGGCCTGTGGCTCCTGAGGCTCCAATTGAGCCAACAGAACTGAAGTACACGCACTTCAACATACACAAGCACACACATATTCAGTTGAATTAAGAAAAGAGGTAGGTGGGGGTGATGCCGATCAATCACAATCGGTTGTATAATAATGTTGATAGATTGCATGCGTGTAAATAAATATATATATATATATATATATATATATATATATATATATATATATATATATATATATATATATATATATATATACATACATACATACATACATACATACATACATACATACATAATAAATAAATACATAAATAAATAGATACATAAATAGATAAATAAATAAATAAATAAATAAGAACTACAAATCGGTCTTTGTCTTCCTGAAGTTTGCCTGTTGTTATAAGTTGACCTGTAGGCAAGCGTTGCGGTGCTGTGGACACCAATTGAACTATTCACATGATATAATAACATTAAAGATACACTGTGTCGATTTTAGTGCCATCTAGTGGCAACAAATAGAATGCAATGACCTAAGATTGAAGCACAGGCACTCCGGTGCCTCAGAGAGACCATACTTTGCAAGCCTCCCACGAATTTTTTTCTGTTGAGATGCAAGCAAAATGTTATCCCAAACGACTTCTAGTATACCCTCAAGTGACGGAGCAAGCCATGGCATGTATTACACATGCTATAGTCATGATTTTGAGGAACGGTCGCCAAGTTTGTCTCCTTCAGGTATCCGTAGCAGAAAGATGGCGGCGAAACACAGCAGTCTCCTGTCGGGAAGGAGCGCCTTTTGTAATATAATTAGCAATTACTTCACCTACAATTACAGAAAAAATACCTGATAAAACATATATTACGCATATTATTGAAATTATTTTTTTTAAATTATGTTTCCACGCTGTCCCTTCAAATACAACAGACCAAGAAAAAAAAAACAGGCATGACTTTGTGCTGTGATGAAGATGCAAAAATGTGTTTCTTTGCAAATTCGTTTGAGTTCAAATTTTCCAACTCGTGCCACACGTTTGCATCACGCTGCATCGCAATGGCCAGTCGGTGTCAAAAATGTACTGCGAAGACATAACGTGTCACATACAACGTCCTGGAGTTATTGAGCAATGGCTTTATGTGGCCACCTGAACCTATTTAATAACGCCTTCTACGAGTGTTGCCACCTTTCAATTCTGAAAGAAATTTGAGGGTTTAGCTCCCCAAAACCCTGAAATGCATAGAATCACATGCAATTTTTTAAACTAAAAAAACAAAACCCTTTGTTTTAATTGACATGATTTAACATGTCATATTAGCTTCTAGGCCCTGGGGTCACTTGGTGGTCAGTAAGGAAGGAGAAGTCAAGAAAGCATTTCAACGTATTTAAAGTTCAAAGTGATTGATTAGCAATGTGCATTTTTATTTTTTTTATAGACATAAGTAGCCTGAACCTGAGCATAGGCTATGGCTTATTAAAAAGTGACGTAACGTTTGTATTTTTAACACTTGTAACAATTATGAAACACTTATTAGCCCGAACGTGAGTATATAGACCTGGCCTACTGTACTGTATACACATAAATTGCTGTAAATTAAATAGTGCCTGTCCTGGGACACTTTGACTGAAAGAGGACAATACTTAAAAAGCCTATAAATTCCTGTAAACGTAACTGGGGACACCTTTAAGAGGAAGAAAAAAATGAAACAAAAATTGCAACACTTGTAAACTTGTGTGTGTACATGTTCTGCTGTAGTCGACATTTTTTAAAAGCCGTTGTTCAGCCTGGTGTTTAGTGTGCAGTGAGTGCGTTACGGGGCAATGATCATGGCAGGCAGCGGCAGCCTGGGCCTGCGTGCGAGCCTGTAGACAGACAGAGGATTTGGCACAGAGCAGATGACAACGCACCAGATGTAGGCTACCGCTCGTGGGTTCGCAGGAGGTCCTGCGTACTTAAAAAGTGTGCGGTATTGGGTTGAGTCTGCGACAGGTGCCTTTCAAACTATTTCAGCTTGGTCCCAAAGGCTTTGATGTGTGAATATAGGTGTCTTATGACTGCGTCTTTGTAATATCAAGTAGATAACTCAAATCAGCCAGGGGTGTCCAAACTATTTGCCAAGGGTGCAAGCTACATTGTCCCTTTTCAGCCAAAAACTCATTGATTTGCTGCTTAAGGGAGTCGAAGCATGAAAGGGAAGAACCTCGACTGAGCCTCGCACGTCAGTGTAATAGACAACATCTACATATTCTGCATGAATCTCGCTTAGAAATTGTTGAAACTTATGATGGAATAGCACTCTGGAGCGGATATAGTTAACAGTTTTTATCACCCGATTCATAACATGTTTGTCTTGGAGATGTTTGGGACACAGGACTTGCTGATGAATGATGCAATGGAGTTTTACAGCTTCACCTTATTCTTTACTTACTTTGTTACTTATTAGTGTTGCTAATCCACTTCATTCGCCTGTCATGATCCGTAATAATCTCAGAAATGTTATTCCACCGGAGTTTTATGTCATCCACGGCAGTGCAAAAAGAAGAGGAAAAAGTCTGTTCCTCTCGTTTGGGTTTTCAGGCTCTGGAGGTAAAATAGTTCTTCAGTAATGTTTATTTCATATGTCCACCACCCTCAAAAAAGGAAGTACCTGAGCAGCATCCGAGGCGTCAAACCCTTGCTGCTTCTCGGGACAGATTTCACGCAGTATTTGATAAATTCACCTTTGTTGAAAGGTTTGAAATGCTCTGCGATCAGCGCTGCTACCTCGTAACTAGCCTTTGTCGCATTCTCATTTGACTCTCGGGCTCCTGCAAAATATTGCTGATGTGAGATTAAACTAGCTTCAACATGCTATTCCTCACAATTTCTCAGTGGGTTCCTTCTCCTCCTGTAATTTTGATGTACATGTCAGCGTGTCTCGTTTGGTAATGTCCAATTTCCATTCATCCCTGAAACGTCGACCCTCGCAGTCAACTTTATTTTTTGTTGATTGTCGCCATTTTAAAAATTGGGGGATAAAGGGTCACACGTGGTGATGTCGCGACTAGTGCTGCTGCCCTACAGTGGGTAAATGAGTAACGGCATTTCGTGTGCTTGCTCTAAGCTGTGCGTATTGGGCACAATCTGTGGCCCAAACATTACTGATTTTATGACAGAGGCCAAGGGACCGGCTGAAATTCAACCACGGGACGCTTTTGGCCCCAGGTTAAGACTTTGGACATGTCTGAATTAGGGTATCTCTATATCTGACTCGAGATGAGTCAGTAGGGGTGTTCACACGGCAAGATTTGCTCCGGTGCTGCGCCGGTGCTACGCCAGTAGAGCGGTCACATGTGCAAAGTTACACCAGTGTAGCCCCTCAGGGAGGTGGTTTAAAAATTTCCTTTTGTAGGAGACTGGACTGTCTCGGAGTTGTTTGTGTAGTTTGTTCCTTTGTTGTGTGTTCACAACCCCCCATCCCCTATAGAATTTATTTTGTGATTTCCTCTCTTGATTTTCTGTTTGGCGCATTATATATTTGCTTTTCTGAGTGTCATTGAAGTCATCTTTGATTTACGTTTTCGGGGGTGGTCATTCAGCGCCTCTCGAGCAGAAGGCACGCAGACCGAGAAGGAGAAGGACATGCCTGTACAGCAGTTGCTTGAGTTGTGTATGACTTAAAAAGAACCGACACGAACAACTCTTTGTTTTCTATCGTTTTGCACCGCTGCAGAAACTGCAAAAGTTAGTGCCTCAGCAGTCATGAGCCTCACTGCACATTATTTAGCCTTAAGGGGTGTTCACACGGCACACATTTGCTCCAGTGCTGCACCGATGTATTTTGTTGCGAGATGTTTTACACCGGAGCAAATTTTGTGGAGCGGTCACACGTACACAGCCGCTAAGCGTGTTAGCACCGGTGCAGCGTCAAATATTTAAATATTCAAACCACCTCCCTGAGGTGGGTTAAATTTGCTCCGGAGTAAGCTGTTTTCCGGGGCTACACCGCTGTAAATTTGCACGTGTGAACGCTAAACTGGGGCAGCGCTGGTGCAGCGCCGGAGCAAATCTTGCTGTGTGACCACCCCTTTTGTCAAGTGGGTGGCAGCAAGACTATGTGATGGCTGGGCATGCAGGCGGGAGCTCGTCATGTGGTGACGACCCCTTGCATTTGGCAAGTCAATCAAGCACACGCATATGGAACTTAATAGGATTATGTTTGGTTCCGTATGGCGTTTTCCATCATTTTTTTTTTTAATCCAGCAGATACCTTGAGTGATGTATTCATAGCAAATTCTCATGTTATTTCCAAAAATATAGCTCGAAAATATACAAATCTGATTTGCACATACACGCGTCACATAGGTGCCTTTGTCCTTTTGTTTTTCAGCAGATTTGAAACAGGCTCCTAAGCAGCTTTATCATAATCTCCTCTCCCCTCCAACAATTGCTTTGTGGTCCTCGTTTAATACCCAAGATGAACATATGGCACCATTTATTGGCTTTGTTGTTGTCTGCTGTTCTCCTGTAAACCATATGCAGCCCCTTCTGTTTGCTGTGGCCCGAGTGTCCTGCTGGTACAAATTATGTCGGTAACGCTTGGCTTATTGCTTCCCATTTTGTTATTACATGATTTTCTCAAAATTCAATTTTTCTCAGGGATGTGAGGTTAGCATGAAGGGTCCATTATCAGTGGAATCTGACCATACTTTTCAACAACCAGTACAATTTTCACATACATTATTTCAGTCCACAGCAGGCTTCAAGAAAAAAATTGATAAACTGCATCACTGAGCGACAGCAAACCTATGACACTGAATGCTACGTCCATGTTGATTTGGTAGTGTCCATTTGGTATTTCAATTATTTGGTGAAATTCCAATTGTTTGGGAGCGATGCAGTGACAATGACTATGACTTCAATGAGGAATAATAATTTGGCCGTGTTAAATGATCAGCCGGAATAACATTAAGACATGTATAGCGGCTGTATTTCAAACACTTTGCACTTTAGTCGGGTAATGTGTGAAGGTCAATCTAAGACCTTTGACACGCCTTCAGGTTTAATTGCAGGCATGCTTGCACTGGCATTGTCATGATGATCTTATTCAGCTGTATATTTTCTACACTATTATTTCTTGAAAGAATTGCCTATCCCTATGGGCACATAGGGATAGGCAAGATGTGACAAGATTTCCCAAAATTGACAATCAGTCAAAATGCTGAGTACCTTCAAACTAAAGTAACACAGTAGAAACTTCATTGTGTCCCAACATATCTGAACAAAAATTGACGCATCGACATCATTGACTGTCTAATGAAGATTGAAATGCCATAATTTGCAAATATTTGACATTTAGTCTTAAAGGAAAACATGAAGCTAAGCTATTGAAATGTGCACATACTCCATGAACCCAAAAAGTAATTTTACAAATATAGAACATTTGAAAATGTCAGCAGAGTTTGTTGTGGGAGCAGGAATTTTGGAAGAGAATATGTGATTTCACTCGTAGCACTATTTCCCAGAAACTACGGAATAAATGTAGCCGAACCTTATTATACACCAATGGTACTTTGAAAGTTATTGTGTGCACCTGCCAAGTTTGGCATAACCCAGTTCATTTTAGTAGATGCTATATATGCCTTAAGTTGTAAGATGCCCCAACAACGCTAGTCTTTCATAACCTTCTCAAAACTATCTTGGGAAATAGTCATTATAAATAGTTGAACATTCTTATTTGCATAAAGGAAAGTATCATACAAAAGCTGTGAATATTCAAAGCTGTTAACATGAGCAGGGCGTACAATTTTTCGATTGTATAAATGTCAATTTGAGGAAAGGAGCCATGGAACATGGAGTCCAGTAGGCTAAGCTTCATCATCAGAGGCGCTTAGGATGTCCTGACCACACCCTCCACGCCACCTCCCCTCCAACCTTTGGAGAGGACCCAATCGATCGCCGGGGTACTGGCCCAGCAGCCCTCAGAACATTCTGGTGGGTTGTATGACCAGCTTTGACCAAGGTAAAAATATACTCAAAATGGCTACGACTAACCTGCACCCAGACTTGGTCGTCTGGTCTAAATCCTGCTTGTCTGCATGGCAGGTAGTCATGGATAAGGAATTCAAAAGGAATAGGCTGTGCTTTTCCAAACTAGCAAACCAAGCAATCAAGCCAAACTGACTGGAATGTCAAGGGGCATCCACTGGAAGTGGACTGCAGAAGCCTTGTGGCCAGTTCCGCAACAAAGCTACTTACGGTGTGTGTGTGTGTGTGTGTGTGTGTGTGTGTGTGTGTGTGTGTGTGTGTGTGTGTGTGTGTGTGTGTGTGTGTGTGTGTGTGTGTGTGTGTGTGTGTGTTTACATCTGAGATCAACTTTGCTACAGTGAAAAAGCCCCTGTTGTGAAAAATGTCTTGCTGCAAACATGATTTCGTTTTAGAGGAGTTTCACTGTATTGCACGAATGCACGGGTACAGTCCAACACATAATTTAAACAATTTTCTATAGAATTGTCTACCCTCTGCTATTCTTTCGTCTGCGCCACCTAGTCAACCTCCATCGTAGCTCACGAAATCGTTTGACATTGTCACGCCAAGCAAAGTTTTAGAAACCTACAGGAATAGTTGACGAGGACCCATATTGGTCGAAAGACTGCGATACAGGCAGAGCATGAGTGAGAAAGTGATGTAAAAATGGTCATACCTGTGAAGCCATCGGAGCACAAACATTGATACGAGTTGACTAAATCCTGGCAGCTTCCTCCATGCTGACAGGGAGCAGATAGACACTCGTCCACGTTGAGAGAGCAGTTGTCTCCTGCAACAGCAACCAATATGTCCGAACCACGTTTCTGAGAAAACAATGTCAAACGGGTTGGAGCGCGCTTGCTTGCCTGTGAATCCAGGTTGACAATGACAGATGAATCCAGCTGCTTCTTCATAGGAAAAATTGGCCGCGGTAAGTTCAGGGAGCGCCCCGTAATTCTCCACATCTGAGCGCTGGAAGCATTCGCCGTCATTTTCACAGGGGTACTGCGCACACTCATCTTCGTCCACCTGGCAGTTGTCGCCCTTGTAACCTGAAAACACGGACATTCATTGAAACAACCACGCTGACTTCCTGTGTGAAAGGCGTCATTATATTTGCATGTCAAGGTATGTATCGTTGAAAATAAAGAACTGTTTCACACAATCATCCTATTTATTGACTGCTGTTAGAGCTAAATGGAATTGTGTGTGTTTCAGTGTGTGAATTAGCTGCGTCAAAAGGTACGATGATGTGTTGCCCAGATGAGACTCGTAGCTGCAAGGTGAAATAAAGCAAAAACTTGATTCAAGCTAAAACGTTGCTTTTAGAAGTTCGAAAACACAGTCATGATCAAGCAGCAACATTTGCAATCATCTCTATTGAGGTGTTATCTTGTTGCTAATCTGAGCTGGATGAAGGAAGGAACTGCAGTGTTGTTTCCACACAATCGGACAACCTTGCTCTTTTGACACCTTTGGCCCAAAACTATTTAATTCTATTGTTGATTTAGATTTATGCGTGGGAAACAGCCAATCCGCAGAGGTATTCAGCCACATTAGCTATAAACCTTACAATAATTACACATGCCATTTTGTGATTATTTTCTTGCTGTAGATGTGCGGTGAAATTTATAGTCAAAACTTCATATGCGTACAAATGAATCTACAGTACAATAAAAACATTTGGAATAGAAAATGTTTGTAAATTGGAGGTTTTGCTTCATTAACAAATCAGAGTTTATATCATGTTAAGTTGTATACCAGGCCAACAGAGGCATTTGTACTGGTTGATCCCCTCCAAGCAGGTGCCTCCATGCTGGCATGGACCCGAAGCACATTCAGGAATGTCCTCCTCACAGTTGTGACCTTCAAAGCCTGTCCCCTCGCAGTCACATTGATATCTAAGGAAGGACAAGAAAGGCACAAAGTCTTCAGCAAATGGATGAGATCAAAATATAGGGGACAACTTTAAAGAAATCAGATTTGGAAGCACAGAACTGCACAAAATGGCTCCGTAATACTGAGGAGCATTTCACTGATTCACTGATCGAGTGTGTCCCCAGACACACTTTGCATGACTCTCATATTTTTCACTCACTCACTCAGTTAATCTGTGTTGGGTATTGCCAGCAGTTCGAGTCATCCAATGACTTGTTGAAATGGTGCCGAGAAATTGGGTTCATTCTTATCCCCAGTGCGACACTTCAATCGCATGAAAAGGAGTGGATGTAATAAATGGGAAAGTATACTAAATACAACTGACCATCGGATTTTGTTTTGTAAGATTAGGCGTAGAAAAATAAGTAGTGTGTTTCCGGTAACATGAAATTTCAGCATAGGGTCGGTAGGTCGGACAAAGTTTTTTTTTTAAATCTTTTTTTCTCCCTTCCTCCTCCATCAAAAACGTAAACAAAATAACCATAAAACATAAAACAAGGAGACATTGAAACCAGTGCCGGATACTCATCTGTCAAAGAGGGGAAGCTCAATTTTGGTCGACATCATAAAATGTGTCCGTTTATCAGAATCAGAATCAGAATCAGAATCATCTTTATTGGCCAAGTATGTAGAACACACAAGGAATTTGTCTCCGGTATACACGCTGCATTAGTATCATCATAAACAAGAACATGACAAATAGGTACGGAAGGACATTTCATAATGTAAGTGAACCATAGTTTCAAGCAGAGCTAAAGTGATCAGTGGTAGAATACAATACTATTACAGTTTGTACAGTTGGTGCAGAAAATCATTGAACCATTTTAGAGAGATACAATATTTGTTGTACAAGAAGAGTGACTACGTCAGTGACCGTTTAGGGAGTTAATGGCTAGAGGGAAGAAGCTGTTTAAGTGTCTGCTGGATTTGGTGCGCATGGATCTGTAGCGCCTGCCTGAGGAGTAGCTGGAAAGGTGGTGGGCAGGATGCGGGGATCAGGAGGATTTTCCGTGCCCTTGTCTTGATTCTTGCGGTGTGCAAGTCCTCAAGAGTGGGTAAGGCGGTGCCAATGATTTTTTCCGCCGTCCTAATTGTCCGTTGAAGTCAGATTGATACATGAATTCTACTCTAGCTCCGTTCCTTTTCAAGAAAATGATCTGTGACCCTGTCATACCAACAAGGCGTCTTATCCCGGTACTTAATTAGTGTTCTACAACTATAGGAACTACAATAAAACCCACCAGAAATAAAAGATTAATTTGTCGCTAGTTGTTTGTTTACAACAAAGAGTGTCGCTAAAATGATTAGGAGAAGTCTCCAGCTCAACTCGGAACAGAATGCGAGTTGAAAAATTGCTCGCGACGGACGTCTACACTAAAAGCTCGGTGACTGGCTCATTTCAATGTCAATCGAACTGGCACACAGGCTCAGACAGATCATCCAATCAGTTGCAGAAAAGCCTGGCGTCCGGTACCCTCCCACTGCCATCCAGTCCCAGAGACGACGAGCGTCCGTGGGCGGGACAAAAACCAGCTTGTATCCAATGACTCGTCTCCGTTCAGCGCATTGGGACAACCTACCCTGAACTCACTACCGTTTAAAGCACAGCGAAGCTGCGGGATGAATGAGAAGGGAGTCGTGTTGTAACCAGTAAGAAGAAGCTGATTCGGAGCAAAAGTTGAGCACGTTGTAGCGCATATTTAGTCAATGACATGTACACACAATGAAATTTACATTCATAAATTTCATCACTTATTCTTTGACATTTTAGGGGAAGCCGAGCTTCCCTTGCAGTCCGAGAGCAATCGCCACTGATTGAAACCTTGGCGGTGAGAGATTTGAGTACCCAGCGGCTGGGTGTTAGAGCCATGTCGTTACCTCTGCGTCCCGCGTCCTAGACGGCCCGTGGTGGTCGTCAAATAGTTCGTTGAATCTTTTCGATACAGCAGTGGATGCTATTTTCTTAATATTATGGTGCGAGCATGCGACTGCAACACACAAAACGCGGTTTAAACTGTTGTCGGAGATCGTGGCCGCCGCCATGATTCAATGTTGTTGACAGACGACAGGGCAAACAACGCAACGTGAATATCGCGAGAGTTTGCACCAATGTAAATGCTCTAAATTCATCTTTCCTTTTATTATTTATTATTTTGTCTGTGGTTTTATTGTTCTTGTTTTGATTGTAAAGCGTCCTTGAGTGTTTTGAAAGGCGCTTATAAATGAAATGTACTATTATTATTATTACACAAAAATGTAGAAGTTTTGAAAAAAATGCCGACCGTTAAGGTTTTTTTCCGAGATAGAAATTCTCGGTCGGTCGGGTTACCGGAAACACACTACTTTTTTTTCTACGCCTTATTACTGCTACCATAGCAGTGTTGTCCTGCGTTTCAAACACTATATACGATAGGAGTTCCAAATGAGGAATGTTCCAACGCTCTTTTCTCACTCAAGCCAATTCTGGACAACATGCTGGAGTGACGGCTCCAGAAAAAAAAAATCTCAGTCATGTGAACCACTATACGACTAATGACCCCAATCAATTCTGTCCCCCATACATTAAGTACAGTATAAGTAGTTTAAACTCTTTTGAATGACTTGGATTTCTGCATAAATTGGTTATAAATTAAAACTATAGATTGCCGTTCTACAAACCCACATCTGAACTTGAATAACATTAACTCTAGAGAGCCCTGTAGTTTTTTTGAAGAAAGCAGAACCATTTGTTATGAATGAATTTGCATGTTGTGCGGTTTTTATTGGACCTACCTGTTGACACCATCAATGCACCTGCCATCATTCAGACACGGCATGCTGGCACATTCATCGATGTTGATCTCACAGTCTTGGCCCTGGAAGCCGTCCGTACACTCACACGTGTACATGGCAACATAGTCTCGGCAGGTGGCGCCATTCTGGCAAGGCTGTACTTCGCACTCATCAATCTCTACTTCACAGTTAATACCTAAAGAGACGCCAGTGGGCCAAGATGAGAGATTGGAAACATACTTCATTTGTCTGAGCAGCACCACGTTAAACTACCGAAACAATATGTGTGTATACACACACACACACACACACACACACACACACACACACGTGTGGATTTCTGCAGGAAACTGTCTTCACCTGCACCAATGAACAATCAGCATACCTGTCGACTTGTACGTTTTCCCCGTATTTTATACGTTTTTTTATCATTTCAAATCATGTATGGCATATTACAACTTTTATACGGGGGAAAAAAAAATTGTGAACCGATCTCACAAAGACCATTTTGGCTCAAATCCAGATCGTCTCACCTGCTGGTAGCCAACGACAATGCCGTCGTCGATTGCTACTATTGTCACGGCAAACCAGCAATCCTCAATCGTATATTTTTTTCATTGCTGCGTACAGTCGGATTGATAAAGCATGATGTGCGCATGCGCGGTAAGCCGTTGTAAGGGTTTTTGTTGTTTTATAAGGGGAATCGTAATCATTTATAGGGGCAGGTATTAGCCGAGGTTGACAGGTGTGATTCAGGGTACGGACATAGAGAGGGTAACTTCCGACAAGTACTTGGGTGTTCTTCTCAACAATAAACTAGACTGGTCTACCAACACGGACTCTCTGATCAGGAAGGGTCAGAGGCGGCTCTTTCTGCTCAGAAAACTGAGGTCTTTTGGATTTCAGGGGTCACTCCTTAAGACCTTCTATGACTCTGTGGTGGCCTCAGCCATTCATTATGGCATAGTCTGCTGGTCAGGCAGCATCTGAGCCCGGGACAGAGAGAGATTGGACCGACTGGTCAGGAGGGCCAGCTCTGTCCTTGGCTGCTCCCTGGACACTCTGAAGGAGATGGGCAACAGGAGGATGCTAGCCAAACTAAAAGCTATTATGGGCAGATCCTCCCACCCCCTCCAGGCCACCCTGACAGCACTGGGCAGCTCCTTCAGCCAGAGACTGATACACCCGCACTGCAAGAAGGAGAGGTACCGCCGCTCGTTCCTTCCGACTGCTGTCAAGCTATTGAATAGACAGACCTGACCTGAAAACCTGGACTCACCCCCATTCACCCATTCTGAATACGCTTATATTTATATTTTATCATTTTTATTTACTTGTATAATTGTTGTTCTTCTACTTCTCCCTTTCATATTTTTTGCTGCTGTAAATTGGGAATGTCTCTATTGTGAGACAAATAAAGGTTTTCTTATCTTATCTTATATATGTATGATGGACAAAACACCGACAGAGGTCGGTTTTTCTTCCGTCAGTGTAATCGTCATTCACCAGGTCAAGTGCTGACAGACCTCTCAGACTGTCACTGATAGAAACACGCTCCGCCTGTTTCGTGTGTTTGTTTGCGGGGCTGAATACAAGCAGGGTTGCTTCCATTGACTATATAGGGAAACGCTTTGCGCTTCTTGTAAAGTAGGTGCAGGTACGCATGGACCAAAGAGCCGTGATCCACCAATGAACCGATAAGAAGGAGAAGAAAAAGAAGATGATGACGATGAGCATGTATAGACAGGAGTAGGTTCGAATTAGATTTTACTCTTGGCCACAATGCGGAGCGATATTGTAGTTAAGGATAGCCATTTTGAAAATTTAAATGAAAACCTTTGGGTGGTCAATATATTGCCAAATAGGTTTATGTAAAATGTTTGTGAAAGGTTTGTGTAGAGCTCTTTGGAAAGTCACCATGTGATGTAGATACACTGATGTGTAGTGCACTCGATTCACCATTTTAATCAAATGTGATTTTTCTTGTGTTGAACTGTATCATGTTTTATTTTATTTTTTGGGACTGACGGGCTGACGAAAGACGGACTTGTTGACAAGTGAAATTTACTGAGGAAAGTGTGGTTAAAATAACATGACTGACTGATGACACTTACAGTTTGGTTCAGCTTGAAAAAAATGACAGACTGACAATGACGGACGGGTGCCCAGGCCACTGACAGATGACGAATGATGGACTAAAAAATGTTGGTAAATTGCCCACTTCTCTCTAATTTATACATTTCAAGATTTGACTCAAGTAAACATGTTACATGCTTTGTTGAAAATAGTAGTTAAAAAGTGTGATTAATTAGTTAAAAGGGAGAGGTTGAGAGAGATAGATATGTGCATAGTTAAGTAATGTTCAACTCATGTTTTCCCTACCTTTGAAGCCTTCAGTACAATCACAACTGTAATTGTCCACTTCATCCGAACATGTACCGTTATTTTGACATGGTTGGGAGGCACATTCATTTATGTCCAAGTCACAGTGGAAGCCCTGAAATCCAGGCACACAGAAACACTGGTAGGCATTGACGCCATCTTTACAGATGGCGCCATTTTGACAGGGTGCAGACTCGCATTCGTTGATGTTTTCTTCACAGTTGGCCCCTTGGTATCCAGCATCACACTGACAATCATGTCCAACGTCAGGAATGTCTCGACAGGTTCCGCTATTGTGGCATGTTTCCTCTGAGCAAGTGGTGACATTCGATTCACAGTATTGGCCTCCAAATCCATGGGGACAGTGGCATGAGTAGGCATTGATTCTGTTGACACAGTATGACTTGATACCTTTGCAGGGGTTGCTTTCACACTCATCTACATCCTGTGTGCAGTTGAGGCCTGTGAAGCCATCCGGACAGTGGCATGTGAAATTGTCTGTTCCGGGACTGCTGGTGCAGTTGGTGCAAGGTGCCAAAATGCAAGCATCATACAGCTCATCGCAGTTTTTGCCCATGTACCACACGGGTCCTTTGGGGCAAAGGCACACGTAGTCACCCAGATGTTCAAGGCATGTGGCGCCATTGTTACAAGGTGATGAGAGACACTTGTCTGCTGCCGCTGTACACAGAAGACCTGCGGATGAAATGACACAAGAGCTAAAATTCGGATGCAATACAACGAAACAGAGAGGGACGCACAACGGAAAATACCGGTAGTTTCTCTGCCGAACAGAATTGGGGAATTGAGTGACTCGCTATTAAATCAGCTAAAACGGACAGGAATCAGTAGTATGATAGTAACATTGTAACTGGGGGCTGGATGTCGAAGGTTATGGATGTAACGCGAAACATCTGCCGGGTTACATAGGCTTGCTGGTCGTGTGAACATGAAAATATGTCACCAGCTGTGACATCACAAATGAAATCAATGTCTGAAGTTTCTCCACGGCACACTTAGGCATACAAAATTGCAATTTTGGTACTGTGCACTACATGAATATTGGCACTAGCGTTCACTTAGACCAGGGGTGTCCAAACTAAGGCCCGAAGACCATTTGCGACCCACCATCCATTTTTTTTGCGAGAACTAAAAATGACATTTAGCATGGCCCACAAGGTTAGGTGAAGGTGGGCAGCGTTTGAAGGTAAGTTGTCAGAAAAATAAGTGCCATTACTACAAATTAATCTGTTTTCAAACAGCAGAACTTTTCTCGATATTCGAAGATACAAATAAAGCATTTATGATGACAAGAAATAACGTATCTTCAAAACAGTGTCGTGAATAAAGACAATTCGATTTTAGAGGCAAAAATTGTTTCATCCACTTTGTGCTCTATTGCTGATTTAAGAAGACAGCACATGAATGATGTGCAAATAAGTGTTTGAAAAATGGTCACTTAACTACAATTTGTTTTTTGTTTTTTTGTGTTTTCGGAATGTGGAGATGGGATTCGGCTGCTGTTAAGTGCAGAGCGATATCTATTCTGTGACGGCTGTTGGTAACCCCAAAAATCATCAACCCTTTTCCTTAACGCCTTTAACAGAAAGCTGATGAAATTACCTAGACAATAAAAACAATATATTCTGGTAATTGATTTCTTGACTGACTTTAGCGTGTTTCAAAGAGTTGAAGAATTGAAAAGTGGCCCTTTCCTCCTTCCATTTTTCTAGATGCTACCCTCAAACGAAAACATTTGGACACCCCTGACTTAGACTGAATCAAAATGTTGCGCATGCATTATTTCACTCTAACCCAAGTGCAAACGAGCTCCGCAAAAAAATTTCAGAAGCACATTCCAGTTTAAGCATTTTTAATATTTACAACTACATGTAACAAGTGACTGATGGCATAGCTTTCCCTGTTGCAAGCACTTATTGGAACCGGAACAAAATGTTAAACTTTTCCCAAAATAACAATACAGTTTTGATTGACACAATAAGAGAAATATTAAAATAACAAAATATAAAACACTTATTATACTCTATTCAACATGATGTAAATCCTTTGTTTGTATCCTGTTGACTGAGAATTTCCCCGCCATGTTTTGATTATGAAGGAAGCCTTAAGTAAAAAGGGAAAATTTTATTTAGGGCAGCTGTAACCGACCACTCATTCATCATGCCACAGATCTAAGAGTACCATGCGGTTTTGTGAGAAAAAAAAAATTGGAAAGAATTTGTGTCTTCCAACTGCAGCCACACAAAAAGTTGCACTTCATAAAAAGCATATTGATCGTGTTATGTTTAGCAATGTGGTGTTATTTAGTCTATTTAATTATGACTGGACTCTGTCTTACCATCTGAAGTGTAAATAAAAAAAAGAAATGACAGGGAATATACTGCAATCTGTTTGCTTAAATTAATCCTGATTCATCCACCCATCCATTTTCAACACTGCTTATCCTAAAGAGGGTCACGGGAATTCCTGGAACCTATCCCAGCTGTCTTCCGGTAGTAGGCGGAGGACACCTTGAACCGGTTACCAGCCAATCGCAGGGCACACAGAGACAAATAACCATCCGCGCTCACACTCACACCTTGGGACAATTTAGAGTGTTTTATTAACCTGCCATGCATGTTTTTGGAATGTGGGAGGAAACCGGAGTACCCAGAGAAAACCCACTCCACACTGGGAGCCAGGAGCAATCCTGATTCATGTTTGCTACAAATGCCTTGCAATTCAGTAGACTAGAAGCTTTCACTAACAAAAACTGTAATTCTATCTCAATTGCGTCTCAACGCAAGGTTCTTTAGCTGCACTTTTACGGCACTTATATAAAAATGATAAATAACCAAACTAAATCTTCATTTCCATTCAATATACACCGTCACTCCCTTCACATGGGCACGTTGCATGCAGCAGTTGGAAATGTATATCCTCTTGTTGTCTGGTACTAGATAAGAAGAGACATTGAAGTTGCTTGACCAGTATGAGAGCGCAAGGCATCATATATGTGATCACAGCATGCAGGACATCAATCACAATTGCTAAAAGGATAACTTCGAAAGTAATGAAGAAACTGTAGCTTTGTGACAGCTTAAATGTCATCCATTGGCACACATACAGAAAAAATGGTTACATTCTCCAGATGCAAGGAAGCAAAAATTTCAGTCACAAAAAAACAAGCCCCGACGTACCATCGGAGTCAAGCACCTACATTCTCACAACTTTCAATGAGCAGTTTGAAAGCTGGGGATTTTACTGTAAGTGATTGTCTTAACTTTTGGTCAACTTCTCTCATAAGCTTTAGCTGCATTACCATGTGGCTTATGCAGGGCCTACCTGAAACCGTGACCTTTCGAGGTGCTTAGGAACCAATCGGGTAATGAAAGGAAAAAAAAGCCTTCCTTTCTTCTGGACTTAGGGTCAAGGCAGATGGTGTCAAAAAATAAACGTATTAGATGGCTAAAGATGGCAGCTGTCACTGTTATCTATGAAAGTTACACGCAGTGGCATTAACTTGTAACGCAAGGGGCATCAGCTTATTGTAGTCACTGTGCGCTGCATTTGGTTTACTGGCTCAAATGAGGTGTTATAAAGACATACTTTGCAGTCGGAAGTGCCGCATATTCTTTAAAATACTGTTGCTACTATTGAGGGCTGCGCATGAAGCGGTGGTAACTTGAATTGAGTTGCCAAGTGGCCGAATCAGAATGTTTACATTTCATTACAAAATGTCAATTCCAAAAAATGTTCTTTTACGAAATCCATTTCAGACAGCTCATGCAAAACGGCAGGATCGGACACAATGTATTTTCTTTCATCATTTACATGTGAAAACTGGCCATCATGATGGACGCCAATGATGACATCAGGTTAAACGCGCGAATAACAGTGAACAAAATCCTCCTCAATTCTTATTGCATTCATTTCATTTCTAGCATACGGACACAAAACAATTAACATGACGTACTCAAGTCAAATTCCTTTTGACTTACATGGCCAAATAAGAAAACCCGAGAGGTTTGTACAACTCAAAACCCACATAACTTGTTTGTGAGACCCTGACACTTTTCAAGCAGCTAACAAATGATGCTCTTTGGACTGAATGCAGTGAGTTGGGTTGCTCACCAGGACACAGACAACTCATTGGTGGGTTGGTGTGCAGTACAGGGTTCCAACTTGTTCACACCTACCCTGAATTCAATATGAATCATAATTTAAGCAGAGTGAAAAGTCATGGAAATACGTTTGACTAAACGCGCAGCTTGTCCACCTGCTACAAGCCAAACTATATATATGTACAAGTATGATTGGCCAAGTGGCCCAGGTGACGACACACATCTTTTATTTTAAAGTACAGTGATCCCTCGCTCTAACGCGGTTCACTTTCCGCAGCTTCGCTATTTCACGGATTTTTTTAGTGCATTTTGTAAAAATGCTTTTAAACGGTGAATTGCGTTCTGCATCCTGATTGGCTAAGACACTGACCGACGTGAACAGTCTCCGCGCCTCGTCTCTGTACAGCTTGGCAAATTTAACTTTGCAAAATTTGGTCTTTGGTTTCATTGTATCGTGGCGGATGCTGGTCTGTCAAGGAGGGGAAGCTCGATTTCGGACTACATGATAAAATGTATCCGTTTATTTATACGTGAATTCTACTCCTGTTCCTTTTCAAGAAAATGAAAAGGATGCCTTCACCATAAGATCGGTGATTGAATCATTTCGCTGTCAATCAAAAAGAGATTCAGACTCAGACAGATCATCCAATCATCATGAAGAAAAGCTGAGCTTCTGCACGCCCACTGTTCATCGACTCCCAGAGACACTGAGCGTCCAATGGGCGGGACAAAACCAGCATTCATCCAATGACTCAACTCAACTCAACTCAACTGTATTTATAGAGCACTTTCGAACAGCCATCGCTGCATACAAAGTGCTGTACATGGAGCTCGTCTCGTTCCAATGCATTGGGACAACCTAACCTGAACTCTCTAGACGCTCAGCATCCACACAGTTTAAAGCACAGTGAAGGTGTGGGAATGAATGAGAAGAGAGTCGCGTCGTAACCAGTAATAAGAAGCTGATTCGAACAAAAGTTGAGCGCGATGGAGCGCATATTTAGTCAATGACATGTCCACACAATTGTACGTACACACATATAATGTATTTGATCACTTACTTTTTGACATTTTAGGGGAAGCTGACATTCCCTTGCAGTCTTAGAGAAATCGCCTCTGCATTGTATACATAGATCAGTATTGTATAATAACTGTAAAAAATAAAGCTGACTATAAAGTACCAAGTACAACTTTATTGTCAAATTTGATGTGAAACATACAGCACATTTGAAATTCCGTTCCTCTCACATTTTTTTGCTTTTTTTCAAATAAATCCTACTTCACGGATTTCACTTTCTTTTTGGAACATAACCCCCACGATAAATGAGGCATTACTGTCCTGTAAAGAAGCACTAAACATGATGTGGAATTTTAATATTTTGCTAATGAATGTTTTCTGCTTGAAACAACATGAAACAGAAAATTAAAGTAAAAACCTAGTGAGGAGGCAAAAACCTTTTTTCATCAAATGCCATCATGTGAGAGTTGTGCATACCTGTTTGATTCCACCTTGCAAGCGAGAAAATGATGTTGAAGAAAATGGTATCGACAGTGAACTTCAATCATTATGTAATAGTGTGGTTTCAATTTCAAATCGACACCAGTCAGTGTCAAATCCAGCATGTGACACCCCATTTTAACAACGTACCAGTGTTAAATCTGAGACTCCACAGTCCATTTTATTTCAGACTGGTGTTAAATTCAACACCCACAGTTTTTAACAGTATCCTCAATCTTTTAACACTGGTCAATTTGCAGTATAGTTAGATTTTTTTTCTATATTACGCTCGTTTCAAATGCTTTGTTAGGATCCAGAAAAACACAAAGAGCAATTTTCTTCCTATATACTGCAGATGAGACGTAGTTGGCCAGTTGCAACAAAACATGTTCAGTGGGATGTTGCTTACGAAAACCACATTGGTGAGCGTACAGAATGTTAATCATAGCTAGGTGCTTGTGTTAGTCTGACATTTATAGATCAGTTTCTCCAGGATCTTACTTTACAGAGCAAAATTTATTTTGGACGGTAATGACCAAAGACGTTTGGATAAGCGGTTTTAAGTGTGACCATAGCAATTTCGAGTTATTGACGGACTTTCCCAAATGGGAAAGCTGAAGAGTAATGTAATGTAATGTAAGGGACAAATGACATAATCTATACTTTCGTTGATGACATTTGATACCATCATTAAGTTCTTGACCTGGCGCCCCAAAAATCCTAACAATGGTCTGTAGAAAAATGAAGAACTACAGATCCTTTCCTGAATGCATTGACAGCCTGCTAGAGGATGATTTGTGCAAATTTGGTAGAAACAGACAGTTTACTGGACTGTTTAAAATTCCCGTTTGTGCACTTTCTGATGAAAAATGTGAGCATAAGGGGATTATGTGATTTGTTTCACAGTTCCAAAGCCTGCTTTTTTAAATGATTACAACTTTGCAGGTTTAAATCTCATCTTAGGCCCTCCTGTGCTGTGTGGAGTGTGCATGTTCACCACGTGCTTGTGTGGGATTTCTCCAGGTACTCTGGCTTCCTTGCATGTTTCATAAACAAGTGTGTTACATTAATCAAAAACTCTAACTTGTCCGTCGGTGTGAAATTAACTGTGAATTGTTTGTTTGTTTGTATTGTATGGTATCTGCCTGCAATCAACTGGCCACCAATCCGGACGGGGTATATACAGCCAATCGGCCATTGTCAGATGGGGTCGATTCCAGTTTACCCGTGGGCCTTATGAGGACAAGCATTATAGAAAACCGATGAATTGATGAAAGGATAAAGACAGGCTGCAGACAACACCACTTAGACACCACCCCCTTACCTAGCAGGTGTTCAAACTCAATGAATAGTGATACATACCGGTAGTTTGTTTTCGAGTCACTCTGGAAAGTGCTTAATGGTACTTGATATAACTGCAAACCATTCATCACACCCCCCCAAAAAAAACAGAATAAAATGACATCATTCTGTATCTTCCAATAAACACATACTTTGATGATTTGCCACTGCATCTCCCCACAATCCCTATTACGTTCTTTATCTGACGCACCGCCTCACATCAGATCCTCCCCTGCACTTCTCATGCAGGGATCCATCTCACGTCGCACGGCTCCTAAATTAAGTTTGAACCCAAGTGCTGCGCAGGAATGTGTGGGGCTGCAAAATTTCACGAGTGAACTGAATGCCACCTTGTGTGTTAATTATCTAATTTTGAGGGTGTCAAATTGTTTACGGTTCTTCCCTTTTATCTCAGCTTGAGGCTTCAAAGATGTGTCATTTCCTTTGCCTTGCATCATTTCTTCACGTATTCATGAGCCGCCTCTGAACTGCTGGGAAATACGCATCTTTAAATCATGCTACAGACCACCCTGTACACCTGTACAAAAGAAATTCTTTGCAGTAACATCGACTTTCAACTGCTCCACTTGTAATGTCATTGATCTCTAAATAGGGGAGAGCTGACAGTGGCTCCTCATTCTACACCCCGCCATCCAGACCCCATCAACAGCTCACACATTCCAAGGAGATGATAACAGCACCTCCTAAACATAGCCCAACCCCCAGAATCACAGAACACGCTGTAGATCATGGTTACGGTGAGACAAGCTTGATCCGTGGCACTGACCGGTACCACTCTATCAGCACAGTGATAAAACAGAGCACAGCTGGTCACTGCGAAGCAGGCACAAGACGTTTGGCGACTGACACTGTCCAGACTACACTTTGCTAGCGATTTACACTGACCGCGGATCACTACCCACTGCTATGTAGAATGGAAATGTTTCTCCACTTTGGGAGTATTTCCTAGTTACCCAAATATAGTCTGTGTGTGTGTGTGTGTGTGTGTGTGTGTGTGTGTGTGTGTGTGTGTGTGTGTGTGTGTGTGTGTGTGTGTGTGTGTGTGTGTGTGTGTGTGTGTGTGTGTGTGTGTGTGTGTGTGTGTGTGTGTGTGTGTGTGTGTGTGTGTAGATGTGTGTGTGTAGATAGATAGTGTGTGTGTGTGATGTGTGTGTAGATAGATAGATAGATAGATAGATAGATAGATAGATAGATAGATAGATAGATAGATAGATAGATAGATAGATAGATAGATAGATAGATAGATAGATAGATAGATAGATAGATAGATAGATAGATAAGTGGCCCGGTGGTTGAGTGGTAAAAACATGCATGGCAGGTTAATGAAATACTGTAAATTGTCCCTAGGTGTGAGTGTGAGCGTGGATGGTTGTTCGTCTGTGTGTGCCCTGCGATTGGCTGGCAACCGGTTCAGGGTGTCACCTGCTGACTGCACAAAGACAGCTGGGATAGGCTAAAGCACCCCGCGCGAACCTTGTCACTTTGACTTTTGGTCCCTTAATTTATTACCGACTGTGCTGACTTGATTTGGTTGTGAAGCTGTGATTCTGAAAGTCTGCACAAAAAGCAGTTTGTTCACTTCAATTCAACTCCATTGTGGTGGCGTTTCAGACAAAAAAGTTGTGTTTATGTCCCACTATTTATGGACCTCACTATAGCTTTGCACATCCACATGCATTCCTCTGAGCATTTGTCAGACCAAGCGGCAGAGGAAACAGTGGTGCTGTGACTCACAGAGAGGGGGAAGCCCCCAGCCAACAAGTTGAGCCCTGAGCCATTTTATTCACCATCAGACGCTGGCAGGTCCTCTGGGTTCAGCTTTGTGCTCCAAAGTCGCCCCAGCAGGTGGCTGCTTTGCTTTATACAAAAATGCCCAAATCCTCTGAATCAGTCACGGTTACACATTGAGTCAGACAGTGGCATGCATGCTTTTGTTCCTTGTGTAAACTGCACAGTCTATGTAATTCCAGATCTAATCTTTGTGTCAAATTCAAATAAAGCGCAAGTGGCAACATACAGTGAATTCACCTCCACAGCATTGTCAGTCTTACATACCTGTATTTGGAAAAATAGCAATCATTTTTGACACTGTTGCTGTTCGTCTGTTCACTCTCTTAGCATTGGATAGATTTGTATAAACATTCTCCTCGGATCCCCTGGTATCTCGTTTTTTGATATTTTTTGTTCAGAACATTTGACTTGGATTAGTCAGAGTTTTATGCAGAAAGGATGTAATGCGCCTGTGCTTGACTGAGTCATCTGCTGATGACAGCCATAAGAGGTCCAAAGAGAAGGGGAGGTTTGTGCTTTAAAGCATCTTTCGTCAAGGAACGTAATAATGCAGGGTTTTTTTTCTTTTTTATCACGTATGTCCTGGCAAATTTTTTTCAGTTGTGTTGGTTGTTTTCACGCTATTTGTTAACATAATCGAAGACATTTCGAGGGTTTATTCTTCTTTAATTTCTTCGTTGCTGGGGGTGCCAGGTCACTAGCCATGCGCCTTAATTCCCATCACCACCTCCCCCCGTCGCCCCCGTCCCCTTTTTAACACAGACCCCCCCCCCCCAAAAAAGTGCAGCAGTGCAGCCGAACGCTCAGCTCGTTACCATGGTGATCTTGAACAATGCCACCCAGCTCCCTGCCTTCGATTCGCCACCGTTTAAATGAGCTTCAGACGCTGCACACAAATGAGGGTCACGGGGAAAATGGGTCAGCGTGGTATTCAAAGGTGGAGGGGTCGCCCGGCAAAGTCCCACAGCCAACCCCCGCACACACTGGTTGGGGTAGCCCAGGGGAAAATATTGCTAATTAGAACTTTTTTTAGAAATATTGCTAATTAGAACTTTTATTCGTCACGGATTTCGGCGCCGTTACTATTTTGTTCAGACACGAATCAAAACGAAATGTTTTAACGACAGTGTAGTTGTGATGCTGGAGTGGGCTGTACGCAAGTGCATCAATGACAACAGTGAGGCTTGAACACCTTTGGATTTCTGATAGTGTAACGTATCTTTGAGTAAAATGTACCAAGTATCATTTACGAAGCAACCGAGAATGACTACATTGTTTTCGCGCTTGGATGGAAATGAACAATTCGGAAAGAAAAAAAAGTACACGTGACAGCCTTACCCAGTTTGAACATCATCATGGTGATCAGCAGTGTCCTCTGATGTCTGGACCAAACTTTTCCTAACTCCATGGCAATGCAGGCCGCCGAAGTTTCCAGTCAGTGTCGCACTACGCTGTCACTCCTCAGGTTCTCCATCCAGCACACTGCAGCGCTCCATCCGTGCTGCTCAAAGCAAGCTGAGAGTGAGGACCACTCCTTCCATATCCGACCACCTTGGGAACTGGTGTCTGTTTTGTGTTGTACTGTATTTGCTTGCGCTAGTGGCATGTGTGCACGAGTGGTCTCTCTGGGGAAAAAACGGGGACAGAGTAAATCAGAATAATCACCCCAGCAGAGAATGGCTGAAGGAAAACATGAAATGGCTCTCGGGACTGAACTCCACCCACTGCGTGAGGATTCAATCAACACAAAACTCGCCCTCCGCTATTGTTTGGACGTGTTGTCCGTCTTCAGATTGAATTCGGCTTTTTACCTCTTTGCGATACAGAACATGAAATGTATGAACAAATCATATACAGCCTGCGTCCAAATTTATTTGTATTCCCTTATGCGCAGATACAAATGATATATCAAGTTGTGCCGATCCCAAGCACTCACAATCTAATTAATTGAGTAACTGTTTTACAACGTAAATTGAGGCATGGCAACATGAAGTTGGTCAATGTATAGGACGCATGAAACGTTATTTTTCCAAATCCATCACTTCTCAGGAAACCAAGAAAATGGCATGTTGGTTGAGCCATTAACTTTGCATAGAGCAGAGGTCACCAAACTTTTTGAAGATGACAGCTGCTTCTTGGGTACTGAGTAATGCAAATATTACTCAAATTACCTACTAAAGTTATTATTACGTGTTTTAATTAAATGTTAGTCACTTAAAAGAACACTGAACATGTTCATGATTTTTCACAATAATTAGCAAACATTGAAATATCAATCTTGACACTTTATTACTATAAATCTCTACCAAAGCTCACATTTTCGAATGATCACTTTTCCAATATTGCTAGGAAATCACAATACCCTTCGGACACCACGTTGGTGACCCCTGATATAAGCTAAAGCCATTTCCGACACTTTATAGTGGTCAACAATTAGAAATAACATACACATGCCGGCACTGACCAGTACCGTTGATTTGTGAAAAAATATTGAATTGACCAAAATTTGACAGAGCGTACAAGGCTTCAGTCCGCTGCCAGCGCTGTTTTTGTAATATTGAGTAACCTTCTTTTTGTATGATCAAAGCATTGTACTTTCCAACTTGTAAACCATCCATTGCCTTTGCCTTTCAGGGTCGCAGGGATACTTTCAAAAAAGTCCAACATAAATGTCCTTTTAAATAATATATAATATTTTCCAAGGATCACGCTGTTTTCCTCACGGATGTCAGTTGCACTCCTGGCAGCCTTCTGAGGTGATGTGTGCTCACTGATGTCTACTGACATGTTTGTTCTGGTGCGGCAGATCCCACAGGACCTGGGCCAGGAGCCCAGTTCAATATTATCACTGTAAGAGTGTGAATCTTAGATCAATGGATCATTGCTCCATAGTGCACATCAACCCCCCCCCACCCCCCTACCCGCTTTAGAAGAGGGTGGAGGGATTTATTTGGTGGAACCAACTGCGGCACCCGCTCACTCCTACCCCCAACCCCAGATTTTAAGCCCAGCATTAGACTTAACTCCACCCTGCCGCGTTTCACGACAACAAAAAAACTTAATTAAACATCAAGAGAGAAGCAGGCGTTTGGGAAAGAGACGGACGGGCATGCCCACTTCAGCGCCTTCAACAAGTGGCATTTCAGATAGTGGGGTCACAGCAGTTCCACATTCCTGAGAGAAAGGCTGCCCCATTCTACGAGGCTGTTGCACAATAGAGAAATAGGCCGGCTGACATGTTGTCTCAGCCAGGTTGGCTTTCAGCAGAGCAGGCCTGAGGAGCTTGATTAGGACAATGCTGACATACAAACGTGTTAAACAGACTCAATTCTATTCATTTAAAATGTGATGGTGTGTTTTTTTTTCCATCACTCTCTCATGGTATATCTTTTACAGTCAGAACAGTCATTGTGGATTTCTCAGAACATTGAAAAAAATATCAGATTAGTTTCATTTTATGATATACAGTAACTCCATATCATTGGGGCAAAAATGAGCTTGTGAAAGGTTAATGTCAACAGAGGTCAAATAAGTAGTTTTCTCCCAAATACGAATTTAAGCCATCTTCAAATTACGGCATATGTTTTATTTCAAAGCAATTAAACTATATACTGCACGATTCAGCTCAGCTGAGGTCAATGTGTGTGGCCATACCCAAATCCCTGTTTTTCCCCCACTTTATGTTCATTATTTTGGATTTATTTCATTCATGAATAATACCACCAATGAAGTGTACTGCCGATCCGTCAAAGGATTAGTCGATATTAAATAAATTGCAACACTCGATGAAGACTCAAATTTCAGATTGGGTTTTTGTATTTAATCCACAGTGTATTTGTTTTCATCCTGTTGATTGAAATTGGATTGTAAATGTTACCTTTGTTTCACTTTTGGACCCTGCCTTCTTTGGTTTAAATGGTCTCCACCCTCACATTTCTTTTGCGCTAAGTGGACAATTTACGAGCTTACCATGAGCACAGCGCGATGACGTTCACGTGAATGAATGTCCTATTCTTCGAGGTGTACTTGTGGTCATTAATCCCGCATCACAAAAGAGTACGTTTGCTTTGCCAAGAGAACTGACGCAGTCCCAAACTGTGACTCCAACTGACCACACAGGATGGGGGAATTCATTTTTTTCTGAAGCTTGAAAAAAGTTGACTTTAAGAAGAGTAGCTTTCTGATTTAGGGCAGTAACTATATCTTTGTCAAAATAATGCATAAAATGGGGTTATTTCCTGTAACATATATCGGGCCAGTGACCTGTCTCATTTGATTGGCAGCCAACAGAAACCCATACGTGGACTGACCAACAGCGCTCCATTGAGCTATATTGTGACCCGTTAACCACTTAACTCAGAGAAATCTTGTTTAGCCAACAAGTTTGAAAGCGGGTGAGGACTCCACTGCGCCGTCTCTCTCCATATATCCATTATCTGAACCGCTTATCATCAACTGAGTCGCCGGTGTGCTGGAGCCTATCCCAGCTGTCATCAAGTAGTAGGCGGGGGACACACTGAACTGGTTGCCAACCAATCGCAGGGCACACATAGTCGAACAACCATTTGCGCTCACAATTGCACCGAAGGACACTATAGAGTGCCCAATCATACCTGTCATGCTTGTTTATGAATGTACTTGTAATCCGATTACATGTTTTTGTCAGTAACTGTAACAGAACAAACTACAGCTACATTTTTTAGTATCCTGAATACGTAATGCTGGAACATGTATTCTGTTACTCCCCAAGCCTGTGTACAGAGCCACAAAGAAACACAGCGGCATACAAAGTTTTGTACATAAATTAAAAGAGTTTTATATTATACTATGTTTGCTGTGCATGTAATTCAGAATCCCCAAATCAATAGGCAAACTCACTCTAACGTATGATAGTGCAGTTGGATTAGGTCAGACCACCCTGGTTGTAAAGGAGTCAAACAAAAGGGGTTTATCTCTCCGCCATAAGGGAGTCCACCACCATCACAACGGCTTGTCTAAGTCGCCATACACGTTTGAGACGCTATTAACGTAAGTGAATATGTCCATGTTTTTGGAGGACACACGGGGCATGACTCCACATGTACTTAAAACTAACCATCAAATTATTTTACAGGAGGAAAAAAAATCGCTGTGTACTTCTGCTGAGATTGGCTGCTCTTCACTTCCCAGCATGCACCGCGGCATCTAATGCTGAACCTTTTCTGTAATGAGGAGGTTGATTATTATCATTGAAGTGTGTTTATGTTACTCATAGTTCATTGAAACTGTGTCTTAATGATCAATGTGCTATTCCAGGTGGGTATAGTAAAACCCTCCTTCATGTTGAAGCCTGCAATCAAACCAACCGAAGCTGACAGTATGTTGATGCTCTTCTCTCTAATGGAGCTTCACCAGCGGAAGTGCTACAAAACAATGTTTGTCATCTAGTGGTAAAAGTGACATTACAACTTAAAACTGATATGGGAGCAAGCAGTTTTTAAATGTTTCGAAATCAATCAAGGGGTCACTCAGGAGTTGCCCACCCTTGGCGTAAGTGGATGTCAATTCATCTTCCTTATTTACAGCTCCAATGTAGGACAACAATTTGCGATGAGGAAGGGAGATAATTTATACATCTCCATTTCCATCCAAATTTTAAATGAGATGAGAAGAAAAACCTTGAGCAATCTTTTGAAGATGAGAAGAATGAATTCAACAACAACACTCATAGACAACAATAACAACAAGAAACATTTCTAGAAGAAGTCGCTGATGGTGATGGTGGTCCACTCGCCTGACTTGTGAGCGGGCACCGTGGGATTGGTTCCCACTCATTGACGGTGTGGATCTGGGTGTGAATGGTTGTGCGACTGACTGCCGACCAGTTCATTGTGTAGTCCGCCTTCCGCCCCAAGTCAGCTGGGATAGGCTCCAGCAACCCCCGTGACACCGTTCACTGAACACTGTTACAGTGTTCAGGATAAGCAGTGTTGAAAATGGTTGGATGGATGGATTCCTACAAGATGATCTCTGCTACATGTTATTCGACAAACCTGAAATTGAAAAATAATTCTTTGAAAATTGGCAAGGTCCACCCTGTAGTAAATTAGGAACTTTTGCCCCTACAAAATGGACTATGCTGCACTGTGATTGGCTGGAAACCAATTAAGGGTAGAACCCGCCCTACTGTCTGAAGACGGCTGGGATAGATCCCAGCACACCTGTGACGCTTGTGAGGATAAGCAGCTCGGATAATGGTTAGATGGATGGATGGATGGCTACATTATAATACTTCAGACCTTCTGAGATAGGTCAAACATATTCACTTTTTACTCATTTTCATTCGGTAATGTGCGGTCAAAGGTTTCTAATGTTCGGATAAATTATGTCTCGGCTCAATAAAGGTTGGGAAAATCTGTTGTATATGGTACCAAAGAATCGCTTTGAACTGAATTCTTTTTCAGTGTCCAGACATGTAGTGTACTTCATTGGAGGTCTTTTCTAAATTGTGTAACTGGCTCGTCATGGGGAACTAACGCTAATCTATCTATTGAATGGTAATTGTGTTTTATGGCCACCTTTTACTGCCCGCTGAATTGTGTCGTTTCGCAACTGTCTGAGAAGTTTGAGTATTCTGTCTGTTTTTTTAACATGGGCAAAACAATAAATAAATAGGGATATTTAAGTTTACCAGTTGACTCATGTCTTTCGTGAGTTTTACAACAAATAACTACGATTTTTAGAAAGGGACGTCTATCAAATCTGTTTAGTCGTCAGGAAACCTCTTAACCAGCATTCCCCTAGCCTGAACATTTAATTTATGACTTTCCTTTTTTAAAAGTTTTTGAAAAGGGAGTTGCTTTGGGTGCTCAATCCCAACATTTCCTTTCATTTACTAATCTCTTCCCAATGTTCACACAAACATATGCACCCACACTCTTCCCTCCCCTCCACATCTTCACATTCATTCCTGTCTGGCCCTTCAACAACAATGACTTTTCAAAAGACCTCCAATTGCCTTGTGACCCCTAAAGTTCCTCATGACCCCTTCTTAGAAAAAAAAACTACCAACATAGAATGCCTCCAGTGCGTGAATGGTGGGCACAACACCGTCATGTATAAACAATAACAAAATAAAGAATACTTTACATAAAAAGGTACACTACAGCTCCTACTAATAGTATTCTTCCAGCTAGTAGTGTATTACAATCACAAAAACAAAAACAAAAAGAATGAACATTATTTATGATGGTTATTATGATTATTATGATCCCTGCGCCTCTGAAATGGAAAAGGGTTTTAAAAAAATGGATGGATGTTTGGTTGGAAGTTGCAACTAAAAGTCGAGTGCTGACAGGGAAATACGGACCATTCTCATCGTTTGCATATTGGACCACATCTAGTTTGCAGTTTAGTATCTGAAATGCTAAAACTGCATTGAGTTGACATTTGAACACACATATACTATTTGACAATTCTCAAGGAAGGTTGAACAGGATACATTGTGGTTTGTGTGAGGGACTTTGAGAAGAAAGCGTTTTGAATACAGATGCTTCAGACCATGAGCAAATCATGAAACACCTTGCGTGAACGACAACTCCTCATATTCAAATACCCATCACGGAATCATCTTCAATATCACAGGGAATTGGTCACCTGTAGTTCAAGCCACTCTAGTACTGGGAATTCCATTCAGCAAAGTACGCTTACCGAATGTTGTGGGTTACATTAATGCAGCTGAAACAAAATGTCACAATTACTCTCACTCTGCATTACAGCCGCTAAAATGCATTGTGGGTGATTGCTGAGTAATTAAATAATTCGAGCAATCTCTTGATGCAACATGACCGTTAGAGGTTGTTTTTCCACACAGTTAGATTCTTCGCGTTTGACACAACAACATTAGAATAAAATGAATTTAATTGTCGTCCGATAATGCTATGACAATATGGCAAAAAAATGCAATATTATAAAAATACTGTAATTTGATTAAGCAAGCTGTTAAAGCTCACATATTCTGAATGAGATGCGGTGGAATTTTGCATTTTTGTTGTAGAAAATATTCGTGCAAAGTACATGATCACACAATATTCCATTATTTGTTACAGCAGATAAATGTATCAATTTTTCTTATGCAGGGCATGTTGCCCAGCAAAGCATCTACCTGGGTCACAATATTTTATATGGAAGCTAAGCAGGCAAACAAACTCAATACTTTGAGCAAGAACAAAAATGGGGCAACATACAAACAGCAACTCGAACAAGAGAACACAGACACAGGTGTGTACAACATGATGGCTCAGACAGAGGAAATCGGGTCAGCAATTAAAAACAGGACAAGGCTGAGATAACGTCAAAGCCACAAAACTGTAAACTCAATCACACGAGTCCAAACAGAAGCTGAAAAATCAACAGCCCGAAACGAGCCTGAGACATCCTGCGCAAATCTGTGTTAAAGCGCTGACTTGACAGCTGAAGCCATGATAAGAGAATGTGATGACTTACAGTACTCCAGTTCCACTTCCTCCATGAAGGAATTAGTGTGGATAGTGGGAGTCCCAGTAAGAGGATTCTGGCCTGTTCAAGCATCTTACAGTGAAGCGGCACAGGACACCTGATCCCTGAGATTTCTCATTCAAAATGATGTTTCCTTGCTGTGGTTCTCCTGAACAAATCTCTTTTGTGACTTGACTAATTGCCCTAGCTGTCGCTAATACCTGATTAGCACAATAAAGTGATTTAGATGCCAACTGGGGCCTTTCTCACTGGCTGTGTATCTGTCTGCCTCCATGAGAGCCTTTGCTTTCTTCTGCCTGCTCAACAAGTGTCGGAAACAAAGTGAGCAGCAGACTTTGCTGTTGCTCTTTTTTTTTTTTTTTATCACAAGTACGTGTATAGCTAATGCTCATTACTTACTTCATGCAGACAAGCAGCTGCTTTCTTATCCAGTCATAGTTTCTCTCTCTGTATGTTTAAAGAGATTGTCGGACCTCAATCTGTCGTCCTGTACCCTGGCCTCCTGTTCAGTGTAATCTTGATGAAGGGTTAATAAACCAGAGAGCCTCGGCAGTGCCCCAAAGAAGGCCCCCGTGACCTTCAAAAACATCCTGTGTTAACCCTTCATCGCCTCCATCAAAACATTTCAAACCTGGCCTGAAGGATGCCCACTCAAATTCTCAGGTAATGAAAGGGATTTGAGCAGAGCTCTAAAGGATCAAAGCAAACTTCCCCAAGTAATATTTGGAGAGTAAATCTAATAGTAAAACAAGGCATTCCACTGAGCCTTTCAGATTGTGTCTGTCTGTCAGATTAACTCTGCCATTACGACAGAGAATTCACAGCAGGGGACAGAAGGCGGACCAGACAGAGAAATGTTTTGCTGTTCTGGCAGAGCAATCCTAACATATTACACAAATATGCCTTTTTCTTTCTGAAAGTACCTCAGTATCATCGACCTGCATATAATGCATTTGGGAACTAGTGTGCCTTTGCAGCTGTAAACCAAATGCAGTTCATCAATCGTTTTATGTATGAATAACTGCTAAGGTACGAGAAAAATATAAGTATGAGAATGTCAACAGTCTGTTAGTACAACACATGGGTCCAGACTCTAATGATATTCTATTATGGTTTCTACAGTTTTTCAAAATGTTAACATTAACTGTGGTGCTCCTAACAACACATTTATCTTGAAAAGGCAAAGTCAACCGCAAATTATTTTTCACAATAATACGTTCTATGCGCCTTCACTAGTGTAGACACCGCATTCTGATTGATATTGCGTTTGTGGAACATGAGTTAAGCAGCTAAATCCACCCGATTTTAGCACTATCAGGGGGCGGACATTTTGATATTTTCTGTCCACTGAAAATGACATCACAGCTGCGTCTTATAGCTTGGAGTTCAAGTTCAAGTCAAGTTTATTGTCAAATGTGCTACATGTGCAACATACAGCACAGATGAAATTTATTTCCTGCGGGTGCGGTTGACCTCCTCTTTAACTACAAACTGCAGAGACCTCATAATATCACAGCATGTGAGCAACATAGAACTGAATTACAGACTATAACTTTGGTTAATGCAGTGCCCCCGGGAGGGCGCAAGACTCCGTCAAGGGGGGCGCATTTGACCATCCGCGAACATGCTTTTTTTTTTTTAACTGTCCGAGAATACAGTGCAGTTGCACCTCCACTACATTAGGGGGCAGTGGCGCTCTCATTGGCAGAGTGTGCGCAGGCAGCATTTGAAGGGCAGGAATATGACGAAGGGTATGTCGCGCTTGGCTTTACTCTAGTGACTACGGTGGGAGACGAGGGAAGACTGATGTGCTTACTGTGTCTAAAAATGTTGGCAGCGGACAGCATGAAGCCAAATAAATTAAGGCGTCACTTAAATACATTGCACCCCAATCACACTGATCAACCGCTTGAATTTTCTTAGCGAAAACGTGCCAAATATTGCCAACAATTATACCGCTTTGTGAGTGCTACTTCAGTAAATTAAAATACACGTCCCAGCTACACATTGAGCAGGAGTTGAGAGTTGCTGTGTCCTGCTTCAAACCTCGCTTCGAAAAGCGTTGCTCATTGTAGCCATTAATCTAGACATCATCTTTGATTTGAAAAAAAAATCAGCACAAATGATTTTATATATTTTTGTTTTGTAGGTTAACGGTTTTTAATATTGTGCTCCTGAGTTAATGTTGGTAATCAGTTTAAATGCATTATTATGTATTGATTTTATGTCATTTTATTTTTCTGTATCGTATGGTTTGACATGGTCAGTCAAAAAATGTTTCCAGTTTAATTAAGGATTTAATTTTATTTTTGGATTTCAGATTCACTTTACATCTTTTCTGTTACATTTAATAAAGCTATTCTTTGTTGTAAATTGGTCCATATTTCTTTTTTTTATTCTCTTAAATGTTAATAAGGATACAGTGGTATGCAGAAGTGTACTGTACTTGTAACAATTTTATAGACAAATGATACTATTCATGGGGGGGCGGCGAGATATTCTCTTCTTCTGGGGGGGGGGCATGAGTTTGGAGGTACTAAAATGGCATAGTTGTGCCACAGTTGTCTCATGTATGCTTCAGATTGGAAAAGGTGTTGCCTTTAATTCACTTTTGACACCCCTACACACACACACACACACACACACAAACACGTGTCAAACAAAGGTTCCAAATGACTCCCCTTTCAAGCACACGGGTCACCTGTCCTCAGACAAGCTTTCTGAGGCCTCCCTTCGCACTGGCTCCAATGCAGTAATCCACTTCTCGAGGGCACCGTGGATTAGACGTTTTCACCAATGCTGTAACTCGCCTAAATCACCAACAGGTGGCAACATTGCTGCAACAATATTTGTGACGTTCACAGGCGTACGCAAACAGGGGGAATTCTGATGTGCCTTTACCTTTGTCAAAGCAGTGATCGGGTCCAAAACCTCACAGCACGGTTTGACTGAACTAAGAAAAAAGTAATTCATTGTAAGCGTCCTTGGCTCTAGTGTAATCCTTATTTGTAGTAGTAGTCATAATAGTAGTACAGTAGTAATATAAACCAGAGACTGCCTTTCTGGTTTACATTACTTAACTGGTCATCAAATCAATAGTATTGTCAAAAATTTTAATCAGCAATGGCTTTCTTTCAACCTTCTGAACTAGACTACATTTTGATTCCAGTGTAATGCTAGTAACTCCTTTACATGGTATACAGCACTTAAATCAATGATCCTGCTGATAAGGACGAAGTGCATTTAGCTGGACTTGTTTATCAAATTTGTCTTGAGCTTGAGGGAACAAAAGTCAACCAAAATGAGAAAAGTATATTCAAAACGAGTAGCAACAGAGGGACAATAGCTATGGATTGTGATTCATATTTCTAAAATACGGTACTCTTGATATTTACTGGGGTTACAGGGACCAAGCTCTCTCGATATTGCATGGCGTAAATGTGTTGTCTGCCTGATTTTTTTTTTAATAACTGCCAATGTTTATAGTTTAAATTTGGTGGACCAATTGCCTAACAGAGATTATTACATAACATTACTTTCAATCCAGGGCATTGATGACCATGCATTATTTTTTCTGCTTTTATTTTGCCAGTTGCTGAAAATTATGTCACAGTTTTCACAGTGATTGGTCATCACCTGAGCCCTGAGCAACTTTAATGTCATTTTCAGTCGACAGCATGTGGCAAAATTGCCGCACCCGAGATGTATGAATACGGGTGGATGTTGCTGCTTAATTCGTATTCCACAAACAAAATGTTAATCCGAATACTGTGTTTAGAATAGTGGGGCTGCATAAAACGTATTCTTGTAAAGAAAATGTTTTGACTTGACTTGCCCAAGGAAAGCCTATATGTTGTAAGTGGAAAGGCATTTTATTACTTATTGTCAGAGGTTTTGAAAATGTTTTTGAATTCTTTGGATGTTAGATTCAGCTCCATACTTTGAAGGCTGGAGCCCTCCGCCTCACATGCACAGCAGGTAACATTCCAGGAGGCGGACAGTGCCTTACAGCCGATTAAATAATATTAGTTTTGTCAGAAGTGTTTTATTCTTATTTTTCAGAGAGAGAAAGAGAATCGCTTACAGGGATTTGAGGACAGATTTGCAGTGAAGCAAGAACAAATTTGCCTCAGGGCAATAACAGAGATTCGTCGGATGATCCTAATACTTGGTGTCTGCAGACCGGTGGAAACCTGCAAGAAACAAATTCACACAGAGGCGAAACATACAAATTGCAGTGAGAGCCTCCGGTGGATCCAAAATTGTTTTTCCATCATGTAACATTACACAGGAACTGTTAGATTATAAAGCATGTCCTTCAATGTAGAATGTTGACTTTTTTGAACCATAACTTAACTTTACCAACCTTTATGAGTTCTGTCAAACAAATGTATCTGTGAATAAATGAAAACAATTTAAATGCAATTAATATTTGATATGCAGCACATTTGAACAGTGGTTTGCTTCAGGCTTCCGTTGTGGAATTTGCACCTTCTCTCTTGACTTGCATGGCCTTTCTCTTTTCTCCCGCATTCCAGAAATTGTGTTTGGTTAATTGAAGACTCTCAAATGTCCACTCACCAGTTTTTATCCATCTCAGGGGCCAGCAATTTGGGTGTTGCTATTGACCAAAAATGACATCACAGTGCTTTAAGGGTTCTGTGCGAAATTGTTTCTTGCAGCTTTCCACCAGTCTGCAGACACCAAGTATTAGGATTACACGACTAAGGTAACAACCATCATTGCGCATCCATTTTCTGAGTTTCGTTCATGTAACATGTCATGTCATCGACGGAAAGTGGCATTACAAGGCAAAATGGCAATCTGCTGAGATAGATGAAAATTGGATTTTTCATTTTAACCCTTGTGGTACCATTTCATTAAAAAATCACAATAATAAATACAAATTAAAGCAATAATTGGAATGCCATGTTTAGACTAGCCCAAAATTTGTCAAGGCCAAAAAAATGTACATACAGAGACATGGACTGAGCCATCGATGAATGTAGCTTTTGAATTTTTCACAAGAAAAGGAAGGCTCATGAAGAGTTCTCAAGCTACGCAAGTGTTTAAATTGAGTTAAAATACTCCCATTCTCTCTAGAGGGACACGTAACAGTCAGCTGAACTGTTAAACTGCTGCTACTCGATTTTTGAACTGGTAGCTGCTTCTGAGAGCACACTAGTTAAGTTCTGACATTCCTTCTTTGGCTTTGTGTTCATTTAAAATGATGTCGGGGGCAAGTGCATGTTACTTTTACGTTTATGTTATGGTATTGCACCTCTGCACATTACAAGCACGCTCCATGCATACACTTTGTCTGGTTTTAACCTGTCAGCAGACCAAATTCTTCCAGGTCAAATTGAGCTCGAAGAAGTGTCACTTTCCATCAGACAGGCTCCCTCAATATTAAATGTTTCCAAATTCCATTTAAAAACAAATCTCATGCTTTGATTTTAAACCTAGCATAAACTATCGATTTTTATCGCCCATTCTGTCTTTGTGTTAGTTGTGTTCATATTGTAAACCATTTTGATTAATTTAGTTCCAGATCTTCTAAGTAACCCCTTTTATTTTTCTTGTAGCATACTTTATATGACAGCTGCTATGCTTCATCAATTAAAATGGATTGACTGATTGAAACGTTATGATTTCATGAGTGGGGGCTTTTTTTTGTAACCACATGTTTATTTTCTGTCTCTGTGTCAGGTCCATCAAGTTGACATTTAGACATAAAATACAAGGAGGAGCCAGGAGACTCAATTCTGGTACCAGGGAGGAACGAGGAGAAGCGTTGGTTTCAGTTCTCTGCACGTCACCCAAGGATCTCCCCACTCACCCTCTCATTTATTGGGAATCGAATACATGGGTGTGTCCAACCTGAAAAAAAGGATGAGGGCTCTTGAAGACACACTGAACTTGTTTGACTATGTGTGTGTATGTGAGTGTAAATTACCTTCATGTGTGCACTCATTACAAAAACACCAAGTTGCAGCTGGTGTTGACAGTTTCGTCCATGTCCGACCTTGCTCCTGTTTAGTCTTAATACTTATCTCTTACCAACCGCTTCCTCGGAAAGGTGGTTGCGTCCCTCAACTGCCACACAGTGCACTAAGCATTCTTGATTATAAAGGTCAGTATATAATGATTAAAAACATTATATCTTTATTAAAAGCATAAGCGTTCTTCATTGTAGGCATAATCAGTCTATTATTAATAATAGGCAAATGTATGATAACTAAAAACAATCAACCTAACACTCTGCTACTCAGTGACAGTACAACTGGCGATCCGTTGCTTCGGTATTACCTCTGCTTTGCATTGATATTAAAGTGGCCTGCTAGTAAATATTGTCATTCATCCAAGCAATTTTATTCTCATGGCATTGAATCCACCGCAATTGGACTCTTCTGGTTGTCTCAGAAGACGTTTTGCCTCTCATTCGAGCAGGCTTCATCCGTTCACACAACAAGGCTTGGTTAGGATTGTTCCATCTGCACCTGTATTAAAGGGGTCACAGATTACGCGTAAGAATTAAGGAAACATACACAAAGAAATTACTGGCAACAATCATATTTGTTTTTTGCTTCATTTTAATTTCAATAAACGATTGAATGAACTATTGGGAACAAGAACACACACTTGTGTCTAATGAATGACCTGCACCGCTCTTGGTATGCCTCTCTGAGTTAAATACATGTACAGTGTATTTATCCCTTTCAGTGGACAGTTTACCATGTTATCAGGTTACAGGGTGCATGAAAGGGTTAAAACAACAACAACAACAAAGGTGAACAATTGGGCAGTCAGGTTTAAGTCTGTTCAGGGGCTAAATTTAGCTTCTAATTCTAACTACTAATGAAGATATATTGTAATACAGTATCCCTCGCTATAACGTGGCTCACCTTCCACGGCTTCGCCGTTTCGGATTTTTTAGTGCAGTTTTTTTAATGTTGTTTTTAAAGAGTGAATTGTGTTCTGCATCCTGATTGGCTAAGGCACTGACCGACGTGAACAGTCTCTGCACCTCGTCTCTGTACAGCTTGCCAAATTTACCTTTGCAAATTTTTGGTCTTTGGTTTCATTGTATCAGTGGCGGGTACTGGTCTGTCAAGGAGGGAAAGCTCAATTTCGACCTACATCGTAAAATGTGTCCGTTTATTTATATGTGAATTCTACTCTCCGTTCGTTTTCAAAAAAATCAAAAGGATGCCTTTACCATAAGATCGGTGATTGGCTCATTTTGCTGTCAATCAAAAAGAGATTGCAGACAGATCATCCAATCATCATGAAGAAAAGTTGAGCTTCCTGGCCAGCCTTTTTATTTATTTATTTTTTAATATAATTCACGGATTTCATTTAGCATGGGTTCTTTTTGGAACGTAACCCCCGTGATAAACGAGGGATTACTGTAATTATTTCATTGAAGTTTTAGCAGACAGAGCTGCACATGCACAGGTTGATCATTTTGTTGAATTACAGAGATAGTGATGGCACAAGTCCAAACACACTGCTAAATACTTTTGACATGTATAGACAATTCAGTTGAACAGAATAATATTCAGTGTAGACAGTTGGTAATGTTGTCAGTATCAAATAGATATGTTGAGTTCTTTCCGAGCACAGATCTGGAGTATGATCCCAAAGGAGGACACTTTATGTTGGTAATTATTTTATGTGCACATTTTTGGATTTATAAGTTTGCTAATTAATTCTTGTTTTTGTTTGTTTGTTATATCTTTTCATTTCCTAGTAGCTCTCGAGATAGCATTTCAAATGAAGCTTGCAAAGAATAATAAATTAGAATAAAATAGTGTTAATTTCCTTACCAAAAACGAAGCAAAAATACTTACGTAAAATTTTCACCGGAGGAAAACTAGACCAGATGAGACCAAAACCTCCCTTAATAAATGATGACTGGGACTAAATCGGAATGCATTTTCGTGCCCGAGTCAAGACGAGACGGAGACGGAGTTGATTAAATCAAGACTGGCCTAGAACCTATGGACAAGTTCGTTCACGGCGTCGACTTGGCGTTTTCTCGACCAAGTTCTCGTGCAATTCACGGCAAAGTAAATCTATGCGGTGAGTTGCCAACCGCACGCCTCACACCTTCCATAATGTTTTATGGGTAATTATTTTGTGTTAACAGCAATGACATAACAATCTCACAATTAAACTAGGGGAGGATACGCAGAGTAGAAGATGGATACAATAAATGTGTAGACAATGAATTTGTTTGGAATAATTAGTTTCTGCCTTGGGTTGGTTTTCCACAGTAGGGTGAGGTCCTGGCATATTGTCAGTCAAAGTGTTAAGCATAGTGTTTCAAAGTGAATTATTGAGGTCTGGGTGTCTTGGAATGTTCTGTATGCATGCTACATTCAGGTCTTTGCATGTCAAACCCACCTACAACACAACAACTACTCCGGAATGATATGTAGAATGTGTTTTTTTTCTTTTGTAACAGTGTTTGCTGCAACCTGCTTCTATGCGGCATCTTCATTCATATGTGTGTTGGCATGATATTGTTTTCCAAAAGAAAGGCAGAACCTGTTTTGCGGTTGGGGAACTCGTGAAAGCCAAGGAGGGGTGGAGCCCAGACAAAGCCACAAAACTTGTTTATATCTGTGGTTGTCTCTGTCATGGACAAATGCCTAACCTAAGAACCCAAAATGGAGAAAAAGCTTCTTTTGATCTGCCGTTTGTGATTTCCATATAGAAAAATAAATGCAGTAGAAAGTATACATTAGGTTGTCCCACCTATGATTTGATGTACATTGCTGGAGTGTAGTGAACCGAGTTACACAACAGGAAGCTCCGAAACGGAACAAGACGCAAAGAAGTCTGCTGTACGAGCCCACTGAGGTCATAACAAAGCAAAGGCTGGGTTTCTGTCTCCACCTCCACATCTCAAGCATATAAATATCAAGACAGACAATTTTTGTCTCAAGCCAGACGATTTTGAGACGGCAAAGGAAGTCTATCTTTCCAAGTCATTTCTCCAGAGGTAATTTGTGTTCGCTGCTATTTGACAGGCAAGTGTCATACTCTCATCACCAGATTCTGACTAACACACTGACTCTATTCCTTCTTCGATATTGTTGTGATGTATAAAAATAGCAGCGTGGTTTGGTTTTTAACTATTTCCTTTTTTTTCAGCCTTGTAACATCAAACGACAATGGCGGGTGAGTGCGCTCTTCTTCGTGCCAGCCTGTTTTCTCATCACAAAGATCATTTATAATTTGATCGGCAGATGCAAGCTTTCAACAGGAGTTCCTGGAATCTCACAACACCTACAGAGCTCAGCACAATACGCCGCCTCTGACTCTGAACAGCGAGCTTAATGCGGCGGCTCAGAGATGGGCGGATCGCTTGCTGGCTTTGGGTGTTATTCGGCACAGCGGCGGCAGTGATGGAGAGAATATTTATTACAAGTGGAGTTCGGCACCCATTAAACTAACAGGTGTGTTTCCCTTCTCAAAACAAGTGTTACCCAAGATTTTAGCCCGTGTTGTTCTTCTTTTACTTCATGTGACTCGATACAAACATTCATGGGTCAGTTGTTTGATTTTACTTGTTTCCCAGTCTTATGTGCACATCGTTTGCACAGAATTGTCATGAGATAACGTTTGTCTTGTCTAGGGAAAGAAGCAGTCGATTCGTGGTATGGTGAAGTCAAGCATTACAACTGGAGCTACCCAGGTTTTAGTGGCAACACAGGTAAAAACAACACCAATTGAGCTCAGGTATTGCTTCAACAAAAATCCATAAGCAGCCAAAAGTAAACATTATGGGCCCTCTTTTGGTAGCCTGTGCGCTCAGCAGAAAAACGGGCGCATATTCATTGTGGTGGCGGGGCAAGTCCAGTCTTGCATGTTTGGGACCATGTGGCACCTCATTGGCTTGGTCTTGATGCACCTGGTCTGTGACCACAATTTGGTCACAGAAAGTAGACTTTGCTTGGAGTAAAAATGGACGCATCTCTATTTTCGTTCTAGCACAAGTCTAGTTTACCATGTCTGTGAATTTGGTCGACGCACTATTCATCGCTGGGGGTTCCGGGTGAATTTGGTGACAAAAAGTCCACAGACCCCAATGAGTCTCTCTATGCGCTCCGACCGCCATGGTTCAATGCAAATGAGAGATGCCACCACGATTGGCCAGAAAAAGGATACATTCCCGGCCACAAGGGCGCCCCGTTATGCCCAATTGTACATGTGCCAAGTCTAGCAAAATATGTCCCCCATGAAATCAAATTCCACGTATGTGCTTTGCACTAGAGTTGCGCTGGGAACGATAATAGGGCCAGATGTTGTCTTTGTGCTTAGATACGTACCTCAAGACTCAATGACCTACAACCTAATGAGGTCCATTGCAACAATGTTAGACTCATACTGAAGTATTACTTTAAAAATATTATATTTATTGTGATTTATTTTTGTTTCCTTGGGTTAGATGAGAGGAGCATGTAGGATGCAGTGTATTTGTGTGTGTGTGTGTGTGTGTGTGTGTGTGTGTGTGTGTGTGTGTACAATAATGAAACCAAAAAAAACCTCTTAACATCTGCTTACTGCGCATCATCATTTTCGAAGAGGCAGTTTTTGACAAACTCTTACTTCTTTTTCCAATTGTACAGTGGAATGAATTTATGGAAATTTATGGTGAATTTATTCCTGTTTTTTATAATGACTGTAAAATACTGTAAAATATTCATCCATAGCATGGGAATCTGTCAGTTAACAAGAACAGTCGATAACTATTTTCACAGCATAAAACGATGGATTTCTGTAAATTACTGATGTTATAATCTTTATGTATTTTTTTATGTGAAATACCATTAAATATTAATCTACATGTAAATTAACAGTGAATGCTTGGTTAAGAATAACAAACTGTAATTTAACAGCATTAAGAGTATTTTCTCTCAAACACTGGAGATCGACAGCAAACGCATTCCACTTCTTTGTTATTTGCCCTGCATAAAAATTAACCACAGCACCTTGTTTGAGCAACTACAACACAATGTAGACACAAAGATGGGAACACCAGTTATCATCAATCCCCATCAATGCCTCCAAATGGGCCATCGGAGGTACACCTTAACGCAGGGGTGTCAAACTCATTTTAGTTGTGGGCCACATGTTACTTACCGTTTTCCTTGGAGGGCCATTATGAGTGAAACCATATAAAGAAGTCAAGAATAACGGTGTATTCACTTATTGTTTAAGTTACTGGAATGAGAAGTTTGGTAACAAGAAAATGCTTACACTATCAGTCTTATTTATTACAAATGAGGATTTGAAATGTTGGTCGAGATTTTAGCAAGCATCATGAAAGTTGCCATCTTTGATTTGCCACATAAAATGATGTGGCGGGCCAGATCTGGCCCCCGGGCCTTGAGTTTGACACATGTGCCTTAACAGGATGTTTTTTTTCAGTTGATATAGACAGCCAAATAGTATGGTATGTTACTGGATGTGTTCATACCGTTTGTAATATAGGTTTAAGCAGAAGAAGGTACACATATTGAGTAAAATACAAGACCGATCAACCAACAGGGCGGTGGTGGCTCAAGGGGCAGAGTCGGTCCTCCTGTGACTGAAGGGTTGGCTACTCTGTCCGAGTCATATGTTGCGGCTACATATGTAGTTTATCCCCACCAGAGTGTAAGTTAGTGAGATTTGAATATGTCTATGATAAAAATCATATAAATGGGGATATATTCTTATTTTTATAAAAAACTGGCATGCACTGTAAAAACACAACACAGCTACCCTACTGTCATGTAGTGTAATCCAAAATACAGTAGTATACCGTTAAAATACATAACATTAGATGCAGTGTAAAATCACCACAACACCCATAAAATTAATGACAGTAGGTGCACTGTGAAATAACAGTAAAATACTGGCGTTCATGCTGCTAGTAATTTACTGTTATTTTATAGAGAAAGTCTTTACAGTGTATCCAACCAGATTGTATAAATGTACTTTGTAAACCTTTCTACCCATTCTTCTTCCAGGTCATTTTACTCAGGTTGTGTGGAAAACAAGCACAGAACTTGGAGTGGGGATGGCCACAGATGGCAACAAGGTTATTGTTGTTGGGCAGTATCGACCAGCAGGCAACATCAGCATTAGCCAATACTTCAGGGAAAATGTCCTCCCGCGAGGTAATTCATGAGTAACTCAGATTATTGACCAAAATGACTTTTAGCGTTGCATTTTATTGCAAAATGTTTTTTTTAAATTGCACCTATCCACAAAAACAAATATGGTTTGTGGAGTTGAGCATTATAGACCGTGCTGATTAAAAGCACTTTTTTTGTCCCAACTATGAATCACTGAATTTTTAAGTCATACAAAACCTTTATTGGACTTTGCATAGGTTAAATACAAAATTACTTCAATAGTATTTATTGTGCTTTTTACTTTTTATGCTTTTAACTGAAACTTCAGGACAGACAGCAGTTTTTATCGAGTCAACCCATCCCAACTTCAATTTCATGAAAGAAGCCAGAATGCATAAGAAATGAGGTGGGCTCGCCATTTTGTTTAATAACAACCTCCAACGCAAGAAAATATGTAAAGGAAAGTTTGATTCTTTTGAATGTTGCTCTTCAGTCCAAATTCTTTTATTGAGCAACATTTGTAACTACTGAACCAACCTCCCGAGTACAACAGAATTTTTTTTAAATGACTTTGCCAAATTATTGTCAATTGCATGCACTGATTTTGACTATGTTGTTTTAATGGGCGGCGGCCCGGTAGTCGAGTGGTTAGTGCGTCGACCTCACAGTGCAGAGGTCGTGGGTTTGATTCCAGTTCCGGCCTTCCTGTGTGGAGTTTGCATGTTTCCCCCGTGCCTGTGTGGGTTTTCACTAGGTAATAAAGATGCATGGCAGGCTGATTGAACACTCTAAATTGTCCCTAGGTGTGAGTGTGAGCGCCGATGGTTGTTCGTTTCTGTGTGCCCTGCGATTGGCTGGCAACCGGTTCAGGGTGTCCCCCGCCTACTGCCCGAAGACAGCTGGGATAGGCTCCAGCATGCCCCGCGATCCTTGTGAGGATAAAGTGGGTTGAAAAATGGATGGATGGATGGGTGGATGTTTTAATGGGTGATTTTAACATTCATGTTAACAATCTGATAGGCGCAAATGTTTAAGAACTCTTGAAACGCCTGGAAAATGTTGGGCTTTCTCAATATGTAACAGATTCTAGCAACAATGGGCAAATACTGGGTATAATTATTTCCAAAGGTTTTAATACTTTGGAGTTTGTCGTGACTATTATGGCCCTATCTGATCATTTCTGTGTATTATTTAAACCAACAGCCCATGCTAATTTTAACAAAGGTGGAGCAGAGGTTATCAGAAATGACAAATGATGGACCATCAACATTTTGTAAAATGTTCACCTCTGCATTTCAACCACACCACTTCTATTTAATATCTACTGCTCATGCTACCCTTTGCTCAGATTATGTAGCATTACATCATCTCATTATAATAAGGCAAATGACACGCAACTTTCAGTGTCATCACCTGACTATAGTCCCTAACTTTCATAAAGTGTATTCATCATAACAATGCTTACCTTGTCTCTGGGTCATTGAAAGTTACAAACCAAAGTGAGAAATCTTGGTGTAATTATTGACTCAGACCTGAATTTAACAATCATTTAAAAGCAATAACTAAATCTGCCTATTGCCACTTGAAAAACATAGCTCAAATTAAGAGTTTTCTGTCTCCAGAAGACAGAAAATCGTGTTCATGCTTTTATTTCCAACAGGCTTGATTACGGTGATTTGTCTTTATATGTCTTTGAAAAAAAACATCAATCAGGTGGCTGCAGCTGATCCAAAATGCTGCCACCAGTCCTTATAAACATGAGAAAACTGGACCACATCACACTGGCTTCCTGTGAGTCAAAGAATAGATTTTTAAATCATGCTGCTGGTCAATACATCTCTCAATTGTCTTGGACCAAAATACATGCAAGATTTATGAGTACCTTATGAAGCATCCAGTCTCCTCAGGTCATCTGGGACAGGTCTAAAGTGTATTTCCAGAACCTGTACCAAATCGAGTGAAGCAGCATTTAGGTATGATGCTCCTTGCCCTGAATTCCTGTCAATTCATTTAAATCGGGGCTGAAAACATTGTGATGATTTTAGCAATCTTATTGAGAAAAAGCTTTATGGAATGCTTTTAATGTTTTATGTGAAGCACTTGGAATTGTCTTGTACATGAAATGTGCCATACAAAAAAATCTCGCCTTTACAGTATAAAGGATTTGCATTATACAGATGGCGGAGAATCCAGTGGAGCACCCAGTGGAGCAGAAGAGCAACCAAGGAATACCTGTACACCGTTTTAGAAAACCTGGAGCATCTTGCACTACTGTAGTTGTACATAAAGTCAGCTCAATCAGGATTATAACCTAATGCTTGTACAACTTGGTATAAAGACTTTTTTGTTCATAACATGTATTGAAAATATAATTAGTAAAATTACAGTATGTCTACTCATTGGAGTCAGAGAACAACAAACTGTATGGGATAAAGTGGACCACCACGTTTTCATGTTTCGACAACTGCAGACTCACCGATTCAATGATTTTTTTGCAAATATTTTTGAAACACCTTTTGGAGGATAGGGAACCAACCACCATTTTTGTTTGAAACGTGTTTATTGGCTGTGTATCACAATGTTCGGGGTTTAATTGTATGAATAATATGTTTCATACTGTGGTATGAATTCTGGCATCAAACTGTTTTGTAACAGGGCAGTAAATAAGACACTTAATTTGTTACCATATTAAATATTTTCAATGAATAAATCCTTGTATAAATTATAATCAGTCTATGTTTTGTCTTATGTTCCTATGTCATGTTTTCTAATATCGTGTTCACAAGTGGGCATTGACTGATTTACAAGTCACCTCAATGTTTCACATATTCTAGGTAGGGACAATTAAATCTCTCTAAAGCCTGGTGTACAAACATTGAACATCTTAACCTATTGTATAAATGAGAGGGACCCCACACATGACAATAAAACCTCACTGGAAACCGATTCAGAATCACTGCCGGCAATGCAAGCCAAGCTGTGTTATCGGTGGTATAGGGACCGAACAGCCCGCATCATGGGGTTTGGCACGCCATACACCCAAAGCACCCTCCATAGAACTCCCTGAGGGACACGTTGAACACTTTCTCCAAGTCCACAAAGAACATGTAGACTGGTTGGGCGAGTTCACATGTACCCTTAAGGACCCTGCCAAGGGTGTAGAGCTGGTCCACTGTTCCACGGCCGGGACGAAAACCACACTGCTCCTCCTGAATCCGAGACTTGACTTCCTGTCGGACCCTTCTCTCCAGGACCTCTGAATAGACCTGAGGTCGGCAACACGCAGCTCCGGAGCCGCATGCGGCTCTTTAGCAACATCTAATGGCTCCCTGGAGCTTTATGAAACATGTTTGAAAATGGAAAAAGATTTTGATATTCGGCTAATATAGCTCAAATAGTTATAGATACATGTTGCAGCTCCGAAAAAGGAGAGCTGTGGTGTTGGGTTTTTAAAACGTACACTTTATTTATGATTTTAACAGTCTCGACAAACACAGACACGTCTGCGTCCGACTCCGTGCCTTCTCTCTTCTCGTTCGACTCGAGAGGCGTTCAAAGACACCCTCCGAAAAACGGAAATGAATGATCACTTCACTGACACTAAGAAAAGCGAAAATAATTCACCAAAACAACAAAATCAAGCAAGAAAATTACAAAATAAATTCTATGGGGGCGTTTGTGAACACACAACAAAGGAATGTATAACAAACAATTCGGAGACAGTCCAGTCTCCTACATACATAGAGCATGTGTTTCCTTCATTTTAAATTTAATAGGCTTTTATTTTTTTGCGGCTCCGACATATTTGTTTTTTGTTTGATCAGAAAATGGATGGATGGATGGAATAGTGCTGGCTTTTCTCTGAATCTTGGAATCATAGGCATACGATTGTAGATTCTATTTTGTTTCATGCTGGGGGGAGTTTCGTTTTCAAAGCTTCTATTACATCTTAGTATCTCATTTACATGTGTTTATGTTTAATATTTTTTAAGAAAACGGATTCTATAGCTCAAAGAAAGATCTATTTTGGATTCCACACCCAAAAAGTTATATGTCAGCCCGAACTCAACAAAAATGTCAACACATTTTTCTTGAGTGTCATAGGCATATCTAGACTATTTTTCGCGCTGCTGAAGCACCCTCAATTAGAATAAAAGCATCTGCAATATATTAGAGATCTTTATTTCTTTTACTATGTGTTTTTATAACATGCTAGAAAATTGGAAAACCCATACAGCAAGTTAAAGTGCAATATTTTAATTACAAAAGTAGAGTACACTCACTTTTGTTTCAAAAATGGTTTGATCCACCTCACCATTCCCACCTCTGCTTTGGAGCCTCGAGTGAGAGCACCAGCGGTGCGTGACCTCCACCCAGTTAAATGAATCTGTAATGTACCATGTCTTAACCAGAACATGTTTCTTATCTACAACTCAATACCAAGACATACTTTTCATTACATGTACTTGCCTGTTTGGTTTGCTGCATTTACTGTTCAATGGATCCGAATCAGATTTATTGGCCAAGTATGTAAAACGCAAAATGTATGTTTCCCAGTTCCAACCCGTCCAGAGAAAAAAAACTAAAAGAATGACCAACAGGGGGCGACAAAACAGGATGTCTGGCGGTTTGCTGTTTAGCGCCCCGATAACTTAACGTGTCAAAGGAAAACAAGAGAGGAGTAAAAACGGCAGGCTCTGACGATACTACTTAAAAGGGAGCATGGCTTGAGCCTGAGAAAATTGGAGTACGTTTAAAAGACATGCAACACATCTCAAAGACTTTACATGGTGAAGGATGGAAGGTGGGTGAGGGGGAACGCGACGCATCACTGTGGCAAGACAGAAGCATCGTTTCAATGATGCGTAGTTACTACTGTACGTTTGTTGACAACTTTGTTATCACTTTTTTTCAGCTGCTGAATCTGCCAAACCATTGTTAACTTTACTGGACTCATTTCCGAATAACAGTGATTTGCAAGTTGACATGAACAGAATCCGCCAATAAATTAAAGCAGCGGCAATACACCGAACGTTTACTGCAATTGTGCCAAGAAATTGACGAGCCGCCAATGACTTCCGAAGATGAAGCTATTTTGACAAGAGAAGTTCCTCCCCTGGTGGTATCTCTACAGCGACAGGAAGCTGTTGTGCATAGGTTGTTGTCAAAACAAGACAATACGAGAAACCTGTTGAATTTATTTGACCAAGTAGCACTCAAGCGATCAAGTGGAAAGCATGAAAAGGTAGGCAGAGTTTGCACAGCCTGACCACGGAAAACATTAGCACTTTAGTCGCTAATAACTAGCCGGCAGCAATCGGATGAAAGAAACAATCATTCGTGTCATGTTTTCATCAGTCACATTTGCAAGTAGCAATGATGCTAACGCCGTATGTAGCATAAAAAAAATATGTTTACATTATACGGCGTATTTATTAGTCGTTATTAGTCAATGTTTCTAGTTTACTGTGTTATTTTATGTAAGCTTTTGTTAAAGTTTTAATTATTATCATTTTATGTTCGAACATTATTGTGTTTGATGTTACCTAAATTATATTCTCTGATAATTTATTAAACATGTTTATGTTGACAGCGTCTGATTGGCTGAAGGAAAGGAAGTGTTTTAGTAGCGGAAAGATTTGTGCTTTCGAACGTGCTGCGGTGCATGCATACGTCATTTTTTCTTCTCAATAAAACTGCATTCAAAGGATTCCATCTCTCCTTTTGCCGTTCGCACAGTTGAGCTATCCACTAAAAACAATGAACCCCTCGACTTACATTTGTATTATGAGATCATTGCACCGACAAATCCGAATGTGCCAATCTTTTGCTAACTTTACCGGACTTTTCAGAATAACATTGGTTTGCAAGTTGAAATACACATAATTCCGCCAGTACATTTAAGAACCAGCAGTACAAATACAGTAATGGTAACAAATTGACGAAACGTACATCTAAACGCGCAGCTGATGGGCAGCCATGACTTCCGAAGATGAAGCTATTTTGACAAGAGAAGGTCTTACCCTTGCTGTATCGCCACAGCGACAGGAAGCTGATGTGTACAGTATGGGGATGTAGTCGAAACAAGACAAGAGGAGAAACCTGTTGAATTATTTGACTAAGTAGCACTCAAGTGATCAAGTGCAAATCATAAAAATGGGAGCAGAGATAGCCAGCCTGACATACAGAGGAATTGGTAACTACAGAGTGTTAAGGTATTATTCCTCTCTGTTAGTTGGATTTGAAAGAAACAAAGAATGTAGAATGTTGTTCGAGGTATTTCCTGCTCACTGTGTTTACAATCACTTTTAGTGCCCCTCGACACCCACCACTTTTAGGGCCCCCCTCCATAGGACATGTTTAACATCAAAAGAGGATCTGTGTTCCTGCTATCACACCAAATGGTTGGTAGTGGTGGTCTGGTCTCACCTCACCACTCCCAACTTCTTCCAGCCACACCGGCTCAGATGACATGTTACTTTCTTTGTTTCTGGGATTTGCATGGAGGCGCAACTCCCCGCCTCTCATTATCGTATTGTCTCTTTAAAGCAAATACTGCAGGTCGTACTCTTTTTTTGGGGGGGCACAAAACCACACTGCGGCTCTCAAATACTCACTTCTGCTCTTAGTCTAGCTTCAACTACTCTTTCGCATAGTTTCATTGTATGGTTCATCAACTTTATTCCTCTTGTTGTGGGAAGAGTGGCCTTTCTCTTCCTCCGCGTGTTCGATCATTTCGGATGATGAGGATGTTGGTTATCCAAATACAGGCTGGAGTCAATGAACAGTTCCTTCGAAGGGTTTAATTTATTTTCTGCAGTTTACGAATCGATTCGGGCTCCTGAGGGTTCCAGATTTCAGTCAGGAAGCGTAGAAGAAGCAGTCATGAGACTTTATGGATGTTGATAGAGAAGTACAGAGGTCAGAGGGAACTGCATTGTGTCTTTGTAAATCAGGAGAAAGTGTACGGCAGGGTGCCCAGAGAAGAAATGTGGTATTGTATGAGGAAGTCTGGGGTGACAGAGAAGTATGTTAGAGCGATGCAGGACATGTATGATGACTGTAAGACAGTGGTGAGGTGTGCTGTAGGTGTGATAGAGGAATTCAAGGTGGAGGTGGGACTTCACTAGGAGTCAGCTGTGAGCACATTCTTATTCGCTACGGTGATGGACAGGCTGACAGACGAGGTTAGACAGGAATCTCCATGGACTATAATGTTTGCAGATGGCATTATGAACTGTCGTGAAAGCAGGGATCAGGTGGAGGAGAAACTATAGAGGTAGAGGTTTGCCCTGGAAAGGAGATGAATGAAGGTCAGTCGCAGCAAGACGGAGTACATGTGTGTGAATGAGAGGGAGAGAGTACAAGAGTGAGGTTACAGGGAGAAGAAATAAAGAAGGTGGAGGATTTTAAGTACTTAGTGTCAACTGTCCAGAACAACGGAGAGTGTGGAAAAGAGATGAAGAAGCGTGTACAGGCAGGCTGAAACGGCTGGAGAAAAGTGTCAGGTGTGATGTGTGATAGAAGAGTTTCAGCTAAGTTGAAAGGAAGGGTGTATAAAACTGCGGTGAGACCAGACATGCTGCTTGGACTGGAGACAGTGTCACTGAAGAAAAGACAGGAGGCAGAGCTGGGAGGTAGCAGAGACGAAGATCTTGAGGTTCTCTTTGGGAGTGACCAGATTGGATAGGATCAGGAATGAGTACATCAGAGGGATAACTCATGTCAGAGGTTTTGGAGAGAAAGTCAGAGAGGCCAGACTGGCCGAGAGGAAGATCAAAGAGGAGGTTTATGGTTGTAGTGAAAGAGAACATGAAGGTAGCTGGTGTGAGAGAAGAGGATGCACAAAACAGGGTTAGACGGAGGCAACTGGGGAAAAGCCGAAAGGAAAAGAAGTTTAGTCAACCATCGGATGAAAGCAGCAATCAATCGTGTTACATTTTCAAGTCGCAATGATGCTAACGGCATATGTAGGATCATAACTTTTAAAAAATAGGTTTACATTATAAGGCGGATTTATTATTCCTGATTGGGCCGTTTCTTAGTAGTAGTAGTACTGTGTTGTACTATTGAAGAAAGGTTTTTGAAAGCACTGAAAATATGTTTAGCAAAACCTTGTTGTCAGCACCAGTGCTTTAAAACTGGCAATTTAAAATCAATGAAAAAAAAATTGGTTGCCGGTCAGCGAACAGCAAGTTCTTGTCTCAACTGGTTTGTGACACAAAAAAAGTTTGGGAACCACGAATATAAAACACATTTCTTGGTTATCTGCCTTTTGGTTGAGTGACACAAAGAGCAGGGAGGGACTTGATACGCTGTATTAGTATTCAAATTATGATATCACTTTTGTGTCTATCATCACATTCAAAACCACACACGTAACACCACTTGATTTCATTCTAGATATGGCAACACCATTACTATGAATACCGGTAGTGTTAACTGAATGATTTCAATGAACGAAATGACCAGCCCCACCCATGTCTTGGCAAATGATAAGGTAGCTTCCTATAATTCTACTGTATTGAAGAATTTTATGAGGTCACTATTCAGGAGGAAAAAAAGCTGCCATTTGTGTAAGCCTTGCCTGCCTGGTTTCAAAAAGCAAATACAGACTTCAATTGCGTCAACAGAAAACCTGAAATGCCACGCTATTTTACAGTTTTTAATCTGTTGGTTTGGCTCTTTTCTTGAAAAAGAAATGACTTACTCAACATAACATGGACAAATCCCCAAACCACTTTGCAATCGCTCGCAACAGAATGTGATTTCTCATCGATCTCATCAAACGTCTTTCCCTCCTATCTCACTGAGCAGCGAAGATTTGCAATTGTGCAGCGAAGGTTTGCAGAGTGCGTGCACAAAATAAATTTTTTCGGGTTCTTTTAATTTTGCAAACAGTTGCAATAACATTCTCCACACATTGCCAAACCATTCTAATGATTGTAAACAGTTTTTTTTGTAGCCATCAATTTTTGTAAAAGTTCATAATTTGCGACAAGACTGCGACCATAAAAATTGATTGAGAAGCTCTTTGCGACCGTTTGCGACCTTAAACGAACAGTGACCCAAAAAAAAAATAAAGAAATCACATTCGCTAGGTGTGCACACATTTGCAAACCTTCACCACTCGCTGAGATACACCCGCTGAGCCCTTATCTCACTGAGCAGCAAAGGTTTGCGAGTGTTTGCTCACAGTCCGAATTTTGATTTTTTTTGTCAGGGTTCATTCAAGGTCGCAAACCTTCAATATGACATGTACCCAACAGATGGAATGGTCGGAAGTAGATTTTCTTGTCACAAAGAAGTGTTAAACGTTCAAAATGCAACTTGCTCAAATGCTCAAAAATGGTGTCACTTGGACAATGTAGTGTATATCCAACCCAAGAATATATGTATGTACACAGATATGTAGCCTAACATTTTGTACTTCAAGTACAGTGATAAGAGTAGATGGTGCAGTTGACCCTCCCCCAGTATCATGGCACAGTATCACTTTGTGAAACATGATATCCTGAGTTCCTGCTTCCTGACTGCATGTATTATGTACTTCATCGGCAACAGGCTGACCCTTTTACATTGCAGTTGGTGTTTGTATGTAGTTCGGTGACTGGCTGAATTACTTCCAAATGGACTACCTGTGCAAGGTCTTACAGAGATATAGATTACACATGAACTGCAGGGGGGGAAATATTTGGAAACCAGAGTATTATTCACAGTAATTGGAAAATGTTTAAGCACTGTGTTCCCAACTAAGTGTCTAAATGTAATATATAATATACATTTTGAATTGAATATCTGCACCCAAAAAAATGGTTGCTTTTGTCTGTGTGTGCTTTGCGATTGACTGGCAACCAGTCAACCATTAACCATCTGTCAGTTTGTTAACACATGCTAAAAAAAAAAAAAGAACTATTGCAATCATCCGTTTTTGGTGTGTGGTTGCAGGGGCAGCATTTTAAACAGGGAAACCCTAACTTCCATCTCCCTTGTCACTTCATCCAGCTCTTCTGAGGGCATCCGTGGGCACTCCCAACACTCCAGAAAGGAATTCATTACATGAAATGATTTGTGTCTTGATACCAAAAATCCATCTAAAAAAATAATGCACCATCAGTTTTCATCACACCTACTTAAGTATACTTAATTAATTTAAATTGCATTCAATTGCATGTTTGCACTTGAGGATCAAGCGGTTCAGAAAATGGATGGATGGATGGACTTATTTTATCAAGTGACATTATATCAAATTTAGTTTACATTGGTGGCACTTTTTGTATAACAACATTGATGTTGACCAGGGGCATGTATGTCCTTCTGATATCCATTTAAATACATTGTTAATTTTATATTGGCGGCACGGCGGTCGACTGTTTAGCACGTTCCGTCTCACAGTGCAGAGTTTGATTCCAGACTCTGGCCTTCCTGTGTTCGAGTTTGTATGTTCTCCATGTGCCTGCGTGGGATTCCAAGGGCACTTCTGTTTCATACCACATTTCAAAAAGACTATAGAGACGAGGTGAACCGACTGACAGCGTGGTGTTCAGAAAACAACCTGCCACTGAACACCACAAAAACAAAAGAGATCATACTGGACTTCAGGAAGAGACGAGCAGACCCAGCGCCGCTTTACATTCATGGAGAATGTGTGGAAAGGGTGAGCTCCACTCGGTTCTTGGGTGTGCAGCTCTCTGCGGACCTATCCTGGACGGCCAACACCATGGTGGTAGTGAAGAAAGCCCAGCAGCGACTCCACTTCCTGAGGGTGCTCAGGAGGAACAACCTGGAGGAGAAGCTGCTGGTGATGTTCTACAGAGCTACCATCGAGAGCACCCTAACGTATTGCATTACAGCATGGTATGCGAAGTGCTCAGCAGCAGACAGGAAAGCGCTGCAGAGGGTGATTAACATGGCCCAGAAGGTCACAGGCTGCTCTCTGCCCAGCCTGGAGGACATTGCCAGCTCACGGTACCTCAGCAGAGCTGCCAACATCATCAAGGATGCATCCCACCCCTGCAATCACCTGTTTGTTATGTTACCCTCAGGCCGGCGTTATAGATCACACAAAACCCGAACAAGCAGATTCAGAGACAGTTTTTTCCCCAGAGCTATTACTGCAATAAACAATCACAGAATATAATAAACCACTGCATCTAAACCCATACTCACCTACCTCACTTAGGCAATAAATGAGCCAGTCATTTCAAGTGCAATATGTGTCCTGCGTGCGAGAAAAGCCTCAGTCCACACTACCTCTATTGTTGCTGTTGTTGTTGTTGTTTGAATATTGTATTTATAAACCGTCATTTTATTTTATTTATTTATTGATTTTATCCTATTTTATTCTCTTTTTATTTATAAAAATGCACTAAGGAGTAGCACCCAAATTTCGTTGTATGCTATACAATGACAATAAAGGCGATTCTGATTCTGATTCTGATTCTGATTCTGATGCACGGTAGGTCAATTGAACGAGTTGTCCTTCCAAGTGATTGTGAATGGTTGTTTTCTGTGTGCTCTTCGATTGGCTGGCAACCAGTTCAGGGTGCAGCCCGCCTTCTGCTCCAAGACAGCTGGGTTAGGCTCCAGCACACCCACGACACTCATGAGGATAAAGCGGTTCAGATTGTTCTGAGATATTTCATCCATCCATTTTCAACACTGAGTATCCTGAATAGGGTTGCGGTGAGTTGCTGGCGCCTATCCAAGTTGACTTCAGGCATAGGGCAGACTACACCCGAAACTGGTCACCAGTCAGTTGCAGGGTACATGTAGTGACAACCAACCATACACACCCAGATCCACACTGAGTGGGAGCCGATCCCACACTAGTCCGGCGAGTGTACCACTAAACCAGCAGTGTCAAAAATACGGCCCGCAGGATAATTTAAAAGTGAAAAAATGCATAAAAGACACGGAATTAATATTTGAATAAGGTGCAATTCGTGGAATATCCGCCAGGGAGACATACACTGTTTTGATCATTGGAAAAGACATTGTTTTGATCAGAGAAGACAACAGCAGCCTCAGTCTGTCACTGAGACAGACCCAACACAGCAGACGGTATCAAGGACATGTGAATACTTTATTCTTTACACATACTGTATTATAGCACTCCTTAGTTTGTAAGGTGTAGGCAAGGATTACATTTAGATTTTATATGCTTGTGTAAATGGTTTAAAAATTCCTCTTTATAAATCTCATTTAATCTTAAAGGTGCATTACTATATTTTTCAATACCAATTACTTGTTAAGGTTTTGTGCCTTTGTACAGTCAGTGGGATCAGCTGCAATGCATATATGTGAATGATAAAAGTACCGTAAATTGCATATTTGTCTAAGGAAATCTTAGGTGCTTCATGAAATGTTTTGTAAAAGATATGTTCATTAAATTTCAACATTGTCCTAGTGTTCTTGTGCTTCTTTAAACCAAAACAAAGGAAATACATATTATTTTGGTTATTTATAGCAGAGTATGGTATCATTTTTAATGGTCCGACCCACTTGACATCTACCGCGGCCGTATGTGGCCCACAGTGTGAAATGAGTTTGACACCCCTGCACTAATGCCCTGCGATTGGCTGGCAACCGATTCAGGGTGTCCCCCGCCTACTGCCCGAAGACAGCTGGGATAGGCTCCAGCACCCCCCGCGACCCTAGTGGGGATCAAGCGGTTCGGATAATGGATGGATGGATGGACCCCTGCACTAAACCATGAGCGACTTGAGATATTTTGCATGGTAAATGTCTTTTTTTTTCCATTCGTACATCATTGAATGCCTGTGTTTTTTTACATTTTCTTCTTTTTATGTTTAGAACAATCCTGTTTGAACTGTCTGTCATCTTATCCCCAATAGGTCAAAAATAAATGGACTTCTGAAATAAAAAATATTTAGCAAAGATAGCAGTTTGACAATCACCAATTACATCTTGCGTGAATAAAATTATGCAATATACATTTAATAAACGACAAATATCACCTTTTTCAGTTGCACAGGGTTTCGGAGGATTGCTACCATGGATAGAATTCCTGCAATCAGAACCATGGTGTGTCTTCCCTCTGTCAATGAGACATCATCCAGAGTGATCTCAAGGGTGCATAGAGGGGCCATTTACATTTAAGAATTTTAGAATAAAACACTGTTGTGACAACAGCGATCTCCCATGAACTACAAAACTGCTTGCAACACTTTTTCAATAAGAAAAAAGATCTGAAAATAAAATAGCTTAATTGTAAGGCCGGCACGGTGGGCGACTGCTTAGCACGTCCGCCTCACAGTGCAGAGGTCATGGGTTTGAGTCCAGGCTGCGGCCTTCCTGTGTGGAGTTTGCATGTTCTCCCTGTGCCTGCGTGGGTTTTCTCCAGGTACTCTGGTTTCCTAAAACATACATGGCAGGTCAAAGGAACACTCTCATTGCCCCTTGGTGTGAATGGTGATGTTTTTTTGTGTGCCCATCAGGTACACCCCACCTGCTGCCCGAAGATGGCTGAGATAGGCTCCATGCCGGCGATCCTCGTGAGAAAAGGCGTTTCAGAAAATGGATGCATGGTATAACTAATTATAGCCTCTCTAGGGTTTAGGAAGCACCCTCGTCTGCAGATTAAATTCCAACCTTTTTCTTAGGTTTATCCAAATAACTGGTTATAAAGTAATTTTTTGCTAAAATCCCTTTTTTGGAATTTTCACTTTTTGTGTTCATTCTTGAGCTTTCATTCTGCATTGTTTTGTTACAACAAGGGGAGATGGATGTGAACAAGCATGAAATGTGTCATATTTGACAAGGGCTGACATGGCTTCTCAAGTGCTTCAGAATGGATGGCCTATTTGACTGCAGAGGCTGGGTCCACAGGATGACACAGTAACATTACGCTAGGTAATATTCCATCAGAGAGGATGTGAATTTTTGGTGTGACCTCCATTTGTCTTATGCACTGCAACAGATATTCCCCCAGAGTTGATCAGTTGTGCCATGGATTCATGGCCATCACCTCGTGTTAAGGGTCTGTATAAAATTCCTTTAAGCTTAAAACATCCCAATTCTTTCATTTTCATATGTTGACCAAAACCAACAGCGATTGGGGATGCTTGGAAACGGTGTAGGTAAGAATGTCCTGCCAATATCCAATAACTTTGCATTGCCATTCCATTCCACAGACCACAATCAACGCAATCAACTCGATGTGATGGAGGTGGGTGACACTGCATTAGGCAAATGAGGCCACACTAAACACAGCCATGTACCAGGTATACACTCTCAGAGATGGCGGGGGGGGGGGGGGAGTTGTTAGTTTTGAACTGACTTGACATGCTCACACAAAACCTTAACTCAAATTACAAGTAAACGAAACTAAACAAAATGAGCACACTCTGTGGGTGTTAGTGAACACATCTCATGTCTTTTCATCTGGTTTCTTTCCTACATGAACCATTATTTTTTGTATCTTATTTTACAATGAAGTAGTTTCAGGTGTAACTTATTCAACACAAATGCTTTGACATTCTGACCTACTTTGATGGGATCTGTGTGCACGCAAAGGAGACACAGAGCGAGCGTGCGTGCGTGCGTAGCTTTGGAACTGTGGGCTTGGCTGAATGCTGTTGAATTCTGGAAACAGTAACTTGATCTAAGTGAATCACTAGTTCTCTTAGCTAACATACTGTACATGAGCTCAGCTGTTCCATTCCAACACCTGTTTACCCTACAACTGTCCCCATCCAATCCCACTGCTCCCATACAATGTTCAAATTAACAACAGTAGAGACGTCATCAAAGCCAAACTTGTAATAGCAAGAACTGCACAATATGTTGTGTTCAAGTATGAGAATATTGGATTTTCTTTTGAGGCGGCCCGGTAATCCAGTGGTTAGTGCATGGACCTCAGATTGCAGAGGTACAGGTTCAATTCCAGCTCCAGCCTCCCTGCGTGGAGTTTGCATGTTCTCCCCGGGCCTGTGTGGGTTTTCTCCGGGTACTCCGGTTTCCTCCCACATTTCAAAAAAACATGCATGACAGGCTGATTGAACACTTGTCCCTAGGTGTGGGTATGAGCGCGGATGGTTGTTCGTCTCTGTGGGCCCTGTAATTGGCTGGCAACCGTTTCAGGGTGTCCCGCGCCTACCACCCGAACATGGCTGCGATAGGCTCCAGCACCCCTAACAACCCTTGTGAGGATCAAGCGGATCGGAAAATGGATGGATGGATTTTCTTTTGTTGCAGGATTAAACAAAAACTATTTCAACCCATTTCTGCAGCATTGGAAGCCCAAGAAGAATCCATGAAGTATAAAATCTGCAGCTCCTGTATTTTTTCATGTTTGCAAAGTGCACAAAGAGTGTACACCCCAAAAATGCAATTGTTTCTTTCACAATATTTGCTATCATGCGGCTCCAACACTGTCAGCAATTAGATGTAAAAATGATTATGAAGTGCTCGAGGGATCACACTGCTCAGCCTCTCTGGTAAGGTCTATTCGGGGGTGATGGAGCAGAGGGTCCGCAGGGAAGTCGTGTCTCAGATTCAGGAGGAGCAGAGTCGTTTCGTCCCAGCCGTGGCACAGTGCACCAGCTCCACACCCTTGGCTGGGTACTCGAGAGTACATGGGAGTTCGACCAACCAGTCTACATGTGCTTTGTGGACTTGGAGAAGGCGTTCGACCGTGTCCCTCGGGGAGTTCTGTGGGGGGAATGGAACTCATTACTCACATAAATTGGCGAGGCCTTGTCTTCCAGATTGGGGAAAAGTGTGACAATTCCACAGACATTGATATTTTTTACAAGTTACATTTTGGCGAATTGGCAGTGTTTGTTAAACAGCTGACAAATGACGCTCATTAGATTGAATGGAGCTGCGCTACACACCAGTCCAAAAAAAAAATCTTCACATGCAGCTTGTCACTCGAGCTGCCTCCATCTGCTTCAAGCAAAACGTGTTAAATAAACAGCATGAAATTGAAAACTTGAGTAGAAACAAAGTATTGAGGCTTTCCTTTTCATCAACTACCATGTGAAAGTTTTGCCTACCGTAGGATAGTTAGATTCCATCTTGCAAATGAGGAGGAAGAAGATGCTGAAGAAAATTCTAGACTTTATTTAATTTTCTATCAATTGTTGACTCAAACCAATCAACTTCACTCATTACATGAGGGTGTGGTTTCATTTTCAGACACCAATTAGTCGAATCCACTTGACATCCCATTTCAACAACATGTTTGTATTACATCAAAAACAAAACATGCAATTTTATTATTGAGTGGTGTTAATCAGAGATGGACATTTAACAAAATTTTTCTGGCCTGTCATTCATCAGTCCATCATTTTTTCAAGCCAAATCAAACTGCAATCGTCATGTTATTTAAACACAGGGAGGCCGGAGCTGGAATTGAAACCGATACCTCTGCACTGTGAAGCCGACGTGCTAACCACTGGACTACCGGGCCGCCCAGTCAATACAGTCCTATCTAATAAACTCCCGTGAACACACACAAGACAGGAAAACGGGTGTCCGTCAGTGACGGATTCAGAAACTGACCGTCAGTGCTTAGTCAAAGTCATTTTCTTGTCTTTTGTCAATCGTCAGCAAGACGGTCATCAGTCAGTGACGGACATATGGAATATCCCTCCTCTGGTGTTAATGCAACTATTTTTAACACTGTCACCAAACTCTTAACACTGGACGATTTGAAGTGTATCGTGCAGTATTGAGGACAGCCTGTTTTGTTATTTCTGATGAAAAATTGAAAAATAAATACAGTACAGACGCTCCCCAGGTTACGAACGAGTTACGTTCCGGACGATTGTTCATAAGGTGAATTCGTTCGTAAGTTGCTTCAGTGCTATATTTTGTCTGGAATGTATGTTTAAGGCTTATATTGACATCCATATAACGGGGAGAGAGCTTTTCGTCACGTTCTTCAGGGCTCGAGGGTTAGCTGCCCGGTAAACTAGCAGCGGCTTCAGCGGGGGAGAGTAGACTACCGGTCGTCGACCGGCTCGCCGGACGCCTCCCCGCCCGTTCCACCGTCACACGCCCGCCCCCCACGCCTCTCCCCGCGGCCGCCTTCGAATGTCGCCTCCGCCGTCCTCCTCCGCCCCGTTCGGCGCTCGGAAAAAGGCGCGCAATACAAAATCTAACTTTTTTTTTTTTCGACAGACACCCGTGAAAATGTTCGTATGTACCGTTTGTTCATAACTCGGATGTTCGTAACTCGGGGAGTGTCTGTACACTATCCATTCATCCATTTTCCACCGCTTATCCGGGATCGGGTCGCGGGGGCAGCAGTTTTAGGAGGGAAGCCCAGACTTCCCTCTCCGCAGCCATTTCTTCGAGCTCTTCCTGGCGGATCCCGAGGCGTTCCCAGGCCAGCTGGGTAACATAGTCACTCCAGCGTGTCCTGGGTCGTCCCTGGGGTCTCCTGCCAGTGGGACATGCCCGGAACACCTCACCAGGGAGGCGTCCATGAGGCATCCTAATTAGATGCCCGAGCCACCTCATCTGGCTCCTCTCGATGTGGAGGAGAAGCGGCTCGACTCTGAGCCCCTCCCGGATGACCGAGCTTCTCACCTTATCTCTGCGGAGAAAACTCATTTCGGCCGCTTGTATCCGGGATCTCGTTCTTTCGGTCACGACCCATAGCTCGTGACCATAGATGAGGGTTGGGATGTAGATCGACCGGTAAATTGAGAGCTTCGCCCTTTCGCTCAGCTCCTTCTTTACCACGACAGACCGATACAACGTCTGCATCACAGCAGACACTGCACCGATCCGCCTGTCGATCTCTCGTCCCCTCCTGCCCTCACTTGTGAACAAGACCCCAAGATACTTAAACTCCTCAACTTGAGGGAAGATCTCCTCCCCGACCTGGAGAGGGCACTCCACCCTTTTCCGACTGAGGACCATGGTTTCAGATTTGGAGGTGCTGATCTTCATCCCAACCGCTTCACACTCGGCTGCGAAACGCTCCAGTGAGAGTTGGAGAGCCCTGCTTGAAGGAGCCAAGTGTACTACATAATCTGCAAAAAGCAGAGATGCAATACTGAGGCCACCAAAACGGACCCCCTCAACACTTCGCCTGCGCCTAGAAATTCTGTCCATAAAGGTGATGAACAGAATTGGCGACAAAGGGCAACCTTGGCGGACTCCAACCCTCACTGGAAACGATTCCGACTTATTGCCGGCAATGCGAACCAAACTCTGACATCGGCAGTATAGGGACCGGACAGCCCATATCAGGGGGCTCGGTACCCCTTACTCCCGAAGCACCTCCCACAGAACTCCCCGAGGGACACGGTCAAACGCCTTCTCCACCACAGTACACTAGTGATCATAAAACTGGAGTAATCACAATTGTTTAAAATCTCTATTTCAGGCATGCCTTGCTCACCATCCCTGCTACTACTTTGCTCCCCTTCCCCACTCAGCTCAAACTCTCTCCATATCTGTTATGGCTTTAGTCATCTTAATGTCTTCAAGGTTCATTTGAACACGGATGTCTAGTCCCAGAAACATTAAAAAAAACTTGGGTGAGCAGGTCAACTGATTTTCAGTTTGCAAAGCACAGCCTTAAACATGGTTTCTTTAAAAGGCTACGGGGGGTGAAAAAACGGGGATTGGCTCATGGCTGAACTAATGAAAGACTCGCATGGTAGATGTCCACTGTTCAGAGCAGGCAAATATTTCTCTTTTTATGATAGTAGACCACTCATATCCTATGTACTGTGTTGTAAATGTGCTTCAGTTTATACCTGTAACTGTTAAATGAAAAAATCTCAATAATCATTTTAAAGTAGGGTACAGGTCTAATAGTGGTTCCTGAATTATCAGTAGGAAAAATCCAATCTCAGCATTGCAACACGTGAGCAAATTTTTGTTAGACTACAATAAAACCAAATTGGGGCGGACCGTTCGCCCAGTGGTTAGCGCGTCAACCTCATAGTGCAGGGTTCAATTCCAGCTCGGGCCTCCCTGTATGGAGTTCGCATGTTCTCCCCGTGCCTGTGTGGGTCTTCTCCGGGTTCTCTGATTTCCTCCCACATTCCAAAAACATGCATGGCAGATTAAAGAAATACTCTAAATTGTCCCTAGGTGAGAGTGTGACTGTGGATGGTTGTTCATCGCTGTGTGCCCTGCGATTGGCTGGAAACTGGTTCACGGTGTCCCCCGTCTACTGCCCGAAGACAGCTAGGATAGGCTCCAGCACCCGCCATGACTCTTGTGAGGATAAAGCGGATCGGAAAATGGATGGATGGATGGATGGATGGATGGATGGATGGATGGATGGATGGATGGATGGATGGATGGATGGATGGATGGATGGATGGATGGATGGATGGATGGATGGATGGATGGATGGATGGATGGAAAACCAAATTGAATTCTGGTTTTGATATGTTAAAATTACACGTTTTTTAATAAAGCACATTACTGCCTACGTACAGGATCAATTCAGGGTGTGTCCACACCAGCTGGAAGGGCATCTGTTTCCTCTCAAGTATTGATCTGACTGCTGGGTAATTGAGTGCTGAATGCTGCAGTCCTGTGACAAATGTTGAGTCATACGAAGTAGCCTACCTCGAGTTCAACATAGCAGTGTCGAGACATATTCTGTTCTGACAGGATGCGGATTGATGCGCTTCATCCTGCAGTTGTTCATTCAAGGTCAGAATATAACATGCTTTGTTTTAGGCCGACCCTTCTGAGTACTATTTTCAACTTTCAAAAATGCTACAGAATTTGAATATATCAGATCACAATTGCTTTAAACAGTTGGGGTCAAAGGCCAGATCCATATATGCGCATTCAACAAAAAAACTTAAAAGAAAAATCCCTTACTGTTAATCACAGTTCTGAATGTGTTGTTTAGTTGCTGCTATTATGTAGCTTGTACTGTAAAAAGACATCAACTATTAGTAATGGTAACTGTTAGAAGTAGTTCCAAAAATGTACATTTATTTTATCCAACAGTATTTCATTATTGAACACACTGATTTGTGTCATTGCTGTGTTAAGAACTGAATTGTCGAGAAGCTCATACTCTAAAAAGGTTCAACCTGTTAATAGTTAATCTAATCTGGTTTCATTAGACAATCCGACCAACCAAGTCAATGAAGTGCAGCTTGTGATGCCCCAGGCTTTGTGAAAAGTCAAACGTCAAAATCACTTAATGTGCCTATATTTGTGTGTGCAACTTTTAAAAAGATGCAATCTCATGGTCTATTATTTCTCCCTGCTACACCATCGTGAATATTTACTCACTTTTAGCAGCAGTATGAGGTCACTGCTTCCAGTGCAGAAAACTGTGGCTCTTGTGTATCTCAAATGCTGACTTTCATAATACAAAATTTGCAATCTTGAAAATAGGAAATTGTGAATTATTCTTCATTAATAATAACAACTCACAAATAAGTTACATTTGCTGAAACTCTCTGTGACATTGTCATGTAGCAAACAGAGGTCATTCATTGTGTGTCACAAGAGACAGCAGAAAAGAGGAGTGTGACCTTTATGCCATGCAGTGTTGAAGAAACAAACACCCTCACACTGACTGAAATATCAATGTTTGAATATTTATACAGTCCAGTATGTATATGTACTGTGCCAATCCCAGTGTGGAAAGATTCATCGTCATGGTGACAACAACCTGAGAGAATTGTTCTCCCATCCCCCCAGTCTTTGGAAACTGGATGCCCATAGCAACACGAGTAACAAAAGTAAAAGCCAAATGTTCAAGCATATAATCTAACAATTTAAAATGAAATCTGGACAGTGACATTGTTTCACTAAAGTGCTGTTAAATATTCTTTCCTCCAGAGGTGTTGTATTTGGGGCAGCTGTTTCTAAATTGGTTTGTTCCTGAAGTTATTGAAATGAAATTATTTGTTAAATGCTACATTATCAAGCAGACTGAGACACTCGACACTTAAAAGATAAATATATATAATGTGTCTTTTCCGTTTTCTTTCATTTCTGCCATCTCATCATGGATGAAGTCGCCTGATTTCTCCACGGAGGCCGTTTGAACACGCAGCAATCGAATGTTGGTCGGGGAGCTGACCAATGGCGTAAAGCCTAAATTAATTTCCATTGGTTGCTTTTTTTGTCCCTCAAGATTTTCTTCAGGATTGTCCAATCACCCATTGACTAGCGGACTAAAGGGCGGGCCATAGTCTTCTTATAAAGATGAGTGTTCCGCCATTGTACGCGCACTTCCATCCAGCAACCAAAGATCGCCGAAGTTACGTCGTTACTAAATTTGACAAAATGAGGGAAATTGTGCATCTTCAGGCAGGCCAGTGTGGAAACCAGATTGGCGCTAAGGTTAGTGAGCATTTACCTTTTTTGAAGGCTTGAAATCCATTTTTCAAGAGCCATTATAGCCGCTTTCTCCTGCTGTAGTCATTGCTTTGTGCCTGTTGGTGAAACCACACCCTAGGATTATCAACGTGTCCTACTTAAGGATATTTCTGTATAACGGTAAATGTGGTTATCATCTAATTTGTCACGCGTTTGAAACTACTCAATTATTCAATCAGGTTATATTTCGACGGTTTAATTTTTTTTCTCTTATCCTCGAAAAACTTTTTTTCCAAGTTGCGTTGAATAGTGTAATTTTAATGTTGGCGTTGTGGCATCAAATAAATGAATCACAGGACTAAAACTAATGTTTTCGAGGACAATTAAACACACTTTGACTGTACAATGTGGGGGGGGGGGTCGCATGGATTTCATGTCTATTACACACAATACAATTTTATTCGGTGAATGCGATTGAACTTCCGGTACATTTATAATTTTGCGCTTGAAAAAAATTAGTATTTGCTTGCATTTGTTCTTGAAACTCGATGAGGCCTAGACCGCATTGCGTCGCGGGCTGAGCCCGGCATTTGCTAAAGTGGGCTGGACTGGCGGTTGATGACGTAAGGGGCCCTTTTCAAAATGGGGTCTCGGCCAATAAGAGCTCAAGGCGCGCCCGCGTCTCATACTCGATGGCGGGCTTTGAAACTGCTAGTGTATTTTCAATTTTATTCAACTTTTTCTCGATTATTTGAAGTAATACAAATTGTTCGACTAGAAGTTTGTTTTGTTGGACGATATTTGCCATTAACCGTTAGTTTACCTTCTGCTCTTTTTAGTTCTGGGAGGTGATCAGTGATGAGCATGGCATTGACCCAACTGGTACTTACCATGGTGACAGTGACCTGCAGCTGGACAGGATCAATGTCTACTACAATGAAGCTTCAGGTAATACCACACTTAATTGTAATGCATTACTTTTAGGTCGCTAAATGTCAACTGTTGTCCTAGGTGGAAAATATGTTCCCCGTGCTATACTGGTAGACCTGGAGCCAGGCACAATGGACTCTGTGAGGTCCGGGCCTTTTGGTCAGATCTTCAGACCAGACAACTTTGTGTTCGGTAAGAATTGTTTAATGCCAATTGTGTTTTCTGGTAATTCCTATTTGGTCATTTGTGTGAAGCTCAATGTCCTCCCCCACCCTCCCTTACAGGCCAGAGTGGTGCTGGTAACAATTGGGCTAAGGGTCATTACACAGAGGGTGCAGAGCTGGTGGACTCCGTTTTGGATGTAGTGAGAAAGGAGGCTGAAAGCTGTGACTGCCTCCAGGGCTTCCAGCTCACACACTCTCTGGGTGGTGGTACCGGCTCCGGAATGGGCACTCTGCTCATCAGCAAAATCCGTGAAGAGTACCCAGACCGCATCATGAACACCTTCAGTGTGGTGCCTTCTCCAAAAGTATCCGACACAGTGGTTGAGCCATACAACGCTACACTGTCTGTCCACCAGCTGGTAGAGAACACAGATGAGACCTACTGCATTGACAATGAAGCGCTGTACGATATCTGCTTCCGCACACTCAAGCTCACCACTCCCTCTTACGGCGACCTCAACCACCTGGTCTCGGCCACCATGAGCGGCGTCACTACCTGCCTCAGGTTCCCCGGACAGCTCAACGCCGACCTCCGCAAACTGGCTGTCAACATGGTGCCCTTCCCCCGTTTGCACTTCTTCATGCCAGGCTTTGCCCCCCTCACAAGCAGAGGCAGCCAGCAATACAGGTCCCTCACTGTTCCTGAGCTCACCCAGCAGATGTTTGATGCCAAAAACATGATGGCCGCCTGCGACCCACGCCACGGGCGCTACCTCACTGTGGCCGCCATCTTCCGTGGCCGCATGTCCATGAAGGAGGTGGATGAGCAGATGCTCAATGTGCAGAACAAGAACAGCAGCTACTTTGTCGAATGGATCCCCAACAACGTCAAGACCGCTGTGTGTGACATTCCTCCTCGTGGTCTCAAGATGGCCGCCACCTTTATTGGCAACAGCACAGCCATCCAAGAGCTGTTCAAGCGCATCTCTGAGCAATTTACAGCCATGTTCAGGCGCAAGGCTTTCCTCCACTGGTACACGGGCGAGGGCATGGATGAGATGGAGTTCACAGAGGCAGAGAGCAACATGAATGACCTGGTGTCAGAATACCAGCAGTATCAGGATGCTACTGCCGAAGAGGAAGAATTTGGAGAGGATGAAGAAGAGGAGATGCCCTAATTCTTTTTCCCCCCTGCCTCTGCCTTTCTGTTAAAAGCTCAATTTCCAGTTCCTACTGCTCAAAGTCTGTTCCAGTTTTCAGTGTTCTGTCTACTGTTAATAAAGGTCCTTCTTCATTCTCCCACATTATTTCCCCCCTACCCTCTTTGTTGAAATGATTGCATTTGGATCACTCTTGTTGGCCCACGCTATCCATAGTGTGGTTGCAATAAAAATATATTGTGACACGTAAAATTCATCCGTACCAGAAAAAACGTTTGGTCATGAGGCAGTATCAGTATTGTGCGCCAAAGTAAGATAAGCAGTGCCCTGATGCTGAAACAAGATGTCTAAATGTGTTGCATACATGCAATTGCTGTATGTCATACTGCGTAAATGAGTCCATTTTAAATCTAAAGGATTTGGAAATGCTTGGAAAATAGTATATCTGGCATAATACACTAGAAAATAACTTCACATTGGTGATTTGATAAAATGCTTTCCTGACTCAATTTTGCAATGGGTAGTTTCAAATGAGCCATTCAAATTTGATGTGAAAATGCTTCACAACTTAAAAACAGCATCTGTCGTATGTGAGACCGTTACCAGAGCTGTATGAAAAATTCTTCCTTTTGAAATGTAATGGCAACACACAGATGGATATCATTTGACAAAACGTTCATCAATGCATGCTTGTGGTTCAGAGTGGTTGGTGAACTGCAGTGCATTATAAACAGTTCCGTGACTCGTTTGGTAAGTGGACATTACCTTGAGAAATTGATAATCAACTGATTACAGGTTTTCAATGTTCCTTGTGAATTGGAAACTAAATTGAAATCTAGCTTATTTTGTTTCTTATCCAGAGAAGTCCAAACAGTTTGACTTTTTTTCGAAAACAAAAATCGCTCTGTACTGTACATTACATTAGGATTACCGGAAGTCGTCACCGGCAATGTTTCTTAAACGGACCAGAAGATGGCGATAGCGTTGCGCCTAAACATGCAATTACTGTCTACCTTCCACTCGTCGGAAAACACGGTCGAAGAGGGAGGGGGCTCAATTTATTATGAGGTTTAGTTATTTTCATGAAAGGGCGTTAACAATAAGAAATAATCTAACAATACTGTAAAAATATTTGTGTGACAATGAATTAAATTGGTTTTGAATTGCAGGTCCAACAGATTTAAAACCCCGTATTGTCAGTGACAACGTTCAGCATTCCAAAACAAATACATAATACGGACTCTCATGTAGCTAGGATGGCGCAAGGAAAATTTGAAGACATCTCAGTATCGTGCAGAACGGCTGTGCACAAACCACAACCACTTTTTAAAGAAATAAACATTTTAATTGTATTATATTTGTAACTCAAGATATCTTCAAACAGCTATTGGATCGGATAAATTTAGATTGTGCGTGGAGTTAGGCTATAGTGTTTTGGCAGGTCGGACCACTAGTTATAATAGCTTCTAATTTAAAAACAACGACAATTAATAATATAGTAAGCTCATACCATCAGTGTTTCCCGGTTCTTGGAGTTTACCTTAAAGTGGACTTCTTTCCCCCATATGAGGCTATCTTGGTCCTTTCTTCTTTACTAAACTGTCATGTCATATCAGGGGACTCAACCCGGTTCTTAAGAGTTTAACTTAAAGTGGACTTCTTTCCCCCATATGAGGCTATCTTGGTCCTTTCTTCTTTACTAAACTGACGTGTCATATCAAGGGACTCAACCACGTCTATGTGACACAATAAAAAATGCTGTTTGATGTGATTCTACATTAACATATTTTATTAATTAAATAATCGGGCTGGTTGTTTTGACTTCGCTCATAAAATGTGGCATTCTCATAGAGAAAATATCAATGCATGACTGAATTTGCAAAGTAAAGAAAAAGGAAAATGTTTTGTTGTTGATCCTAGTAAAACAAAAGGATACCGACCCATCTGTTCATTAGTGAGAAAGCTACTTCCTGGATAACAGCGGACTGGTGGTTATTTGCAGGGAAGGAGTGGGACTTATTTTCAGCCCTAGAGTTTTGTGGTTCAGACTGGTCCACTTTCGTTCTCGTTTTAATGAAGATACATAATTTTTTGCAGGGCAGTGGTGGGACTTATTTTCAACCCTGGAGTTTTGGGGCTCTACGGAGCCCCTAAGGGGACATGGAAGGATTTTTTTTTTTTGCGAGATCTCGCAAAGTATTGCGAGATCTCGCAAAGTATTGCGAGATCTCGCAAAGTATTGCGAGATCTCGCAAAGTATTGCGAGATCTCGCAAAGATTGCGAGATCTCGCAAAGTAATGCGAGATCTCGCAAAGATTGCGAGATCTCGCAATCTTTTTTTTTTTTTAATGCTCGTTAATGTGCTTCCGGGTTACCTGGGCGAATGTTGACTCTGGTGCGCGGCTGTTTGGGAGACGACACTACCTCGGGGGTGGAGAGAATCATGGAGGAGGACTTGGAATGCTTCTTGCGATCAAGAAATGTCCCTCACGTGGACATTACGCGCATGAAAAGTGACAAGGTGGGCATACAGCCACACACTCTAACGTAATAAGCGTAATAAGAGCAAAATGGGCACTGGCTCCGACACACTTACTTTCCCTACTGTTCATTTTCTGTTTTGTAAATAGGCTACTGTAGTGCAAACCGTTTGATTATTTTGAATGGTAAGAAAAGCATTACATAAATTGTATTGTTATTATTAGTCGTAGTAGTAGTCATCGAAGTAGTAATTCGTAACACAGACCTCCAAATACAGTGAGAAACTAACTTGGCGGGGAAAGTGAAGCTAGCATTTCTATCTACTCTACCTGTACTGTTGATGTTCTGACAATAATGACGTTATGTAAAACAATTTAAAAACGACATCACAGTTAGTAAATGTGCTGCTTCCTGATGTATTATGATTATCTAATGTAATATTGAATACAAATAATGATGACTGCTTTGTACCATCACCCTTGTTACATTTGTTAAAAGTTATTATTAATTAAGTCAAAATTTAAAGTATTCATTCTCACAATTTATCTTTGCAGGTTGACATGGCAGTAATTTCTATGATGACTGAAGAGCAAATGGGCAAATATATCACTTCCTATGGTGATCGAATAGCTGTCCTTTGCTTTTGTCAACAAAAAATGTCCAGTGGTGATAATGAAATGCTCCTCCAAAGATTAAGAGACAAAATAAGATCAAGGAAGAAAGGTGTTCTGGGTGGATCTCCAAGTGTGCTCCAAAACCATGATGAGGGAATGGCAAGACATAGAAATGTTTCTGCAGAAAAGACTCACAGGAAGATTGAAATTGGGTGGCTCCATTTTCATTGCAATGATTACCATCAAGTGAGGACAAGCAATGGTGGAGGAACAAGGCATGCCATCATGGAAAAAACAGCAACTGTCGCTCAGATTTTGGAGTTGGGAAAAGAGCTATTTTTCCCAGATGGAAGCTCAAAAAAAGGACCAGTTGGTGATTTTACTTTTGAGGTCTGCGATTTTAAAAGAAATCAGATTGCTTTAGATGAAACGGTTGGCAGACTCTATGAAAAAACCAAATTGAAGCTTCTTAGATTTTACATTTCCACAAAACAAAATCCTCCAACATGTCAACTGGATGAATACAGCGAAGCTCCTTTATCTGTTCCCAACGTGGTGGGACAAAGTTCACAGTTACTTGAAGATGGATCTCACCTTGATGCAAATCATGGACACTCATCTGACAGTGACATTGGAGAACAGGTTTGTGCCACTTGGTGCAATTTTTGTCATGTTGGATTGAAGTAAAACAAAAGTGAAGTCATTTTGCTCTTTCAAAAATCTTAAAACATTGTGTGTCACAGCAATGAACGTGTTCACAATACATGCTGATTTATATAGCACTTTCACAACAGCAGCAGCTGTAACAAAGCGCTTAACAAAGCAGTTAACATAAAGTAAAATAATAAACACAACACATAACATAAAACACGGACAGTCGTGCAGTGTTTGCTTAAAAATGCATCTGAGGGAAAATTCACAACAATCTAATACTGGTTCTGAAGTTTAATTCTAATCTGTATAGTTTGCACAACATTTAATCAGAACCAAATATTTACCATTACATGACTTTCAATTGCTGCAGACAACTATTTTGAGAGTGTTCATTGTATTTGTTGCAGAGTCTGCATTTGCAAGCAAGGTTCAAAAAACAAAAAGGAATTACTGAGACTGGAACAGCAGAAGGGGCAGGAAAATCCCAACCATCTCTTTCAACGCCAACAACAAATAATGAAACAGACATTGGCGAGGGCAGGACACCAACACAAATGAACAGGATGCCGTTTGGATTAATCTGCCAAATTCCAAAGATTTCTCAGACGCTTGCTTTGAAATTATTGACCTGAACAGAGCAGTTCCCAATGCCTCCTCACAAACAGAGCTGGAGTACATCTGTCATGACACCTTTGAAGAAGCAGATACAGTTGTATGGGATCCAGATGACAGCCTTGTTAGAATAGAGCAGGATGAGGCGGCAGTAATCATTGGGGTAAGGTAGAAATACTAACGCAGGTGTTAAAATACATATTTGAAAGTGTGAAATATTCAGCTAATTAATGACAGTACATAGTTTTACTTCTGTTTCTGAAATATTTTAGATTGACATTTCTTAAAATCAGTATGGAATTACTGTAACTTCCTAATGATGTTTGTTGTTGTTTTCTGGTGAGGAGGGAGACAGGATGATAAAGAGAGGTAAAATGCCCATTTGGACTGTAAATAACAGTCTTCAATCAGGCTAAAACATTTTATGGGTCATAGAATCATACATTTGTCATTTAACACATTATGTTAAATTCATTCTTCAGAGTACTGCGATGTATGGAGGGACTGAACAGGCTTCACAACTCCTGTTGCCTTCTGCCAATGAACTGGCTTCACAAGTTGTACAGTCCCTCCAAGAGGAGGGAGCGCAGACTGCACAGGTAAGCTCTACTGCAAGTAATCCTGAATGCTTTTTCTAAACTACTTCATGATTTTACAAAACTGTTAAGTAATATAATAATACCCTTTTCCCACTGAAACTAGCGGATAGTTGTGATCCATGGCGACACGCAACCAATTGGCATATTGTCCGCTTCCCATTGACCAACAGAAGGCGATTCTGCGAACAACCATCCGCGCTCACGCTCACACCTAGGGACAATTTAGAGTGTACCACAACCTGCCAAGTATGTTTTTGGAATGAGGGAGGAAACCCCACGCAGGCCCAGGAAGAACATGCAAACTCCACACAGGAGGCCGGAGCTGGGATTGAACCCACGACCTCTGCACTGTGAGGTTGATGCGCTAACCACTGAACCATTGGGCGGCCCACAAACCAAAATATATAATTTCAAAAATACCTACCATGAAATTATTTGACACAGCTCACTTTAATGTTAGTCTTGAACTGCAATTTTCCCTTGAGTGGTTACCTGAGTTTGTTGGTCCTTGCTAGGCATTTATAGGACCCGGAATCATTTCAATCGCCTCTCTGAGCTCATCCGCCCCTACACACCTGCCCGGCGCCTGAGGTCTGCGGACCAGACATTATTAGAAGTACCTAGAACTAAACGGAGGCTCAGAGGGGACCGAGCCTTTTCAGTTGCTGGTCCCTCTCTTGAATGACCTCCCACTGAACATTCGGCAAGCCACCTCGCTGCCCATCTTTAAAACCCGCAAAACTCACTTGTATTCTTTGGCATTTGATTCAGCATGACTCAAATTATGATCTTGGTTTTGCTGTTTGGTGCTTTCTACCATCTATTTTCTACCATCTTTGTTTCTGATTTGTTGCTTTACTATTGTATATGTTAGTTGCTCCATGTACAGCACTTTGTCTGCAGCGATTGCTGTTTGAAAGTGCTCAAGAAATACAGTTTGAGTTGAGTTCATATTTCACCTCTGCTACTTTTTTCATATTTTATTCTTTCAGGACAGTGGACCACATCGTTTACCGCAAGACTCAATTTCAAGCAGTCAGCTATCCCCTTCAACCTCACCTAACAATCTAGGAGATCCAAGGACACCATGGCATGCATCCATTTGTAGGATCAAGGTTGTTGATGATCTTTTGTCTGTGTTTATGGACAGCAGCATAATGGAATTCAATTTAAAGATTAGGTTTGTAAATGAAAAAGCTATTGATGATGCTGGTGTGTCAAGGGAGGGTTACACTGCATTCTGGGAACAATTTCTGGAACAGTGTGAAGGGGAAACGGAGCGGGTTCCAAGGCTGCGGCCAGATTTCTGTGAGTCTGAATGGCATGCGGTTGGGCGGATCTGGGTGAAAGGATTATTAGACCATGGTGTCATGCCAGTGACTCTATCAAAGGCTTTCGTGTTAGCCTGCATCCATGGTATTGACTCAGTTGATCGAGACGTCCTAATTTCATCATTCCTTAACTACCTTCTTCCCATTGAGAGGTCAGCAGTTGAGAAGGGCCTGCAGGGTACAATGGAGGAAAGTGATGAAGAGGACTTGCTTGACGTATTTACAAGGATGGGTTCCCACTTCCTCCCGCCAAAGAATATCTTACTGCCTTCCATTGAAACAATGGCTCATAAAGCCCTTCTACAAGAGCCCAAATATATACTTGATTGTTTCGCCACAATATTGCGACTTGTGCATTACAAATTACCGGACAAGGAAAGTGTGTTGTCCTTGTATGAGTCAAAGAAGGCCACAGGCAAAAGAGTGTCGCAACTGCTTGAAACAACCAAGATGGTGTTGTCTCAGGGGGAGCAAGCAACCTTTAACTATCTTCAACGTTATGTGAAAAATGCTCATCAAACCAAAGCTGAAAAATCCTGCGTTTCTGGACTGGTTCCTCTGTCATCTGTGTTGACAAAATTCTGGTATCCTTCAATAGTGAAAGTGGACTCAACAGACGGCCTGTTGCCCATACCTGTGGAGCCACACTTGAAGTACCATGCACATACAGCTCTTACCCTGAATTCCGCACAGAGTTTGACAATATCTTGTCCAGTAACTACTTAGAAATGGACATCCTCTAAACTTGACAACCCTCCCGATCAGGCCTATCATATACATATATGTATATATATATATACATATATGTATATATATATATATGTGTATATATATATAGAGAGAGAGAGAGAGAGAGTGTGAGAGTGAGTCAAAGCATTTCATTGGCTCTGTTGTTCATTTGCACTTTTGAGATGTAAAACATCTGGCACAGTTAACCACGTGACGGGCAGTCTGCAGTTGTATTTTCCATTTGTGTATTGTGCATTATTACAATGCAATTGATTCCATGTTAATTCTCCATTCCTTCCATTTTCTGCACCACTTATTCTCGTGATGGTTTCAGGTAAGAATGGAGTTTTCAGTTTGACCCAAAGGTTTGAAGTTGATACATCATAAATGGTTACTAATATTTGCACTGTTAGTAGAAAAATAAGTGTTTTTATAGTTCATATTCCATTTAAATTTTTGAGATTGATGTTTGTAAGAATTTGTCAATGTGAATACAATTTGTTCCAATTCATTCTCACCGTTTTTTAACACAAGACACCACCTGCTGACGAAAGCGAGGAGTGCCAATTATGTAGTCATCATTTACAGGCAGGTGAAAATTAAATTAGGATGATGTACAAATATGCAGGAATACTCTTCAGCATCCACGTTGGATAAGTATTTGCGGATAAAGTCAGCAACCAAGAAATAATGTTTATTTACACCAATAATGCTTTGACAAACATTTTATATTGTAGTTCAAATATGTTGTCCTTATACATTATGAAAAACAGCAGACAAAACATGTTTTTAATTGTGATGGCTATATATTATTCTTCAAAATTGTTTCAATTATCCATTGAAAGTGAAGTGATAAAAGAAATGACGAACAAGGGTTGAAGAAATGGCAATGGTCAAATTCAGGCTTCAATAAATGTTACTTCACACCAGTTGAGCCATAATATAGTTTGGCCCAAACACCAAGCAAAACATAGTTGGCTGTAATTTATATTTACATTTGAATATAAAATAATAGAACATAAATACAATTCTAATATGATTGGTGTTCGAAGGAAAACTACTTTTACCAACAGTTAATGTCTCTGAACCCTGAAAACATAATCCTTCTAATTTAAAGAGTTATGGTGAGGGCCTCTCTGAGGTGCAAATACAAGTTCACAGCCTGATACGGATCTTTTGGTGGCATCAGATCGGACTGGGCCATTAAGAAAGCACACAATGCAAATACATCCGGATCACAAGGCATGGTCAAACGAAAGACACACTGGCTTTTGCACAGTTCAACTTGTTCATTGTCAACTGGGAGAGGAAGTCCCCTGTACCATAAAGTTCAGGTAACGTATACATCACGTTGGGCCGACCACTGGGGACATTCATGTTCTTTGAGGGCCTGATGAGATGGCTGTTCCAAACTAGGGCTGTGTCATCCAACTCGTCCTGTTGAAAATAATATCCAGACAGATTTAGGAAGAGCTGCAGTCATATCATTTATGAGCAAGAAATTATAGCCTGAAGCTGCTTTTTTTTGTCTCCTCCCCTCTCATGTGTACCACATCTCACCACTCCCCACTTTTCCTTCATCTTTATTTACCTTGGTCATTTCATCTTCACCCTGTGACCCCCACCCACCATTATCTTCTTTCCTCATTGTCTTCTTTCCTGTCCCTGTCCACTTTCCCATCAACTCACTCTCACATACAAAAATACACATTGAATTAATGAGTCTATCAGAATGTATGAACTCACCTGAATAAATCCCATGCAACAAAATTGTAGGATGCTTTTGTCCAGAAATCCACCATCAAAGAAGCCATTGTCTCTGAGGTCTGTGAAGAGGGATAACCAGAACTCCATGCACTGGCTGCGAAGAAACCGCCACCAATATTCAATTCTTTGATTGGCGGTGCTGGCTCCATCCAAGTAACTGTCAAGGGTGCTGCCTGGCGGTATGGGCACCAGGAAACGCTGGAAGCCTTTAACGTGACCATTTTCAGTTCCAAGATCAGCTCGAACGATTCGAGGACAACCCCCCAAACGGCGCACAACTTCGATGTAGTAACCTCCAATCAACTTCGGGTCACTACTTGTTGTGTAGGCATTGAGCCACATTATTTTCCTTGAAAAACCATCAATAGCCCCATTGATACAAATTCCAAATGGTTTCAGTTTATCATAGGAGTCCATGTGCCATATAAAATTTGGCCCTTTGGAGAAGTAGTTTCGTCGTCTCAGACGTCTTGCTTGCCTTAACGACACTCCTCTCGGATCCAACTCTTTCAGGACCAGACGAACATCCTCTTTCCTGACAAGTAGTCCATATTCTCTGCACTTACTGTACATCCACCTGTAACCGTGTAGTTGTCCGGAATGCTGCAATTGGTTGCGAATGAAGTCAACCAGGACCCCAAGTCATTGAACGTTTTCCGACGAAATAGTCCTCTTTGGTTCAGCACTCGCTTCAAATGTCTTTCACTTATTTGGAAACCGTATTTAAGATCAAGAACAGATTTAATGTCTTTGTATTTCAAGCCAATTTCAAAGTAAAATTCTATTAAACTCACGAACGGTTGAACACGCTCCGTGATTGTTGTTTTCGGTGACACGCACGATGACCCGGAAGCACATTAACGAGCATTAAAAAAAAAAAAGATTGCGAGATCTCGCAATCTTTCTTTGCGAGATCTCGCAGGGGCTCAGACTGGTCCCGTTTCTTTCTCGTTTTAATGAAGATGTAAGCTTATTTTGAATTATTAATTATTTTCATTTTATATTTGAGCATTATATTATTTTGTGTTACAGTTACCTAGGTTATATTCCGTTTAATAATTGCTTAAACAAGTTTATGTTGATATTATCTGATTGGTTAAGGAAACCAGGAAGTGTTTTGTGTTACCGAGGAGGTGTGTTCTCGTTCGTTCGTTCGGAGGTGCAGACGTGGGGAAAAATAAAAAGCTCCCTTCAAAGGATTCCATCTCTCCTTTTGCCCATTTTCAAAGTAGAGCTATCCACTACAAAACTACGAACCTCTCAATTTACAAAGATACATAATTTCTTGCAGGGCAGTAGTGGGACTTATTTTCAGCCCTGGAGTTTTGGGGCTCAGACTGGTCCCGTTTCTTTCTCGTTTTAATGAAGATACATAATTTTACTCATCAGTGTGTCAGTCTCAAATGGATGACCAAAACACCGTTTAACCAACAAGATTAAGGCAGTTAACGTTCATAGCGCTCTTATTGTGAAACCTTCACAACACTTCTGGTGCACTATTTAGTCAAGTGACGCTAACTTTTTGACAGCAGCAGTAAACGTTGGTACGGAGACTTTCCCATGCTTTATGTTGCCGTTTTGCCTCCGTATTGTGAAGTGCCCACAGAAGAACAGTCAACAAAAGTTTGAAGAGCTCAAAGTCAACCGATATATCACAGCAAGCAAATAGTGATATAAAATTGGGCAATAATTAAAAGGAAAGTTATGTATTCAAAATAAAAATGTAAAGTTCAGCGCTATAAAATCAGCTACAATTGAAATGTGTTAACCGATGTTTTGTTAATCGCATGTAATGTGTACTTGCCTATTGATCCTCTTTTGTCCTTTTTAACTATTGTTCTCATACTTGTTCAAATAAAATGATCGTGATCTTGTAAGCAGATTCAGTGGTAAATGTGATTGTGATCAAATGCAATATGAATATCGGTGGAGGGAATGGTCATCTTATTTTAGATTTGACACACTAATAAGTAAAATTATGTATCTTCATTAAAACGAGAACAAAACTGGACCAGTCTGAGCCACAAAACTAGGGCTGAAAATAAGTCCCACTTCTGCCCTGCAAATAACCACCAGTCCGCTGTTATCCAGGAAGTAGCTTGCTTACTAATGAACAGATGGGACTAACCTGATAACATAGTAAGATGTCCACTGTAGTAACCGCTGTCTCTGAAAGGTTTGAGGTGCAAAAGTAATCGCTTCATATGTCAGGAGTTGTTGAGCCAAATAGCTTGGGGAAGCCAATTTCCTTGTACGTTAAGCAGGACTGAGACAGCAACCTTCCACTGAACATAAACTGCACTCCCGTGTCACTGTTTCATGTTGTGGGTGGTTGCCATCTTCCCAGATTGAAAGGAATTTATGGAAGGTCCTTTTCTGCCAAAGACAATTTATGGATTCTGGCTCTGCTCCAATCACAGAACCATCTTTCCGCACAAGCTTGCTCAGGCATGTAGAGTTGTTTTTTGTAATATGTATTGTTTGTTCTTTATCAGGTCTCTCTGTTAAACACAGTGCTTCGATTGAATCGGGGCCGGGGTGGGGGGTGTGGGGGGTCATTGAGTCAGTGTTGGGGTTGAGCAGAGGTGAAGACATGCAAACTGTGTGTGTGTGTGTGTGTGTGTGTGTGTGTGTGTGTGTGTGTGTGTGTGTGTGTGTGTGTGTGTGCACCCTTCCCATTCCCCCCACTCATGTCATTTATAACAACTCTTCAGAATAACAAAGCTCTGTCTTTTGGTGTCATCAAATCTTAGAAAGGATGTGTTGTATTGGTACTTTTTGTCACAAAGTATCTTTGTGACATAAAAGTTTTTTAAAAAAGGAAGAGACTTTGTTTAAAAAAAAAGACATGGGGGTAGATCTTGTCAAGATGAATCTGAGCATTCCTGAATACCTTTGTGAGGCAAGACAACAGCACACGTGTCATTGATTTGCAGTGAAAATCCATTCAATGACATTTTTTGTCATCGTGCGTGTGTGTGTGTACAACTGATAAATAGTTCCTTTGGTGCGCTGATACAAAGGGTTCAGTGAATGCATATATGAAATTTGTCGGGTGCAGTACTCTCAACCACATTATGAAACACTGGTTTAACACAAGGTAAGCACATACTGACAATTTGGCCAAATTCGAGCTTTTTTACTCCCTGGAAATCAAAGGCTGCCAAGGCCTGATTATCGAATGTTTTGAAGATTATCCTGACCGATTATCCAGTGTTGTGGGCTGTGATAAGAGTGATCTGCTCAAAATCCAGTCTTGGTTACAAACATAAATGCTTGGAAAGCGACCTGAAGCTTGCCCTCTTGCCCGACTCAAATAGAAGAGCAACTGTTAGTGTTGAGTGATTGTATAACACACCACCACAGGCATTCATCATAATGAAAATGACAATTCGAATTAGCCAAACAGTTATCTTCTTTTTCTTTCAACTCCTGCTTTATTCTTCATTGGGTTTTTTTTCCGGAATTCTGGTTATCCCGTGGCGCCAGTCTGAATCTCATGAGCCAGTATTGATACTACGACAGACATCAGTGTGATGTGTTGGTCATCTCGACATACACACAACATTCAATAAGAGCTGTGAGCACACATGTCAGTCATTTCTTCGTCGTGTGGGGTTTCTCACATTTTAAAGATCATTTGGTGTGTGACCTGATTAATATACACGTATCAGAAAAGTCATCAAATCATAATTTCAAACCCAAAATCCAAGTTTTTCCCTTCAATATGGACGACGATCAATCCTGACATTTACATTGGGATCCTGCAGTGTTTGCTCCATTCAGTCCAGCTTCTTCACCTTGACTACACACATGTGCTAAGCATCTGACAGTTCCTGAGAAAAAAAATCGCCGTGCTCGCCCACCCTCCCGACTCGCCTGACCCTGTGTGAGTGGGATGAGGGTGCTCACCCACCCTCCCGACTCGCCTGACCCTGTGTGAGTGGGATGAGGGCAGTGGTTCTTAACCTAGGTTCGATCGAAGCCGAGAGGTTCGGTGAATCGGTCTCAGGGGTTCGACAGAGCCTCTGCCATGGAGGTGAAGACATGCCCGACTCAACATGTCAATGAGTTATGACACGCCCACTTAGCCATCACTGGCTGGTTCATTTTGTGCAACATTTAAAAAAAAGATATGCTTTATAATTATACTGTGATTACATTTTTCTGTTTTTAATAAATGCATTTTTATGTCTTGAATTTGTTTAAAAAAAAATCGGACTCTTTATTTTTCATTCATGAAGGGTTCAGTGAATGTGCATATGAACCGGTTGGGCTTGGTACCTCTAACAAGGTTAAGAACCACTGGATGAGGGGATGATTACAGGAAGTATTTTTGAGGACTTGGACAACTTCAATGCCATGATACAGACTGGCACTGCAGTGGATCCTGGAAGAGTCCTTTCATGAGAAGAATGCTGGGAAAGTGAGCTAAACTCCAGGCAGATGACTTTAAAGGAAAACTTGTAGTTTGGTTTTGTAATCCCTTTTGTGACACCCGTCCTTTTTTGTCACACCTTGTAGCTGTGAAGTGCAGCCATTTTAAAAAAAATTATACACAAATGTACCTTTTTAGTGTGTTGAGTGAGTCAACATTCTTTGAATAGTATCTTGGAAGAAACTGCCATAGTTGTTGCTCATTTTAGTTTCAGGTATTGGGGGGAAATGTCTCAAAATGGGAATGAGGGATCACTCACAAAAAGAGACTGGGAAATAGAGATCTGCCAGTCATCATCACCACCTCAACCGGTAGTTGTACGCACATCTAAACTTCATATATTGAATGACAGCTGACCTAACGTGCCGGTTTATCGTTCATTATTTTTCCGTCTTTCCATTCAGCACTTACAGAATGTGAAGTGCAAGTGTTGCTGATGCACAACTCGCCAACTCTGGCTATTTCCTGGTGGTTTAATGTAATGACCATTATTGGCAATTTAAATTCTGTTTCATTGATCAGAGTGAAGCTGAAAAGAACTATTGTCATGTTGAGGAACTACAGCGTTCATGTTTGCGCTTTGAAAGCATGATGAAACCTTTGTGTAACCACCACCGCCAGAGCCCACAAATCCAAATATAGTCAATCAAAACCTCTTTTCTCATTTTTTGAGTCATTTATGCAATTCCAAAAACAATACATCCATTACAACTGTTGCTTTATGCTCTTTTAAAAATGTTTTCCTTTCTAATCTTCCTGGCTTGTCTTATCATCTAATGCAGGCTTCACCCAAGGACCACATGTGTTGCCCACGGCCTACTCACATGTAAGGGGACATTGTGATTTTCTAGGAATGTTGTTGAAGTGAGTGTAAACACTGGCAGAGATGAATGAAAATTGTTTTGCTTGTTGATGTGTGTTTCCTCATCGAACAATCATGAACATGATCAATGTCTTCACATGAATGAATATGATGAAATATCAATAATAACAATTATAACATTATTAAAGGTCATTTGAGCTCATTCGTTTCAAAAGAAAGTATCAAACTGGTCGCCCTTCGCATTAATCATTCAGAATTAGCTCTTTCATTACTTTATTGCCTGCTTATTGTCTGTCTGTCTGTTTTGTAAATGGAATATTTCAAAAACATTGTTAGAAATATTTTCTTGAAAGCATTGAACTTGAAATCAGTCCGTTTCCTCTTGGAAAGAAAGACGACCAATCGCAGAGAGACTTCTGCAATTTCGTTGGTGGGCAAGCTTGGTTTGAAGTCATTTATGTCAGCCTCAACCAATAACCGAGTAGTTTGGGGAATAAAGAGGCGGGGGAGCTCGTCAGCGGCGCACATGTTAACAAGTCTTCGAGGCGACGACGCGGGCGTTAAGAATTGCTTGGAACTTTGAGACACGATAAACGTGACAGAAAATGAGAGAAATTGTGCATCTCCAGGCCGGTCAGTGTGGAAACCAGATTGGTGCTAAGGTTAGTCGATACCTGTTTCCGTTCTCGACTTGTTATATTGACGTGGGGTATTCGATGTTATTTCCGGGCAGCTTTTTTTTTTTAGGGTGATTATCCCCGTCTTTTCTATCATGAACTTTTGTTTAATTTCAATACTTGTAAACGCCTGCCTTAACATTTTAAGCGAACAGACCCGCCATGTACTTGTGTTGTCCATGTTACCCGGAAAACGCCGACTTTTGAGTGTCTTGGCAAAGTTGGATAAAAGATTTGTCGCAACATTTTCCTTGAAGGCCCCATGAAAGTAGCCAAACTTGTAATTGTTTGGCTACTTTCAAACAATTACAAGTTTGGCTACTTTCATGGACTTGGTATGCTTGGGAGCTGGCCTTTGTTAAACAGGATGTCGCAGCGCATGGCACGGGACCTGCTGTTTCGTTTGATGACTTTGATATGTTTTTAGAGACTGTCCCTTGTTTTGGAAGGGTCGTCCACCATTTAAAATGTTGATAAAAGTTTAAATGTTGCGTACATTTTTTTGAAAACGTTTTTGGAGAAAGTTTGAGTCTACAAGACAGTTGTATCGGAACTTGGAAGAAAACCCACAACTGTGGTGATGTATTTTTTTAAATAATGTATTTGTTTTCGGTATTTGGTACCACTTTGTCTGAAAGTAAGGGATCTTCAAGGTTGTGTAAAAGGTACTGTATGGAATGATCCACAAATAGAGTCAGGGCTGGGGAAAACAAGGCCCCATATCTTTTGAAGAGTTCGGTGCCATAAGAAGTTATTAAAACACTGTCGCAACAATTGACTTGTTTTACCAGCTGTGCACATTTCTGGTTTGCCTTTAGTTTTGGGAGGTGATCAGTGATGAACATGGCATTGACCCAACTGGTGCATACCATGGTGACAGTGACTTGCAGCTGGACAGGATAAATGTCTATTACAACGAAGCTTCGGGTAAGATTTAATACATATTTTGAAATATCTTGTGCCACTAAAGCTAAATACCTCACTCCTCTCATAGGTGGAAAATATGTTCCCCGTGCTGTCCTGGTAGACCTGGAGCCAGGCACAATGGACTCCGTGAGGTCTGGGCCTTTTGGTCAGGTCTTCAGACCAGACAACTTTGTCTTTGGTGAGTAGTTTTGGGATGTATGCATTTTTACATTAGAGAAAACCAGAAGGCAATTTACTTTATTCTGTTTTAGTTGGTATTCTCTCATGCAGTACTACTAGAGTACATAACCATAATGTTGTTGATTTTTCTTATAGGGCAGAGTGGTGCTGGTAACAACTGGGCGAAGGGTCATTACACAGAGGGTGCAGAGCTGGTGGACTCAGTCTTGGATGTCGTCAGGAAGGAAGCTGAGAGCTGTGACTGCCTCCAGGGCTTCCAGCTCACACACTCTCTGGGTGGTGGTACCGGCTCCGGAATGGGCACTCTGCTCATCAGCAAAATCCGCGAAGAGTACCCAGACCGCATCATGAACACCTTCAGTGTGGTGCCTTCTCCAAAAGTATCCGACACAGTGGTTGAGCCCTACAACGCTACGCTGTCTGTCCACCAGCTGGTAGAGAACACAGATGAGACCTACTGCATCGACAATGAAGCGCTGTACGATATCTGCTTCCGCACACTCAAGCTCACCACTCCCTCTTATGGCGACCTCAACCACCTGGTCTCGGCCACCATGAGCGGCGTTACCACCTGCCTCCGGTTCCCCGGACAGCTCAACGCCGACCTGCGCAAACTGGCTGTCAACATGGTGCCCTTCCCCCGTTTGCACTTCTTCATGCCAGGCTTTGCCCCCCTCACAAGCAGAGGCAGCCAGCAGTACAGAGCCCTCACTGTGCCTGAGCTCACCCAGCAGATGTTTGATGCCAAAAACATGATGGCCGCCTGCGATCCACGCCAAGGTCGCTACCTGACTGTGGCCGCCATCTTCCGTGGCCGCATGTCCATGAAGGAGGTGGATGAGCAGATGCTCAATGTACAGAACAAAAACAGCAGCTACTTCGTCGAATGGATCCCCAACAACGTCAAGACCGCAGTGTGTGACATCGCTCCTCGGGGCCTCAAGATGGCCGCCACCTTCATTGGCAACAGCACAGCCATCCAAGAGCTGTTCAAGCGTATCTCGGAGCAATTTACAGCCATGTTCAGGCGCAAGGCTTTCCTCCACTGGTACACAGGCGAGGGCATGGATGAGATGGAGTTCACCGAGGCTGAGAGTAACATGAACGACCTGGTCTCAGAGTACCAGCAGTATCAGGATGCAACTGCTGAGGATGAAGGTGAATTCGGTGAGGATGAGGATGATATTATGGATTAATTTTCCAATCCCCCATCAGTTTATTTAATTTGAAACTTGCTCCAAGTCTTCAAATTCAATGTTTTGTGTATGGTGAAAGTCACGTTTTTTTCTTTTGTTTTTGTTTTAAAAAAAGTTTCCCATGCATTGTCAGGCTACATTGTGAAATGTTCAAGGTTTTCCAGAAAACAAACATTTGTGTAATTGCCAGTGTTTTTCAATTAAATCTGCGTGAAATATGAATGTCTTGGGTCAAATAAATGTATTATTGCCCAATTAGTAATGTAATAGATTTTGTTAACTTTTGACTTGCTACTATCAACCAAAGTGGAACTAGAGTGACAATAGAAACTCAAATGTAACGAAAACCAAAACAACACTGAACACTCACTCTTGAACTTCAGTACGTTATAGTGAAGCAGACTCTTGAATATTGTAGTTTTGACGATAGTCAGTAGGTGGCAATGTTGGCCAAAACATTTTTCCACATTACGTAAAAAAGGACTCTTGAGGCTAAAGCCAGCAGGCTTCAGCAGCACACTTGCTTCAGCTGACCCTCCAGGCTCTGTTTCTCTCCAAAGCGTGACACAAATCCACCCTGGCAGAAAACAGAATTGTAGCATTACAAGTCTTGAACAATCATTTGGAGACTTAAACGTTTTGACCGCCACAAAAAGGTCAAGGTTTTGATTTGGGAAATGTGGGCAACCGCTCATGGTGCAATCTATGCGGGTGCATGAGCGCCCTAAAAAACAAAAAAAGACGACACCTTGACATTTTACTTTACGACAGCTCTTTTCTTCCAATTTTGGGTTTGTGAAGTGGACGGCCCGGTAATCAACAGGTTATTGCATCGGCCTCAGTTCAGAGGAGCAGGGTTTGATTCTGGCTCCGGCCTTCTTGTGAAGAGTTTGCAAGTTCCTACCTGCGTGGGTATCCGGTTTCCTCTCACATTCCAAAAGCATACACGGCAAGTTAATGGAACACAAAATCGGGGGTGCCCAACCTTTTTGATCTACTTGGCGATCACCCAACCTCTTACCATCACACTGGTTAACCGCACACGCATGCCTTAGACCCGCATGCCCTGATGAGCAATAGCCATAATGGCCCCAAAGATGAACAAAACAGAAAAATAAAGTAGACACAAAAGTTAGTGAGTTTGTGAAAAGCAAATCACATGGACATGAAAAAACTGAATGAGAATAATAAAAATAATAAAATGTATAGCGCAGCAGCTCCGATTGCAAGCTGCAATTCCAGACTGGTGAGCGGTAATGTAGCATATGTAGCATATTTCCCATACTGCTACATGATGTTACTGCAGTGTCGCAAAGCATTGGTTGGTTGGGTGACGACTGACACCTGTTACGGCAGCTGAATAAAGACAGTTGAAAGAAAAGTCGTGTCCTCACGTTTTTCGGACACAACAGGTAACAATTTCTGGTAATGCAGGTCACGCGGTACCGAAGGTTAAAGGTGACCTGCTTTTTATTTTATTTTGAAAAATACTTTGTGTGAAAGTGAGACTGATAAGATGCTAAGGGTGCAGTGTGCGCTAACACAAAAATATATTAATAGCACGCACACAGACACAAATGTTTTGGATTGGTTTTTTTCCCCTCTACACCTTTCGCGATCGACTTGGGAACGGCCCAAGAGCTACTGGTCGATCACGATGGACTTACTGGGCAGAGTCTGAATTGTCCCTAGGTGTAAGTGTGAGCGTGGATGTTGTTCGCCTGTGTGCCCTACGATTGGCTGGAAACCAACCAGTTCAGGTTGTCCCCTGCCTACTGCCAGAAGACAGCTGGGATAAGACGCCACACAGGAAGCTTCGGGCATGGAATCGAACCCAAGACCTCTACACTGTGAGGCAGACGTGCCAACCAGTCAACAAGTCACGTTAAATTAAAGTAGGGTTGTGCAGCAGTCAGTGGCGACAAACGTGGCAGAGCCTCACTACCACCACCTGCTGGACGCTGTCTGCATGTGGAAAGTAAAAAAAAAAAAAAAATACAAATTAAGACCATTTTAGTTACTGATTAAAGTCCGCGCTTTCCATTAACGTTCTTTTTCAATGCGATAATTATCAATATTTTCCCATTAAAATGCCCTAATGTGTGTATTTCAATGCAATTTATATACTTTATATACTTTTTATACTTTTATATTTTAGATTTCACGACACTTTGGGGGTGGAGGCTCCTGCAAAATTTCGTTGTAACAAGTCTGCAATGACAATAAAGTATTCATTCATTCATTCATTCAGAATGAGAAGGAAGTGAAGCGCAGCGAACTGCAAGCTTGGACCCGCAGTTGACCATTGCTGACTCAGGCAGTCGGCTTGTGCACTCACTTAGATAAGAGGCATCGTTGTTTGTCTTTCTATCGTCAGTAAAAATGTGTTATCCCACATGCACTGCACATGATGACAGTTTGTGGAAGTTTTCTTTCATGAATATGTGTGACATATTTAATCACCCGCCTCTTGAAGTCAGCTGGGGTGGGCTCCAGTACCCTCCCGCGACCCTGTTCAGGATAAGCGGCGTTGAAAGTGCATGGATCGATGGATGGATATTTAATGACTCTTGTGACCAGAAAAGCGCTTTAAAATGCAAAGTGTAGTCTGGTATGTACGGTGCCACACCCACCATGTGGCAGTGTTGCGCTCCATTGGCGCAATGCGTAGAAAAAGCCCTTCGACATAGATAACCATTACTGGAGCGAGCCTCTGCTTGTTGGGGACATGCAGCTCCACCATCTTGAAGTTCCTGGCGATATCTTCAATACAATTTTAAAGTGGCAACTGCTGTGTTCTGCTCCGGTCAATTCACAAGTCCCTGAATTCTGTAACAAATTTGACATGGATTGGTTTGTTAGAAACATCACACATGATACCAGACGCCTAGGTAATTTTATAATTGGGGCTTTCATAACATATTAAGGGCAGATGGAATGCTATTTTTACATAATAAGACCCCCAAAAAAAAGCAACAACACAACAGCGACGAACGTGACGTTATGTTCAATATTTTTTTTTTTCTTGCTATCACATAGTTGAACAATGTGGAATCCATTGAAACTTTACTAACAGCTTTAAAAACAAATATTCAAAAACGAAATTTAAGATTTAAGACGTTTTTAGAAAATCAAATTAGAAATTTAGAGTTATGTTCTATTTTGGCTTCATATTTTTATATCTGACTCCAGGAAGTACAGTAGTGCCTCACTAGTTCAGAACCTCACCGCACCTCACTGACGCAGGATATAAAAATATGAACCTATCATAGAAGAGGTGAGCCGATACTTCAATTTTTACCTTCATTGTCACACTTGTGACAAAGCTTTTAAACAGGCTTTAATCAATTACACACTCTGCAACAATGTAGCAATGAAACAAATGAATAATTAATATAAGGTCAAAAGAATTGTTTTCCGTCTCTGATGTCTTTTAAAATTAAAGCATTTGGGATTTCCTACACATTGAATATGTTTTGAAAGCCCTGATGATTATGTTATGATACCAGACACCTATCATAACTGCACGTCTGATGTTGGTAAATAAACCAATCTGTGTAAGGATCTATAAAGGATTCAACTAGTTTTGATTCATTTTTGGTGCCAAACACAGATAACTCAATACAATTGAATGGAAGAGATCACCAGAGACTCCTGGGAAGATGGTGGCTTGGTCTGTGTGTCGTCAACCAACCAAAGCTTCCTAAGTGGCTATTGCTGTGTCCAAATTCGTAAGCTGCGTCTTCCGAGGACCCTTGGCAGCCTGGTTCCTATTCATGTAGACTCTGTGGACCGTATAAACCAGGGGTGGGCAAACTTTTTGGCTCGGGGGCCACATTGATTTCTAAATTTGACAGGTGGGCCGTGTCAGGACAAGATACGGTACATATAAAAAAAATGTATATGTTGACAGTCCATACCAAACATCAACAGAACAAGTAGTCCCATACCTTTTTTTTTTTTAATGAGAACAGTGAAACAACTATGGTATACGTCCTCTATGAAGGTTCAAGTATGTGAGCAACATACATGTGACAACACAAGCAACAAAGTGCAACAATATATTGGCCAAAAACCGCAGCAAGCAGTACAGGTATATGACAAAATATAACAAAGTTAGGACTATTTGCTACAAAATGAGTGTAAGAGACCTGGTGGCTTTTCTTTCGACTCACTCATTGTCTCTGACTTGACCTCCCCTCGATCACCACACATGACAGCGTTGCTCAGCTGATGTCGCGCAGCGAACTTTGAAGCCAGACACGGACGCTCAAGTCTTCTATGCTCATAGTTAGCGCTCTGGGACTGGCTTCTCTCTTTTAGCGGTCCAGTTTGCGGAAAGTTTTTAGCACGATAGCAGTCAAACCATTCCAGGAAACGTTTATTTACTCGAATGTCCGTCGAGCCGCAAGCAATTCACTCTGGGCATGGAAATAGCCAGAATCGGACTGAGCACAAATTACTTTCTCGTTTTTCAAAGTCTTGTAGATTTGAGTCTTTCAGACTCCAAGCGTCTCCTGAATGTTTCGTACTTTGTAACCCGCTTCGTTTAATCAGATACACTTCACTTTCTCTTCCGTGGCCATTACTGTACCTTTTCGTTGATCATGCCATGATCGACAGGACGTGAAAATGTTCGCAATTGCAGTAAAACTCACTGCAACAAAGAGTCACTTGCATGTCGCTGTTTTGGATTCAATGATAGAAAATAGCGGCGCGGACACACTTATTCCGTCGTATCGAGCGGGAGTTGCTTGAGTTGGCGCTACTGCTGGCTTCCGTATTGTCTCCCCCTCCCTCCCTGTGTTCTGCAACTTCAAGTAACTGCGCCACCTGGCGTTGAAATGCCTGTCATTACAAGTCCAAATGAAACGAATGCAATCATTTAACCTTAATTGTGTTGAGTAGCAACCTTCGGCGGGCCGGATTAAAAAGCCCAACGGGCCGGATCCGGCCCGCGGGCCGTAGTTTGCCCACCTCTGGTATAAACCATGGAAAACTTGGACAAGTCTCGCAACTCTCATTTGACTATCTTCTGTACAGCCGCAAGATGAGGTAATGTGCTCGGTTGTAGAAGAGATGTTGAAGTGTAGAAGATGAGTGGCGTGGAAGAGCAGAGCGATGTAGGCTACGAAAGTGTACTCGAAAGCACCCTTCATTCAGGGCCCATCACCATGGAAACAAAAGCCTGATTTGAAGGCTAGATTAAAAAGACTGCATTAATTTAGAAACTGGTGTGCGGTTGGGGCACACCAGAAGTTACATCATGGGGCCTTCAAATTCATTTTGGAGAATATTGCAGATGAATTTAGACACAGCATATATGGGAAGCGTGTCATTCATCTTCTACACACTAAGCCAACGGCGCTCGGCACTGCCGCCTGCCAGCAGCGGCACAGTATTTTCCTATCTCCATAGTGCACCTTCACTTGCTTTTCTGATCTATCATAAAGACTAAATATCTGACACACATTCATTAAATATATTAGACATACTTTTGAACGTCAGCATGTGCAGTACATATGAGATTCAACATGTATATTGGCAATACAGTATAGAAAGAGAAGAGAAACAGTAATGACTCTTGTGTGAGGACATTCGCCAATAACTGTCTGCATCAATTAACGTGTGTGTAGTCACTTGAGGCACTTGGGCGTAATGAGTCTCATAGCGGCCTTTCCCGTCTCACCCACGTATTTGAAATACACAAATTCAGCTATTTTAATGTTGAAATCATTTATATTATTGCACTGAAAAAGAAAATCATTGTAAAGCATGGGCCAGAATAAGTCAAATGCAAAATTATTTACTGTACTGTAATTTGCTGTGAATAATTGGCACCCTTATGTAATACCCTCCCCCCCACCCCCCCCCCATCATAACGGTACCCTGATTGGCTGGTATCCTTTTTGCGCCCTTTCTCAAAGGAGAATCAGACAGCTGCAGCTTGGCTTCTGGTCAGAACAAAGAGATCAGAACATATTACTCCAGGCTTTGCACTGACTCCCAGTCAGCTGTAGAATACAATTCTGCAATGTAGAATACAATTCTGCAACTATAAATCACTAAATAATTTTGAGTCCTGAAAACATTAAAGAATTGCTGAATAAATATAACCCCTGTAGAGCTCTGAGATCTGCATACTGTGTCAATTAGTGTACCCCAGAGTTCAAAGTAAACATAGTGAAGCTGTATTTAGTTTCTGTGCTGTACGCAATTGGAAAAAGCTGTTAACAGAAGTGAAGTCAGCCCCAAGTGTCGACCCCCCCCCCTTCCCCCACCACCACCATCATCATACCTTTGAATAAGGTCTTCTAAACATTTTTAAGCCATTTTTTCATCTGTCCCTCTCTAATCTGAGCCGCTTATCCTCACGAGGGTTGCGGGTGTACTGGAGCCTATTATCCCAGCCATCTTTGGGCAGTAGGCGGTGTACTCCCTGAACCGGTTGCCAGCCAATCGCACGGCACACATAGACAAACAACCATTCACAATCACACCTAGGGACAATTTGGAGCATTCAATCAACCTACCATGCATATTTTTTGAATGTGTTTGGAATTCAGAGTACCCAGAGAAAACCCAAGCAGGCACGGGGAGAACATGCAAACTCCAAACAGGAAGGCCGGGGCCGAATCAGCCCCTAGACGTCTGTACTACGAGGCAGATGTGCTAAGCAATTGATCACCGTGTCGCCCATCTCATTCATATCAGGATGTAAATCTACATCTGACACAGCAGCTACAAGGACTGACTGTGTATGTGTAGGTATGTGTGTATCCGCCACTGATTGACTGTCAGAAGAGTTTGTTCAAAGAGCCAGACTCTGAATGGTGCATTGCGAGTAGTGATGAAACCACTGTATTCCGTGATTTACTGCATTTGCCTTATTTCTTATTTCCCACTATCCTCCATTACTGATGGAACACGTGCCAAAAATTTAATCACAACTTCAAAATTTCTAAAAAGTACATGCGTTATAATAATCAAATAGTTCCCTAATAAATCTATTAGTTGACAACCCTCCCTCCAAAACATCCAAGATAATTTTTCAATCACAAGTCGAATATCTGTTTCCAAATCCCCCCCCCAAAAAGCATTTCAGGGTTGCTAATTTTCTCAGAGAAGATTCGCGATCCATACTATGTCAACTGTCAAATACGGTAAAGGGGGTGATGCTACACATACTAAAGTGTGATTTCATTAAAATTGAAAGGGTAAATAGAAAATAAATAGAATATTCGTCAATGCTCAAATTTGTGGCTTTATTGACAATTACCTCAGTTGCCCCGAAAATTGAGATAATGTCTTTATAATGTCTGTAATTACTAAAAGGTAAATTCTCTTGGAAAAAAAAAATTGAAGGAGAGACTGACGGCTCTATTATCATGACTGGTGTAAAATTTGCACAGCACGTGGCGGAATCGGGCTCGACCCGATGTTGCGAATTTAGCAGACGGACGTAGCTCGGCGAATCTAGTGAGCGCTGTGGTCACAGCCGACTTCAATCATGGCCAATAAAAGCGTCTCTTTTTAACATGGCGAAGCACATTTGTGCCATGAAGTGGGCACTTGGACTCTGTCCCCACCCACTCATGATCGTCCGTAACTGTGCCGCCCCAGTCAGATGATTTAAAAATATACTACAGTGATTCAGAGTGTTTAATGTCCACTGTTCTGATATTTATGAATATAATGGGTTGCGTTTGACCAACCGTCCATCCTTGCGCCGGTGTTGGCCACAGTCTGGATAGGGGGAAGGTTAGATTGATTTTCTATCTCGAAATTGTCACTCCGCGAGGCACATCTCCAAGACACCCCTTCTGCTACACCAGCCCGCCCAGCTTGCCGGAGATCGGTTTGCCAAATTGGTTAATGCTCAGCAAGCCTTAAAATCAAAATCCACCAGCATTTGCACTCCGCCGCAGGTGCGCTTTCATTGAAAATAGAGCCCTTAAAGGAAAGACTCCAATTCAATCACATCTTAATTGTTTTTTTTTTTAATCTGTTGTGTTTTTTTGTTTTAAAGGAAAAAAAATCGAATGAAAACGGTCAATGTGCAAAATAATGGATGGACCTCAATGTATGAGTGTGACTGCGCTCTATGAGCAAGAATATTTACAAATTGCAAATACATACCCATCCTCCCTTTTCTCTGATATCAGGGCAGATGACCCTCTCCACATAAGCACCCACGCACTTCTTCAGCTGAGGCAAAACCACCGCCATGCCATTCTCCTGGCAGTGCAAGGCCATCTGGCCAGCTAGAATATAGACCGACAATACTGCACTCCATGCCAGGTCACGGCATCTCCCCCTGGGATCAATGGGGAAGAAGTGTTCATCTAGGATCTTCATAAGCGTAGGACAGGCTGTATTCTCTGTCACATCCTGGAAGACACGTGGCCAGCGCCTGAAGAAGATGGGGAAGTGTGTAAGGAGCACATCTCCAGCGTAGCGAAGCGCTTTAGTGCAGGCAGTGGGGGCAGGACCCATTCTTCCGTCCATCCCGCCTGTGATCACATAGTCTATGTAGTCATGGGCCATCAAGTAGGCCTCTCTCACCAGCGGGTCGGGACTGCTTAGGCCTGGTCTGGCCTCTGCTACTTCTGACTGGCCCATACTGTAATTTCCTCGAACCGTCGTTTCACAAATCACCAAGCTCTGTTCTCGTTCGGAAACAGATGACAGTCCCAAGCGGCACGGCCATTCTTGAAGGGGCTTTGTTCTTTCCAGTGCCCACAAAACAGCAACAGCAGGTGAAAAAGTATAAGGTCCAGTGGTGTGTGTCTGAGTGTTGCCGTTACACCTCGTCACCTCGTCCCTCAGGTAGCTAAATATAGAGCGCTTACTGACAGGGCGTCTCAAATGTCTTGTGCACGATACTACCCATGTTTCACATCTCCATTCTAAAACATGCACAAATACATTGCAGACATTTTGTCTTTTACAGTGGTTGTTTACTATCAGTGACAAATCCACACAAGTACTGTATTCTACTGTGTTTGCTATTTAAAACATTTAATCCTGCTGTCTGTGTACGTGGCAACAATCTGCTTGACTGATTGGCTGCGTGCCAATGCCATGCGGGCTGCAACCCAACTGCCCATCAGCCTGCACAAGATAGGTGGTATAAACTTTGGATTTGTCACGTTGCGTGGTGGTGGACCGCAAAAAGCAGGCAAGGGGGAGGAGCAGCGTGTACTTGACAAATTGTATTGAAACAAAGAGAAAACTAAATCCAAAACAAACAAAGTCCTGAAAACAAAACGAAGCCAAAGTATCAAACAAAACCATGACTGAAGCAAAAACTAACCATAACCGAAACATGACTGAGAACAAACATGACAGTAGCAAGCAAACAGCAACACTGACCCGACCCTGAGTGGTCGTGCCGGGAGTCCTTTTATACTACCGGTACTAATCACATAATGACCAACAGGTGTGCAGCTGGGGGGAAGCCCTACAGTGCCACCTGTTGGTCCCAAACCAAATCATGACAGGATTGATGTAAACAAAGAAGACACAATTTGTGTTTTATTGATTTGTTCATAAATGTATGTGTGAAAGTGAGAGATTTAACTTGCCAGACAAATCCCCTTCCAGGCACCGAAATGAATTCATTTCAAGAAGCCGAGTTAGGGACAATGAAGCGTCCACACAATTTAAAGTTTCGAAAGACTAAACGTCTTTGTCCAGATTTTGATAAAAGAACAAAATAGGCTTCAATGTACAGTGCCTCGCAAAAGTGCTTACACCCCTTGAACATTTTCATATTTTGTCATGTCACCGCCTCAAACGTCAGTTCATTTTATTGGGATTTGGTGAATGCACCCCACATCCCTCAATTTATTTATTTTTAATACAAATCTGAAAACTGTTGTGGGCAAAAGTATTCAGTCCATCTATGTCCAAATTTGAATTCAATCTTTTGGGTTGTGTTGTCATCCTCTTTCTGAAATGTTTGCCCATTCTTCATTGCAAAATATCTTACAAATAAGCCTTTAGATTACAGATGAGCTTACTATTTCCTCCAATGATGCATTTGACTTTGTTTACATATTTCAAAAATGTCGGTGCTTGAATTGTCTTCCATTTCCTCAATGCCCCAGAAATGTGGCGTACATGGGGACAGAGCCTGGGTGCTGCCGTTTAAATCCTGCTGGAAGTCAGGTTAGCGCAACGCTTCATACTGTCGTTTAATTTTTCTGCGCTGCTCGCCACAATGACGTGATGCTGTTTCAAGTTTGACGTTCTGCCAAACACATATCACCGGCCATGATGTCCGTGAGCCACAAGCAGAGCTGCACTGTGTTTGCGCACTTACAGATTTGGTGTGTGTCTTGAGTACCAGGCAGTTCCTCCTCTTGTCCCTTCGCTAATACGTATGCTCTATGTGCTAATTCTTGCCCCAACATATTACCTCTTTGCCAGCCAGTTTTGAACAGAAATCTAGGAAACATTGTGGCAATCATTTGCCACTCAACAGGTGATGGTCAGGGATGGATCTTGTGACATTAAAGCAATTATCTACAAAGGTTATGTGATAAATGAAGTTAATGTTTAAAAGGAAATGATGACTGTCATGATGCTGTCCTGTTTGCTTTGTTTTTCTTTTTTTTTTTTTCAGTCTCCGGCTAGAGAGTGGGCGTTCCCTCATGATCCACACTTGACACCAATCATTCTTGTGTCCTTTAAGGTGTCTTTAAAAGCCATGCCACGCCGACAGCTGGCTGTCGGATTATTAAGCCTTGCTTGCGACGCCAAATGTTTTTATTTTCTAGACGTTCCTTACATATTTTTCCTGCCCATAGCTTTTTGCCTCATTAGTTCATAGTATTTTTCATGTAATTATTTTCTTGTGTATTCTTGGTTTGGATTCTCGTGCATTGGATTTTGTTGTCCTTCGAGTTGACAAGCAGTTGACATTTTCTCGTTCCTTGCCTTTTGCAAGTGTTTTCTATGTGTTCTCACCTTTTCTTGATTCTTTGTTGGTCTTGCCTTTGTTTTGAAATGAATATATTCTTGTCAGAACTTACCTGTGGCTATGATTGTGGAATCCCAATTTTGTCTGGAACTTTTCTGGAAACCTGACAATGACATTATTGTTATTATTATTCTTATTTTTTTTTAATTTGTGTGCAACGTTCATAAGTTAAAGAAATATTCATGAATGTCTGCAGTATAGAAGAGCAGTGTGGTCGTGGTGTGTGCGTGTGTCGTGCTCACTCTCATCAGAACTCATAACCACTTGTTACCAAAGATGTTAAAAAGGAAAACAGCTCTACAGAGCAGACTAATTAAATCTCACCACATAGACAGCAGCAATGTGATGTCTTAGTAAACAAACAAGATGTACATGCAAACATGAGAGCTATCAGAAATCGAGGATAATGCCTGCGAGATCTCTCCGGTTGGCCATCAATCAGGCACGCGCGGCTAAATCTACAAGGTCCTCGGAGTGCTTTCTCTCTTTTCATGAAATAGCTTTATGTGTCACGCGGGGATCAATCAAACTATATGTATGACATGTGTTCATTGTTAATACACTGATTTATAGCGCATCCCAGACATGATCAAGTGGTGCCATTAGCGGCTATGTATTCTGTGGCCATCTGGTGTGGCATACATGTGAGTGTGCATGAAGATAAGACTAACCATCCAGAAAGAAGCCCATCCCCACCTCCTGCCTACGTACGCACACACAGATAGACACACATTCATACACAGCCTTGCATATGTGACTTCCTTCCCATTTTTACAGCTTTATGTTTTGGCAGCTCCTCACGCTCCATTCTAACCCCAATTATTCGCTTACAGACCTGCTTTGTGCTCCATAACACAGGATGTCCACAATGTCGGTAAATTGGAGATTGGAGTGGTCACCTGAATTTTGCAAAGTGCATGAAAGTATGCATTAAAAATATTTAGCAGCATTAAAAATGAATAAAATGGTTTTATTTTCAGATGTATGTTTTTGACCGTGTACCCAGACTTTGCAGACACCCTGTACAATTTATTTTATACACACAAAATGCACAGTACAGTTCACTCTCATATCCTTCCATTTTACACAAAGGTGCATGCTTGCGTGGGACTCTTAATTGATTACTTGCACTGCAAATCGGCCACTGTTTAATTAAAGTTCAAGGACTGTTGTTAAAAACACTTGGCTTACAAGATGGGGTCAAACTTCCTCAAGGCAGGCAAAACTTTTACATGATGGTATTTGAGGGGGAACATGTGGCAGCTCCTGTATTTTGTTGTTCTACTTCTTCCTTTCATAACTTTGCTGCTGTGAAATTGGAATTTCTCCATTGAGAGACTAATAAAGGTTTTCTTATCTTAAATAATGCCCCACAGCTTGGTTTCCACTTCAGATTTCTACTTCATATTGTTTAAAACAGATTAATAAGTAATTGTTGGATTTCATGTGATGTCAAATGGTCAAATGAGCTACAAGCTGGCCAATTGGGTTCATAAACACGGTATTTAACGTGTTGGTGGAAGCAGTTAGAGACGGGGTCGGCAACACGCGGCTCCGGAGCCGCATGCGGCTTTTTAGCACCGCCTAGTGGCTCCCTGGAGCTTTTTAAAATGTTTGAAAATGGAAAAAGATGGGGGAGTGAAAAGATATTTTTTGTTTGAATATGATTTCTGTAGGAGGACAAACATTCTTAACATTTTTCAATGATGTAAAAAATATGTCGAATAAATATTACATTTTAACATTTCTGTCAATGAAGCTTTGCGTCATAGCCTGCGACACACGTTTCTATTAGCACAGCGGAATGCCAGGCAGGTGGCCGTTGTAAGAAGAAACGGTGTTTCATGTCCAATTCACCAAGGCAAAGAATGCCAATATGAAGGACCGAGAGAAGCATTTTAAAATGGTACACGTCAGCTATGAAAGTTAACATGCTGCAAAAGTGCGTCCCGTGCCTCGTTCATCTTAGCCGCCGTTATGGCTGTTGCTCATTATGGCATGTGTGTGTAAGTGTGTGTGTTTGCGTGCGTATGCGGTCACGGGTTGATCGCGGGAGGCTGGGTTATCGAAAAATAGAGCTTTGGCAAAAAAAGGTTGGGCCCCCCTGCTCTGCAGGATGCACTGAAGGGGTAAAAAAAACCTTTAAATCGGGAAGACTCATTGTGTATTTGTAGCCAACTTAGTCATTTTGATAGTAGGCTAATATAGCTCATATAGCTACATACAGAGTGTGTTGCCTTCTGTCTGAGGCTTTTAATTTGTTGCGGCTCCAGACACATTTGTTTTTCGTTTTTTTTTGGGTCCAATATGGCTCTTTCAACATTTTGGGTTGAAAGAGCCATATTGAGTTGGAGTGATGAGCTGCATGTGACTTTTTTTAACTGAAGAGTCGTGCAGCTGACTCCATTCAGTCAAATAATCATTTGTCAGATGCTTGACAAACAATATGCCTACTCTGCCAAAGGGAACACATAAATAAGATGATATGAAAGCCAAGTGTACTTGAAGGAATTCGACTGCATTAGTGTTTGTGTGAAAAGTGAATGTCCTCAATATCTCAATGTCCGTGAAATTGTCACACTCTTCCCCAAGGCCTCACCAGCTTATGTGAGTATTGAGTTCCCCCCCCCAAAAAAAAATCCTGTAGGGTTTTCTCATTTGGCCACACAGCTCATCAGCAAACTGAAGAAACCTGATAATGATCCTTATCATGTGAATCAGATGTGTTGGAGAAGGGAGACATCTAAAACAGGCAGAACAGTGGCCCTCGAGGACTGGGTTTTGACACCCTGGGCCTCTAGGAAATGGACTTGAAGATGTAATGGTAATTGTTTTGTGTCCACATTCTTCTTTTGGTTTAGCTGCCATGTGATTCGGAATGTTCCCCACAGACTCTGCAACACCACTCAACATCTGAACAGCCATCAGGTAATAAATGAATCTCCATGATGAAATGTTGTCAAAGTTTCAAAATGAAGGCAACGTTCACACAGACAGTTGCTGCGCTATCGAGACCCGGTGAAAATTATAGCCTGGCAAGCCAAACACACTTTCTTTCTGCACAAAAGAATTGGATATGGACAGCCCATCCTTGACCATGGCTCAGCTCAGTTCAAAATGTGCAATCAAATTTGTTTATTATTCCCAAGCGACGTGACTCTTGAAGTCCAACTTCATAACATTCAAAATGGTGCGCGTCAGAGACTCCATTTTGTTTCATTCAGCATTAAACTCAGTTTTAAAAACCCGAAACAAATAGAGTCACTAAAATCCCTGCAGCTGAAAGTGCAGGGAACATTGATTTCAAGATGTGTTTTTTTTCTGATGTCACGTTCGGTCTTCACTGCTATAATATGATATGATAGATCAGGGGTGTCCAAACTTTTTGAACCGAAGATCGACTTTTCAATCAAACAACCTCCCGCGATCAAGCATCAGCCTGACACGGAGGCATGTGACGCATTTTTGCAGCCTGTTAACTATCGTAGCTCATACGTACTGTTTTAAAGTGCTTCCCTCGAATCTCCAGATTCCTATTCTTTGCCCGTGCCCTCGGTTAATTGTACATGAAACAAACGCTGAATGAGAATAATGACAACGATAAAAGATATAACGCAACAGCTCTGATCACAAGATGCAATTGCAGACTGCTGAGCTAACAACTTCCGGTGACGCAGGTCACCCGCCACCGTAGGTTAAAGGTTTAGCTGCTTTATTTTATTTTTGTGATACTTTTTGTGAAAATTAGACTGACAGTATGATTAGGGTGCAGTGTAAATTAACACAAAAAATATATTACTGACATGCACAAAGTCACACAAATGGTTGTTTGGTTTTTTTCCTCCTTGACACCCCTCGCGAACGACTTGGGACCAGTACGCGATCTACCGGTCGATCGCAATCGACGTAATGGGCACCCCTGTGATAGATGAATGGATGGATGGACCCAGACTGGCCCCACGGGATAGGCATGGGAACTGCAGCTAGAAACCTTCTCTGCAGTTATGTCTTTAAAAAATTCCTTTAAATGCAAAATATATGCATGCCCATCCATCCATCTATCCATCTTCTACCGCTTATCCGGGGCCAGGTCACGGGGGCAGCAGCTTTAGCAGGAAAGCCCAGACTTCCCTCTCCCCAGCCACTTCTTCCAGCTCTTCCCGGGGGATCCCGAGGCGTTCCCAGGCCAGCTGGGTAACATAGTCTCTACAGTGTGTCCTGGGTCGTCCCCGGGGTCTCCTGCCGGTGGGACATGCCCGGAACACCTCACCAGAGATGCGTTCAGGAGGCCTCCTAATCAGATGCCCAAGCCACCTCATCTGGCTCTTCTCGATGTGGAGGAGAAGCGGCTCGACTCTGAGCCCCTCCCGGATGACCGAGCTTCTCACCTTATCTAAGGGGAGAAAACTCTTTCGGTCACGACCTATAGCTCGTGACCATAGATGAGGATTGGAACGTAGATTGACCAGTAAATTGAGAGCTTCGCCCTTTGGCTCAGCTCCTTCTTTACCACGACAGACCGATACAAAGCCCACATCACAGCAGACGCTGCATCGATCCGCCTGTCGATCTCCTGTCACTCTCGCCTGTCGATGTCTCACTCGTGAACAAGACTCCAAGATACTTAAACTCCTCCACTTGGGGCAAGATCTCCTCCCTGATCCGCAGGGGGCCCCCTACCCTTTTCTGACTGAGGACCATTGTTTCAGATTTGGAGGTGCTGATTTTCATCCCAACCGCTTCGCACTCGGCTGCGAAACGCTCCAGTGAGAGTTGGAGAGCCCTGCTTGAAAGAGCCAACAGTACCACATCATCTGCAAAAAGCAGAGAGCCAATACTGAGGCCACCAAAATGGACCCCTCGGCTGCACCTAGAAATTCTGTTCAGAAAGGTTATGAACAGAATCGGCGACCAACGGCTGCCTTGGTGGAGTCCTACCCTCACTGGAAACGATTCCGACTTACTGCCGGCAATGCGAACCAAACCCTGACATCGGTGGTATAGCGACTGAACAGCCCGTATCAGGGAGTTTGGTACCCCATACCCACGAAGCACCCCCCACTGGCATACATATAAGCATGTATGCATGCATTTTGTTTACTGTGCTTATCCTGCTAACTTTGCATTGATGAATCTTCTAGGCCATGATGTTCATTTCTTGCTTATGATTATGACATAAAGGTGTAGAGATATCGTCAAATATTGTTGCATGAACTTCGGATAGTTTAAAAATTTTCCAGTTGAGGCATGAAAATTGATGCAGTTAGAAGTTAGAAATTGTGAAATGCAACAAGGTTTTACAAGGACAGTTAAATTGGCTCAAATCTATCTTTAAGTTTATGAATTGAGTTTCACCTGAAATTCGAGCTGAGGGGCAGATACTATGCTCATCTGCCTGCCTTGAGTAGATCAAAGGGCTATCCTTTTGTCTTCGCTCACTCTCTCTCACTCTCCAAAAAGCTCCCCCCAAAAAGTCTCAGCACACGACTTTCCTTCTTTCTCTGAGCACACTCCCTGCTGTAAGACCTCTTGCTTCTTGACAATATTTAGTTTTGCTCTTTTGCCTTTTTTTTGGTTGCACACAGACACACGAGCGCTAAGTCCTGCCCAAAACCACAGGCGGTGGACTTCCATCAACCTTGAGTTCTGGGTTCTCGTCTCTTAAACCACCCGCACGTAGCATGTTAGCCGTGACGAAAAGGTTGTCAGGAGCACAAGCTGAAGCAATAAGTCGGCTCTGCTCCTTGCCTCAAGGACAGGAAAACCACCCAGTGTGGTCCTGATGAAGTTATGAGACCACACGGGGTCTGAGCCACGAGAAACCCTACCAAGCTTTTGTTTTCCTGCTTCCAGCGGCCTCTTTTTTTTCTTTTTCCTTTTGATTTTTCTTTTCATCGTCTGCACACGAGTTGAAGTCCCTTCCACCTGCTCATCACGTGAGACTCCACTGGTCAAACCCAAGTGCTGACTTTGCAGTCCAATAGGGTTTCAGTTTGGTGCTTACAAAAATGTAGTGAGCAGCAAACTTTGTGAATTCCTTAAAGTCTATCCCCATCACTTTTGTTATCATCACCACCTTCTAACACTTATCTATTAGAATCAGAATGAGAATCATCTTTATTGGCTAAGTATGTAGAACACACAAGGAATTTGTCTCCGGTATAACACGCTGCATTAGTATCATCATAAACAAGAACATGACAAATAGGTATGGAAGGACATTTTGTAATGTAAGTGTAGCTGTCCCAGATCTCCCTTAAAACCCTTTCATGACATAAAGAGACACACGGACAAACACCAATAATGGAGTATGAGGGTCCTTTCTATTTACCTTTCAACGAATTGCTGTTTGGCATGATTAGACACACTTTTCTCAAAAGAAGACTGAGGGAAGCAAGAAAATTGACTTTAGCCGCACAGAAGTGGATCCCATGTTGGCAAAATTACGGATAAGAAAGCCCCTCATTGTACTTGGTTTTGACAATGGAAAAGCGTCTGCTTTATATTGAGCTGTGTCAAGCCAAGTGTGTATGATACAGTGGAAACCAAGTGTTTGGCTTCAGGTGTTTGAGTTCCCACAAACACACTGCACTGAGAATTTATCTGAAGGTTTCCTCCTCAAGCGAAAGTTTTTCTACTTGTAAAAAGTTGACCAACTTAATCCAGTGTTTGTTGCACTTTGTAGTTTTTGTTTGTGAATTGACAAAGTGTCCTGATACTTATGTCTGTGCGTAGATGTCCTCCTTGCCTGGGGAACAAGGGAAGTGACATGGTTGATAGCGACTCCTATCAGTCCTCTCATACATTCATGTTGCAACATGTGCGAGCTCGGGGAGGAGGTGACTTCCCTTCGCCAGTGGAGAGGTTTCTGATGTGTAGATTGCTGCGGTGGAACGGAAGGTGCAAGACTAAGCGGAAACATATGCCACATTGAAAAAGACACACAAATTATCACGACCACCCGCAGTACATGATTAAAATGTGGTGAACTGGTGTCATCTTCCCCCATTCACCTTGAAACATAAAATAATATATGTCGGTTTACCACACCTGCCTCTGGATATTTTTTTTTCTGACAAACATTTGCACCGGAAACACTTTTTGACAAATTTGATACATGTCCCGTTTCACCAAATATTGTATTAAAAAAGATGTGTCTGTCCATTATGACTGTGGCCATGTCACAGTCTGGTTTTTCACTTTGTCTTGTCATTAAAAAAAAAGAAGCAATATTCTCATTTATTTTATGTTATTAAAAGGGATTTTGATCGTGCGTGTGACATCCATTATTATTTATCATACCATCCACTCTCAAGGTTTTGTGACATAAAATTCACATGCTGATCTTAATTTACGAGATAATGCCACGTTTTTTGAAGAGGCTTTGCTTTAGTGTAATCCAATCCATAATCTCACACAGCGATTTACTTGCCAAAAGCCAACCAGAGTGATCAGTTGCCACAGACGGCCGACGCCACTTTGCATCAATGGCTCATTTATTCAAATCATATCTAAAAAGCAGAATGACATAAAAATCTCTTCATTCTTCCATCCATCCATTTTCCATTCTGCTTATCCTCACTAGGTGGTGCTGGAGCCTATCCCAGCTGTCTTCGGGCAGTAGGCGGGGGACACCCTGAACCGGTTGGCAGCCAGTCATAGGGCAAACAAAGATGAATGACGATTCGCACTCACACCTCTAGACAATTTAGAGCGTTCAATCAGCCTGCCATGCATGTTTTTGAAATGTGGGAGGAAACCGGAGTACCTGGAGAAAACCCATGCGGGCCCGGGTAGAACATGCAAACTCCACACAGGGAGGCCGGCCGGAACTGTGCACAGAGAGGTCGACGCACTAACCACTGGAACACAGGGGCCGCCCTCTTCATTCTTCACAATTGTAAATGTTGCTTTTAACTTAGGTTTGGTCCTGCCTGTATTATGAGTGTGTGCGCAAGATTGCTATGTGCATGCATTTTATTTCATGAAACACGACTGTGGGTGATATGATAAACAATTACTTCTCAGCCATGTTGTTTACTTGCTATGGTGTAGGAATTATTTGGATTGAGTGAAAGAATTGAATGTTGAAGATTATTTTACAGTTTGCATTCACATCAATTGACACTTATTCTTTCATTATCTATTTCATTTTTAAAATAACTTGAAAATGCAGGGGTCTAAAATTACTGCATCCCTGTGAAAGTGGCAGAAAAATTACAGACATAGAAATTTTCCTCTGGTTATGTTGGTTGTCTCAGGGGTTGCCACAAAGTGCACCAGGGGTGGCCAAAGCCCCCCCTGGCCACCTTGGAGTTCCACCTCTGCCCCAGTTTGAGGACTGATAGGTTGAACTTTTTTTCCCATCAAATGAATATTTGACAAGCACCAGAAATGCTTTAAATTAAACATTGGTACCACTTAATAAAACCTTATCAAGGGTTTAAAACATTTATCAAATAGGTCAGTACATAAGACTTATAAATAACTTGTTAAATTTGTTAAATGTTACGTTTCTGATTAGGATTCTGATTCTGTGAATATTCTGGGTTCTAAATGATGAAGCATCTTTTGCAGACACAAAAGCCACACTCATTGTGAATTGTGGTAGTAGTAACTCTTTGTTTAGCTTCATGTAACAGTTCCAAAAATCACACAATTACATTGGGGTTTTTTTTGTGTGTGTGAATATCATGAATTAGAAAGCAGTCCATAAGAATGTCATGCCAATAAAATAACATGTTAACCAACAGCACACGTTGCGTAGTTATAACTTCCATTGAATAATCCATTTGTTCATTCGCTTATTCCACACTTTACTTGCTGTAGCTTGCCTCCATACTTGCTGTGTGAAGTTTGCATGTTCACAAGGTGCTTGCGTGGGTTTTCTTTGGGGACTCAGACTTCCTCACGCATTTCAAAAACACGCTTCTTAGGTTCATGGTGGTGAACAATCCAGTCGCGGTCAATCTGCTGCACTCCTACGGCAAGCCTTCCGCAAGCATTACTTTACTTAAGAATTGATTTGTAAAATGTGCTCATCAATTCTGAATCATTTACATTTGCATTACTTTGCATCGAATCAAATAATTTTTTGCCCACCCATTTTCGTCAAGTGGTCCCTAAACAGTGGCATGTGTGTCTATCAACTGAGACTTGCATAACGAGCCATCCTACCCTGAGCAAGTAGCTCAATAAAAAGAATGTTCATGTTTGCAGCCACTGAAGGGAAAAAAAAACCCCGACTCCTCGCTGCAAGGTGACAGAGAAAGGTTGAACAAGGCAGATGGATGAAAACCGACCCCCTCCTGCTCCTCCCAACCAAGCCACAGTCAAACAATTGCGATCCCCACGCTTCTTTTGTTCGGGCCTCCCATCAGCCTCTCGGTTGGCGGTGTGGTCAGAAAGAGGAGGAAATTGCTCTGAATTTGCGGGTAATTGAAAACACCTCTACCCCCCATCTCTTCATGCTTTAAAAACCTCCACACCCCATTCTCCTCCCAGGCACCCACCTTCTATACCAATGCGCTCCTAATGGCACCCTTTCCCCATCGTGTCCTCTGTCTCCCACAGTTCTCAATTGATGCAAACAATTGCGCACCCATTTACTGTCTAGAGGAGAGCTGACCCACTTGTGTGATTTTGGTTGCCGTCTCTCCTGTTCCACCTTCTCCCAATTGCAGGTATTGATGCCCTGCCATTGTTTCCCTCTGCCCAGGGAGTGGAGTGGTTTGTGGGAAAATTGGGGGACCCCCCTAGGTGTTTGACAGTGTTTATCGATTCACACCAGACTCTAATTTGCCCGCTGCTTCAAGCTTTTCAGACGCACTATCTACAGATGCTACTCGCGTTAAGTGCACTTGTCATAGCAATGTTTTAATGCATGCTGATATTCCAGGCAGAAGAAAAGAAAGGGAAATATTTATATTTCTTTCAAAAATGTTGTTACCAAAAGAATGTGGTTCGTCCCCTTGATATTAATGTGCTTGTTTGTTTGTTTTTAATTGTATGCGATCTGCCACTGCTTATTGCTTTCTTGGAAGTTGTCTAGGGAATGCATTAACATACGTATACTGTAATGACACCTAATCATTCTATAGTACCCATCCATTCATTTTTGAATCCACTTATTCAAAAATGCGAGGGTTGCGGGTGTGCTTGAGCCTATCCCAGCTGACTCCGGGCAGCAGGTGGTGTCCACCCTGAACCGGTTGCCAGCCAATCGCAGGGCATACATAGACAAACAACCATCCACGCTCACACTCAGACCTAGGGACAATTTAGAGTGTTCCATTCACCTGCCACGCATGTTTTTGGAATGTGGGAGGAAACCGGAGGACCCAGAGAAAACCCACACATGCAAACTCCATACAGAAAGGCTGAATTGAACCCTGCACCTCTGCACTGTGAGGCGCACGTGCTAACCAGTTTTTCCACCATGCTGCCAAAAACAAAAGTAGCTTACCAAAATTATTAAATGAATGTAGTGACAACATTGAAACTTTAACAGAAAACTTTTCAAATATGTTTATTCACTAATTCAAATGAAAGAAAAAAATCTGTGGAAAAAGGATTACAAGACGTTGGTATGAGACACAAAACAAAGCAAAGTTTTCAATCTGGATTTAAAAGCATGAACACTTGGGGCAGCACAGAAACTAAATGGAGTTTAACCATACTTATTTTGACCTCTGGGCTCCACTCAATGACATGAGTCTGGACCCAGACCATTCAGTGATTAATAAATCAGTAGCACAATTTTAAAATCTATTCTACAGCTGATTGGGAGCCAATATAGACTTTAGGAGTGTAGTATTTTTTTTCATCTAAGGGTCTTTGTGTTTTTTTATTTTGCTTGGTGAATTTAATGTCAGTAACCACTATCTTATTTTTTTTTTTTTTTGGTGCAGATTTATCTGCTACACTTTCCCTCACAGGAAGTCACGTTACAACTTTGGAAACACACGGACACACACGCACAACCTCGCCCCCACCACACACACACACACAAATTAATGTAAGCACACGATGCTGTGCCACTTCAAGAAACCCAAACTTCATTATCTGGAGAAAAAAAAAACTGAGTATCAGACACGCTGACCAATTTCTGGGATGTGCAGAGCAAAACATCAGTAATGAGTACTTAGCACCAAATAAAGTAAAAATGGAGAAAAACTAGGAGCTTGTCAAGAACGACTAAAACAACTTCCCGAAATAGAGTTTAGAGGCTATTGTGTTCATTGTTGTGAAGGAGAGGCGATGTGTGAATTGACTCTCCAGTGCCAAGAGCAGGCTCTCGATGCCGATAACCACCTCTTCATGGACACCCCTCTGACTGCAGCTTTCACCCACCTCTCCGTATCCAGTATTATTTTCAAAAAGCAAGCTGCCCACTCTTTCAATATTTCATTTCCTACTTGAGGTTTACCTCGCATTTATATAACAAAAGCCTCTCAGTTAGAGCACCTGGCAGTGGGAGGATGCAAGGGTGCATAACGATAAATCCCTGACCAACCCCTCTCTCCCCCCTCCTTCTCCCGCTCATTAACCAATCGTCACACGTAGTTGCATGCGTTGCATACACATGGTCTTTTACGTTTCTCACACTTACTCTTGCTCCTGTGCATAACTGTTTTGGGGATAATGAGATTAAAACTGTATTTTTTTTTTTTATCAGGCAGTTGCCTACAGGTGATGTGTTACCAGAACATAATGTTTAATACAAAAGTGAACGGGTACAAAATTACTTGTGTTTCGCACTCGTGCCACCTGTCACTCTCACAGAGTTGGTCGTGGGGGCTTATCCCAAACGCCTCTTATTTGTTTTGAAATGATCTATAAGAGCTGTTCTGATTTAGTGGAGGGAAAATGGTGTGCTGTTGTGGGTAGGATTATGACAACTAATTAGGAGCCTTGTAAACGGGAATCATTTAATCATGTCTTTGCTACTGCAGGAAAAAAAATGCTGCACTTATTCTAAAAATATCATAGAAAGTATCTCTGACATCAACTGTATGTATCTGTTACTCTACCTACCTGAAGGGACTGCACAATATATTGAAAAAATATCATCATAGTGATAATGGGCCATGCAATATGTGTATTGAAAATAGGAGCAAGTTTTATCTTGAATTGTTTGCTTTTATCTGACCAATTAGATGCAACCTTAAATGCACGTCGCCATCCAGTTGGTGAACTATCCATCCATCCATTTTCCAATCCGCTTATCTTCACGAGGGTCACGGGCAGGCTGGAGCCTATCCCAGCTGATTTCGGGAAGCAGGCGGGGGACACACCCTGAACTGGTTCCCAACCATCTGCGCTCTTAATCACGCCGAGGGACATTTTAGAGTGTTCCATTAACCTGCCACGCATGTTTTTGAAATGTGGGAAGAAATTGGATTACCCGGAGAAAACCCACACAGGCACGGGAACAACATGCAAACTCCACACAGGAAGGCTGGAGTTGGAATCGAATGTATTTATTTATTTATTTATATTTTTACTTATACGCTTTTGTACTCACATCCACATGTATGAAAAGCACAATTTTAAAAATAAAATAATTACTTTGTCCTCATGGTCACTTTGACGTCAACGACTGTGTAAGCGGGCTGGATGAAGCCCCCAGGCAGTACTTTGCCCAGATCTGCATTGTTCTAATGTGAAGATTGACCTTAATTTAAATGAACAGTGAGCCGAGATCAACTAAAACTAAAAGAGATGTAATGTTTAATATGTGTGTGATTCTTTTAATATTAGTGACTCCTATATTGGCGCTGGCTTGTTTTGACAGTGAATGAAAACAAAATCACCATGAATATGCATCACTTGAAGTGTACATGTAAATTGACATTTTCTGTTTTTCTTTGTCCTCATTTCACAATTGTGCATTTGGTATCCTAAAATGTACTGTTTTATGATTTTGAATGATACAATTAAAGTTGTCGTTTATACTCAAAATAGTTTTCTGCATTCACTGCTGTTCATTTACATTCTTATGAAAAAAGAGTAGAACTATATTCCAGTCAACTGAGATCCATCGGGAAGCATTGAATATTGACCTCTCTTGCATTCGACTCACAAACCCCACACAAAACGTAATCAAAATGACGGCACTTTCTCAGTACACTACAAGTGCCCACCAAGTAAGTGCACAGATCAAAGAAATATGATCTTATCTGAAGTCCAGTCATAATAATTGCTGAGCTATTTGGATGAACTGGCTGCTCCCAGGCCACAGAAAACAGGTTGTGATAGTTTGTTCTGCACAGAGATCAAGTATTGTATTGGTATCAGTGTTGGAAAGCAAGCTGTGCAAACAGAATGTGCTGTGGATTGATCGGAGGCTAAAGGTGGAGATGTGGTGCCAACAGGTCTGGACCCTGCAGAGTGGAACCGGTCAAATTTGCTACTATTATTTAACTGAACAAAGGTTTAAAGAGTTTGTGACCTTGGGAATGTGTACCTTTCCTATACTAAGTGTGGAGAATTACTTTTTGGAATGCAGCTATGCAATGTTAACCTTCTGTCTGTGCTATACTTCCATTTTCTTTTTAGTATCTTCATTTGGATAGACACATACTGCATATTGAAGATTTATTTCATCGTAAGAACATCAACACAAGCGATCGTGTCATGTCATAATGTGCAGTGAAAGTATTAAATATCTCACAGTGCTATTTTCCAAAAGAAAACTCATAAGTTAGGGGGGGGGGTTGTAATTTATTACATTTTGCAGCAGTTACATTTTAAACAGATATTTTCATTTTCGGCACATGCTCTTTGTCAAACCAGCTCTCTTTGTTTTAATTACAATCCAATATACAAGTTGGATGTGGCTACAGATATTAAAAGTCTCCTCTCGACCATGCTGTCATCACTTCATTGGGTCCTCCGCGATCTCAGCGTCAGACCCCACACTGAAGAAAGCATTTTAGAGAGGTCCAGTTCAGCAACATTTTCTTGGTGATGGTCAAGTAACATAATAAAATATATAATTCCATAGTATGCCAACAATATTTATTGGTGATTTACGCATTTACACATAAGCTCACTCAATTCAACTTTATTTATAAAGCACTTCAAAACAACTACTGCTGCATACAAACTGCTGTGCATGGAGTAAAACTTAATCATACATTAAACAATTGATAATTAGTGAATTATACTCCAATTAATTAATATGAACACAAATACACCTGACACCAGTAAACATATAAACTTCAAGTATGTGTTGAGTTGAAAGCCAAAAAATAAAAACCTGTTTTAAGGACAGGTTTAAAAAGGGAGCTTGCCATCCACAAACGGCAATTGCTGTCACAACTTGAGATTGATGAGGTACAACGCAGGTTCCATGGTGAAGGGCCCCAGGCTGCCGGATCAGAGGAGAATGTCATACCAGAGATTGGGAGGCAAGCCCCAATGAATGCAGATGATGAGATTGGGAGGCCAACCCCAATGAATGAAATGCTGAGCGAGGCAGCAACTGACCTGAAAGCTAAGATCATGGCGAGGATGAAAGCTGGGCAACCTAGAAACCAATTACAACGGCTATGTGAAGTACCACCTGAAAGTCTCATGGAAAGTGTGAATGCAGCACTGAGGGCGATCCCTACCATAACGATCACGTAAACCAATGAGCTGATATACGCTTCAGCGTCAGTGATCCTAGAAATCCTTGGCTATCGGAGCAACCATGAGACACGTTACCCACCATGGAAAAGACGGTTGGAGGCTAAGATCAAGGCGGCTCGGAAAGATGTGAGTCAATTGACGGAGGCCCAGAGAGGTGTGATGAAAAGGCCGATACCTGAGAGGTACATCCAGATGACCATACCTGAAGCACTCGAAACTGCCAAACAAAGGCTCCAAGCCTTGTCCAGTCGCCTAAAGAGGTACACGAAAGAGAATGAGGCCAGGCGAATAAACAGGCTGTTCGCAACACAACCTGCGAAAATGTACGCTCAGTGGCAGGGTCCTAACAGCAGAGCTGACCCACCAAGACTGGAAACTGAAAGGTACTGGAAAGGCATATGGGAGAGGGAGGTTGCACATAACAGCAGTGCAAAATGGCTGGTGACCCTGAGAGAGGAGCACAGCAACCTCCCTGAGCAGAACCCAGTTACCATAACAGTGGCAGACATACAGGAACGAGTCTCAGATATGAAAAACTGGACAGCACCAGGCCCGGACATGGTCCACACCTACTGGCTAAAGAAACTCACAGCACGACATGAGCGCCTAGCAACACAAATGAACCAGTTGCTGAAGGATGGGACTCACCCAGGATGGCTAACCGAAGGGCGAACGATCCTGATCATGAAGGATCCTTCAAAGGGTACAGTCCCATCCAACTATCGGCCAATAACCTGTCTCTCCACAACATGGAAGCTCATGTCAGGCATCATTGCGGCGAAGATAAGTGGACACATGGATCAATACATGAGCGAAGCGCAGAAGGGCATTGGTAGAGATACCAGAGGAGCCAAACATCAGCTCCTGGTTGACAGAACAGTCGCACAAGACTGCAGGTCCCGACATACCAACCTGTGCACAGCCTGGATTGATTACAAGAAAGCCTACGACTCGATGCCACATACATGGATCACTGAATGCCTGGAGTTGTATAAGGTGAACAGGACCCTAAGAGCCTTCGTTGCGAACTCGATGAGGATGTGGAAAACCACACTTGAAGCCAATGGCAAGCCACTTACCCAAGTGTCCATCAAATGTGGCATATACCAAGGTGATGCACGGATGGTTCCATCCCAAATCCAGCACCCTGAGACTGTACGCAAGCCGAAAGGAAGGAGGCCGGGGACTAGTGAGTGTGAGAGCCACTGTCCAGGATGAAACATCCAAGCTCCGTGAATACATCAAGGAGAAGGCTCCAACAGATGACATACTCAGAGAATGTCTCAAACAATGGGGAACAGAGGATGAGATGCTGGAAGAGGGACCATCATGGGAGGACAAGCCCCTACACGGGATGTACCACCGGACCATAACTGAAGTGGCTGATCTCAAGAAGTCCTATCAGTGGCTAGAGAGGGCTGGCCTGAAGGACAGCACAGAGGCACTCATCCTGGCTGCTCAGGAGCAGGCCCTGAGCACCAGAGCCATTGAGGCCCAGATATACCACACCAGACAGGACCCAAGGTGTAGGTTGTGCAAAGAGGCACCCGAGACGATCCAACACATAACTGCAGGGTGTAAGATGCTGGCAGGGAAAGCCTACATGGAACGCCATAACCAGGTGGCTGGCATAGTCTACCGAAACATCTGTGCCGAGTATGGACTGGAAACCCCAAGGTCAAAATGGGAAACACCTCCGAAGGTGGTGGAGAATGACCAAGCGAAGATCCTGTGGGACTTCCAGATCCAGACTGACAAGATGGTAATGGCGAACCAACCGGATATCGTGATCATAGATAAAGGGCAGAGGAAAGCCGTTGTAGTGGATGTAGCGGTTCCAAGTGATGGAAACATCAGAAAGAAGGAACACGAGAAACTCGAGAAATACCAAGGGCTCAAAGAGGAGCTGGAGAGAGCCTGGAAGGTAAAGGTGACAGTCGTGCCTGTGGTGGTCGGAGCACTCGGGGCAGTGACCTCCAAACTAGATGAGTGGTTGCAACAGATGCCGGGAACAACATCGGACATCTCGGTCCAGAAATGTGCAGTGCTGGGAACAGCAAGGATACTGCGCAGAACCCTCAAGCTTCCTGGCCTCTGGTAGAGGACCCGAGCTGAATGGGGGGACGGACACCACCCGAGGGGTGAGACGAGGATTTTTATATATATATATATATATATATATATATATATATATATATATATATATATATATATATATATATATATATATATATATATATATATATATATATATATATATATATATATATATATATTTATATATATATATATATATTAGAGCTGTCAGTTTAGCTGCTTTTATTGGCATTAATTTAAATGAATTTTATCGGGATCAAAAATTTTCTCGAGATTAACGCGGCAGAGGTCACAGCGGATGTTACGTTGCTCTATAAATAAACCAGCAACAAAACATCAAGCGCTCTGCACAGGTCCACGACGCTTGTTTTGCCAGCCACGGCAGCGCGAGACACCGAAAACGGATACTTAAATAGTTTATGAATGGAAAGTTTACTTTTAAAAAGTTGCCAGATTGTTCCAATGACAAGACCAAAGTTACCTGTATGTTTTGCAGTCGTAAACTGAGCTATCATCATAGCACGTCGAGTCTGAAATACCACTTAATGGCCAAGCACACAGCTGACGTGCGTAACTCCGCCCCCTCGTCTCAGACCGACAGCTATGGATCATTTCAAAGCAAACAGCGTGGGCTAAAATGTTGCTAGAACAGGGGTGTCTTTATTTAGCTCATTTTTGCATAGTTGTCATGTTTGTCCGTCTGCAATCTGACGTTTAAACAAAGTAAATTGCGTTTCACCTGGGGTAAATCATGCCGGCGCGCCACTTCCGGGATTGAGTATTGGGACTTGTAGTTCTTTTGTTCGATTCGACTTTATGTTTGTGTTGTATGGTTTCTTACGTTTAAAACAATGAATAATGATGACGATAATGATACATAGTGAAATCAGGGTTGATGACATTATTTATTGAACGTATTGTTAAATAAAGGTATTAATTAATGTCAATTACATACATATTTACATTGTGATGCAGAAAGATAGATATATTATTTTTTTACTGCATTTATGTGTAGTTTAGGTTATTACCTGCTTCTGATACTTCTGTTACAACTACTACTACTACTACAACTTCTGCTGCAAAGTGCTCCAATAAATGATCAAAAAAGTACAGAACGAGAGATCCTTCCATGCTGACCGACAATCCCTATTCAGGGGGCCATGAAAAATTATAGGCTGAGTACTAGTTTACCTTAGATGTGCACTTTATATTGCGCTGTTTTGATTCCATAAAAAGAGCTGTTCAAGCAGCTGTTGTGTGACAAAATATTTTTTTCACTGTTGTTGATGGACAGTAATATTGTGTGAGAGATGATGTGTGAATAACTGCTCCAAGTGAAAAATGTTCATGTAAAATTGAAAATCGAAATTATTTCAGTAAATATTTGCATTTTGTACACAGAAAACTGATTCATGATTCCATGTTGATGAGAGCATTAAAATGGGGGAAAATAGGACAGAAAATATAAAAGGAAATTCAGAAACGATAAAAAATGCGTGAGTAATCATGATTAATTTTTAGTTAATTTGAGTTAATTATGACAGTTTAGTTTTTAATTAGATTAAATATTTTAATCGTTTGACAGCTCTAATATATATATGACTGAGCATACTATCACGTGAGGAGAAGAATTCAGATTGAGAAGCAGACATAATATATATATATATATATATATATATATATATATATATATATATATATATATATATATATATATATATATATATATATATTATTGTTATATTATTAAAACTTTGAAAACTCTCTCTGTCTACCGTCTTTCTTTGTAAATATGTTTACATGTTTTAATGTGGGCACATGCTTATATACAGGTGCGGCTTGTGTATGTACACAATTGGTTTTCCTCTAAAAATGTAGTGGGTGCGGTTTATAATCAAGTGCGCTCTATAGTGCGGAAATTACGTGTGTGTGTGTGTGTGTGTGTGTGTGTGTGTGTGTGTGTGTATATATATATATATATATATATATATATATATATATATATATATATATATAGTCATCTTGCCGGGTCCATACGCGAAGTTACTGCTGGTTAGCTCGCTAGCTTGCACGCTTCCTTTCGGCTGTCTCTCGCACAGTGCGAACGTAGCATGGGGCGTATCAAAGTGCCGCTCTGCATTCAACCGTTTCATCGATGGTATTTTGTCATTGCAAATCAGACACACTGGAGAACCCGTTCTCTCCACAAAGGCGAATCCTTCGGTCCATTCGTCCTGAAGTCTACCAAACTCGTCATCTTTTTTTCTTTTCGCCATCTTATTCACTAAGGTTTAGCTTTGAGCTAATGGCCGAGTGGGTTGACTCAAAAGGGGGCGTATACCTGTTTCCACAGCAATGGCAACATTGGCCAGTATCATCCAATCAAAATGGCTCCTTATGTGTTGTACATACTTGGCCAATAAAGATTATTCTGATTCTGATTTGTGTATGTAAAGATTTTTTACTTTTCCACTTCATGTTATGTCTGCTTCTCAATCCGAATTCTTCTCCTCACGTGATAGTATGCTCAGTCATGGACCCAGCAGACTACAACACTATCTTCCAAGTCTTGCGTGCTCATCGAGCACTGCTCGGCAGTTACGAGCACCTCCTAAGGGAGGTTATGGACTCTATTCAGAAATTTTCCACCGTCAACTCAATGGCCACCCAGCACTTCCCCGCAGACGTCACCACCTGCTCCAACCCATATGTCAACCTTCAATCAGAGAGAGAGCGTCTCATCAGCAATTGCTTCGCCTTTTCAACAGGAACTGAACATTCCATCACCTGAATATTATTCCGTGAAGTGAACAAGCAATGAACAATTGCGAGTGTTTTCGAAGACAGCAAATGTTACGTTCACGTTAGATTTCAGGGTTCGTTCAAAAATGCAAATGTTCGCCGAAGGGTGACCCAACATTCGGCTGGCGTTTGCCTGTAATTTTTGCAAAGGAAATTGAACAAAATATCCTTCCGACAAGAAAAAACACTAAAAATGTTGGCAAACGTCTGCCGAACATCTGGCAGCGAACATTTGTGGTCTTTAACGAATCCTGACGAACTCTGAAGAGAAGCAACTTGGCTGCCTTCGCAAATACTTGTAATTGTTCGCTGCTCGGTGGTTTCGGATGCCTGTCCTACTCAGCTCGCTCCTCTTGCAAATATTCTCTAAAAATGAACTACTTAATTGGTTAACATACAAATAAGAATTGGCCTCTGTATTTCCTGTGTGAATATATTTAGTAACTTGAGTTTAAAAAACAAGCTTATCAAAGTAAGACAACTGAATCCCCCCCCCCAAAAGTCGGAGGATATTTGCATCATACCATAAGAGAGTACTGTACATTGTCAGTTCTTTCAGGTTCTGAAATCAGAAAGGACTAAATGTGTCATTTATCACCCGGCACCCATTAAGAGAAGGCTTTGGAGCACATTGCAGTGGAGGTATAATTTAGGTTTCATGTTATGAGTTCCTCTTTGGTGGTCTCAGTTTTTTGTGAAGTCTTCGGCTGAGGCTTAGGGAGCTGAGCTGTCAGGGAATAACTACCCTGCTACCTCCCTGAACAGCAAATCAAACACATGGGCTCATTTATAGCCTATTAGCACTGTGCTCTGAACAGAGCACTACTGATTTACCTGGCACTGGGCTTTTTACATCCTTTATCTGAGCTTGAGAGAAATCGGGTGAATGAGTTGGGGTGACAGGGAGATTCGTGTTTGACCCCAACGAGGCTGGTCTTTAGGATTGAAACACAGGAGTATGAAGCATATTAGCTCTGAAATACCATTTCCTTTTCTTTCTTTCTCTTTATTCCGTGATGCCCTGCAACAGGGGCGCACATATGTGCCCTAACTGGTTTATTGCTCCTCTTCTTTGATGGTGTCCTTGTAGAAACACGAGTGTCCCATTACTGAAAGTGGGACTGAGTCCTGAGAAGAATGCTGCCTTTACCCCCCCCCCCCCCCTTTTGCGCTTCTCTAATCGTTCCCTCCATCACTTCCTTGGCCTTTGCATGACTCCCTCTGTGATGGTCCACTTCACTCAACTCATAAACAATACCCCCCGCCCCCTTCCACACCTTCATATTTGTGTCTGCATACAAGCGCAATGGCTGCCTACCCGCAAGTCATATTGGACCTTTCAACAGTAATTAGTTGAGGGGCTCCAGCACAGCATGATATTTCCCTCACCCATGCCCATCTCAGGGTAGACCGTGATGATTGAAGTCTGCTGAGATAATGATATGCTCATCATATACAGTGGACAACGTGGTGTTCGCAGGATATACATTTTGGGTGGTTTTATCAGACAGCAAACAGGTTCACATGAGAACAGCATGAAAAGTACGGAAATTATCCAGTCACGGCAGTCATCAGTTGTCAGCCAGTGGCATCGTATGCTTTTCTAGCTCCGGGGCAAGTCAAATATTTACGCCCCCCCTTAACCCGTGGACCCGCACAACCAACATTTCCTGGTTGAGGCTTTGTTTAAACTTTAACCTGTATGCCGGTACATCTAACGACACGTTAACTTTTTCATCATCTCAGACAAAGTGCTTCAGAACATGTGCCATGTGATGGGTGGAGCGCCATCTTGGACCGTTCATATCCAGGAGGCTACACAAAAGTATGTTTTTCTTACATGACAATATCATATTGGACCTGTTGTCATTGTGATGTGTTGTTATTCAAGTTTATACTAGATTGAGACATGGGTTGACGTCTAAGGAACATCATATTAAAAAACCGAGACTCGTAAACAAGTAGACGAGGGGATAGCGATGATGTTAAGGACCTCTTTACAATGTGAAAATTGCAGCGAATGGGATGTGCTCGAGGAGACCACACACACCCTGTCCCCAGCGCTCCACCTTAAGTCTGTTTTTCACTTGTGGATGTGTTGTTGTTGAGTCCAAACAGGACTTTTTTTCCCCCCTAGGAGGGGTGTTTCAGAGGAAGCCGTTCGGTGGAACGGCATGTCCCACGGGTCATCCGCCAATGACAGCATAGCCTCTTAAAGAAACTCTCACATCTAATTGTGTCTACAATGCCAATCCCAACTAGAGTGGAAAGACAGAGCAATTTTCCCATTACAGCAGGAGCAGAAAATGAAGGAGGGACAAGGAGGCGAGGGAGCTCTGGTTCTCCAGAGAGAAATGCAGATGGCTTCATCCGCAAATTCAAAAACACGGGCAGAAGGGACGGGGTGAGGGGCACCACGCACTCACAAACACTGGATGGTGATGTCCTTGTGAAACAGATTCACAGTTGACAATTTATGCACTCTGACAACATGCAATCAATTAGCTTGTAATCTCCTTTCTGCTATCTGTCAAGGCCACGCGTATGCAGAACGGTGCCGTGGGGGATTCGTTTCAACAAGTGCTTGACATCATAGCTGCTTCAAGTTACTGACCCCGCTCGATAAGACCCCTTCAAAAGCATGTGTGCCATGCTTTTGACCAACCACAATTGAGAGCTGACACTCTGCAGACATTCACCATATCAAATTTCCTATCTCCGCGTGGGGATTTACATTGTATGTGCTTCGCTATTTCATAAACAGGGTCCTGATAAAATCTCACAGATCCCAAAGCTTTACTGGCATCCCTGGAATTGACAAGATCAATTTGAGTACTGGCTTTCCTCTTTTTTTTTTTTTAAGACTCATTACAGGTCCCACGATACTCAAACACAGGGTACAAATAGGATACAGTGAGTGGGTACATTCTGTGTATGTGAGCGAGGTGGGTCATACAAAACTCTCCCATTATTATCAATGCAGACATCTTTTAAGTGTCTGCTGTCTGGCTCCACTCGGCTTATCAGTCCTCATTGGTTTACGCAATTACAGAAAACACACACACATGCTTAAATATATGCTCGTGCACACGCACACACACACACACACACACACACACACACACACACACACACACACACACCACACGCAATGAGGCATTTAGCAGCCCACATCCTGAAATTTGTACGGACATAAATTTAAACTATGAAAGTTAGCAAATTGTTTGCCCTCTGTGTTATTCTAAAGAAAATACCAGACAACAACTTTTTAATACAAAACTCAGTCGTGACATTCACCTCACCTACTCCGATTCTGTGCACATGATGAGCCCATTGATTAGTGGTGACAGTTGGCTGGCTGATCGCTTATCTAGTCGTACCTTTGCTAAACTCCACTTGGAATTGTAAAAAGGAAAAAAAAACACTTCAAAAGTAGATGTAGTCAAAGTCAAATTCCGCATCCTTTTAGGTTTGGATAAAATGGAGTCTTTCACACTAAAGTGAAAAAAGGCTTTGCCACTTGGAAAACAGGGCACCGGTTCCTGCCTGTCTGTCATTGCATTTGTCTTCCACCAACTCTACTGTAACCTCAGAAACACATCATTGGCCTCCTATTGTGTTGACTGTGCAGGTGCATGGGTGCTGATAAGAAGCATGTGTTCTCCCGCGGTTCATTGAGGTGAGGCCGCATTGGGCGCCATCTGCCCTCAGCTCCGCACTGGCATTTTCAGAAGGCGTAAGTTTTACGGAGGAGGGCAGAAGCAGCCACGCTTATCAAGCCAGGAAACCAGGACCAGACACCTGGCGGAGCCATAGGGCCCCCCGGCACCCCCCATCATCTCGCCTAATATTGTCTCATGGCAGGGTGCAGGTTGAGTCAGGAAAACCACAAGCCGCTACTGTTTGAGAGAGGCTGGACGGCCCCCGCCGTCTGTGAACGTGCACTGTGCACCTCTCACCCTCTGCATTGATATCTCTGTCGGAAATGCCAAACCACTCTCTCTCTTGCTCGCTCAGTCACGCACGCACTCACATCATGTAGGCACGTACACACAAACCATCTGGCATTTCAGCTTGACGTCTACCAATGAGCGCATACTTCCTGCTTGTGCACTTGACTCTTTGCAAGTCGAAGAGGTTTGAGTGTTTTTTGATTGCCTGGAAAGGAAGATGTTTTCATTGAGAAATAAGTCACAAAATGAAAAATAAGATCAGGTCGCTATACTTGGCAAAATGCCATTTTACACTCCGTTCAGGAGTGGTTCACTTTTTGGTTAATTGAAATTTCCATAGTGCAGTGGTTCTTAACCTTGTTTGAGGTACCGAACCCAACCAGTTCATATGCATATTCACTGAACCCTTCATTAGTGAAAAATAAAAAATGTGATTTTATTTTTTTTTTTTTTACAAATCCAAGACATTAAAAAATGCATTTCTTAAAAAAAATGAAAAAAGTAAACAGAATTTATAATAGTATGAAGTTTTTTGTTTGTTTGTTTTTTTTTTTGTTTAATTGTGCACAAAATGAACCAGCCAGTGATGGCCAAGCGGGAGTGTCATAACTAGTTGACATGTTGAGTTGGGTGTGTCTTAACCTCCAGGGCAGAGGCTCTGTCGAACCTCTGAGACTGATTCACCGAACCCCGAGGGTTCGATCGAACCCTGGTTAAGAATAACTGCCATAGTGTAATATGAGTGAACCACAACTTTTCATTTTAAAATTTAGATCAAGAGCGAGAGGGATAGGGAGTGCTCTGATCGTCATATCAGTGCAGCAAGGTTCTTATAGTGAATGAAAATGATGATTAATGATAATGAACAAAATTAAACCTAGATTTGAAAAAAAAATCTTCACATAGTAAAATAAATTATTTTAAAAAGCTAACTGAGACCGCACTTTACCGTTCTGAAATGAACCGAAACTGATTATAATTCTAGCGAAAATGGGTTTTGTTTTTGTCAAAAGGTAATTTTTTTTTAACTCTGTTAACTTGGTTTTATTTACTTTCAAAGGTGGCCTATAAACTCTGCTCAAAGAGGAGTCACTGTCACGAAGATGGACAAACACAGACTAAAGGTAGTATGACTTTCTGTTTTACTGGCTTGCCACTTGCTGGATAAATGCACTTTGCACACTGTGCAATGCCAAATTAAAATACCATATTACGTACAGTAGTTGTATGTCGTTGGCATATCATCTTAGAGCAAAACACCCTGCTCAAGTTTCTTCCGCGGGGCCTCACAAATGACGCTGCTGGATTATGATGCTCATGGGCAGAGCAAAAGTTTTGGCAATTGTTTCAATGGGTACAATTTAAGAAATGTGCTATGAAAGAAAATCATCTTGGATTGTTTTGTTTCATTGTTGTATTTCACACAAGAAGAATTGCATTCAAGGATCAAAGGAAGTTATTGGAATGTGTTCTTTGAATCCATGTATACTTTGAATCTTATATACACGTATATATATATATATATATATATATATATATATATATATATATATATATATATATATATATATATATATATATATATATATATATATATATATATATATATATATATGCACGTCGGCTTCACAGTGCAGAGGTACCGGGTTCAATTCCAGCTCCAACCTCCGTGTTTGCATGTTCTCCACGGCCTGCGTGTGTTTTCTCCGGTACTCCGGTTTCTCCACATTCCAAAGACATGCATGGCAGGCTGATTGACTACTCTACATTGTCCTTAGGTGTGAGTGTGAGCGCGGATGGTTGTTCGTCTCTGTGTGCCCTGCGATTGGCTGGCAACTGGTTCAGGGTGTCTGCCGCCTACTGCCCCAAGGCAGCTGGGACAGGCTCCGCAACCCCCCGACCCTTGTGAAGATAAGCAGATCCGAAAATGGATGAATGGAGATATATATATATATATATATATATATATATATATGTGTGTGTGTGTATATATATACTGTATATATATATATATATATGTGTGTGGGTGTGTGTATATATATATATACAGTATATATATATATATATATATATATATATATATATATATATATATATATATATATATATATATATATATATATATATATATATATATATATATATATATGAGAGAGAGAACTCAAAAATAAAGTCAACAATTATTTTCATTAGATTGGCATTCCAATAACACCTGATTTTTTTTCATGGGATCCCAGGTTACCCTCAAAACAACATCATTAGTTTCATGTTTTGTCAGCGTGTTGCCTCTGGAATCTGCCCCTGCTTCTTGTGTCTCCACCAATCAACGCCTTGCTTGCATTTGTGTTCAATTCAAACTAATTGCACACCAAGTTGACTGGTAATTCCGTTATTGTCATCTTTTCACCCGGTCAGCTAGAATGGGCTCAAGCTCCTGCAATGACCTTGAACAGGATCAACTTGTGATGTGGCATGCTTGATCACACTGAAATGCAATTTTAAATGAATACAGAATCGAACCAGGCTCAGTTAGAGCATCAAAAGCCACACTTTTTTCTTCGGTACCCATTTCATCCTTTTTCGATCGCGCTTGTCCTCATTAGAGTGGCATGTAAAATGGAGTCTCTCACAGTTTACTGGGTGAGGGGCACGGTACACCTTGGTCTGTTTTTAATCTAAGTAAGTGTGGATAATGGATCGATCGATGGAATAATAATAATAATAATAATAATAATAATAATAATAATAATAATAATAAATAAGAAGAAATGTATTATTTTTACCATTATGGTCATTCATATTAATACGTGGGTCATTCAATAAATAAGGTGAATTTTTCGGAATAAGGACTTCTAATCCAATAGAAGCTTCATCCTGACTTCATCGTCACTTTCAAACTTTGTGAAAGTCTGAAGGGGCAAGGTCTGGGCTGTCAAGGGGATGAGGGAAAAGTTCCCAGTCCAGCTCGTTGATGGTCTGCACCGTTTGGGCTGCTGTGTGAGGCCTTGCGTTGTCGTGATGCAAGATGACTCCTTCTGAATGATGACCTCTGCGTTTGTTCGTGATGTCTTTCTTGACCTGCCTCAGCAGTTCACAGTAGTTGGTACCAAGGTTGAAAGTGACGATGAAGTCAAAAGTGTCAGTCCAAAGATTTTTTATGCCGAGGTAATATGGAAACTTGTGCACAGATGGCAAAAGTGTGGGACAGTGCTGGGAGACTATATTGAAAAAAATGTAAGCTTCTATCTGTATTAGAGGTCCTCATCCCAAAAAACTCGCCTTATTTATTGAAATGACCATCATTATTATTATTATTATTATTATTATTATTATTATTATTATTATTATTATTATTATTATTATTATTATTATTATTATTATCAGGATGGCCCGGTGGTCGACTGGTTAGCATGTCCTCCTAACAGTGCAAAGGTGCAGGCTTCCATTCCAGGCCCTAACCTTCCTGTGTGGAGTTTGCATGGTCTTCCGTGCCTGTGTGTCTTTTCTCCGGGTACTCCGGTTTCCTACCACATTCCCAAAAAATGCATCGCAGGTTGATTACGCACTCCAAATGGTAACTATGTGTGATTGTGGGTGCGAATGGTTGATGTGTGATGCAATTGGCTAGCAACCACTTCAGGGTGTAGCCCCCCTACTGCCCGATGACAGCTGAGATAGGATCCAGGACGCCTGCAACCCTCGTGAGGATAAGGAAAATGGATTAGTAGTAGTAATAGTTGTAGCATAGTAGTAACAGTAGCAGTATTAGTATATAATGACAGTGTTTTTGTTTGAAATGCAAACACATGTTCAAAGAAACGCAAACAATATATAGTTTGGGGGAAATGCAGCCCCATGCTGTGTGCAAACATAACGGCAGCCTCCTCCTGTTCCCTCATTTTAGAGGCTTCAATTAGAAAACAAGGCTGGGCTGTTGTAAGTTAACTTTAACAGCCAGTCAGGGGATAGTGACTTTAAAGCTTGGCCTTCTGGTAGGAAGCAGTTGGAAAACTCACATGGTGCAAAATTGGAGACCAATCAACCCTGTGGTTTAGGAAACAGATGCGCTTTGGGAGGTTTGGTCTACAAACATAGAACGAAACATACTGATTTCCATGTTTCAAAAGCTTATCTGTAAAATAACATGATGAGAAACAACAGTTTTAAGTTATGAGACTGGTCAGTAACCTCTCAAATCTATTTTAGACTCACATTCACACCAAAGTCTTGCATCTGGCATTTCAAATTTCAAAGCAGGAGGAATTAGACTACTGTACTACAAAGGAGTTTGAGGGTCACACCAAAGAAAAACATGACATTAACATTTATATATTTGAGGAAAAGTCATAATTTGGGGCCAAGGGGGATGAAACCCAATTTTAAGAGAAAAATGTCATAATTTCATATATGTCTCGAAAGACTTTGTGATATGAATAAGTTTATATCATTTGTCAAAAGGCTTCTGGTGATCAAATAAACCAACTGAACAATCTGTCTTCTTTCAGAGAAACGGAAGGAAATGTTTGCATTTGCTCATGCAGCTTAGAGTGTTGATGTGGAAATGCACAATTATAAAACAACGTTATCTTGTCTTCTGATGTTGGAACAATACGGGCGCGGCATTCTGGGCGACTAGTTAGCACGTCGGCCTCATAGTGCAGAGGTGCAGGGTTTGATTTCAGCTCCGACCTTCCTGTGTGGAGGTTGCATGTTCTCTCCGTGCCTGTGTGGGTTTTCTCCGGGTACTCTGTTTTCCTTCCACATTCCAAAAACATGCATGACAGGTTAATGGAACACTCTTGGTGTGATTGCGAGTGTAAATGGTCATTTGTCCGCATGTGCCATTCGATTGGCTGGCAACCAGTTCTGGGTGTTCCCTGCCCTAAAGACAGCTGGGATAGGCTCACCCCCCGCAACCCTTGTGAGGATAAGCAGATTAGAAAATGGATGGATGGATGGATGGATGCAACAATACAATGGCTAACCATGTAAAATTAAGGCTTTTTCTTTTGATTGGCAAATCGACAACGTTTTATATATATATATATATATATATATATATATATATATATATATATATATATATATATATATATATATATATATATATATATATATATATATATATATATATATATATATATATATATATATATATATATATATATATATAGATTAGAGCTGTCAGTTTAGCGCATATATATATATATATTAGAGCTGTTTTATTGGCATTAATTTAAATGAATTTTATCGGGATCAAAAATTTTCTCGCGAGATTAACGTGGCAGACGTCACAGCGGATGTTACGTTGCTCTATAAATAAACCAGAAACAAAACATCAAGCGCGCTGCACAGGTCCACACACGTTTGTTTTGCCAGCCACGGCAGCGCGAGACACCGAAAACGGATACTTAAATAGTTTATGAATGGAAAGTTTACTTTTAAAAAGTTGCCAGATTGTTCCTATGACAAGACCAAAGTTACTTGTATGTTTTGCAGTCGTAAACTCAGCTATCATCATAGCACGTCGAGTCTGAAATACCACTTAATGGCCAAGCACACAGCTGACGTAGGTACTCCGCCTCCTCGTCTCAGACCGACAGCTATGGATCATTTCAAAGCAAACAGCGTTGGCTAAAATGTTGCTAGAACAGGGGTGTCTTTATTTAGCTCATTTTTGCATAGTTGTCATGTTTGTCCGTCTGCAATCTGACGTTTAAACGAAGTAAATTGCGTTTCACCTGGGGTAAATCATGTTCATGCCGCGCCACTTCCGGGATTGAGTATTGGGACTTGTAGTTCTTTTGTTCGATTCGACTTTATGTTTGTGTTGTATGGTTTCTTACGTTTAAAACAATGAATAATGATGACGATAATGATACATAGTGAAATCAGGGTTGATGACATTATTTATTGAACGTATTGTTAAATAAAGGTATTAATTAATGTCAATTACATACATATTTACATTGTGATGCAGAAAGATAGATATATTATTTTTTTACTGCATTTATGTGTAGTTTGTTATTACCTGCTTCTGATACTTCTGTTACAACTACTACTACTACTACAACTTCTGCTGCAAAGTGCTCCAATAAATGATCAAAAAAGTACAGAACGAGAGATCCTTCCATGCTGACCGACAATCCCTATTCACTGGGCCGTGCAACCATGGCTTAAAATTATAGGCTGAGTACTAGTTTACCTTAGATGTGCACTTTATATTGCGCTGTTTTGATTCCATAAAAAGAGCTGTTCAAGCAGCTGTTGTGTGACAAAATATTTTTTTCACCGTTGTTGATGGACAGTAATATTGTGTGAGAGATGATGTGTGAATAACTGCTCCAAGTGAAAAATGTTCATGTAAAATTGAAAATCGAAATTATTTCAGTAAATATTTGCACTTTGTACACAGAAAACTGATTCATGATTCCATGTTGATGAGAGCATTAAAATGGGGGAAAATAGGACAGAAAATATAAAAGGGAATTCAGAAGCGATAAAAAATGCGTGAGTAATCATGATTAATTTTTAGTTAATTTGAGTTAATTATGACAGTTGAGTTTTTAATTAGATTAAATATTTTAATCGTTTGACAGCTCTAATATATATATATATATATATATATATATATATATATATATATATATATTGTATGTTTTGTATATAAAACGAAGAACGCTGTGTCCCCTATATATATATATATATATATATATATATATATATATTGTATGTTTTGTATATAAAACTAAGAACGCTGTGTCCGCTATATATATATATATATATATATATATATATATATATATATATATATATATATATATATATATATATATATATATATATATATATATATATATATATATATATATATATGTGTGTTTATTTCAGCAATAGGAATATTCAGTGCCATCATCAAATTTGGTTCACTATTCAAATGTAATCAATTTCTCTGGGAGAGCTGGCCTTCTTTGCTTCGGCTTCTGCCCCACGAACCATCTTGGATAAGCATGAGAAAATGGATGATTGAGTTTTAAAAAAAACAAAAATGTTTCAAGGGTCAGCACGAGCATGAAAATATATCACAACACGCGTGAACGCGCCACACAGTTGGTGCGTTTCTTTCAAGAGCACAGTGAACTTGTCTGTTTTTATTGCCAGACAAGCTATTCACATTGACAAAACTTTCAACTGGCCAACAAATGGAACATTTTTCTAATGCCCACAGCTTGCCTGCATCCACTTCCTGCTAGAAAAAAATTGTCTGACATGAGGGGAATGATATATGATCCTAGTCATTCATCTAAATTGGACAAATGAGGCCCACACATCTGAGCTGTGAAAGACCCTGTCCCGATAGCGCAAACTGAATGAGCCACAATTTATATGTGTGTGTGTGTGTGTGTGTGTGTGTGTGTGTGTGTGTGTGTGTGTGTGTGTGTGTGTGTGTGTGTAGCAGTTCCACAATCTGTACAAATTCTTCAATGTGTGTGCTCATGAATTGACAAACACTTTAGCGATGCAAACTATGACTTTCCTTCAGATTATCTGTGCATTTTCATCATGTGTGTGCCTGCCAAGTTTTTAGCATGCATGTGTGTGGGGGGGGGGCACGAGAAAGGGGGGTAGCGTGAGAGGTGACATTGTTGCATCTGCTCCTCATTAAAGGGCACTAATGAACGCACGTGTGTTCCACCTGGTTGTTGATGGAGTGGGGGGTTGACGAGGGCCTGGCCTTTCCCAGCTTTCAAAAAAACTGTCCCAAGACAAACAGGGCAGCTCCATCCCCAGACGGTCATCTGACAACAGTTTGTTGGTTGCTCCTCTAATGATCACGGTGATGCCTGCCAATCCGACCACATCCCCCCCGCCCCAGTAGCGAGACTCTGACTCTCATGGAAGCTCGAGGAGGAATTAAATCATTCGCAGTGTAAACGGGGTCTATTAGCTTTTAAATGGTACAAGATAAATATTTACTGACAATCGAAGTTTTACATTTGTATATTACATTTGATCAACTGAATTGAATTGACATGGCCTTGATTTTAGAGTGTTGGCTTAAATGAGAAACGTGACTTCTTTCTTTGTTTCTTTCTTTCTGTGCTCAGAGTTGCTTCGTCCTTGAAAAATCTGACAGATCGGTAACAGAAAGTAGTCTCCCTTGGCGTAAAAATGCCCGTTTGTGAATTTGGTATACGCACTACACCTCACTGGGCATTCCTGCCGCACCCCCAGGTGCATCTTGCAATTTGTTGACAAAAATTAGATTACATTTTGGACAAGCTAAAGGAGATGTGTTCTACAGCACATGTGGTGGGACGCAATTTCGGTGGTAGGTAGACAAGACTGGCGCTCCACAGACGTGTGTGGTGGATGTCACTGAATCTCATTCATAAATATGACGCCAGCATGAGACAATCCCTATGAATCACTGTAGAAATCAATTCATTGAACAAATTATAATCCTTATTATTTTAAAATATACGTCCGTCACTTATGGAGTGGCGGGGTCCAAATGCCGACTCCATCATCCACAATGGGAGATCTTGCAGTTCACACGCCAATGTTATGCACAGGCTTCAGCGACTATTTCAGTTTCCGCAATGTCAGGCACGGCATACATGGGGGCACTGCACTCCAACTGCCCTGATTTTAAGGCAAATGGGGGATGCTTGTCAGGTTTTGCGTGAGGGAAGAGGACCCAAAAAGCAGGGCGGCAGGAGGAGCAGGGTAGACTGAACAAAATATATTAACAAAAAAAGACTTGCAAAACCAAATGCAATCCAAACAAAAAACCATGAGATAAAGACTTGCGCGTGCATGAGACATCTGAACGGAACTGGAACAGTCACACTGAAGTTTTCCAAAAGCCATTTTACTCCTCGTGTGTGTGTGTGTGTGTGTGTGTGTGTGTGTGTGTGTGTGTGTGTGTGTGTGTGCGCGCGTGAGTGCCGACTCCCACAGGGGCGAACAAGTTGAGAGACAGCAGAGGGAAGAAGTGCAAGTTAATCATGGCAACATTGGTATACAAACATGTGCAAATAACCATTTATCGAGTCAAAAAAACCCCATAGAGCAATAAGTCGATATAGGAAATATCGTGACAGGCCTATCCCTCAATGGCGCCAACGCCCCGTTAGAACCAACCTGTGCAATGTCTAGCAAAGTAACAAAAGAAAGAAAACTCCTGCCCATGCGCACAGTTAGATTGCGCTTTCCACTACACTTGTGCTCGACACAAAAAATAGAGCCCTTTGTGCATTCAGACTGCTGCAGTAACTCTTTTTCTAAAATGTGACTAACGACAAATCTAGTGGCATGTTTTAATATGGAGACCCCCTCCAAGTTGCAAACAGAGGAGAAGATTCACAGTGTTATTTAGGTAGCACTTATTTACACTTGTCAATTTCATGTACAGATCTGTGTATGTGGTGCATGCAGCGGACACAGTGTATGAATGTGAAAATGAGTAGCACTCTGTCATTATCCAAATACTTGTAGACAGTCTGCACAATAGAGCACTATACCTTTGGTGGTTGTAAAGTCAGGGTCCGCTCTCTTGCCATTTGTTTTCCCACGCATCAAATGACTTAAAATGCTATACAAGGCAAACAATAAGCTAAAATGAAAAAGTGATATAAACACAATGATAAAAAGTCACAGAATATAAATCATAATCCAATAATATAAAGGGCAAATAGTGTGACAATCAGAAAGATGATAGCAATCAATCAAACACACATGTCGGGAGATGATTCGCAGGAGCTGGCAGCCTCTCACACAGAGCTGAAGTCTGCTTTATGAATCTCTTGTTTGGACTATTAGGTGCCTCCCATTTACTATACTTTGTCCGCAGTTGTTGAATTTATTATTTGCAGGGTTTCAGTGACACAAACGAAGAAACCGCATCTCATCATTGTGGGCGACATCATATTGGAGCATTTTATAGTCATGCTGTGTCTCTTTCCTTTACTGTTGCACTTTTATGAAAATTCACGTGTGGTGAAATGTTAATTGTTACACCGACGCTGGGTGTTGTGAGAAGCTTTCCCTCAGGCTCCTTCCAGACTCTGCCAGATTTGACATTCATTCAATACCCAAGTGCACACATCAGGTGAGCATGCAACCTTTTAAATGTCCCTCAGTAGCCTGACCTCTTGACACTCTATCATACTTTTACCTAATGAACGAGCAGCTTCAAAATCATTTGGACGCTGCACAAGCGAATGGCTTTTTTGTAGCGACTAATTTTCTGTAACGCGGGACTGACTCATACACTTCTGACGCGTCTAAGATCTAAAATGGCCCCATAGTGAAATCAGTTGTTTTACAGTCAGCAAAGGCAGTCGCACATTGGCTTCGATGCGATAGCTTTGTCCCCGTGACTTCTGAAGCTTTTCAGGAAATATTATTTGCTCATATTCAGCCAAACTTTTCAGAACTCATTGGCCAGAGCAGATGGACATTGACCTGAAATACATTGAAGGCAAAGAAATGGAATGTTATGCAAGCGGTCCCCAACCTTTTTTGTATCACGGAACAGTTGAGACAAGTACATGCTGTTCACGGACCGGCAACCATTCTTTTCGAAGCTTTTAAATGGCCAGTTTTTTAAAGCGCTGGTACTGACAACAAAGACAATTAGAGAGTAATTGAACATTTTATTAACATTGATTTTTTTTTCATTCATTTCAAACAGTGTTATTGTACTGTACAACAAATGTAGGATCATATAAAACAACACTGTGAACTATTGAGAAATGGATCAATCGGGAATAATAAATACACCTTTTAATGTAAACATAATAATACAAAAGTTTAGCAACATTGCTACTTGCAAATGTGACTGAGTAAAAGATGACACGATTGACCGCTGCTTTCATCCGGTGGGTGCCGGCTAGTTATTAGCGCTAAACTGCTAATGTTTACGTAGTTTAGCTGCGCAAACTGTTCGCATTTTCATGCTTTCCACATGATCACATGGGTGCTACTTGTTCAAGTGATTCAACAGGTTTCTTGTGTTGCCTTGTTTTTGGTGCCATACCTCCTCCACGTCGCTCTGGAGAAACCGCTAGAGGAGGAACTTCTCTTGTCAAAGTAGCTTCATTTTCAGAAGTCATGGAGGCCCATCAGCTGCGTGTTTAGCTGTATGGTCGGTCAATTTGTTACTATAGCTTTCTTTTTTTTTTTTTTTTTTTTGGTTTGGTTTATTTATTGAACATAAAACATATACAGTAGTAATTTGACAGAAATAAGGTAAGTAAAATGGTAACAAGGAAAGAGAAATCAGTCATCATTCAACACAGTTATTATGTTCAAGGGAGTAGGAAGAAGTAAGAAATCTTTCATTAATGTTAGGAGGCGGACTCCGATTGCCCTCAGCTCGCAGGTTTGTCTTTGTGCGGCCCGGCATGGCCCGGCCGACCCATGGACCGGTGGTTGGGCACCACTGTGTTATGCAATAGCCAAGTCAAATCACCTGTCCTAAAACGGACTGAGGATGCATTTCACTTGCTGTGAAGGGTAAATGCCCCAAGAACAAGCAGGAAATGAAGTTGCAGTAGGGCCGAGTATCAGCAGGAATGAAATCCATTTGTCTGGTGATCGATGTGCAGGAGTCACAGACTTCAGGCTGTTACTGACTGCAAAGCATTTGCAACCAAATATTTTTAAAAATCAAAGTTTCTCATTGTTAATTTGTCCCAGCGACACGGTGCCCAGTGGTTAGCACATCTGCCTCACAGTACAGAAGTCAAGGGTTCGATTCCGGGCTCTGGCCTTCCTGTGTGGAGTTTGCATGTTCTCACCGTGCCTGTCTGGTTTCCTCCCACATTCCAAAAACATGCATGGCAGGCTGATTGAACACTCTAGTCTAAATTGTCCTGATGTGTGAGTCTGAGCATGGACGGTTGTTCGTCTGTGTGTGCCATGCGATTGGCTGGCAACCAGTTCAGGGGGTAACCCGCGTTCTGCCCGAAGACCACTGGGATAGGCTCCAGCACGCCGCGACCCCTGTGAGGATAAACGGATCAGAAAATGGATGCCGGGATAATTTGTCCCGTTGCTATCACAAACCTCAAATTAAAGTCAAATCATTCGTGGTGCTGTTTAGCGCCAAAAAAAGGACTATTGTGTCAGTGTCCCAATATTTATGGCCCTGACTTTCTATGCAATTGGGTGATTTAAAAATATATATATTGTTATACTCGAATACATTACAATAAAAATGATATTTTTTTTCCAGAAGAGCTGAGAAGCTTGAAATATTTAAAGTGGTCAGCGAATAAATGGTGCGTGATTGCAGCATTACTGTTCATTGTAAAGCAGCATCACAAGCCGCAACCACTGCAGCACAGCACGACCTGATAGTTTCTAGGTGAACAATGTTACTTTCCATTTTCAAATTGAATTCAGCTCCTAAATTGCCATTTTGAAAGCCAATACGTCCTGAATTTGTTCATCCATCCATCCGTTTTGTAATTCGCTAAGCCGTAGGTATCGGGCGTGCTGGAGCCTGTCCCAGCTCTCATCGAGCAGTAACTTGTTGGCAGCCAATTGCAGGGCACACCCAGACAAACAACCATCCGCACTCACACGCATACCAGGGGACAATAATTCAGAGCAGTGGTTCTTAACCTGGGCTCGACCAAACCCCAGGGGTTCGGTGAATCAGTCGCAGGGGTTCGACGGAGCCTCTGCCATGGAGGTTAAGACACAGCCAACTCAACATGTCACTTAGTTATGACACTCCTGCTTGGCCATCACTGGCTGCAGATGACCACATTACATTGCTTGTCCAATCAGTGCTGCGGGAAATGTTGTTCACTCAGTAGTCAAAGTGTGACTGTCGTGATCAGTTCAGTGATGCGCATATGAACTGGATGGGTTCGGTACCTCTAACAAGGTTAAGAACCACTGATTTAGTGTGTTCCATCAACCTGACTGTTTTTGAAATGTGGGAGGAAACTGGAGTACCCGGAGAAAACCCACACAGGCCTGGGGAGAACATGCAAACTTCACACAAGAAGGCTGCAGCCGGAATCGAACCCTGCACTGTGAGACTGAAGCGCCTGCCAGTCGAATAACATGCCGCCCTTGTTTATTCTACTTTCAAAATTGAATGAAGACACACGGTCTTTTACATTCTCAGCAAGATGAGTAATGATAGTAGCCTCATATTTCTTCAATATTCCTTCATTTTTCCACATCCAGGGCAAAAGAGGCGAAAGAAGTGACGAACGTTTCCTGCGGTGACTGCCACTGGTACTGGCAATCGAATGGCTCGCTCCTTGTTTGAACTGACAAGGTAACACTTCATTCAGAACTTGGAAGTGCTTGTTAATTTGATATGCAAATAGCTCCGCTGTCACTCGGAGACCGTTTTCACGAAAGGCAGCAGCCGCCGTCACATTGACAGACAATGGAGGGAGTTGTAGCTCCCACAGTGAACGGCAGAAGCACGCGATCCATGGAACTGACGCCAGTGTCACCTCTGCCTGGCCCTCTTTGGCCACAGGCATCAACCCGCACAAACCTGATTGGAAGAGAACAACCGCAATTATCTCCCCCCCCCAAACTGTTTACGGGTGACCTCAGCTCAACCTTTGCCTGTATGACCAGCGTTGTCCGCTTAGAGTAAGGTGAGCACGTTATTGGGAAGGTGGGGGTGGATTCTAGGCAGTGTTAAGTCAAGCAGGAACCCTCGATGTTGCTAATTTATTTACAGATTTAATTAGATGGATAGAGCCCTCACAGATATAAGAAAGAGAGGAGATGTTGCCAGCGTTACAGCACTTTAATTATGGTAGCAGGCTCCTGATCCCTGCGCTGCGCTGTCTGGGGAGCCAGTTAATTAAAATCCTCATTATTTTACTTTTAATTAGTTCCCCCCTCTTTTGTTTCCTTTCACCATATGGCCGTGTTCCGTGGTCAAATTAACGTAATTGAGCTAATTAAGCCGATCACTTTAATTATTCAAAGCGTTCCGATTGGCCAGGAGAACTTCTCTCGCTCTCCCATTACTGACATTCCTGCAAGACGCCGGGAGTTGTTCGCTCTTTGTCATTATATACGCCTCTACTCCCATGCGGAAGGCGCTGAGTTATGGCTCCTGCATGCATCACTTCCTCCATGTTCCAGCAATGTCTCATGTTTCACCAGCATACAACGCGGCACAGCACAAACGACGTCAGCCAGTTCAAAATCAGCTCCCCAAACGTCTGCTCATTTCACACGCGGAGGTTATGACAAATGAGGCCTCGTTGACGGTTTGAGGGGGCAAGCGCCATCGAATCGACGGAGGTCGTTTTCTGCTGCGTACATGCTGAAGCTTTGCCCAGCCGGGCGACTTTCACAAGGACGGTGAAACAGTAGACAACCTTTGCATTTCATGCTTCAGAAAAAGAAAAAAAAAATCATGAGAACCAGATGGCAGTTTTACGGCAAGCATACTTTTGTTGAGCCTCTTGCCCAACTGTGGACTGGACTTGTCTATCAGGAGTAAACTTCACTGCTAAGTGCACATAAAACATTGAAGCAAGGGGAACCTTATCTCATCATGATGTCCACTCCCGAGTCATATCGATGATCAAAGTGATAGAAAAGAGACCAAACAAACGTGCACCGCACCAATTCCAGAGTCGACACTTTAAGTACCTACTTTTATAGCTGGTTATTCTTTGACAGCATTTTTCCTTTTTGGACTAGGACTTGCATTTGTCCAAATTAGGTCAACGCGTGGTGTTCAGTCTTTTTCAAAACATGTTGCGGCGTCCATGTTTTGCCCCATTACATTTTGGTGAATATCAAGATACTGGGGGATTTTCTTTGCAAAATATTTCCCTTGGAGAAGACCTGTCCTCCTCTCCTGAGTGCTGCGAAGTGTCGGTACCAATCAATGAACAACATCTGGGAGGTCAAACCAAAAGCAGAGCATCACTGATTCTTTGCACCTTTCCCCCAAGGAGAGGGAGGCCTCGTCGTCAAGACGGAGGCATCGAAACTGCGTCTTGGCACTGTGTCACAAGAGTGCCTGGCTCCCGACACTTTTCATCATGAGCAAGTAAAAATATCCTGGCATCATTTGTGCCTTCACCGAGCGTGCGGTGGTTGAGCTCAGGCAATTACTCTCATCTCCATGTGTTAATATGATTAATTAGCAGGAATAAACACTTAGCTATGACACAGGCTACATGGTGAGCCCCGCACCTGCAGAAGCTCTGATAAAAGACAACGCCTCATGGCATCGAGCCTTTTCTTGAGACCTGCTAATTGGCATCTGAAAACGTTGGGGCTAATTAGGAAGAGGCAGATGAGACTTGATTAGTTTGAATGCAAAGTGTAACTTGCGGTGCGGTGGGAGCCGAGAATGTGCCGAGGTTTTAGTTCTTCGCCATCACGATACAAAGATAATTGTAATTGTGATCATTTGCATACGTTAATGAATTTGCATGACGCCCCTTGATCAAGACGTGGAATAAATAATTGATGCCGTATCAGCACCTACCATGACAAGTGGGACATTTTCCGAGGAGCTAAGCGCATTAAGGTGCAAGTTTGATGGCTGCAATGCTCCCGGGCAAGGTGCAAAAGTAGAGCAGATGCTATCTCCTGCTAGCTGCGTGTTGCATACTATCACGCCGAGATTATCCTCACCCCTCTACTGGGATGCCACTTAAAAGTTTTTACATGCCATTAAAAACGTGCCCAGACTTCAAGCTAATTAGCCGTCGCTTTGACTAAAGTATTCGAGCAAACAGTACGGCGTGGTGACAAAGAGCACAATTGCAGCATGATGAATAAATGCGGCCGATTGGTTGAAATCCCCAAGATTTTGATGGGACCACTCCCCTTTAATTGGGCCGCTTTCAGATGAGTCTTTATTGTAGAGGCAGGCAGTCAGCCACGGAGCCAGCGAGCCACAGGATATGCCCCAAGTTCAGCCTCCCAGGAGCACCAACGGCACAGATACAGGGCTCATGTTTAATTGCTTCTGTAAATGGTCAGAGCTCAAGACCCTTAATTCCATTCCCCGGGGTAATCAGCCATGTTTTAACCATACAGGGCTAACATGAGAGAGAGAGAGAGGCCGCTACAGCCACCATGCTAGGAACCAGGAAGCACAGAACAACTCCGGTGCTGAGAAGGGTGAGTTCAGCTCATATAGGAAATTCTTTTTAATTGGATTTTCCCTCAATAAAAGCATCATTTGCTTCTAAACATTAACCAGGAAAATCATGAAGAGTACAGTTTATTATGGAAATTACAGATACCAACAATGAAAAGTTCCTATTTGGGTTTTTTTCCCCAATAGTGCTTTAAACGTTTGCTGCATCATTTTCAAAAGAGCAGTTTTTTTTCTGAACGAATGCATTTCTTATGACTGCAATATACACTTTGTGTCTGACACCCATCCAGTTTTATAATTCAACACCCGGAGTACAAGGTCTCAGACAGACATATAAAAGAGACGGATCAGAGTTCATTCCAAACACTGACACTTAGGGAAAATAATGCCACTTGGCACAAGACGTTGACGGTCATATTTGCAGGAGTCCATCAAACTCTCATTCTAGAATGTTTTGCTCCATCCTCTGCTGGATGACGGTTGTGGTCTTCAGGCTTCGTCAGAGTCCAGAGAAGTCTCTGCCACTTGTGTACTGAACACCAGGGGCCCCATACGGAGGAGAAAAGTCTAAGGGCCCATTCCCAATCGTCCATTACAAAATACTAAAAGAGCATTTTCAAGATTTTTTTTTTCCTTTTCAGGGAGCCCCCAACATCCTGGCAGCACCACCGTGCAAACACTCCATAAACGTGACTTTGGGTGAGGGGTCGGGATTGTGTGATATGACGAGGGGGCGGGATTTCACTGGAAGAAAGCTGCCCTTCGTCAGAGGGAGGTGTGGTGGGTAACAGAACTCACTCACAACAATGGCAACAGTAGCGGGAGAGAGGAATTAAAGCTTCAGCGCGCACTTTACTCAGCACACCTGCAAAGAAGACAGGAAAAGAGCAAGGACGTGTTGAGGTAAACTGAAATCCTATTTCACTCATTTCTCGAGGAATTACAAAAGGGCTTGTCACACGTAACAGAAAACATCGCAACTATCAGTCCAGGAGGACAAAAGGGCCTTGATTACACTTTCATCAAATGCTGTTTACTAAATCCAGAGAGAAGAGGAGTTCAGTTAGGTGAAAACTGTGACATGAGAACAAATGTTGCGGATGAATTCAAGAAAAACATTCAGCAAATTGCCAGATTAAGGTGGAGCTTCTTTCAAGCAATCTATCAAAATCACACAATCTGTTTACAAGAGGACGATATGTGGAAAGTCAAGTTGGTTTGAGGGAAACTTGTGGTGCCACATTCCATACTGAGACTGCCTTTATTGAACCACAGCACATATATTTTGTTTGAAAAAGCTCACGGCACATCGCCGAAGAAAATTGTCACAAAAAGTGCATGCGCAAGTCAATTATATACTTTCTAATTAAGTGAAATTTGATCATTTCCCATAGCATGACTTCAGAGCTCTGCTTTAGATAATTGGTTGAAAGATTGGCTTTATATATGCACAAACACTATAATAAATAAATATATGGATGGACAGACAGACAGACAGACAGACAGACAGACAGACAGACAGACAGACAGACAGACAGATAGATAGATAGACAGATAGATAGATAGATAGATAGATAGATAGATAGATAGATAGATAGATAGATAGATAGATAGATAGATAGATAGATAGAAATCGATATTTCTGCTTTTTCCAGTTTGCGCTCATTTGTAATGCTGAATTATATTTCCCCATTGTTTTCATGCCGGACATCCAATGCATATTTTGTTCATTATGTTATAAGTGAAACGAGTTGATAATGACACAGGATGTCGGCCACAAAGCACCAGAACGTAATTACACTCTTTGTGGCGAAAAGCAAGGCTGAAGAGAATTTTGAAGCTTTATTTCAAGTCAATTTCGCAGATGTTTTTACTGGTGTCATTCTCGCAATTATCTGTGTGCCATTGTAATAGTTTTATGCTCTCATGCTGGGACCGTAACATCTGTGTTCACTTTGAATGTTAAAGTATTGGTTGAAAACAGGACTTTGTAATTGGGAGTTATCATATTGTACCCATTTTCACTTTATCTGACTGAAATACATACAGTATATGTATATATACATACATGTACATATACATATATATATTCACACACACGCATATAACATGCTAGATATGTAAAGAATAAATTTACCTTCTGATCTGTCATCATAGAGTTACTTTGAAGTTGTGGCAGGTGATTGCTGAGCAAGGTAGCACTGGGTCTGTCATGCTCACAGAAGATTGTACCATTGATGTAATGGAAGCGATCTCCAGGCATTAGTCTGTTCCTGCAAGTGGCACAGCTGAAACACTGCCGCAGAAAAACCAAATGTCAGGCCCGTCTATTCATCAAAACAACACAGCAACATCATAACAGCTTCGATGATATGCCATGTAACAAACGATGTTTGATTCCATTGTGTGATTTCAGGGTGTGCACGGGATAATGACAAAGTCATTTGGAAAAATGCCTGAATATTCATTTCAAGGACTACATCTAGTAGTTTGCCTTCATAAGGATAATAGGCTGTTTTGCCTAACACTTTCAGAGAGCGCTTGATGTAAAACATGTTTATTATTGTCTCTTTCATGTTGCTAAATAAGATAACCCCAATATTAGAAACACAAATGAGTGTGAAGCGCACTACAAAAACACAAAATTATGTATGACCTCATTTGTTGTGAAATGAAAATTTCCGACAGTGTCCAGCAAAACTGAAATCAATTATCTTCTTTCACAAGGCAGAATTTTCAGATACGGCTTTCGTTTTGGTCTCATTCAAAGTGCGCAGGTATACCTAATGACCTGTCTGAGTCTATGTTTGAGGCTTAGGGGGAGGAGTACCCCAGATGTTTCTGTCAAACACACCGCAGGAGGCAAAGCAGGCTCAAGTGGGAGCCAGGGACTTACCTTGAGGTGGTAAACATTTCCCTGTGCCCTCATCACCATCTCATTGGCTGGAATCGACTGGCCACAGGCACTGCACGCCCCGCTGTGCCCAAACAGCCTGCAAATTAAAAACGGGGGAAAACTGTTTGATGCAGCCCCCATATGCTAAAAAGCACCCACTTCTTTTTTCCTCTTGCTACTTCCTCGCCACATAAGAGCTCACCTGATGTAGTCGCTGCGGCACAGAATCATGCCTCCTTTGCTGTAGCAGGTGGTGCCAATGTCGCCCAGCTGGGCTTGGCAGCAGGAGCACTTGAGGCAGCGAGTGTGCCAATAACGCTCCATGGAGAAGAGCAGGAAACGGTCAGCGATCTTCCCCCCACATCCTGCACATGACCTTGGGGCCGGCGCTAAGCCTGATGCTTGGTTGTTCACCATAATGATGTGGGCCCTCAGTGGCTCCTGGACACAGGACGCACCTACTGGAAGTAAGGAGAGCGTGAGGCGTACGCCGGTGTCATAACTGACCAATGTGGCCAGTAAGAGTATGTATTTTAGTTTAATGGCAAGCATATGTTTGGATGAAAATGTGCAGTTCACTTTCTGTGGATGATTTTTATATTTAACGGGGTTAGAGTTCAATGCCGTTATACTTACTGATCAATAGAAATGCATAAATACTAAATAGCTCAACATGACTTGCAATTTACCAACTGGTAAGTTTGCCAAGACTGTACAGCACGGTATATAAAACGTAGTATAATTTGGTATATGCAAGGGACGAGCTTCAGTGCAGCGAAAATGTATTTTGACAAGACAATCTGTTCATGGTCGTGTCGTTTTTTTAAGTGAGCGAAAGCAGGAAAGTCAGCAAATGGGAATTTTGGAAGAACGCCAGCTTTGAAGCGGAATGTATTCACGTCAAAGCGTTTCTGAATCTGTTCTCAATGTAGTATTGAAACTTTTTCGTTTTTAACCGAACAAAACGGTTACAACGATAACGCACAAGTTCAATGAAAGCCTCGCTTTAATGAGCGCGCGCGCAGACGGAAAGGAAAAGAAAGAAAGGAAACAGTCGTGTTTGTTACCTTGTCGAGTCAAAGCTTTTCCGACTGCGTTTAAAATCAAATCAGGGTGGAAAATAGTTCTCACAAAAATCTGGATGTATTTATGTCGGTGAAACTTGACTTAGGCATGCCCATTTTGCGGATCCATTGCTCCGTAGAAGAGTGTGCCAAAAGAAGAATTAAAATCCCAGGCCAGGATGGCGCGCAGACGGCAAATAGTTTGAGGAAAGTCTCTCACTTGGAGCTCCGCGAAGAAAGAACTCCTCGAAGCAGCGAGGAGAAGACACGACGCGCCTTCCTTTGGTTCCCACTCGCTCTTCCAGCTGTCCGTCCGATTACGCGCCCTCAACTGTTTCTGACGCTTATGACAGGGACCCTATTCATCAAATTGCGCAAGGGTTTATTTAGATTGCCGAGAGCGGACGTTGCGACGTGGGGCAGGAAACAACCAATAGCTGAGCAGTGGGCGTGGTCAAACTCTCAATGATTTATGGTTTTCTCGTGGCGGATCATGTGCGTCTTACTGTTCTCACACTTTCGTTCGGTGATTAAAAAAGAAACAAAACGTTTATATGTTACATTTTCTACATTTATGTTTTGTTCCTTTACGCACAACCTCAAAAATTAGAAGACGAGCTCGTCTCACTGGCGGCGTCTATCTGTAAGGGCTTCCCGACTAGTAGGTAAAGTGCTCGCTGTTTTTTTTTAGTTTGTGATAACGCCTGTGAGCAAGAGAATTTTTCAGTAGTTCCCCCGCAACTTAATGACGTGGAATTAAGGGGCCCCAGATTTTGGATGTGACGACCCCTACGCTAATTTCTTTGTGTTTACTGTTTTTGTACCGTACGCTGGGTTGCCACGGCGTTGGCTCTCGAATCACGTGACAGCACCAACATCCTCGGTTTGAAGTGGAACGAGAGAGGCTAGCTGGAGTGTCATGTGCATGTGTTGATAATAAAGCCAAGGTGCGACTGACAAGTGAAGTGATCGGATTTCTATTAACATTACAACACGTATTAGGGCAAGGAGAGGATTGGATGTACAGTATTCGTATTATATTTACAAAACTCAATATATGATCATTTGTTTAACAAGCTGTGTATTGCATTTCAAAGAAAAGTTTTTAAAAGTCCAAGGTCTGTTTTTGTGTGTTGTTTTTTTTCTCATAATAGGAAGTCAATTCTGTTCATAACCTTTATGGACAGAATTTCTATCCTGATGCATTAAAGGGGGTTCTGTTTGGTGACCTCAGTATTGTATCTCTGCTTTCTGCAGATGATGTGGTACCGTTTGCTTCTTCAAGCTTCAGTCTCCAACTCTCACTGGAGCAGTTTGCAGCCGAGTGCGGCGCAGTTGCATGAAAATCAACACCTTTCAATCTGAGACCATGGTCATCAGTCAGAAAAGGGTGGAATGCCCTCTCCAGGTCGAGGATACGAACCCAAAAACATGCATGGCAGGTTAAAGGAACACTCAGTCTAAATTGTCCCTAGGTGTGATTGTAAGCGTGAATGTTTGTTCATCTTTGTGTGCCCTGCAATTGGCTGACAACCAGTTCAGGGTGCCCACAACCTACTGCCCGAATACAGCTGGGATAGGCTCCAGCAAGCCTGTGACCCTTGCGAGGATAAGCTGATTAGAAAATGGATGGATGGATGGATGTTATTATGCCTGGCCAGGAGGTCACCATCCCACAAACTCTTCTTCTCCAATCACCCCTGCTTCACACAACTTTACTACAGCATACAGTATTTTAAAATTTTTTTTTATAGAATTACATTTGAAAGACAAGTATTTGCACATTGTATTAACTATCCTGTTGTGTTTCTTTCTTGTATTCACGAACAGTCTTCATTAGTCAGTGTGACCATCTGTATGTTTAATCATTCAAACGAAATTACAGATTCATTTTAATTTGGTGATTAAAACGGGAAGGACAGACAAATAGATTTAACCCTTTATTTTCTTTGGTCGAATTTCCAGCAGTCATTTTGACCCACAATATAGCAGATTTAAAAAAAAAAAAAAAAGTAATGCATCATAATTTTTAGTTTGGTAGAAAGCTAAAGTAAAATAAATAAAATATTTTCAACCAATATACATGTGATACAGTGGACCAGTGGTTACCGTGTCGACCTCACAATGCAGAGGTCTGATCTCTCTCTGGTCTCCCTGTATGTAGTTTGCATGTTCTCACCGAGCCTGTGTGGGTTTTCTCCGGGTACTCAGGTATTCTGTCAAATATAGTTGCAGTTTCTAATACATCCACTGGAGAAATTAAATTTATACCCAAGTGTAATTTTTTTGTTGCACGCATGCTGCCATGACTTTCGAATGAGCTAGTGAATTTGAATCATATAGCTCTGTTCGCCTGATTATATACCTACGTCAACAAATAAATGTTCTAAAATGATTTCCTAACTGTATCTTTTGATAAATAGAGCTCTTGCTCTTATTATTGTTGATGTTTTATTTTATGTGTTCTGTTTTATTATTGTTATTTTATGTTAAGCGCTTTGATACAGCCACAGCTGTTGTTCGTCTCTGTGTGTCCCGCGATTGGCTGGCAACCAGTTCAGGGTGTCCTTCACCTACTGCCCGAAGACAGCTGGGATAGGCTCTGGCGCCCCCGCGACCCTTGTGATGATAAAGCGGATCGGAAAATAGATGGATAGATGGATGGATGGATGGATGGATGGATGGATTCTGTCTAATATAGTTGCAGTTTCTAATACATCCACTGGAGAGCACTAGAGTTTTGTAATGTACTCTCAACAGCAAGAACACTTGCACTTTGAGGTTCCAGTCTAAATGCAAAACCAACAATTCTGCCTATTTGGAAACAACCATTTGTATCTTAAAAATATGTGCAGCAGCAGATTTGAATTCACACACGTGGTTGTGGGTTTGGGTTAACATTTAGATGTGAATTAAAGTCGCTGATGGTGCAATGGTACACTCGCCTTATTTATATGCGGGCAGCGCAGCATCGGTTCCCACTCAGGGACGGCGTGGATGTGGGTGCGAATGGTTGTGCGTCTCTATATGTGCCCTGCGACTGCCTGGCCAACAGTTCAGGGTGTGGTGCGCCTTCCGCCCGAAGTCAGCTGTTAGGTTCAAGCACCCATTGTGAGTCTATAAACAGTGTACACTAAGGGAAAAGCGGTGGGAAAAGTGAATGATATTAATTAAACAGGTTTGTAGTTTCCTCTGGTGTTAAAAAAACATAGCCTATTTATAGCTATTTTATTTTATTTTTTTGCATTTGAGTTACCTATTTTAGCTGTCGTCCAAATTCAGCTGCTAAGGCGTAGAAAAAATAGTAGTGTGTTTCCGGTAACATGAAATTTCGGCATAGGGTCGGTAGGTCGGACAAATGTTTTTATTTTTTAATATTTTTGCCACGCCCCATCATAAATGTAAACAAAATAACCATAAAACATAAAACAAGGAGACATTGAAACCCCGCCGCCGAAGGAAAACAAACAAACAAACAAAAACTACGGCACCCTGAGGATTTCACGTAACAATAGTTATCGGTAGCGTGTCGTTTCGTGGCGTCATTTTACGGTATCAAACATAGTTTAACCATTAAAGTCACCGCACACGACTTGACTGTGTGATCAACGCGATTTCACTGTGCCTCTGTGTGTTTGTGGTGTGTGGCTGTGTTTCTTTGAATTTACTTTCGTTTTGAGTGTTGGGGGGGACGCAACAGATAGGTGCGCATGCGGGTTGCTATTTTAGTCCGCAAATTGAGGAATCGCGCGGATGAAAGTTTGAGATGGCGGCGAAAAAAACTCACAAAGGTCTACTAATTACGTCATTTAAGAAATGGCAATGCCAGTCTGATTTTTTGTATGAATCGTCCGAAGGGCGTATCACTAAACTCACCTGTGACGTATGCACAAAACACGAGAGCGAGAGACGGACGACGCGAGGCACGATTACATGGCAAATTGGACATTAGATTTGTAGGCTAATCGCTGTGAAAAATATTATGAAAAAGTATTGGTTATTCTATAATTTACTGGTTGTAGCATGGTAAGTTTATGAATAAAATATTCGTCGCAAAGTGTAGTAATGCTAGACTGCAACACACAAAACGCGGTCTAAACTATTTTCGGAGATCGCGGCCGCCGCCATGATTCAATGTTGTTGACACACGACGGCAAATGACGCGCATGCTCAACGTGAATATCGCGAGAGTTTACACCGATGTAAACATCTTTCCTTTTATTATTTATCATTTTGTCTGTGGTTTTATTGTTCTTGTTTTGATTGTAAAGCGTCCTCGAGTGTTTTGAAAGGCGCGTATAAATGAAATGTACTGTAATATCTGTTTCTTGTATTCGTGTGACGTCATTTGCTGTTTAACTTCCATACTCCCATTTTTATACATAGTGAGAGCAAATAAGAAGAATATAGCTGAGAGATACAGAGAAAATTGTACATGCATGTTGTTTTTTTTCTTCGTCTGATAACAGCTGGCGTGGTAGCAAGACGACTTCCACCACTCTAGAGAAGGCTCAGGTGATTTGACATATTTCCTGTTCCACTGTCAAGGCCATGCTGAAAGTTACAGTTCACTGTGAGGCTGGACAACATCTGCAACTTCCAGTCTGGCTTCCCAGCCAATACAAACTGTCTGCTGAGCATCACAGTGCAGCAGATTGCCGAGTCCATTACGTCCACGAATCCAGCACACTGTGATGTGGAAAAATCCTTTATGCTCAGACTTGATGTGAGATGTCCGGTGACTACGGTACTCCTGGAACGCTTTCTTGTTTGACTTAATTTGAGCCATGCATTTCTATGAACTGAATATGTCACGTTGCAAGGTGGTGGCGGACCCTAAAAAGCAGGCAGGAGGAGCAGGGTGTACTTGAAGAAGTGTATTGATCAAACACAGAAAACTAAATCCTAAACAAACAAAGTCCTAACAACAAAACAAATCCAAAGTATCAAACAAAACCATGACTGAAGCTCAAAAAACTAGAACAGAACCGTGACAGAAAAAAACAGGCCAAGCAAACAAACAATGACCCGACAATGAGTGGTCAGGCGGGAGTCCTTTTATACAACTAATTCCATAATGACCAACAGGTGTGCAGCTGCAGGGCGAGCCCTACAGTGCCACCTGTTGGTCCTAAACGTAATCATTCATTCATTCATCTTCCGAACCGTTTGATCCTCACTAGGGTCGCGGGGGGTGCTGGATACTATCCCAGCTGTCTCCGGGCAGTAGGCGGGGGACACCCTGAATCGGTTGCCAGCCAATCGCAGGGCACACAGAGACGAACAACCATCCACGCCCACACTCATACCTAGGGACAATTTAGAGTGCTCAATCAGCCTGCCATGCATGTGTTTGGAATGTGGGAGGAAACCGGAGCACCCGGAGAAAACCCACGCAAGAAAAACCCGGGGAGAACATGCAAACTCCACACAGGGAGGCCGGAGCTGGAATCGAACCCGGTACCTCTGCACTGTGAAGCCGACGTGCTAACCACTGGACTGCCGGGCCACCCCAAACCGAATCATGACAGTATATTTAGCTAAAATTCAATTATCAGCAAAATAACGATAACAACAATTACGTTCTTTTCTGCCATGACACAAATGTCTGTGAATTTAGCTTATTTGAACACATTTTGCAGGCAGTTGTTTTTATAAAGCACATTTGCTGCCTATCAACTGGGTAATGCAAGTCTTTTACTGTACATGAAATGTTGTTAGTCAAATTGGAGTTACCGGTACTTACATTCGATCTTAACCTAAATGAGAAACTGTCATCAATTTCAAGATGCGTACTTCTCATTTTATTAAAATACCAGAAAGAGTCTTATAAACAAAGGAACAGTCGAGCGTTTCCAGGGGACACCAGTTTTGTATCCAAAAACTCAAGTGACGTGATCGTTTCTTTGACTTTACACCAAACAAATAGTTGGTGTGTACAAGCACCGCCATCAAGCAACTGCAAACTGGCAGCGACAAAAGTAAATACAGTGCTCAGTCTGTCTCCATGGTAAAATGGGATGCCATATGCTTTGTGGATTCTGCCTATTGGTTCGGCGATACAAGAATTCAACCTCTTCTAAAATAGAAAATAGAACAGAGGGATGCTAACAGTATATAACTTTGTTGACATCTGTTGTATCTTTTGTGCTAACTTCATTTTCATTGTGAACACAGGGGGGGGTCCTATTTTTGAGACCAGCGCTAGTCTGGCTCAAAGTGCAGTTTAACTGTACGCATGGCTGGAGGTTTCTTTTTGGGGGGATTTTCCTAGACAGGCGCGTTACAAAGGGGTGCTTGCGCTATTGTGGGAGTGAACATAGCATGGAGGAAAATGTTGCCAACTTTCCCAATTTTTCCAATTTTCCTCCAAAAATGGAAGTGGCTCCCATCATTCCATTGAAATTACATGAGCCCATGAAGAATCCTTTTTATGGACATATTCCAAAAGCATGCGGCGAGAACTCAAATCAGCACAATCACTTTTGCTTACTTTGTTATTAACTTGAATACCAGCTATCGCTCAAATTTGTAACATGTTTATTTACATTAAATCGTGCCTTCCTTGCAGAGAAGGTCGGAAATTTCATACCGCCGACTTTGAAAAGTAAAAAGACAAAAAGGCAAAGGGATGCCACATAATGTTGACATTTCTACTGGTAGAAGTTGAAATAAATTGGTGTACTCTGATGTGACCCAAACGCCGACGTCACACAACAATGCAGGTTTCCTAACATATTGCCAATGAATTTTTATTTTGATGCCTTTCATTTTCCAATATTTGCTGCACTTTTGTGCTTAATAAATTGTCCCGCACCTGCCGCCATGTTGTGCTCTTGCATAGAAGTTCACCACCACCACTTATTTTCAGTATGTAACAGCATGTGAGGACTGCTCAATCATCCATTCATCCATCCATTTTCTAATCCGCCTATCCTTGCGAGGCTCGTGGGCATGCTGGAACCTATCCCAGCTGTCTATGGGCAGCAGGCGGGAGACACCACCAGTCGCAGGGCACACATACACTTAGATAAACAACAATCACACCTAGGGACAATTCAGAGCACTAAATCAACCTACCTTACATGTTTTTGGAATGTGGGAGGAAATCGAGGTACCAGGAGAAAACCCACTCTTGTATGGGGAGAACATGCAAACTCCATATTGGAAGGCCTGGGCCAGAATTGAACCCCTGACCTCTGCACTGTGAGGCGGGCATGCTAACCGACAAGTCCTCCACCGTACCGCCTGACATCTCAATCAACTTAGATTAAAATGTTTTTTTGTTAAGTCCTCTGAGAGAGACCTGAATGATTTGCCTCACATAACTGCTTTTGCACATTCTGGAAACTGCTGAACTCACAGTTTCCCGATGGGACATTAGGGTTCAATTAGGGCCTCAGCATAACATTAAAACAAAACAAAACTTCTCGGTTTCTTAATTTCCTTAATTTTTGTTGATTACGTATGTCATTGTCATCCAGTGACACAATTAACATGGAGGTGAAGTTTCACCCGTGGTTTGACCGGGAATGTAACCAGTTCAGAGAGTTCCTCCATCATCACAGAAAGGAGGAGGTGAGGTTGAGGAATTTGGTGGCGAAACGTTATGTTTACGCATCAGAGCCGGCTGGCACACCATGTAAGTGCACGCAACAGAGGCAAGCGCTCCGAGCTTTGGTTTCAGGTTTGATGAAGAGTTTTCCTTTCAGCAAGGCGCATGATCACTGACAGATGCAGCATGCAACATGTCTCAAAGAATTACCTTCATCTCGGAATTGATACACTTTTATTGCAACTCATTTCTGAAATGTATTATCTTGTTGCAGATCTATTTCTCCTCATTAAAAGCTCCACTATGAGAAGTCTGGTGTGACTCTTTCCAGGGGCTTCATTTATCAAAGAGTGCATAGAAATAGTTCTGAATTGGTTCGTGTCACTTAAATTTAGAGTGTGCATAATTACAAAATATATATATATTATATTAGAGCTGTCAAACGATTAAAATTTTTAATCTAATTAAAAACTCAACTGTCATAATTAACTCAAATTAACTAAAAATGAATCATGATTACTCACGCATTTTTTATCGTTTCTGAATTTCCTTTTATATTTTTTGTCCTATTTTCCCCCATTTTAATGCTCTCATCAACATGGAATCATGAATCAGTTTTCTATGTGCAAAATGCAAATATTTACTGAAATAATTTCGATTTAAAATTTTACATGAACATTTTTCACTTGGAGCAGTTATTCACACATTATCTCTCACACAATATTACTGTCCATCAACAACAGTGAAAACAATATTTTGTCACACAACAGCTGCTTGAACAGCTCTTTTTATGGAATCAAAACAGCGCAATATAACATTCTAAAGTGCACATCTAAGGTAAACTAGTACTCAGCCTATAATGGATTTAAGCAATGGTTGCATACTTCGTTTTTCTCAAATTTGCTTTGAACAAAGCAGTCAGGCTATGCTGATTCTATTGGTCCTTCTTGCTCGGAAGTCTCTACGGTTTTGTGTCGACATCATTTCGGATGCTTGTAATGGAGGCTCTCGCTGGCAATCTGTAGTGGAGTTGTTCAGTTAATTCCGTTTTTCACGGCCCCCTGAATAGGGATTGTCGGTCAGCATGGAAGGATCTCTCGTTCTGTACTTTTTTGATCATTTATTGGAGCACTTTGCAGCAGAAGTAGTAGTAGTAGTCGTTGTAACAGAAGTATCAGAAGCAGGTAATAACCTAAACTACACATAAATGCAGTAAAAAATTAATATATCTATCTTTCTGCATCACAATGTAAATATGTATATAATTGACATTAATTAATACCTTTATTTAACAATACGTTTAATAAATAATGTAATCAACCCTGATTTCACTATGTATCATTATCGTCATCATTATTCATTGTTTTAAACGTAAGAAACCATACAACACAAACATAAAGTCGAATCGAACAAAAGAACTACAAGTCCCAATACTCAATCCCGGAATTTACTTCGTTTAAACGTCAGATTGCAGACGGACAAACATGACAACTATGCAAAAATGAGCTAAATAAAGACACCCCTGTTCTAGCAACATTTTAGCACACGCCGTTTGCTTTGAAATGATCCATAGCTGTCTGTCTGAGACGAGGGGGCGGAGTACTCATGTCAGCTGTGTGCTTGGCCATTAAGTGGTATTTCAGACTCGACGTGCTATGATGATAGCTCAGTTTACGACTGCAAAACATACAGGTAACTTTGGTCTTGTCATTGGAACAATCTGGCAACTTTTAAAAAGTAAACTTTCCATTCATAAACTATTTAAGTATCCGTTTTGTGTCTCGCTGCCGTGGCTGGCAAAACAAACGTGCGTGGACCTGTGCAGAGCGATTGATGTTTTGTTTCTGGTTTATTTATAGAGCAACGTAACATCCGCTGTGACGTCTGCGCGTTAATCTCATGAGAAAATTTTTGATCCCGATGAAATTCATTTAAATGAATGCCAATAAAAACGCGCTAAACTGACAGCTCTAATATATATATATATATATATATATATATATATATATATATATATATATATATATATATATATATATATATATATATATATATATATATATATATATATATATATAGCTGGGATGGCTGGGATAGGCTCCAGCACCCCCTGCGACCCTAGTGAGTTCGGAAAATGAATCAATGAATATATCTCAAGCCTGCGGACATACGCGCACCTGTAAATAATGTGTGTTGATAAATCACACAATTGCCACGCTCTCACATGTCTAGCCTCATTTGCCTTAAGAAACAGCTTATAAAGAGGGCGCAGAGAATCTCAGACCGACAATGGGGTATTTGGCCTCGACGTGGAACCAAATAAATACCGTGTGTTTGGAACAATTAATGCAAATGGGAGCAACAAAAGAAAATAAAACGTTTTGACATGAACTCACGCCCCTAACACACACACACACACACACACACACGCGCCAGTACAAACACTAACACTACTACAAAAAAAGGTCTCAGCCAATTATCTCAACAACAATGGGGAAATTATTTGGATCCCTGCACAGGTGTCAAAGTCAAGGCCCAGGGGCCAGATCAGGCCCATCACATCATTTTATGTGTCCCGCAAAAGCAAATCAAGCTTGTCAACTTCCATGATGCTTGCTAAAGTCTGAAGCAAAATTTCAAATGGTTATATGTAATCCATAGTAACATACAGATATTGCAAGCATGTTCACATTAGCAAACTCTTATTACAATAACGTAAACGATGTTTGAACAAGTCATTATGTTTGACTTCTGATTTCAAAACTAGTTGTTTGTCGATAGGTTGTGCACTGTGTATGTAATATGCGGAGGTGATTAAACATTGATATGGTTTCACAAAATTCACCGTCATAATGGCGCCTCCAAAGGAAACCATAACTACAATTTTGCCTGCAACAAAAATGAGTTTGACACACCTGTCATATTGCAAACTGGGGACATGTGACATCATTACGACATACACGCAGCCAACCTCAACTTGGAAGCCTTGATTTCTGTAGAATGAATTAATTCTGCATGAATTCCTCCATGCAATTTGGGTCGCACATTATGTGTGCACTGATTGAATTATTATTTTACCCGTGTGCACATGCACATGAAATCAAGCCCGTTCTTTTTGGACATCTCGATCAATGCGGAAATGTTGGCGTACCAGACTCCTCCCTCTCCAGGCCCTTACATCCATCCATCCATTTTCTCTCCCTCTTATCCTCACAAGGGTTGCGGGTGTGCTGGGGCCTATTCCAGTTGTCACTGGGCAGTAAGCGAGGTCCACCTTGAAGTGGTTGCCAGCCAAGTGTAGGGCACACTTCAGTAGACAAACAATTTTTCACACTCACACTCACACCAAGGGACAGTTTAGACTAGAGTGTTCCATTAACCTGCCATGCATGTTTTTGTTATGTGGGAGGAAACGGTGGATGCCGCATATGTAAAACCTACATGACAAATGAAAATCCATATTTCACTGCTTTACATCACTCACAAATTACGGTACATATAACCTTTGATGACTTTTTATTTGCTATACAAGTGTGGACAGACAAAAACAAAAAATTATATCACCAAAATCCTCACTTTTACGGAAACACAAATCCACACTTTTCGTCACATTTTTTAAACTATTGACATTGCATCATCAAATAGGGCATGCCATTACTAACACTTTAGATTGGTCAGTAATTTGTAAAACTAACACCACGTGTGGGCGAACCAATAGAATAGAGTTGGGAAAAAAATTGTGACATTGGACGTTTGACATCAGCAGCGAAATGCAAAATTCTTCCCAAGAAAAGCCCGCTATGGTCAACTTCAACTTCAACACACAATGGACGCAAAATATCACACCCTGAAAAATGAGGTGATCGCCAAACAAAATGATCACTCTGCAAATCGAGAATGAGTGAAGTCTGGATACGGTCGTATGTCAGAAATGGTGCTTTGGAGTGGACGACCCAACATCTTGAAACTGTCTGACCAAATCATCCCCGTTTCAAATATTCTCGGACCAATCTTCACAACTCGGTGAGACTAGCCGTCGCATTACCATCTGTCGAAATAGAGAACGTGAACAAAAATGTACAAATAAATTAAAATGAGTCCTAGCTTTCTGCCAACTGTCTAATAGAGCTGCACAGTGTGTTCTTCTCTGAGCTGCTCTTGTGGTCGAGAGGTGACACGCCACTCCTGTAATGTGGACAAACTTATGTCATTGTGGCAGGAAGCTTAAAGTGCAAGCATGTATTTTGTCAAGGGAGGGGATGCTCGGGTTGACGGGGTAAAATGGGTTGGTGCAAAGTCTTCCGGGCCAGACCTGACGAGTCAGCCTCAAGGCCTGAAGGTGTGAATGTCATTGTGGAGCCTAAGCGAAGGGCTGGAGTGCCGGCTGTGTGCGCGACAGTTTTTACTGCAGCTGCAGCGTTGGATCCACATGATATTTCTGAAGAAGCTGTCACCGTCCAGGCAATGGAAGTGCAGCCGTACAGTGCGGGTAACTGAGGGCCTACAGCAGCGGCCGTCGAGGCAAGATCCACAAGTGCGAGGGCGGTAGAGCTGTACTGTGGAGCATCCGGCAAAAGTGATTTGAACTGGCTCCCGCGGGCGAACGGTTCTCTGGCACTGCTTCCCCTGCAGAGAACATACACTTGAAAAATCGCATTCTGGAATCATTTTAAATGTAAACGAAGATCGCTGTCATTACTCAGTGAGCTTTCATATTCCTCGCTGGGGTGCTTGTGTGCATACCTCGATTGCCAAAGGAAGCTCCGGGTGACACTGTCGGATCTGGCAAAGCCTGGTTTCTCGAATCAGCTGACAGTCTTGGTTGTGATTGGTGACTCGACTTGATATTCCCATCCCGCATGAGGTGGAGCATTCTGTCCAGGCAGTGGTTTGTGGAAGACAGCTGGACTCCAGTAACAAATCAGGCATCGGGAATGTTGTTATCTCTGCCAGAGGGTAAGGACAGAGACCGTTAAGTGGAGATTGTCTCAATTACTGGAGCTGTGCATACATTTTATGGGCTAAAGCTGGTCAGCTGGTATTTAAACGTACGGGAGGATAAAACAGAAGACACGGATCAAGTGGTCACTCCTTTGCGGCTGAACTGAAATAATGAAGCTGAGTTCAGCCGCGGGCATGCCGTTCGAGTGTGGGATGCTGTTACTTGGGAAATTTTGGTGAATGATGCAGCATTCATGCAGGCGGGGGAGGGACATGTCATGTATTTACACTGAACGATTCCATCAGTACTCTGCCCTGTGAGTGATTCAAACCGATTCCTCCTCATGGGAATACCTGTACACTTGCCTTGGCATCCGTTTCTGCTCACTTAGGGCTCATTTTCAGGCAAGCCACATGAAAACAAACACACGTGTCCCCATTAGCTCGACAGACTACACATAAAGTAATAGTGGGTCAGTAAAGATGACTCATGACTGGGGGTGCACATTGCTGGCAGTAAGTCAGATTTGTTTCTAGTGAGGGGTGGACTCCGCCAAAGCTTCCCTTTGTCACTGATTGTGTTTCAAATTATTGTGGGTAGATTTGTACGTGAAGCCGAGGTCTAGAGGGGGTCCATTTTGGTGGCCTCAGTATTGCTTTTTACAAACTCATCGGAGCTATTCAGAGCTGAGTGTGAAGCCGTTGGAATGAAAATCCATCTATCCACCCATCCATTTTCGAATCCTCACAAGGATCGCTGGAGCCTGTCCCAGTTGTCTAGGGCAGTGAGCGGGGGACACCCTGAACTGGTTGCCAGCCACGTGTAGGGCATGGAATGAAAATCAATACATCCAAATCCGAGACCATGTTCCTCAGTTGGAGTTCCCTCTCCAGGTCTAGGACGAGCTCCTGCCCTAAGCAGAGGTGTTCATGTGACTCGGGGTCTCGTTCACTAGTGAGGGAAGCATCGAACAGGGCATTGACAGGCAATTCAGTGCAGCATCTGCAGTGATGCGGACTCTGTATCAGCCCGTCGTGGTGAAGAAGAAGCAAAGCCAAGGGCAATCTACGTTGCCAACCTCACCTGTGCTCACGAGCTGCGGGTCGTGAGCGCATGAACAAGATCGAAATGAGTTCCCGTCTTGTCTCGAAGACTCTTGCGAGTGACTGTGTCCTATGCAGCGTGTCTCAGTAGGCGAACATGTTACAGAGTGAATGCGAACCTCAGGCCAGAAACGTGAACTGATTGAACGATTGGGTTAACAAATCTTTTGAAGGAATCATTTTCGTCAACTGATTTAAAGAAATGATGTTTCCATCACTACATCTACTCTGGCCAAGATGTTGGAGTGCGCCTAGATTTGGCTCACAGCTTCTGTCTGGTGTTCGATGCCGTTGAGGTCAAGGCACTCAAGTCCTTCCACACCAAACTAATCCAGGCACACCATTATGGTCATGCTTATGCATTTTGCAACAGAAAAGAGACTTTAAAGCTTTATTATCAAAAACATCAGGTTAAGTTGATTATTATTTTACATTTTATTATAATTAATATACAGTATATTATAATAATATTTGGTGATTGATAAAGATGTATTGCAATACTTTTTCCATACCTTACACTGTTTCGCAGAACTCTTCTGATGCAGAATATATTGCATTTTTTTTTCCCTTGACATTCACTCTGTTTACGACCAGGAAAGGCATCAAAGAAGAACACTGTAAGTTTTACCTCTGAACATGGTCCCACCGGCGGCAGTTGGCTGGCGAGGCTGCGGGTAGGGTGGCAGCAAAGCACTGATGTGGTTTGGAAGAGGCTGACTCTCGGACAGAGGGGTGTGTGTCATTTCTTCGGGCTCCACTCTGATGTGGTTGTCGTCGTCACAAAACCACTCCTCGCAGCAGCTGTTTTCTGGCCGTGCCAACCGGGGCCGTGAACAGTGCAAGCTGGGCAGGGTCACTTGGTGAGGACAGAGGGGCATGCAGCCCACCACTCCATTCATACAGGTGCACTGGTGCTGGCAGCTGGGCTGGAAGTTCTCACTGTGCTGGTACAACTGGCCGTTGAACTCGCAGGGGAGACCGTGAGCCTCAGCTGGGAAGACAAAACGAGACAATGAGAAACAGGACTTTTCATTCTTATTCACTGGTGACGGAATAGAGGGAAAACACTCCTTCTATGTCCATATCATGCAGGCTTGACTTCAAAAGTGCTCAAAAGTGCTTTGAACTATGTGCTCTTTTCATCCCACTTAGGGAGTTTATTGGAAAGCAAGATAACACATCAACTGCTCACATAGAGCTGGCGAAAAGGAGACTTTGGGCTGATCCAGACACTGGTGCAATCAGGTACAGTGATACCTCAGCTCACGAACATAATTGGTTCCCAGAAAGTGTGTGTAAGGCGAAAAGTTCGTCTTCCGAACATTTATTTCCCATAAGAAACCATTAAAATGAGAATAATCTGTTCCCAGTTCCCCATAAAACATAATTTTCTACTAAATAAGCCTTATAACTACACAAAAATATACCTTATTTTATGTACTTAGCGTACTGGTACTGGGACGCTAAGTCACACAAACGCACACCTCGTTTGTGTTTTTCAATGATCTCCTTCTTCTGCTCGATCGTAATTTTCTTTAATGTCTTCTTAGGCTTAACACTAGCCTGTGGCGGGGTCTTTTTCGGTCCCATAATAGCAAAAGTACACTCAATATGGTCCAAAATGTCTGGCAAACACAAACCACGTCCGCACACAAAGAAAGGGGGTGACGAACTGGGACGCCGTGAGCGTGCGTCAGCTTCTCGTGGCCGCCACCGTGGCGCTGTTCGACCGCGTGTTCGTCAGCAGAGACTATATGCTCGCGAATTTAATGTTCTTGAGGCGAAAAGTTCGTGAGCTTAAGCGTTCGTCAGCGGAGGTTTTACTGTATTTGAGTTCCAGTCATAAAAAAAAAATACGGTAATAATAATTTGGACCACACCACTTTAATAACCTTGTGCTGCAGTCGATGTAAATAATTTTATATAACGCAATATACAATTTTACCAAAATTGTAAAAGTATTATTCCTGAATATTTATTTTACTTTCAACCACTCGACATGTTCAGTGGCATCAGCGCTATACATACACTTACAGTTCTTATTTTTTTCTTTATATTTTTGCCCTCTAAGGTCAATAAAAGCGGTACTGTGCTATGACCAAAACTTTAAAAAAATCATATATATATATATATATATATATATATATATATATATATATATATATATATATATATATATATGGTATATATATAAAATTGGAACATTTCATATCACACAATTTGTATGCTTTGTCTTTGATTTAAAGATGACAACATGCAAAAATCTGGAAAATTGTCGAAATTGTAACACAAGGGATGCTTGTGTTGATGAATGCAGAAAATTCATCAGTGCAGCACATTTGACAATAAAGTTGTATTCAATTCAATTCAATTCAAAATTGACCAAGATTCCCCTTTCAACATGATCATATTTGTCAAAATGCTTCTTGATTCGGGAAGCATACAAGTGTATCCACAAATGTGATATTGGTCTGCACAGGACTGAGTGAAATGAAAGTTTATTTGCTTTCAGCGTGAGATTACAGAACAAGTGAATCGATGCGTAAAGCCTGATCACAGGCATACACCAACGCATCTGCTCTCTCACCTCGGCACAGTCCTGTCTCTGGGTCTCCTCCAGCCCCGAGATGGCAGCGTAGCCCCTTGATGTGATCGCAGGGCTGAGCAGCGCTGCAGTCTTCATTGAACTGCCTGGCGCATATTTTACAGCAGCCGCAGCGGTCGCTCACCCAGCTGACACCCGCTGGACACACTGGGGACGAGGCAGCACAGGAGCACACAGGTGGGCATTCGTCATCTGCCTAAGGAGCAGGGTCAGAGGTCAACCAACACTTTACAGTACTAAAAGAAACACGAATTGAGTGTGGAATACTTGTTTGAAATCCTGACAAGAGCGCAGAACACAACAACTCACCATCACCGCAGTGCTGCAGACCACAAACAAGGTGGAAAAGATCCGGCGCAAACTAACAGTGCAGTAAAGCATCCTAGGTGCAGAGTTTGGACAAAGTTGGAAAAGAACGCGATTTAGCAGACAGCGGTGTCCAAAGTGGAGCGTTGTCTTGTCGGCCAGCTCTGGAGTGAGACATCCACAGGATCCTCGCAATAAAGTCCACCGGTCAGCTCCACTATTTGCCTAACTGTCAGCCCGGCTCGACCTCATGAAGAGGTTCCCCCCAACAGGGACTTGACTTATAGACACACATGGCCACACCCCCTCCGTAAGATCATCAGCACGACGGAGGCAGAAGGTGGGAGTGACAAAAATGTTTTCAAATCACTGTTTGACTTGAGCTTGTTTACACTTGAATCTGGATTGATGTCACAATTTCACCCCACCCTGTCAAATGTGTCGGTTACTGAGGTAACCCTGAGAGCTCGAAGAGCCATCTCGCCAAAGATGACTGAAGTCATGAAGGTCATAAAAACAACAGGTGTAATGGAAGCACGAAAAAGGAAAACATACTCCATCACGCTCGCAGCTTTTAACAGGGGGATGTCCCGAAGTGGAGAAAGTCCCCGTGAACAACACCGCGCTGTGCTGTGGGACTACAGCTCAGGACATCCTGTGTTAGCCCACCCTCTTTCCGAACGGGCCGCATTCCAGGAAATACAAGCCTAATCTCGAGTTCTCATGAGTCGCAGGAAAAAGTCAGCATTCACTTTGTCACCCGTCGGGTAAGTGATAGAAATTCATCACCTGAAGCGATAGATCTATCTTTGCTCTGTCTGTGGTCCAGACGCGGCTCATGTGAGAGCGCTTTGCAGTCTCTCTTGACTGCTACCAGTTCTTTGACATTGGTTCAGTGTGTCTTTTCGCATCCTGTTGACTTAAACTGTTTGCGATTGAACTTGCAAGCAGCGGTTGACAAAATCACCTCACCACAAGATCAGAGTTTATAGCCATCAAGGACAAAATACCAAACCCACATTAGCACATGAAAAGAAGCCCAACTAGTAAAACCTTGAGGGTGCCGAGGCATTCAAACTTGTGTCTTCTAAGTTTGAGCCGCTGCACACCACTTGACTTCCAAGAGCAGGTGCTGTCACTCAAATCCAGAGTGGTAGTGTCGTGGTGGGACGACACACACCACAGTTCGCAAACTTACTTACACAAACAACCTGACAGCTGTGCTGAGAAACCACTGGGACGCTGTGGGGAAGGGGGAGGTGGGGGGCGTCTGGCTGGGGTGAGGGATTGATGGCCAGCACCTTGATAGCCAACAGAAGGGAGAAAGGCAACAGTCTACATTCTTGAAATTCCTGGCCCACAAAGGCAGGATGTGTGTACTGGCCACGCTGCGTCATGTCGGAGCAGAAGGGGGAGTCGAAAAAAGGAGGGGGCTGGCAGGGGTGCCAATTTGGCCGTGCGCCAACCATTGTTTATGAGCTCGAAACCATATTCCCAAACATATGGAGGTCAGAGGTTGTGTGCTATTGATAAGACTGAACATTTCGGTGGGTTGACGTAGGGGCAGAGAGAATACCCCCGATATTTGGGTGAGAATCTAGATAAATGGACCTTCCACTTATCAGACTCATATTAGTCCGTCAGTCTATTATCTTCTGAAAATGAGGACGCAGCAAAGAAAAAAAAACATTGATAACAGTCTGCACTCTACCGGGTGGCATTGCAGTTAGGATGGACACTCTCGCATTGCTCAAACAACAAAGCTAATAGTGGCTCGTGCCCAATATCATTATAATTAAGCAAGCAAGTCGGTTTCACTTTCATCCATCCATCCAGATTGAGCTAAAAGGAAAAGAGGACATGCAGATGTAATTGCTACTTGCTCAAATGCACAAAACTCACATTTTATGTCAGCAACAATTTCAACGGTGTGATCTGTGCCAGACTGTGCGCTCCGTACACGCTTGTGAGTCCCGTGTCAGGACTTCACCGTCAGAATTGACATCTCTGACAAATTCCTCATACCAGTGTCCTTACAAAGCATGCACATCCTGTTCATACTGCGCAGAGTATTCAATGTCACGGATGGTTGTGAGCATATGACATCGTGAGTTGTGTCGTCGCATGAGCTTTTGGAGTCAATCAAACGGAAGAAATGGGCAACGAGTGGGCCTTCTGCTTGGGGTAGAAGCAGGTGTGGCGGTCGGCTGCTGTCTAAGTAAAAGGGGCAGTGGCAGGTCGTGGCCTGCGCATTCCTCCGATGCATTTAATACGAGCGATGAAAGCAGGGGAGAATAGAGCACCAGTCGTTGCACTATTAGTGAAACAAGCTCGACGGCCTTTCTTTGGTCACATGTCGGAAAGTAGGCTACAGATACTGATTCACACCGAGGCGGGGTCATTTGCTAATTTATGGCTGCTAACTTGATTATTTTGAAAAAAAGAAAGAAAGAAAATTAGAGTTCGAAATAGATACGAAAAGTTCTTCTGATTGATCATCATCGGAGAAGCAGATTTGAGCTTTAAAGAAAAGACTTCTGCAGCCTTTCCCCTCCATGAATTTGAGGTTTCCTAAATGGCATCCTGCATATTTAGCACTGTAGAATAAACAAAGTGGCATTTCAAAGGAACTTTAGTGTGGCAGCTGCCGGAATGGCTGACTAACACACAGACTTCCCTGTTAGCAGTGGAGGAAAGGTGCCACCACTACAGAGCGTTGCCTGTTATTCAGCGAGGAAAATGTTATCACAGTAAATGCGTAAACACAAAATGTTCCAGGGCTCCTCTTCGGGAACTAGGGCGCAAACACATAAAAGCCCACTATGCCCCCGTGGTGACTGGAAAGTGCTTCACAGCATATAAAAAAAAATAAAGTCACATTTGATCGAGACATGACAGCGCAGCTGGTGGAACTGTCACGAAAGAGCCGCACCTTTTCGGCTCCCGTAGGGTTGTATAATTTAGAGCAACACTAAAATTCTCCGCCCAAAGCTTTACATGCTGCACATATCACCAAGCTGTCATGACGTGAGCAAATCACGTCATTGCATGAGTGTGACCTCTTCAGACAGCATCAAAAGACAAATTCGTGTTTTGCTTTTCCTTTTGCCTGCGTGTACACTATCAAGTGTTGCAGTGAGCTGTGCGTGAGCAAGCAAGCTTCCTTCCCTCCCCTATCTGCACAGTCATCACGATATGAGGTGCTGCTCTGAAACGTTTGTGCTGATAATAACGGCAGCGCTTTGTCACAGTTAGCTTCAAACAATGTTTGAAAAAAATAACTACAGTATATGAATTTTGGAGAGTCTAAATAAAGTGATCCCTCGCTACTTTGCGGTTCGTTTACGCGGGTTCAGTGCATCACGGATTTTTTCAAACATATTAAAAAAACTTTTTATTTTTATTTTTTTACATATACATGGAGTACAGTACTTTATATGTTGCTCTATGTGACTCGCTGTTGTTCTGCAGCTTCTCATGGACCGTTTGCGGACTTTAAACTTTTTTTTTTACCTGTTTATGTTAATTGGATGCTATTTCGCGGATTTTCGTTTATCGCGCGTGGTTTTGGTCTCCATTAACCGCGATAAACGAGGGATTACTGTATTAACCCTCTCGGGGACAGCAATTACTACAGTGGACAGCTTACCATGTTAGCAGGTTACAGGGTGCAGGAAAGGGTTAAAAGTTACAGCCAAATGGTAAATGTGAACTCTAAATGCTTACTATGAAAATATATATTTTTTACTTACCATACTTTTTGCGCGCAATACGCTCCTTGGCTTTGCGTCACACATTAAAAAAATGTAAAAAAATAAATAAAATAACATTTCCGACTTAGTTTCACGTTTCGGTTTGTGACCAACAGGTGGCACTGTGGGGCTTTACCCTGCAGCTGCACGCCTGTTGGTCCTTTGGCAATTAGTATAAGAGGACTCCCTCCCGACCACTCAGTGTCGGGTCATTGTTGCTTTTTGCCACTGTCATGTTTGTTGCCGTTTGTCTGCTGCTGTCAGTGTCAGGTTTGTTTTGGTCAAGGTTCTGTTTTAGCTTCAGTTGTGATTTTTGTTTGCTACTTTGGACTATGTTTGTTTTGGATTTAGTTTTCTGTGTTTTATTAAATACAATTCGTCAAGTACACTCTGCTCCTTCCTCCTGCCTGCTATTTGGGGTCCACCACCACCACGGAACGTGACACTTAGAAGGGAGAACAATAGTAAGAAAACACACAAAATAGCAAGGTAAAACTGCAAGAGATGTAGTTGTGGTCACAAATGAAAACCCGTGATAGAGTAAAGTTGCTTTCACCAAACTGCGAAGTAGCGAGGGAACATTAAGGATAAATATTAAAGACAAAATCTAAATATTAAGTCTAAATGTTGAATCCATACATACGCATCCATTTGGACTGCAGAAGTTTAAACGTAGAAGAAAAAATAATAATGTTGACTCCAAATATATATGTTAAATTTGAACATGAGAAATATTTAACTCTTTTGCAAATTCAAACTTCCAATAACAGAAGAATTGAAATATATATATATTTTTTAAACAGGTCAGAGTTGGTTTACTAAATTCTGTTGTTTAATAATTGCGTAGACATGTTTTTATGTTGATAGCTTCCGATTGACTGTTGGAGTAAGGGTGAGCAGGAAGTGATTTAGTTGCCGAGAAAAGTGTTTTTGATCGTTCTGCGGTGCAGACGTTCAAACGGAGTCCATCACTCCTTTTACAGTTATTTAATAGAGCAATCTATTCATAAACAACAAACCCCTCAACTAACAATACATTTGAAACCTCGTACACCCGCGCATATAGCCCACCTCCATTTTACACATGCAGAGATCAAGTCTGTTCAAAGTTTTACCTTTGAGCCGACATCAGCAAAATCCAAAACGTAACACTATGAAGATGAAATAACTAATACTTAAGATGTATTATTTGATGGAACATTCTTTTATGTCTGCCTACTTGTTTAACATCAATATCATGACAAAGAGCAAACAAATTAAGAGAAAAACACAAAAAGAAACACTTGCGCATTTTGAAACAGGAACAAATGGATCACTGTTTTGAAGCCGTAAACACTTGCCTGGTGCGGTGGTTCTTGAACTTTTTACAAGAAGTACCACTAAAATAAATACCTAGCTCTCCAAGTCCCACCATCACAACCAAAATTAAACGACAGTATCGTACTAAGCCTAAGTGTTCAGAAATAATGCAGCACCGGTTTTATTCATAATTAATATTTAAAGAAGTCAACTTTTTAAAAAAGAGCCCCGCTAATCGAAAGACATTCATTCATTCATTCATTCATCTTCCGAACCGCTTGATCCTCACTAGGGTCGCGGGGGTGCTGGATCCTATCCCAGCTGTCTCCGGGCAGTAGGCGGGGGACACCCTGAATCGGTTGCCAGCCAATCGCAGGGCACACAGAGACGAACAACCATCCACGCGCACACCCACACCTAGGGACAATTTAGAGTGCTCAATCAGCCTGCCATGCATGTGTTTGGAATGTGGGAGGAAACCGGAGCACCCGGAGGAAACCCACGGAGCTCCGGGGAGAACATGCAAACTCCACACAGGGTGGCCGGAGCTGGAATCGAACCTGGTACCTCTGCACTGTGTAGCCGACGTGCTAACCACTGGACTACCGGGCCGCCAATCAAAAGACATTATTTCTTTATTAATATTGCATTTGTGGAGTATGAAGCAGAAAAATCCACCCATTTCTCAGAGGGTCCATTTTATTTTGTGCAATGAAACACTTTGGTCCCCCCCCCCCCCCCCAATTTTGTTGCTGTAGACTGCAAATTTCCCCAGTGTGGGACAAATAAAGGTTGTCTTATCTTATTTTGCCACTGTCTTGTCAACTGAAAATTAATATAACAGTTGCTCAGGGCTCAGGTAACGACCAATCACGAGTCGCGGGTTGGCCACCCCTGATTTAGAGTGTTCAATCGGCCTGCCATGCATGTATTTGGAACGTGGGAGAAAACCGGAGTACCCGGAGAAAACCCAGGCAGAATATGCTAAATCCACTCAGGAAGGCCGGAGCTGGAATTGAACCCGGTCCCTCTGCCACTGTAAAGTCTACGTGCTAACCACTGGACTACCGGGCAACCCACAAAAAAAAAAGTTGGAAAATAAAAACAATGAAAAAAAACTGGGCGGCAGGGTCGGAGGAGGGTCTGTTTGGGAAGTTGAATCTCAGATTCAGGAAAAGCGACGGGGTCAGCAGGGTCCCCAAAGGGCACGGGAGTTCATTCAACCAGTTTGATGTGCTTTCGGGACATGAACGTTCAATCATGTCCCTCGGGGGATCTTGTGAGGGAGTGCTCTGGCAGCATGATTTACCAGACACCCGAGTGCGGACGGTCACGTACCTTTTCGGAAGCAAGTGGGCCTGGAAAGCCCGCTCTCCACCGTGGCGGCAGATGATACAGTCAGATCTTTTTAATGAACAAAGTCAAAGGTGCGCCTTGGTCCAAGGAAGGTTGGTGTTCAGTACTGCAGCAAGCACCACTGCCTCTGTCCTCTTTTAAATCGAATTTTGTGACCAGTGGAGTCAGGTAAGATGCTGACTGCTCACTGGCATCATTTCTCCTTTCATACAAATGACAGAACGTTAACTTCAACTTGAACTTTATGGACAACAGTCTTCTAAATATTTCCTGAGCCACCACGGACCATGACCATTTGAATACTTTTCCTTAACGTCTGTACAGCACATTGTGTCCTATCCGAGTGGCCTACTGTTTCCTTTGCATGAGTGCCCCCTCTCTTTGATATTTCCCAACATCTTCCCGTGGTATATGCAATATATTCAGCGTGTGCACCAGGGGACACCGCTGAAATATTTAAAATGGTCTTCCATTGTTCTACAATCCATCTGGAGCTGTCCCGGCCAACTTTGCGTGCATGTTTTCAGAATGTGAGAGGGAGCCAGATGCACAGGAAAAACATGCAAACTCCACATAATAGAGCCTTTGCTGGAAGTCAAACCCAGAACCTAGACTGTGAGGCAGATACGCAAAGCCTTTCGGCACAGTACATGTATAGCATTTCAGTTATTTATTCAAGTGTGAATTGGTACGGTGCGCTTGAGAACAGACCACTTCTGCATTTTATTCTGGTTTCCCAACACATCAGCGTCTTATGAATCAGCCCTTCCACTCTGATGTCATTGGGCAAATAATGACAGACTAGCATTCACATTGTTATTGTGTTTCAAAGAAAAAGAATGTTTTATTGTTATATGGCACTTCTCCTCAAAAGCAGTGCTATTCCAAGATGTTTTATGTTTGATCGATGGCCAGTCGTATCTGCAACAGCCAAGCACGGGCCTACTGAAAATAAAGTTCAGTAAGCAAGCTTATTTGTGCCGAATACGTTGTGTGTTTGCGTGCGAGCGTCCTGCGCATTTTGAATCTGCAAGTTTTTGGGGGTGGCGTTGTGTCTTGTGGCAAGACATGTCTGTAAAATATTACAAAGTGTTTGTAAATAACGAGAGCCAAGGACAATATCATTGCCGCCTGTGGGACCGAGAAGGAAACATAACACGGCCAGCTTCCTTTACCGGCCGGGACTGAGACAAAAAAAAAGGAGCAGGTTTAGCAAATTGGGAGCAAAGAAGTTGGATTCTTTTGAGTGGATTGAATTGTTTACAACTGCTGAACTGTCAGCCAAGATAGCAGCCAACACAACCATCGCTCACCAAATTGACTATCAATGTTGAAACTGTTTTGTTTTTTTTATGTTGGAGGAAAAGAGCTCTTCCTCCTGTCTGCTTGAAAGTAACCCTGGTGTAGAACAAACACACGCAAGACAAGCAGTGTGTTGCAATTTTTCACCTTTGGTCTGAATGAACCCTCAAATTCATTATGAGCGTAGAAACAAATCTTACAAAACTTCAATCACAATGTGGACATCTCAACTTATGTCCACATCAACCTCTAAAAATATCGCCTCGAGATTTAGTATTTTATGAACAAAGCATTGATCTTAGTAAGTGGCGCAGGCTTTGTTGTGAATATTTTCCGAGGGTGATGCGAGCATAAGTAGAGATGTCACTTCTGGATGTGCTGGACTGCAGCTGTCTTAGAGCTCATTTAGAGCGCAAGAATTGTATCTTCCACAATATTTATTTGAGTGAAACATGATTTTAATATGTCTTACCAATGTCCATACTTTTTCATGTAAATCCAGAAGACTTTTTTTTTTTTTTCAGTGTGGACCTGGTCCTCTCCTGCGGTGAATTTAAAGTGAACGAGAGGAGCTTCTTCTATTGGGCAGGAAGCATGTCGGCTGTGTTCCCTCCCACATTAGGGCAAACGTCTGTTTCAAACCACGCTGCTCCACGAAAATACCAAAACTGTGAGACTGCACTTTGTGCGAGAGTTGCACTGGGCAGAAAATTCAGGCCCTGAGACTTTGTCTGCATCTGTGTTCAGGTGGACAGCATTAGACACCTTGATGAGAGCAGAAATGAACTGTTGTGTTATTTTGCTTTATTCCGTGCTGAACTAGCTCACTCATAGATTTTTCACCCGATGTTTAGAAAGAGGAAATAAGACAGCGCTGAAAAGCCCCATGAGGCACAGCACAGTCCTCAGTATGAAGAGAAGGGGAAGTGTAAGCAGCAGCTGAGTTCTCAAACACAGCAGCCAAAAAAAAAAAAGAATTGATCACTGTCTTCTAAAAGAAAAACAAGGTAAGGGTCTGTTTGTCTTTTTTAGACTATGAATTCAAGTGTCACATTGTGCGAGACTAAGCTACAGTCATCTTAATCATAAGAAATGTTAAAATGATCATTGTAATTTTCGATGTGTTGTGTACTTGCTTGATATTTCGAAAGAAAATGAACACTCCAGCATGAACAGTCATCAGTCATTTTCAAAGTAATGCTGAAATGGTAGCAATCATGACCAAAAGAGTTCTAATATTATAGTACAAGTTGTGATTATGATATATTCTCCCTATTTATTCTTTCCTACTTTGTTCTAATGTTGTCAACATTCAAATCATATATTCTATTTAGAATAACAACAATGACTGACTTTTTGGACAATTTGTCTTGAAGATTTGGATAAGTTTGGCCCCTTTTACCTCAACTAATTGTAATAATTATAATACTAATGATATTTGACATTTGAGGATCTTCACATTTGACCAAATCTTTTCAATATTAGCTTTGGTCTAATAAGTAAAATCAAAGACTAAATGTCCGAAATCCTTTTGAAACACAGTGTCTCTTTGTCTCTTTGTGAAAGACAGGAAATGAGATGAGCTAGAATCACTACCCCCATCCCCCCACCCCACCCCTCCAAGCGTAGCTGTCGATTTGTGAAGACCAACTCAGCTTATAACTCAAAACACTGTTCTGTTTTCAAAAAGAGTTCTCTCCTTTTCTATTTGCATTTTCACAATCTTTGTGACGTGTTTTAACAGAACATCGCCACGATGACCCACGGATGCCTCAAGTGTTTAAAGTACACCATGTGTGTCGCCAACTTTCTTTGTTTTGTACGTATGTCTCTGACTCATTTGTTCTGATGCCGCGATGCCATAAACGTGTCAAATGCAATCACAAAAACAATTTACCAAAGTTCATTATATTATTATTTAGTCATTTTCATTAGTGGTACGTTTGTACCCAAACCATTTTGATACGAAACGACTAAACTAAATTTGCACCATTTTTGTTTAGAACTCAGTATTACGGCTACAGTGGAACTTCAATGGAAATGCAACTCACCTATTCCAGAGTGCAACTCTCATCATCACAAATGCGTATTTATTGTACAGGGATTTTTTTTTCTCCAAAGTGCCATTCAACAACATGCCAAACACTGTAGGTCTAAAAACATTCAAACATGAAACCTACACACCCTTAATTACACCCATTAATGATGAGAGACGGAGCTAAAACTGCTTAAAGGGGGCGCATGGTAGACAGGAAATGTGGAATTTGCATGTTCTCACCGTGCAGCGTGGATTTTCTCCGGGTACTCTGGTTTCCTCCCACACTCCAATAACATGCATGGCAGATTAATTGATCACTCAAAATTGTTTGTAAGTGTGACTGTGAGTGTGAAGGGTTGTTCGTCTCTGTGTGCACTGCGATTGGTTGGCCACCAGGTTCAGGGTGCCCCCCCCCATCCACCTTCTGCCCGAAATCGGCTGGGATAGGCTCTAGTACGCCCACGAGCCTCGTGAGGATAAACCGAAGCAGAAAATGGATGGATGGAAGTGGACGCTCCCTCTGGTGACCATATAGAAAAAAGTGGCAGTGAGAAAAGTCATAAAAATGTAGTTTTAAAAATACGAATTGTGCTGGGATTTGAAGGTTCAAAAAAGCAAAATTGTGTCAATATCCATCCATCCATCAATCCATCCATTTTTTGGAACCGCTTTATCCTCTCAAGGGTCGCAGGGCCTGCTGGAGCCCATCCCAGCTGTCCTCGGGCAGTAGACGGGGGACACCCTCAACTGGTTGCCAGCCAACTGCAGGGCAAATTGAGTCAATATTTTGCAGTGAAAAAAACAAAAACAAAAAACAGGATATAGGCAGCCGTGCCCACGTGTTTGATAGGTACAAGGTATAATTTAGCAACCACTTGCTTCAGTGTATTCACTGTGATGGGTCAAATGAAGAGGGCGACATTCATGCACATGACAACAAAAAGATTATTATTTTCTTCTTATATGAATAAAATTACAGACTACAGTAAGTGAATGTGGCCCAAAATGACCACAAGGTGAAACGGTAGGAGCCTCAAACAAGGTTAAGTGATCAAAGTGAGAACAAAATTTAAAACCCTCTCCCCAGAGAACAGTGAGGACACGTTAAACATGTTAAAAAAAAAAGTTTTTTAAAGAAAACGAATCCCGTTTCCAGAACTATTGAGGTGAGTGCAGTGGAGGAAGAGCATTTCCATGTACCCCCTCCTGAAGTGATTGTTTTTCGGTGTCAGATGTCTGGCGTGGCCGTGCTGGGCTTCGGCGCGTTCCTGATGGTGAACTTCAAACTGACGTCACTCACACCTTCCCTGGCCAACTTTAATTTAGCCAACATGTTGCTGATCAGTGGCATCATCATCGCGTGTGTTTCCTTCCTGGGCTTCCTGGGAGCTCTGAAAGAGAACCGCTGCCTCCTACTGACGGTACGACACACATACTGTACGGAACTGTACTTTTTTTAAAAAATGAGCATTCAGATTTTTATATTGCGCACCGAACAGCAGCGGATTGTCCTTCCGAATATCCTGTCGACGTGCACTGTTTACAGAACGGTCGTCTCGGCCAGTTAGTTCCCTGGGTCACATGTCACATTGTAAACTACGAAGTGTCGACTCAACCAAAACAATGTGCTCCCCCATCGCTTTGCAAAGTTGTAAACCGTTTGAAAATAACAGCAATGCGATTTTGTTTTTTTTTTGTTTTTCCAGACTAGGTCGATAACGTTTGGGCACCAGAAGATGGTAGTTTTTAGGCTAGCACGAGATTGGACAAAACACATTGACCAGGAATCATTCTTATAGCTGACATCAAACAATTCTCTGAAAACAGGCCACCGAACGAGGAACATCTCTGAATATTGCCATCATTATTATGAATGCTTTCTGCCCCCCACAGCAAGATCCAATCAATCAAGATCTATTATTTTGCTCGTTACATCTTTTTTTTTTTAAAGAATTAAAATTACAATGTCTTGTCAGTGGGGAGGTTGAAAAAAGTAAAAAGCCTATTTTGAATTTGACAGAGCAAGCATTCCAAAATACAGAAAAATACTGTACAGTATTTACAAAGGGAGTAAAGTAAAGTTAAGAGGCTATTAGGGGGAACAAAGTACATATACCTGGAAAATAAAATAAATACAGTCAAAGTCTTGGTATTGCCCTTGCGACGCAAGTTCCTCATCATCAATAAGGGTAGGGCAATTAAAGCAAGTCAAGCAGAATTTGAACAGGTTATCCATCACAAATGTGATTCTTTAATGCAAATGGGCGCAGTTGAAAGAGTGACATGAAGATGCGTGTCTGTTTCTGCTGTCAGTTCTTCCTGATGCTCTTCTTCCTGCTGCTGGTGGAGCTGACTGCTGCGTGCTTGCTTCTCCTCTACGAACAAGACGTTAGGCCACACCTGGGACACATTCTGTCATCGTGTGCCATCCAAGTGTTATGCCAATAATCTACACTTCACCTCATTAGATCGCCAAATGGGTGGAGCGTGATCTGAACGACGGTTTGAAGCAAGCAAAAGGGAAACATCCGGATGAGTCCCGCAGTGAGTGGGATCTGGTTCAGAAAACGGTGAGACGTGAACATGAGCAGACGAGACTTACAAGCTGTGTCGGAAAAGGCAACTCGTAGTTTGGGTTTGAAGTATCTTTTGCGACCGTTTGGTTTAAACTTTTATGTAGGTAACATTTTTATTCTTGTTTTGTAACGTTTCGTTCCAGTTTGATTGTTGCGGGGTGCACAATGTGTCAGACTGGGGAGATAATGTGCCAGATTCCTGCTGCTTTCAAGACTGCATCGACTCACAGATGCGACAGTACAGATCAACTGTATGGGAGTTCAACACATTAGCATGTGACCAGTTCAGCATGACACTCGGTCCTTTTTTTCAGTTCAGTTCAAATCGTCTGCTTTGGCTTTGCAGGGCTGTTTGGACAAGATGAGGAGCTGGTTTGAAGAAAATTTCCTCAACACTGGGATTTCTGTTATTGTCCTCTGCATTATTGAGGTAAACACATTTTATCCATACATATACACACACACACACACACTAAATATATATATATATATATATATATATATATATACTAACACTAATATATATATATATATATATATATATTATATAGATATAGATAGATGTGTGTATATCTGTGTGTGTGTGTATAAAATATTTTAAAAAACAGTGCGATAACCGCCGCATAGTAATTTTCTCCACAGAATTTTGAAAATAGACACATACACACCTATATACTCTACACTGTGTGTGTGTGTGCGTGTATATATATATATATATATATATATATATATATATATGTATATTAATAAAAATACAGTACTGTATGTATTCGTGACATTTGACAATTGTGGGGCAATCCTGTTACGATTACAGGAATGTATTTGTATGTTTACAAATGTGAAGGCAGATGGTGAAAGCTGAGGCAGCTATAATTAAAAAGAAGAGTGGCATTTTACTAAATGAAAGCAGCAGAAACGTAAACAAATGCCGACTGACTGACTGACAGCATGGCTTAAGTTAAACATGACTAAAACCTACAGCGCGGATGATTATGTTTGTCTCTTTTTTGGACAGGTCTTAGGGATGTGTTTTGCCATGACACTCTTCTGCCACATCAGCAGATCTGGACTGGGCTACAAGTTGTAGAACAGAGAGCAGCGTGTGTTTCCATTTAACGGTTTTCAATGTTTAGTTAGTTGTGTCCTCCCAAATACTCATGACTTGACTGAGCAAGACTGTTCATTAATGACATTTTCTAAATTGTGACTCATGACTTATACATGTAGCTTGGATTTTTCCCAGTTTAATCAATTCAGTGTCTTTGTTCACATTTCCATGTACGTACCGAAAATAAACCTCCAGTTTGTCTCCAAGCCCATTTTTTCCCCTCTGTAATTAAGTCTTGCTACGTTTTATCACGGTGTGCGTGACGGGCGTGGGGAAGAAAGGACTGCCGAGTTCCAAATGCTGAAATGCAAGTTTTCTGCCCGCGGTTTACCACGGATTGGGGTTGCCAGCTTTTACAAATGAAAATAATGGACACCCACCCCAGCATCTCGGCCCACACAGGCACGCCCCGTGTGATGGAGTGACCGTAAGTGTTTTTTTTTTGGGTCAAAATCTTTTTATCGCCATAACAAATCGGTCATCCATCAAACATATCGGTCTGTCGTGGTGAAGAAAGAGCTGAGCCAAAAGGTGAACTCTCTGTTTCCCGGTCGATCTACGTTTCTACCCTCATCTATGGTCACGAGCTATGGGTCGTGACCAAAAGAACAACATCCCGGATACAAGCGGCCGAAATTAGTTCTCTCCGCAGGGTGCCTGGGCTCTCCCTTAGAGATAAGGTGAGCAGCTCGATCATCCGGGAGGGACTCAGACTCGAGCCGCTTCTCCTTCATGTCGAGAGGAACCAGATGAGGTGGCTCGGGCATCTGATTAGGATGTCTCCTGAACATTTACCTGGTGAGGTCTTTCGGACATGTCCGCGGGCAGGAGGCCCCCGGGGGCGACCCAGGACGGCAGGACCTCACTGGAGGTCTCTCTCTCGGTTGGCCACGGAACGCCTTGGGATCCCCCTGCAAGAGCTGAAAGAAGTGGCTGGGAAAAGAGAAGTCTGGTCTACCCTGCTAAAGCTGTTGCCCCCGCGACCGACCCCGGATAAGTGGTTGAAAATGGATGGATGGATGGATACTTCACCTTCTCATTGACTGCACTAAACTCTTAATAATTTGATCAAATAATGCATTTGGTTTCACTGTCATGAGTTTGACACGCCCTCTTTACAATTACTGTAGCTTGATAACAGGGATGGCAACACAGATTTTGTTTTTCGGCGGAAATGTTGTAACGATTGACTTGGGGGGGGCAGCCCCCCTGTAGCTGAGAGGTTTGCAGTGAAATGAAAGTAAAATTTAATGCAAAAAAGGACAGAAAAATAAAATTGTGGAATAACATTAATCGGCAAATTTAATATAACTTTAACTCACTTTTTTTTCTCCAAAGTACCCCAGTGCGGAATGTCTTTCGTTGTATCCGCTGACGAAGTTTGTTTGGAAAATGCCGATCCCAAAGAATAATTGCTCCGTCGAATGGCGATTTGGTCGGCATGTTTTTTCACTTTTGTTGTATGATCTGTCAGTGCCACGCATCCACAGAAGCCAGAGTTAATGAAGTCACTACAATACACACAATAAGCTTTGCCCGCTACGTCTGGTTTCTTCAAAAATTGTCCAAGAGCTTCTGTAACTTTGTCGAACTTGGAACCAATTTGAACCTTTACAGTGACTTTTCTCTCAAGCCAGTCCCATCGGAATTTATTCTTGACATTTGAGTCAATTTCTAGGATTGAAGACTCCTGATCTTTCGTCAAAAATCTCATAATTCCGCTCAAAACGATCCCAGAACAAAGAATTTGCGAGACAAACAGGCCGCCATGAATCAGGTAAAAACTATGTTACATGCAATTTGATTGGTCCAATCGCTTGTAGTTAACCAATCGCTGGGCCGTATACAATCGAGCTAAGACTTCCGCAACAAAAAATGCTTCCAGTGATCTGATTAGTTGAAGCTTTCATACACGTCCAATCGCAGGGCTGTTTACAATCGGAAGCTGGAAAGACTGATCGGGAGAGCTCGTGAAAACTCGACGATTAGGTACAGACTGGTTTCTTCATATCAAAACTACAAGGTACCTGACCCCCCCTAAAATGTTCTTAACGGATTTAGACGATTCACAAAAATGATCAATTTAAGAAATAAAGCGGCGGATTTCCCCGCGGAAAATTGCCATCCCTGTTAAAATGATGGCCTCATCAGTCAGAAATAAAAGTCAGGAGCCTTTTCGTTCGACACTTCAGCACGGAAGCACCGACACTAAAACCGACACATAAATGAACAAACGTTTGTCGCTGCGAGTGTATCAAACGTCACAATCAGCAGATGACAAGATAAAAAGATGCCCTTTTTTAAATTGAGAAGACTTGTGGTTGAACTTCTAATCTTTATCAAAGCCAAAGAACAAGTCAAAATCACCCGTGTTGACTGTTTTTGTTTTATTTAGTAGAATAAGAGGGGAGGGGGGGGAGCAGATTTATACTCCTCAAGGCTGTTTGAAGTTCATGCCGATCGTTTGCTGCGTCACCTGAAGGTTGGACAGACCGCCAAAGTCCTGATGTCACACACACACACACACACACACACACACACACACACACACACACACACACACACACACACACACAGGTTTATGCTCATATGTTACACACAAGGCCAATTTTCAAAATTGAACTGTTTGCCATGTCAACACGTTTGCCTTCTTCCTGTAGTCACTGTCAACACTTCTTTAAGGTTGACTTGTCTCTCCGTAATTTCAAACAATTCACTCACTTCCTGCATGGCTGCACGTGTCTTTGCAACTTGACTCCACGTGCACTCTAAAACTTTGACTTCATCCGCGTGTGCGCGTGCGTGTTTGCGTGTGCGCGTGCGTGTTTGCGTGTGCATCAGTGTTTGTGTGTGTGTGTGTGTGATGTCTTTGTGTAAAATGTTTTAAGAGGAGGTGGTTTGCAAGAGTGTGCCCACGTCGCATAAGTTTTTTTCCCACCTCGCCAAGCCTCAACTCAACTCAACTGTATTCATAGAGCACTTTCAAACAGCCATCGCTGCATACAAAGTTCTGTACATGGAGCAATTTAACATATACAGTGATACCTCGGCTCACGAACGCTTAAGCTCACGAACTTTTCGCCTCAAGAACATTAAATTCGCGAGCATATAGTCTCTGCTGACGAACTAGTTTTCGGCGGACAAAACAAACCAAGCGGTCGAACAGCGCCACGGTGGCGGCCACAGAAGCTGACACACGCTCACGGCGTCCCAGTTCGTCACCCCCTTTCTTTGAATGCGGACGTGGTTTGTGTTTGCTAGACATTTTGGACCATATTGAGTGTACTTTTGCTATTATGGGACCGAAAAAGACCCCACCACAAGCTAGTGTTAAGCCTAAGAAGACATTAAAGAAAATTATGATCGAGTAGAAGAAGGAGATCATTGAAAAACACGAACGCGGTGTGCGTTTGTGTGACTTAGTACGCTAACACGCAACAGGTGTCAATTAAGAGGTTTTTAATCAGCAAAAAGGATAAAGAGTCTCCTTCTAAGAAGCAAAGAAGAGAAGCCACACCGCAGGTTGAGTTACCTACAGTCCTTATGGAAGGTGACTCTCATTCCAAACCGTAACTCCCTCCCTCCCTCCCCCTCCCACTCCATTCCATCAAGCCATCAACTACAATCACAAAGGTAAATAAAACGACTTTATTATACAGTACAGTTTATTTCTTTAATTTCAATACAATAGCACATTTATTATACATAAAATACGGTATATTTTTGTGTAGTTTTAAGGCTTATTTAGTCGAAAATTATGTTTATGGGAAATAAATGTTCGGAAGACGAACTTTTCGGCTCACACACCCTTTCTGGGAACCAATTAAGTTCGTGAGCAGAGGTATCACCGTACAGTACAACAAACAGTAAAGCAAATCGGTAATAAAGAAATAGAAAGCACCGAACAGCAAAACTAAGAACAAATCTAAGTCATGCTGAGTCGAATGCCAAAGAATACAAGTGCGTTTTGAGGCGGGTTTTGAAGATGGGCAGCGAGGAGGCTTGCCGAATGTTCAGTGGGAGGTCATTCCATAGAGAGGGACCAGCAACAGAAAAGGCTGGATCCCCTCTGAGCCTCAGTTTAGTTCTTGGTACTTCTAATAATGTCTGGTCCGAAGACCTCAGGCTCCAGGCAGGCGTGTAGGGGTGGATGAGCTCAGAAATTGGAAATGGGCCTGAAATAAGAATTAAAATTAAAATAGTTGACAAACGTCTTTGCTGCCGTTTGCAACCTTGAACCTGACAAAAAAGAAGAAAACCCCCCCAACAACAACATTTGCTGGAGTCCAACTGAGTGCCAAACAATTGCAAGTGTTTTTCGATTGCGGCAAATGCTGAACTCACATCAGAATGCATCAGGGTTTGTTGAATGCCACAAATGTTTGCAAAATGCTTATAAACTGTTTTTATGATTTTTCGTGCCACATGGAAATTTTGACCATCTTGCAACAAGAAAAGTTAGAGGGCAACATCTGACGACCGTATGGCGAACGTTTGCGGTCTTGAACGAACCCTGAAGTTAACACGCAATGCATTTTTCTACCTTGGCTAATACTGTAGTCGGAAATGTTCGCCCGTCAGTGAGCTCGGGTCTTAAATGGCCACAGATTTGCAAACCTTCCTGCTCAGTGAGATGCGACCTTTAGTGTGCGCGTGTGAAGTATGACGTCAGAAAAAGGAAGTCATCCGTTCATTCTCTCCTAGGTTGACTCGCCGCGGTCTTGATAAAATAAGCAACACCACGTTTTTTGTCAGACATGCGCGTCCTGTTTCAGTTATGATGCGTGTATGTCAATTCGCATGCCACGAGTGACTTTTCAATCTTCACTCGCTAATTTGTGTTGTAGCTCGCGTGCAATCTGTGCTCTGTTCGCCACAAACATGCCCAAAAAAGCGGTGAGTTGTTGACTTGAAACAGTCATTGTGTGTTTTATGTATCCGTGTACAAGGTGTATTTAAAACAAATACATAAAGTTAGAAATCCGTCTGCTGTTCTCCGGACTGTGTACAGTCCACGTACATAAACGTGACAATGTGAATGAGTTTGTGTGTGTGTGTACGTGCGTGTGAGGTTGAAAAAGAGAATGTGAGTGTGCATGTGTTCATAGTTCATTCATTCATCTTCCAAAACGCTTGATCCTCACTTGGGGCCGCGGGGGGTGCTGGAGCCTATCCCAGCTGTCTCCGGGCAGCAGGCGGGGAAACCCCGAATCGGTTGCCAGCCAATCGCAGGTGTTCATAGTTGATTATCAGCATATGTTTGGTTGCCGCAGGTGAAAGGTGTACAGGCCGTGGGGGTGGGTGGCACCTGCCACAAAGTCCCAGTGAGCGCAAACTCGGGCGGCGTGGTTACCATCAAAGTGATATTCAAAGGTATGGTTTCAAGTTGAAACCATACCTTTGAACTTTAGCCATCGTTTCAAACCCTAACCCTCGCTTGATTAACCCCTTGCAATTATTAGAACCCTTTATATTTGAAACCATAACCCAGCCTTGAAACACTCGCTTTTCACCTTCGTCCGTTTAAAACCCAAACCCACTGTTTGTTTGTTGTTGTTGTTTTAAATTTTAACCGTTGTTTAAAAGCCTAAACCTATTTTCCAATCCTAATTTGAAACCCTAACCCCTTTTCCACAGTGTATCAAACGGCATTTATGATGGAAAATTGCTCGGATAGGCTCCACCTGATTTGCAAACATAATAAGGACAAGCATTTCAGAAAACTGACGAATCGAACTCCCCTTCTCAAGTTTGTCATTCAGCTCCTCTTGTCTGCAGCTGCGCCAAATGACCAACAGGGGGCCTCAGAGGCACTGGCCGCTTCCCCCTATGATGCAAGTCCAGGGCTTCTTCGTGGCTCTCACCAACAGCAACACCCGACTGCCGGAAGGTTATACACAGACAAGGTACTGTCTTTTCGACTCGCAGCACTGTGAACGAGGTCAGTAAAGGCACCAATAGTAAATTCAAATATGCAAATGTGCAGGAAATCTGTCGGAGAGCAGCGTCAAGTTCCTTCTCTTGAATGAACCCGGCCGTCCACTTTGGCCAGGTGTTGAACGAGTGCAGGGCCGTCATCGTCACGGGAGGAACCACGCAGCCTCTTGAAAAGAAAAAAAATACAATCATAAGGGGGGGGGGGCATTTTACAGGACGGTTAATCAGAAACAAAAAGTCAAATTGTTTTGATCTTTTCATGACCAAGGCAGTACCTACAGGTTGTAAAAAAATAGAATGACTGACTTACAGTGCATTTCATACACAAAGTAACTCAAAATGATTCACACGCTGAAATTAAAAGTACATTGACAAGAAGTTAGAGATTGAAAAGCAAAGTAAAGAAACTAAAATTACGAAAAGAGCATACAGTGCGAGAACTGGATCTTTGAAAACACGATTTTAATTACACTTTGAAGGACCTGAATGTAGTTTTTTTTTAAATACACGTGCCATCTCGGTAAAACTGCACGCAAATAAGCTATTTTGTTGCAAACGAAGAATAGAAACTGCGAGAGTGGCTGGGGGGTCGACTGCTGAGTTTCCCAACATACTATGTAAGTACCGTATGTTGTTTCCCACGAATGATGCACACAGTTGTGGCCAGGGGCGTCACTAGGTTTCAAGAACATGGGGGGCTTAGCCCCAAGGGGAACACAGCCCCTTTAGGGGGGTCCGAGAATTTTTTTCTACATTCTATTAAAAATCCATCAATTCCGTGCACTTTGAGAGCAAAATGAAGAGGCTATGAAGAACTACACACATCACGTTAGTATCCTCTTTACTATGATGCGGTGTCACGTTGCATGGTGGTGGTGGACCCCAAGAAGCAGGCAGGAGGAAGGAGCAGGGTGTACTAGACGAATTGTATTTAATAAAACACAGAAAACTAAATCCAAAACAAAGTCCAAAGTATCAAACAAAACGCATGACTGAAGATAAAAACTCAATAACAGAAACATGACCAAAACAAACCTGACAGCAGCAGACAAACAGTAACAAACAATCATGACAGTGGCAAAAGCTACAATGACCCGACACTGAATGCTCGGGGTGGGAGTCCTTTTAAAGCACTAATTGTCAAATGACCAACAGGTGTGCAGCTCAGGGAGAGCCCTGCAGTGACACCTGTTGGTCCCAAACCGAATCATGACATGCGGCTTCCTCCCTGGACTTTAACTGGACTAGATAAGAGAAATTATAAAGAGTTCAAAAGTTGAATCTTGAAGGATGCCCGATAACATAACCTATATGACAGTAAGCCTATATTCCTCTCTACCAAAATGTATTAATATATGCTTAGCCCCCAGAAGACTATGTATTTTGAGATGTCTGCCGTGATTTTGGTGTTATATAAATAAAGTATCATTATTGTGTCAACACAGTACAGTTGAATGTAGTGGGCAATAAAATAATTAACTTACAGCTATCTAGAATAAATGAATTGCCTTTCCACTTTCAGGAAAATGGAATGGTTTGATTATGTCCAACGACAAATGGAAGATTCACACATTTATAACCAACATAAATAATTTAAAAAAATATAACAATGTGCCATTCTTCACAGTTAAAAAATTTTATACTAATAAAATAATACAAAAAGTATTAAATGATTGTACCCAAGTAAAAGTAAAATACTTGTTGAAAAAATGACTTTAGTAAAAGTAGTAAAAGAAGTAGTCATTCAACTCAAACAAAATACTCAATTAGAGTACTTTACACTTAGTTACTTTGCATCTCTGCCCATCTCCAAGACTGTCCATTCACACAACACATAGGTGTTGCCTCAAAGAGTTGGTGTAATGATTATTTATGTATTTAATAGAGCTGTCAAACGATTAAAATATTTAATCTAATTAAAAACTCAACTGTCATAATTAACTCAAATTAACAAAAAATTAATCGTGATTACTCGCGCATTTTTTATCATTTCTCAATTTCCTTTTATATCTTTTGTCCTATTTTCCCCCATTTTAATGCTCTCATCAACATGGAATCATGAATCCGTTTTCTATGTGCAAAATGCAAATATTTACTGAAATAACAATTTTGATTTTCAATTTTACATGAACATTTTTCACTTGGAGCAGTTATTCACACATTATCTCTCACACAATATTACTGTCCATCAACAACAGTGAAAAAAATATTTTGTCACACAACAGCTGCTTGAACAGCTCTTTTTATGGAATCAAAACAGCGCAATATAACATTCTAAAGTGCACATCTAAGGTAAACTAGTACTCAGCCTATAATGAATTTAAGCAATGGTTGCATACTTCGTTTTTCTCAAATTTGCTTTGAACAAAGTGGTCAGGCTATGCTGATTCTATTGGTCCTTCTTGCTCGGAAGTCTCTACGGTTTTGTGTCGACATCATTTCGGATGCTTGTAATGGAGGCTCTCGCTGGCAATCTGTAGTGGAGTTGTTCAGTTAATTCCGTTTTTCACGGCCCCCTGAATAGGGATTGTCGGTCAGCATGGAAGGATCTCTCGTTCTGTACTTTTTTGATCATTTATTGGAGCACTTTGCAGCAGAAGTAGTAATAGTTGTAACAGAAGTATCAGAAGTAGGTAATAACCTAAACTACACATAAATGCAGTAAAAAAATCATATATCTATCTTTCTGCATTGCAATGTAAATATGTATATAATTGACATTAATGAATACCTTTATTTAACAATACGTTTAATAAATAATGTAATCAACCCTGATTTCACTATGTATCAATATCGTCATCATTATTCATTGTTTTAAACGTAAGAAACCATACAACACAAACATATCAAGTCGAATCGAACAAAAGAACTACAAGTCCCGATAGTCAATCCCGGAAGTGGAGCGCCAGCATGATGAACCCCAGCTGCAACGCAATTTACTTCGTTTAAACGTCAGATTGCAGACGGACAAACATGACAACTATGCAAAAATGAGCTAAATAAAGACACCCCTGTTCTAGCAACATTTTAGCCCACGCTGTTTAAATTGCCGATTGCGAATGGTAACTGACTGTGATTGCATAGCGATGTGGCAAACAAAGCAACCGATCATGACCGAATCTAAAAGCTAACTTTACACATCTGACTTGATAAGAAGCACACGCGTAGCTTAACATTGAGCCATGCCGACGACGAAGCGAGTGTATTCACTCACGAAACAAAACGCTATTTATACGGCGATCGTCACCTGTCAGTGGCAGCCCCGCCCCTCTTAAAGCGCCAGGTCAATCCAACAGGAGTCGTTCGATGCAATGCGAATGATTTCAGCTTGAGTGGAGCTGTGGACAATGTTGACAGGCTTGCATGCAGTAGCCATATATTTAGCTATGGCTTCAGCAAATTTGTTCTTCGTCGTGTCATCCATTTTCTTCGCTTTGAAATGATCCATAGCTGTCTGTCTGAGACGAGGGGGCAGAGTACTCACGTCTGATGAATAAAGGAAGCACGTCAGCTGTGCGCTTGGTCATTAAGCGGTATTTCAGACTCGACGTGCTATGATGATAGCTCAGTTTACAACTGCAAAACATACAGGTAACTTTGGTCTTGTCAGTGGGACAATCTGGCAACTTTTTAAAAGTAAACTTTCCATTCATAAACGATTTAAGTATCCGTTTTCGGTGTCTCGCGCTGCCGTGGCTGGCAAAACAAACGTGCGTGGACCTGTGCAGAGCGATTGATGTTTTGTTTCTGGTTTATTTATAGAGCAACGTAACATCCGCTGTGACGTCTGCCGCGTTAATCTCGCGAGAAAAATGTTGATCCCGATAAAATTTATTTAAATTAATGCCGATTTAAACGCGCTAAACTGACAGCTCTAGTATTTAATAATAATATGGTGCTTAATTTTTATTAAGCAGCACCTTAATTTATCCAAAAGGGAACCCTTGTTACAGTGCAGTTTCTGCTGTTACTGGAGATATTTTAGCGGACTATAGTCACTAGTTTTACCAGTATGGATGAATTGAATACTTAATTTACCTTACTAAAAAACTGTCAAATATCCATCCTGTCGACTCAACCTGACTTTCGGCAATGAACTGTCAGTTGTTGCTTTAGCATTTGATGTGGCGATGGTGACAGTCTGTCACCATCGCCACATCAAATGCTAACGCAACACCTGTTGCGTTAAGGAAACCTGGGAGATTTAATTTTACAATAATGGCAGGTTATCAAAATATAATTGAAAATGGCCACATTACATTGAATTTGATGCAATATATTAGCAAAAGGAAAGGAAAAATAAATAATACTTTTTAAGAAATAATGCAATGAAATTATTTAGGGGGGCTAAAGACATTATTAGGGAGGCTGAAGCCTCCCTAAAATAGGCCTAATGACGCCTATGGTTGTGGCATTTATTGATTTGCGTGGACAAAGAATTGAGTGTCGAATGAAAGAGCAGAGGAAGCCACCGTATGAGCAGATAACAGTCATTTTATTCAAGCAAGACAGCTGACAATATTATGCTGAAACTGATTTTAAAATGGTTACAAATTCGCTTCCATATATCAAATTAAGGTCACCATTTTTATTGCTTGTTTTTTTTTCTCTTCAAATTCCATTCTTTTGTCTCTGCAGGCCACGCCATTCCACCTGAGAACCTCCTTCCTCTCGTGCAGCGCTCCTGTCTCCAGCAAGATTTCACACACCGAAACGGAGACTCTCCTCACATGGTAACACACACAAGACAGTTTTTTTCCTCTCAAGTGGCACAATTCTGTGTCTTGGCAAAAGGAGAAAAAATGGAATTGGATATGTTCAGATCGGGATGGGGGCTCTTCCAAATGATTAAAATCCAACGTGTATTGGATATGGGACATACTGTATGTCCCTTGAAACGTACACGAACTAGAGGATACAAACATGAATTAGGAATTAGGCACATGGCCCTGCTATTTAAATCAAGGCTGTCGTGTGTGTAATTTTGATGAAACCTGCCGTACTATGTCTCGTCTCGGGAAACGGAGACAATGAAAGTATTTTTAAAAATTATGAGATTTATTTAACCCTATAATGCCATTTGTATCATATTTGACACATGGGTTTTCATTATGGAACTCATTCTTTATATTACATTGAATCATCTGAATCAATTTGATACTGCAGGTTTAAAATATGATTTTCCCCAAATGTTCATTTTCAGATGTAATCTACAATATGCGTATAAATGGAATACGACAAATATCTAAAACAACGTGATACTGTATGGCAAAAATGTTTTTGTGGAGTTTGTTATAAGGGTGTTAATGAACATCTCAGTTCCCAAAAAACAGATTTTTCTGGCTCTTCCTTGATAGGTCAGCCATTAAAGGGTTAAAGAAAAAGAAAAAAAAACATGGGGGGGGGACACAGCTCACGGATCTGTCAACGCGTCTTGTGCTCTCATTTTATCTTGTTGGGAGGTGGTGAAGGTCAGCGCAAGCAGCATTTTGAGCAGTTATCCGCAAAATAACTGGTCAGCATTCAATCGTGCAAACAGTGACTTGCATTTAGCGCTGTTCTATGTCAAATTGCCATTACAATTGATTGACAGGCGGACGAGATGGGCCGCATCCTCTCCAATGTCTGCCACGTGGTGCCAGGCGGTGTGGTGTGTTGCTTGCCCTCATACAAGCTGCCTTCATCAAAAGGTGTTGTTTGGTGGAACATTTTGACATTCCATCAAGAGAAATTAAGCTTTGGCTTTCGGTCGAACTCTAAATTGTATGACTTCCGGGGACTCGCATGTGGAATACTTTACTTTCTGTCAATTTATGACTGTATATGTTTTTATGTTTAATAAACAATCAACAAACAAAAACAAATACTGCTGCATATGAACAATGGTGCCCAGTTAATGGAGTGATGAGCTGTATCACAGCCATTTTTGGGGGGGTGGGGGTCTGTTTTTGTTTTTGCTTTGTGTTGCAAGCAAAAGTTTGAGTTTGAAGAAAACTTGAGCCATTTTGCCGCTCGATGGGGGCAGCAAATTTTCAACCGTTTAGCCGCTCTTAGTTCACGTGGTTTTGCAGTGAAAGTACAGGCGCAGTTGAGTTTTGTGCAGCTGCTGTGACAAATTCTTTTTTTTTCTTTTTTAATCCTAAGAAAGGCAGTATCCAGAAGAAGCAGGGAACAACGTCGATTGAATTAAAGCTTGAATTTTTCGTCGAAGCTGTAGGACATTTAATAGCTGCTTCCTGTCTAGTCTAATGTAAGCACGTACAGACTGACCAGTCGGGGTCCCGGGATTGACCCCTGGAGAACCCCTCAATTCATTCAATTGTGTATTGGTGTTATGGATTTCACTTCATTTCAAAGGGGGAAGCTGATTTGAGTTACAAGTGATTTGAGTTACAAGCATGGTCACTGAACGAGTTAAACTTGCTTCACTGTACAGCATGTCCGTAAATGCCATGTTTAATGACAGAGATGCACTCAGCGAGGAGGCGGCAGCCAAACGTGGGGCGCTGCCGTTCTCCGCGAGGGGCATCAAATTCTCTGATGACCTCGGCAGGTATGTGCTTTGGGAAGATGGGTCACTCTTGCAAAAGAGATCTCAGTGAGTTTTTGACCTGGTTAAATAAAGGTCAACAAGTTTTTCCATGAAACCAAAAAAGATATTGAGAATCATGTTTACATTCATGCCAAAGGGGGTCTTTTTCCAAATATAAATACTTATTTTCACATTATCTGTAAAAATCTCTCTCTCTCTCTCTCTCTTTCTCTCGAAGGGATCCCGAGAGAGATCGATATTTCTATGCCATCTAAATCAATGAAAATCCTAAATAAGATTGAGATTTTGTTCAAGCCGTGTTGTTCAGCCCTACGTAGATGACGTTTGTAGATGACGTTTATCGAATGTACTTGTGACTTCCAGGTGTGTGATGATGATGGTGGGAATGCCTCATCCTCATCTCAAATCGCCGGAACTGCAGGAAAACATGTCGTACCTGAACAAACACCCGGTAAGACGCCATCCTGCTTTCCATTCCCATTTTTTTTTTTTGTAGCCGGGTCTTTGGACAGACTGGACTGAACACAAATAAATTTTTATGTGGGTTTTATTCCCGACTGGACAATGAAAAATTGTACAGCATTAAGAGAAAAGACTTGAGATGTTAACTGAATTTTAAAAGAGTTCGAAAAGGGATCTAAGAGATCAAAGAAGAGTATCTAACAGATTAAAGACAATTACACTATAATAGACAACAGCAGTGGCTTGCTTAAGAGGGAAACAGAATTAAAATACATTATTTCCAAGCCACAATACTTCATTAAACAAATAATCATTACAACCCAATGTTTTGAGATGCAGACACACTTACTCGATCGTTCCGCTGTATGGGATGCATACAAAGCACGTGGAAAAACACAAATGATCTCCTCTAAAGAACAGATAACACAGTTCATATAGTTTCACAGTCAAAAATCATATTGAACGTTATGAACACTTACGCTGTACAGCTGTTCACACGACTCACTAGTGGTAGATTTCAACCTCCAAACCACGATATTGTGCTCTACAAATACCATTCAAATAAGTAATCATCTGTCCAAAATTAACACTTAACATGCATCATGGTACACTAGTTATCAATTACCTGAATATCGCCAGGGTTACAACGACGATCACGGGTGTATCAAGTTGGGACAAGCAGTAGGCACAGTTCAGCGACTACTCTCCTTCACGTGCATGTCACTCTCACTGCACTTCCTGGTCTGATAGTCACGCACTCTATATGTTCCCGCGTGTTTTGATCTAGTGTGGCTCTTAAAGTGACAGTGCTACGTTTGTTAAACAAGGCAGCCTTCACTACACAATCCCAAGCACGGTTCACCTGGTTACATTCTCCCTGCTACAAGTCAACGTCCTCGGTGACTTATCCTATACCACCCCATCTTGTGAAGATCGAAGTGTAGTGGACCACCCCTGCTAAAATCTGGGAGAATATATCCTGACTTAACGAGATGGCATTGCATGCTGATACAGGGAAATTGAACAGATTCTTGTGTTTCCCTGCAGTTTTCCTCTGACTTTTGCATAGGACAGAACTGAGTACAGCTAAAGGAACAGTCACTTTTCTTTCTCCCCTTGGTGCAGGCTCTCTCTTGGATTTCTCTCTTGGGTTCTCCTCGGCCATGCTAACACCTGTTGTGGCCTCAAGGCTTTGTCGCGAGTCAATTTCCAAACTTTGCCCCTGCAGTCGACTTCCTTCTGTCCCCAGTGCAGACTCTGCTTTCTCTTCGGAGCCAGTGTCAGCAGTACTGTCATCTGGCTCCTCTGAAACCTCTTTTCCAGCAAGTGGTTCCTTGAATTCCTCAACCAATACAAACTCAATATCATCCACCTCACTTTCTGAGGGTGGAGCTGGGACAGGTTCCTTGACAGGTGTCTGGCGAGGACTTTTCTTTTCCGGTGCTGGTCCCACACATGGACGGAGGTTGGACCTATGCACCCTCTTTGTCAGTCCTCCAACGACCTCAAGTGGCCGAGTCGCCAAAAATGGAGTTTGAGGGGCCCGAATCTTTGGTCGTGGCATTTTGGTCAAAACACACCTTTGGCACTTCTTTATCCACTGCTCAACTTCTTCATGCATGCCTCCCCAGAAACACCTTTGCCGCAGCAGACCTAATGTTCGCTCTATACCCTGATGTCCCATCTGGTCATGGACACTTCTGAGGATTTGGTCTTTGAGACAGGCGGGTAGTAACAACTGGTAGCATTCTCCCAGGTGCGCATCGTTAATCACTCGGTACAAGAGTCCATCTCTCTCCTGATACGTGGCCACTGCTTTAGCAGAGCGCACTGGTTTTGAAAGGCTCATTCTTTCTTGATACGATGGTTTTCGCTGATGGCTCCAAAAGCCTCGCACTACTTTGAGAGTCGGGTCAGCAGCCTGAAATCCTTGAAGTACTTCCTTAGAATATCCAGGCAGCGTGGCGCTATTATCTTTCACAGCTTCATCATTGACGACCCCTTTAGGCCCCTTGTGTAGACTGTTGCAACAGAACAAGACGGTACTCTTACTTTGTTTTTCTTCTGACACGAGCAGCTGAAACCTTCTCTACCAACTCTGTTTCTTCCACTCGCTGGAAAGCCTCTTTCCAGGCAAAATCCAATTTCCTCCCAAGGTGGTGTCATCCTGTGCCAATGCCAACTGTTGACATCGCTTGGTAATGTTCATTCCAATAATTCCCTGAAGAGATTGGCTAGCCTCATCTGTGCTATCCTGGATTATTAGGAATCCACACTCAGGATCATGATTCCCATTGCCTGCACATCCAACTCAACATAACCTAAATATGGTAGAGGCAAATTATTTGATGCGGTTAGTTTAAGCCATTTAGCAGTACAGTGCATATCCTCATCTGTTCCATTAAGACGGTTTCTGAAAAAACTTTCTGTGAGGGTGCTTACATTGCTTCCGGAGTCAAGTATGCATCGCAAGGGACTCCACCTATCTGTATCTCTACTGGGGCACTTGCCAACAGCCCTCTCTATAAAACGTTCTCTCGTCAACATACTACCTGAGCCTTCACTCCAACCCCTCACTGTCCGGCTCACAACAGTGGGGTTTCCCTTTCCCTGGACAGGTGAGTCGGGCACAGTAGGACGTTGACATGAGGGTTTCCGTGTCACCGGGCACTGTCTAGCCATATGTCCAACTCCTTCACACCGCAGACAAATTGGTTGGCCGTCACTTGTGTACTTGGGTTGGACTTTGGGTCTGTCATCTGTCATGGTGAGTCCACGGACTGCCTTTGTCAACTCATTAATAGCCTTTCCCTGTTGGGCGATTATTTTAACTACTTCCTGTAGGGTCACGGACAAGTCTGTTTGGACTTCAGTGGTCGTGTCTCTTTTCTCTAAAGTCATATCCTTGTAATCACTAACTAGGTTTCTGTTCTTTGCAACGCTAGTGTGGCGTGGTTGATCTTCGAGGGCCCACATCATTGCCTCATTTCTCACGTCAAATAGACTACTTTCCGGTCTCTCTCTGAGCAGCCTACGCAGTTCACGCCTCAAGGTGGAGTCTCGACGCCCTCAACGAACTGATCTCTAAGAGCTAACTGAGCATTAGCTACCATAGGAGGAGACTGCTGGAGGACAGAATTGAGCAGTTGTGAGAGAGCATGTGAAAATTCGCGCAATCCTTCTCCATCAAGTTGTCTGCGAGCATAAAAAGCGTGTAGAAGTTATGGCACAGTACTTTTTCTCGAAAGGCTTCACGCAAACATGAAAACACATCACTGGGTTTCTTAGGTTGCCCTCGCATGCAAAATTTGACCTCATCTAGAGCTGAACCTTTTAACAGTGAAAGAATGAAGTCTACTTGGTCTTCCTCCTGTAGACCTCTCATTCTTATTTCTCGTTCCACTTCCTCGATAAACTCATCGACAGTGTCAACACCTTCTCCAACCTCCCCAGAAAAAGGTACAATGTGTTTTTCCTTAAGATGTAAACGATTGATCTTGGCTGAACATTACTCAAATTTGCAAGTCTTGACATGAGAGCCTCCTGTTTTCGATTGAGTTCTCTAATCTGTGACTGTAATGCGGTCACACAGTTACCTTTATCACCCAAATGTAAGGAACTTGGGTCATCCTCGCTGTGGGTTCCTGCCAGAATGGCAGCTGCTTGCACGTCGTCCTCTGACATTTTCAGGTCTTCGCTCCAATGTATTTAATGCCGCAAAGCGCAACAGTCACAAAAGTCACTCCGTTTCTCTTCTGGTAGCTTTGAAGACTTGCTCGCGTCCAGTGATGCGTGTCGATGTGAAGCTGCTCCACATTCAGCCACACGAACCACAGCTAGTACACGAAGGCCTTGCTCCGTCGACACTCCGCACTCTGGCATCAGGACTGCCTCGCTTCTCGCCACTACTGTTGTCTATTATACTCAAACTAACACTATCCACTACAATCTCAGAATTTAATAGGAATCCCACTTCTGACACCAAAATTGTGTAGCCGGGTCTTTGGACAGACTGGACTGAACACAAATAAATTTTATGTGGGTTTTATTCCCGACTGGACAATGAAAAATTGTACAGCATTAAGAGAAAAGACTTGAGATGTTAACTGAATTTTAAAAGAGTTCGAAAAGGGATCTAAGAGATCAAAGAAGAGTATCTAACAGATTAAAGACAATTACACTATAATAGACAACAGCAGTGGCTTGCTTAAGAGGGAAACAGAATTAAAATACATTATTTCCAAGCCACAATACTTCATTAAACAAATAATCATTACAACCCAATGTTTTGAGATGCAGACACACTTACTCGATACGTTCCGCTGTATGGGATGCATACAAAGCACGTGGAAAAACACAAATGATCTCCCCTCTAAAGAACAGATAACACAGTTCATATAGTTTCACAGTCAAAAATCATATTGGAACGTTGCGAACACTTACGCTGTACAGCTGTTCACACGACTCACTAGTGGTAGATTTCAACCTCCAAACCACGATATTGTGCTCTACAAATACCATTCAAATAAGTAATCATCTGTCCAAAATTAACACTTAACATGCATCATGGTACACTAGTTATCAATTACCTGAATATCGCCAGGGTTACAACGACGATCACGGGTGTATCAAGTTGGGACAAGCAGTAGGCACAGTTCAGCGACTACTCTCCTTCACGTGCATGTCACTCTCACTGCACTTCCTGGTCTGATAGTCACGCACTCTATATGTTCCCGCGTGTTTTGATCTAGTGTGGCTCTTAAAGTGACAGTGCTACGTTTGTTAAACAAGGCAGCCTTCACTACACAATCCCAAGTACGGTTCACCTGGTTACATTTTTTTTAAACGTGACATTTGGTACGCATTCCATTCGAGCGAACGTCATTGCGACGTGCTGCACATTGAACTCTTTGTGCTTGTATCCGAGTGAAAATAAAACATTGTTTCAAAATGATGCCACGTAAAGGTTTTCCTGCTTCTGCTCCACGCCCCCCATCCCTTTTCCAAAACTTGCAAATTCCACCAAAGGTACTCTTTGTCTCCGTTGAATTGATAATTGTTCATACTCAGATTAAAGTCCCCCTCTTGGGATTCAAAGTGTCAATTTGTGTCAACTTTAAGGCAACAAATATTTCACGTGTTGTGGAAAAAAAATTGTGATTAAGTTGGCTCACAAAGCTGCATGTGCAGCTGTGGTGTCATGGAAACTATTTTCAACAAAACGACGCCTTTGAAACTTTTTGTGCATCGCTTTGTTTTTCCCTAAATAGCCCTTTGCCATTGTGAGCTCAGGGCACGGTTAAAATTGGAGAAACATGTTCCCTCAAACACTGAACTTGGTTCAGTCATTGTGCATCAAGTCAGTCACCGAGAACAAAAGCTTCTTTTCACCCATCATGCTTTCACAAATCAACGCTTTTATTAGCATAGATCAAAAGTCCTTATACAGGAAGAAAAACAGCAGAGACAACAACAAATGTTTCCATTGTGATGGCTATGTTTATTCGAGAGGGAATGGCCTTGAGCAGGACGCAAACCCGGAAACTGGCAAGGTGCTGTCATCACGCGACACCGAAATGCGTGAACGTCTGACCGAAACTGAATAATTCACTCGAATGGAAGCCAGAGCACATGGCAGAACCGCTTCGAGGACATCCTAGTCGTGAGCCTCAGGAGCTGGGGAGGGAAAGAAAAGTCAGTGCAAGCTCAAGTCCAAGAAATGCTTTGAGATCTTTTGGGATCATCCATACAATGAGTAAAAAAACCTTTGAATACTGTCAGTTTAAAAGCCTCGACACATATGCCTTCAGGTCGGCCATTTTAATACTCCAATTACAACGTTGACCACTGTTCAATTGTGAATTTTGTATGAAAGAGATAACCTGAAGGGGCCAAACATGCTCCCACCTACTTACGTTGACACCCGTAGGAAATCTCCAAGTACTTGTAGGTGCCTCGACATGGGTCAGTGAACACTGCATTGCTGGCTCTGACCGAACAGCTGGATTGCCCGTCGCACCTGTGAATGAGGACAAGGGGCTTAGGTTCAGGGATGGGGAAGAAAAAAAAAAAGATTGTGCTACTGTACATTTGGGCAACCAGGGCAGTTGCTGGCTGCATGCAAACAACGTTTCTTAGGTAAAGAGCAGCTATTCCGGATGCGCATGTGGTTTGGTCGCGGCGTCCGTAGGCTGCACCATAGATGGCAATAACGCGTCCCAAATCTGCCGTTGGGGTGAGGGGGAAGAACGTTGGTGATGAAATGGGAGAGTAGACATACGATCAGCCTCTGCACAATCTAAAATGGCGCTTCCAAAATAATATAAGAAGTTCTTACCACAATCCAAGTGTGCCACGGTCCCCTGACAAGCCACCACAGTCTCTGTCGGGAGTAAATTCCATTTTAGTTCTGAAATTGTGTCACAATCTTCACAGAATGTCGGAGACATACGTGCTTCCACGCAGGTGAAGTTGGTCTGCAAATATTTGGCGGTGACAAAACAGGGATCAGGAGTGCGGAAATCACTCAGGAGCAATTGACATGATCTCATGCCATCGCATCTGCGCACAAACAACATCAGTCCTTTCAGGTTGTGACAAAAAGGAGCGAGGGTGAGAAATGGATTTTCGGATGCGGCGATACATTTTCATCATCTGAGCAAAACAAGCATGTTTCAATTCTCACAACGTGGGCCCGACGCATACCTCATCTTGACAAATTCCATGGCGTCTGGATGATTGCAGTGTGTGTCGGCCAGCTGTTGATCAGATCTGCCCTCAGAGCAGTCCCACGAGTTTGAGCGGCCATACAGAGAGTCCGTCACATTGATTACGCCATGATCTGTCACACCGAGACAGACAGCGATCAACATGGAGGAAAGTCAATCTGAACATTCACCTTTCAAAGATTCTCTTGATGGTTTGAAAAAGACAGGCTCAAGTCTTACTGCAGTACAAGTGATGGACTTGCCCCACATTATCATCACAGGTGGTCACTCGGGCCACAGAATCAGGACCTGCAAAGATGAAAAATAGGCTTTTTTTTTTTTTAAAGAAACGGGAACCACCCATTCATTGCATCTTGGGCATGAACTTTGAAGGCCGGCCTTTAAAGGGTAGCCATTTTAATACTCCAATTACAACGTTGACCACTCTTTAACTTAACGTACAATCGTGAATTTTGTATGAAAGAGATAACCTGAAGGGGCCAAACATGCTCCCACCTACTTACGTTGACACCCGTAGGAAATCTCCAAGTACTTGTAGGTGCCTCGACATGGGTTGCTGAACATTGCAATGTTGGCTCTGACCGAACAGCTGGATTGCCCGTTGCACCTGTGAATGAGGACAAGGGGCTTAGTTTCAGGGATGGGGTAAACTCCACAAAAAAGATTGTGCAACTGTACCTTTGGGCAACCAGGGCAGTTGCTGGCTGCATGCAATCAATGTTTTTTTCCCAATAAACGGTGTTTGTTTCATATGCGCGTGTGGTCCGGTCGCTGCGTCCGTAGGCTGCACCATAGATGGCAATAGCGCGTCCCAAACCTGCCGTTGGGATGAGGGGAAAGAACGTTGGTGATGAAATGGGAGAGTAGACATTGATTGTGTTGCATAACCACTTCAATCTCAGATTTGGCCTTTTTTTAATTTACAATTCTGTATAATTGGTATTTACAAGTCCACAAGAGGGAAAAAAACAAACCCCAAAAACAAAAACAGAACTGCCTCTTACACAATCCAAAATATAAAAAGTTCTTACCACAATCCAAGTGTGCCACGGCCTCCTCACAAGCCACCACAGTCACTATTGGGAGTAAATTCCCTTTTAGTTCTGGAATTGTGTCACAATCACCACAGAATGTCGGAGACATAAGTGCTTCCACGCAGGTAAAGGTGGTCTGCACAAATACGTTGGCGCCAACACAGGGACGATAAGTGAGAAAATCACTCAGGAGCAATTCACATGATCGCATGTCATTGCATCTGCGCACAAACAACATCAGTCCTTTCAAGTTGTGACAAAAAGGAGCCTGGGTGAGAAATGGATTTTCGGATGCGCCGATACATTTTCATCATCTGAACAAAACAAGCACGTTTCAATTCTCACAACTTGGGCCCGTCGCATACCTCCTCTTGAGTTTGTCCACGGCTTCTTCCCGATTGTCGTTTGTGTAGGCCAGCCATGGATCAAATTTGACCTCAGGGCAGACCCACGAGTCTGAGCAGCGATACACCGTGTCCTTCACACTGATTACGCCATGATCTGTCACACCGAGACAGACAGCGATCAACATGGAGGAAAGTCAATCTGAACATTCATCTAAAAAAGATTCTCATCAGGGAGTCAGTGAAGGTTTTAAAAAGACGGGCTCAAGTCTTACCGCAGTCTAAGCGGAGGACGATCAAATTCAAAGCAGCTCCATTAACACAGGTGGTCACTTGGTTCTCAGATTCAGCACCTGCAAGGATTAAAAATTGGTACAAGTTATTTTTCAAAAAACGAGAACTACCCAATGAATACAGAACAAACTTAGACAGTCACCTGCTGTGAGGAGCAAACCGCTTGCTGCCAGAACTGTGGAAAACAAAGATTGTCAACAAAAGACGGGACATGTGCATATTTTGAGAGCAAATCCTTTCATTTGGTGTTTTCCCTTTCGTGCAAGCTGCTTTGTCTATGACACAACAGTCAAAAACACACGTTAGGGTTGATTCTGCCCAGTCATCCCTCGATCCTCATTCCCGAGACAGATTTCATCAGTGAATCGGCGAATACTCACACAGCGCGGCAGTAAGTCTGAAGCGGTTGGGATCCATTTTCGGTCAAAAAAAGTCTCTCGCACTTACTGCACTTTGTATGCAGCGATGGCTGTTTGAAAGTGCTCCATAAATACAGTTGAGTTGAGGTGACCCCTTGTCTGGAGAGTGTCTTGCAGGCAGCCCATCTGCTATTTAAAGGCACGCCGACTTGTGGGGGGTCTTCGGCGCCCTGTGTGAACCTTTGTGATGTCATCACACAAACCATAACATCATGACGTGCACTTCTCCAATTCGGCGTGGGTGACGATGAAGGGCATGTCACCAATGTCGTGTGACTTGTGGCATCATGTCGTGTCCCTTCACGTGAATACTGAACAGACGCATGACGTGCGCGTGTGTGTGCGATTGGCTGGCTAGATGTTTTTGTTTCGCACCGAAGACGATGGTACCTTTATTTTGCCTGCTCTGCTGATACCCGTTTTTGTGATACACGCTATAAACTAGATGTTAATACTTGTTTTCTTAACATGCCAGGTGGATGTACATATAATGAATATGTATGAAGTGCAAGGACATGTTAGCTTATGTTAAATTATTATTTTCATTTTATATTTGAGAATTATTTTCCTTTATCTTGTAGTTACCTAAATTATATTCCGTTTAATAATTATTGAAACATTCTTATGTTGCTTGTGCATGATTGGCTGAAGAGAAGCAGGAAGTGTTTTCGTTACCGGAAAAAGGCGTGTTCTCGTTCGTTTGTTCGGAGGTGCGTACGTTGGAAAAAAAAACAGCATCGAAAGGATTCCGTCTCACCTTTTTGCCCATTCGTCAAGTTGAGCTCTTGTTGAGGTTGTATGATTGCCTTTTTACAACTGAGCCAGTAGAGGGCAATATAACGCTACTCCACACTTGTTCGTGGTGCATGAAGTCGTCAGCCGTATAAAAGTGGCCCGCTTTTTCATTTTTCTTCTTCTCTCTCTCTCTGCCTGTTCAAATAAACACGCCGATGAATGGCTGAAGAAAACACTTCGTCGTGTCATTCTTGGGATTTTGGACAAAAGGATGTCAGTCGACGCGCGCTCTGAAGGAACCCTGCGAACAGCTCCCCACTCAAAACCTACGAACCCCTCAAATTGCAAACACACGGGCCATTTACATGAAAAATGTGAGAAAATGTCCATGTTCACCCTTTCATCCAGTCAGAAAGTGATCCTTTATCTTTATTAGTTAGTTGGGTGAGTATCATTGAACATATAAACGTGGACGGTCATAAAATTGCCAGGAAGTAAAGGTGAATCAAATTGTCAAAAAGGAAAAGAAAACAGTCATCAAATAGCACAATTATGTGTTGATATGTTATCCATTCATCCATTTTATCATCCGCTTTTCCCCACAAGGACCGCGCCACAAAGAGGGTTTCGGCACAAGCGCATGCAAAAAAAGAAAAAAAGAAAAAAGATCAAGTCACCCCGCCTCATCCCCAATCCTCCTTCCCTCCCTGCACATGAATGCTGGTTATCTTCAGCTTCCTAACATCATCTCCACTGACGTTGTCTAAACCAAGGAGCAGCCTCTTCTCAGTCACGTCTATTTCTGCAAACATGGCGTCAAAAGCTGCAGTCAAATTTGGATGGTGTTACGACAATCGCTGACCCGTCACTTCTATCAAATAATGCATCATACGTACTGCACAGCGAGCTGGAGCTCTCAGAGAAACTGTCTCCTCCCTCTCTCACACAAATATATTTCACATTAAGTGCTCAAAACAGGTGCGCCACAGCAGTCACTGAGGGTAAAGAACCCCATGGCTTAGTTTTTTAGCGCGTTGGATACAGCATAGCTCCAAGTTGTGTTCCACCACATTATGCGTCATCAGATTTAGTTGCGTTCGCTCAGTTTTACGATAGCCAAATAGTTTTCCAATCTGCTTGGTGACTGCTGTGGCATTATTATTCTTACCGGTATTATTATTATGTCGGACAATTTAAACTTCTCGCTGGATATCCCCAGCAACACTTTCCCCCTGCCGCATGTCACGACAATCCCGTTTTTTCCATGGATGCTTGAAACAGGGATGCCGTGGTCGCCGGTAACTGGTTCACAGGTTTAAATATGAAATCACATCTCCCAAAAGTAGAATAGAATAAAAGAAGGTCAAGAACACAGATGAATTACTTTATTTTAAGAGTCCTAAAAAGAAAAGAACCCCCCCTAAAGATTTCCAATACACTAAAATAATTTTGTTCTTTTTTTTTTTAAACCATCACACAAAAATAGAAACAAGTATTTTTTGTAATTTAAAAAACAATGAAAACAAAACGTAACTGTACACAGCAGAACATACCAATTATTGCAAACTGACCAGCCCTGGCACCCAAATAACTGAAAACAAGTATTGCGATTCACCTACAGATACGAAAAAAACTATTTTGATACAACCCTCCTGTTCTCCACTGTTGTGTTTTTCCTCTATGAATACGGACATAAAACAGTCCTGTACTGAATAAAAAACAGTTACATTTCATAGAAAACCAAAACTGACATTGTTATAGTAAAATATTGCTCATCTTGCATTATGGACATTTTCAAAAGCAGCCGTTTGTATTCTTGCCGTTGCTGAAAGACAAATTAAACACTATTACAGTATTTTAAAGTGATGCCGTTAACTAAATCAAGTGAAAAGTCACAGATAAACATGTCAGGATTGCTTCATGCTTAAGATGTTTGCAAGCAAATGCCCTGGCAAGAAAGTTTTCAAATCAATAGCAGACAGTACCAATCGCCTCCAGAAGCATTCCTGTTTGTTAAGGTTGCAAAGACTGATCGACATCACGTGTACACACGGGCTAAATTGTTGGTACCCTTCCATTAAACCCTTGTGCTGCAGTCGATGTAAATAATTTTATATAACGCAACATACGATTTTACAAAAATTGTAAAACTATTATTCCTGAATATTTATTTTACTTTCAACCACTCACATGTTCAGTGGCATCAGCGCTATACATACACCTAGTTCTTATTTTTCTTTGTATTTTTGCCCACTATGGACAATAAAAGCTGTACTGTGCTATGACCAAAACATATATATATATACATACACTGTATGTATATATATATATATATATATATATATATATATATACACACACACACACACACATATATATATATATATATACACACACACACATATACATATATATATATATATATAAAACATGAATTGGAATATTTCATATCACACAATTTTTATGCTTGGTCTTGGATTTAATTGAACAATATTGATACTAGAAATCAGCATTTAATGGTATTTCAAGAACTGAAAGAAAATTTGAAGAGGACATTTACAATATGGTCCATATTTGTCTGTTGCCTCCCTATCTGTAGCACTTTAAGATGCGCTACAAAGTTCATCACAAATAAAATTCATTCTTGTTCTGGATAATTGTTTTCTGAAAGGGTACCAACAATACAGCTGACATATGCATTTAGTTCACCTACAAATCTGAAAGCGCATAACAGCATTTGTAATGACATTAATAAATAAAAGAAAGACAAAGTCTCTCCAAACCCTGGTTCAACAAATAACCATGTTCACACCACATCAAATGTCATTTCCCACCCACAACTGCCCCGTATATGTGGAATGAGTCACAACATAGGGTACCCAGCCCCTAATGTTAAAATAGTTCCAAATGGCTGCTCGAATGTCATCTCATTGTGCTTGAAGAAACACCCACTGCTACCTCAAGTTCTGCTCTCTTCCAGTATAACAAAGTTGAGCATTTTTACAGAAACGTCTGACACCGTTCGCAACAATTACATATTGGTGGTATCTGAAATGTCACTGAAATGACAGAATTCATACCAATCGCCATCAAAACAACGGCTCTGTTCATCCTACTTTCACATTGTCCTGCAAGATGAAGAGCTTGTACATGTCACAACAAGAGGAAACGAGGGAAATTAAAGTGCAGGCTCCATGACTACACTCAAACGGCACCATGCTTTAGTCAAAGGTGTCTAACTCGAGACCTGGGGGCCACATCCGGCCCACCACATCATCTAACTCGTTCGGTGCCGGCCAATTCTGGACCAATTCTGAAAAGACGTTTAAAAACGTCTTTGGGAGTTAATGAGTTTATGTGCCCCACGTCAACAAAGCAGGTGCATCTAACTTGATGTTTCTTGGTGGAATCTGTACCAAAATTGAAAACCGTCTTCACTTTGATGAAGTTGAGATACTGCAAGCAATTTTTGAGACCAAATCATTTTTTCATTATCGATTATGTCGTGTCTATTTCAAACATGCTGAGGAGATTATACATTTATATGGTTTCACAGTCAAAACGGCCCTCTGAGGGAAATCATAACTGCAATGTGGCCCCCGACAAATCTGAGTTTCACACCTGCGTTTTAATTCATTCTGGGCCGATTGTATAGTGTTATTAGTATTGCTGTTCCAACACAAGTCATACAGGCTTTCTAGTTTGCTATGCTTACACCCAGGAGGATGCACTTAAGTTTAAACGCAGCATCCAGCGCAATGTGGGCAGTGGAAAGGGTGTTCAAGGACTCATCGGGGGGAGTGGGGGATTGAACGCCCCCAAAGGAACTATGTGCCAGGGTACACAATGTGAAATGGCAGCTTTAAATTTTAGTTAAATGTACCCAATGACCCCTTCCACTGTCACTGTGACTGGGTCGGATGTCCTGGGGACATTTGGGCAGTAACAAGGTGGGCGGAATATCGGCCACATGAAAAGGAGTTTCAGAAGTACGTTTTGTGAATGTGTGAACACTTCACTTAGACCCCGGCAGTCTCTGAGCATCATTGTGGCAAGGCGCCATTACACAATGATTTCTTCTCCAGTGATTACTTTTTAGGATGCCCAATTCTCAAGCGCAAGTTGTTTGGGGGGAAAACAAGACCAATTGAGTAAGCAGAAGACCCAGCCGCCCTTTCCCAGTGAATTCTCAAGCATTTTCAGTTAACGCCAGTTTGGTGTCATAAGTCACTCCTGTGTTATACATTCAGTTAAGATATTACCGTTTCATTGATGGATGACCTGATTCATGTATACTTGACACAAATGTGTTAACTCCAACATTTATCATACTGTCGTTTTCCAGGCTACTAAACAGTATGTGTGTGGAGGTATTTTAAATCTGCATAGCGCTAACACAATCAATCACTTGAGGCTTCTTATTTTAGGAGTTCACAGAGCTGCCAACCTACCGGTATAGAAATTAATAATTTGTCTAAATTTTCCCATTTTCAAAATTCTGTGGAGAAAATTACTGTGGGGCGGTTATCGCACTGTTCTTTATATTTTATATACACACACACACACACACACACACACACACGTGTGTGTGTATATATATATATATATATATATATATATATATATATATATATATATATATATATATATGTATATGTGTATATATGTAGAATGTGTGTGTGTATATATATATCACACACACACACATTCTACATATATACACATATACATATACTGTATACACATTTACATATACACACATATTATATATATATATATATATAATGTGTGTGTGTGTGTGTGTGTGTACGTGCGCAATTTAACTTAATCATTCAAAGAATAAATCAATCACAAGATGATTAAAATATTTACTTTGACACTGACATTCCATCAATGTACACACATTCACTTTTTTTTTTTTTTTTAAATAAAAGGTAGCAGTCCCAAAACCTTTTCAGTGCCACTGGCCAATTTAGTGCGGAGAAATATTCTCAAAACCTGACAGACAAACAAATAAAAACAAGGGATTTAAAATATCACTTCCATTATCTACGCTTCAACGACCCAGTGAATTACGAAAAGTATTACGACAGTTGACATCAAATTAAGTGTCTTAGGGATTGTTATTCTTTGATGAATCAGGGTTTCATGAGCGCACAGTTGTCTGGGCATTATTGAACATCATAATCTGGTGATGAAGCTTCACATTGTGTCACTTGCCCATTTCCTCGCCGCTGATATGAATCTGGTGAGGCTAAAATTTTAAACCCGATCGCCGTGATCGGGGTTAAAATTTTGGCTAACGGGGTTGTCTACGAGTTTCCACTGCGCATGCATAAGTACTGCGTCTCTGGAGCCTATGGGCGGAACGACGCCATGTCTGCAAATTATTTAGGAACAGTTGGCAGCTCTGTCTCCACCTCAGATCTGTCCTTGGAGTTATAAATCAATAAATTGCTTGTAGTACACTATACCGTAAACACAAATGATTTCATTAGAAAGTAATTGGAGAAGTGGAGTTATTGAGGTTTACCGTGGAATAAAAACATCTCTACACGGTTGTCAAACGGGCTATGCTTTGAGAAAGACCGATTTTGATGTGAAGTGCATTTTTGGTTATAATCGCAATAATCCTTGCAAGATCTGAGCCTGTATTAGCCAATGTTGCAGTGCTCATTTTCCATTAAGCAATGGAGAGCCCTCAGTAAATATCTATTGCCCATTTGAAAGATATTTTCCAACAAACATGAGAAATTGCCGACAAAGAAGCAAACATATCACCTCTTTGAACGAGCTGTTCATCATTGGAAGAATTTTGAAAAGGAACTCAAGACCTAAAGATTTTTCCTGCAGTGTGTTACTGGGTGCTGGAGCTCCAAGGCTCAAAACAGTTTGTGATGAAATTCTGCATCAGAAGCAGCTGAAGCCTCTCAGAGGCACTGGAATGCTGTGGCTTTAGAAAGGGGTACATCCTTTCCGCCTAGTGCTGTAGGAATCTTAGAGTGGCATCAGCCTAGTGGTGTGGAACAGGAGAGGATTCAGGTCCTCAGCGTGGACGGCCCGATGGAGAGAGGGCTCAGAACGACTGCGCTCAATTTTTGGCAACAGGTCCTGTACTTGCTCAATGGCTACAAGGATCTGATGAGGGAGAAGAAAAGGTAAATCAGCAACATAAAATGCTCAGAACCAAAGTTGGGAATAACAGTGCTTCTTTTTAACTATATTAATTTTCGTAGCAATGCCGTTGTTGAGTACAAAGTGCCACAATGTCAACAGCTCAGTCATGTTTCTGTATTTATCGGATTCTTACAGCTGATTGTGAACAGTGTCATTGCCACCCACACTTTACTAAGTAAGCAATATCGCTCAGAAGTCATGGTTTGTGGTGCGGCCGTCAGTCATGGATTCCTTAAGTGGAATGCATACAAGTTCAGATTCTTGCTCAAGACATTCATGGACGAGGTGGGAACAAACCAACATTTTTGTGTCATGGAGCTTTTTACATATGAACTCAATGAAAAAGCCACCAATCTCAATATGCCAAGTGGTATCTGTGGCAATCACTCTGAGTCAAGTTAGTGGGAAAAGAAAAAAATGCATTCGGCAATCTAGTAAACTAAGTTCAGCAAAATCTTGCTTTTTACTCTGACTTGGTCTTGCATGTGTCGCTGATGTGTTGCGTGTTGTTCTGGCTATGTGTGAATTTTATTCTAGAGAATCATGAGTAAGCGTGGCGTTGAAAAAAAAAATGACTTCCTCGTTACAGAGCGCTCAAGGAACAATTGCATCCACGACTGTGCACCGACGAGAGTTTGTGTAGTATGTAGCTGTGCGCGCCTGAGCAAACGTTTTTCCACTCGCTCTGCCGCATGCATGTTTCCAGCCGCATTAGTACGGGCTTGTAAATACCAGTTAATAGACCTCGGTACTTGCCCACTCATCAAACAAGCTGTGGACACCACTTAGCAGTAAATCAGTATCATTTAACATATTTCTTCTTACTGAACGTTGAAGATTTGTAGAAAGGTCAATAATATACAAACTACAGAGCACATGACCCAGTGGCCAGATTGTGGGTTTCAGTTTGGCACTTAAATGCAGTTTACTACTTATCTTCAATATTTAATTTTTATACATTTCTATGCACATTGCAAATTTTCATTCAGCTATTACAAATATATTTTACACTCTCTAGATAGAACATAATAAAAAAGAGAACATTACAGACGCTCCCCGACTTACGAACATCCGAGTTACGAACAACGGTACATACGAACATTTTTACGGGTATGTCGAGAGAGAAAAGAAAAAGTTAGATTTTGTATTGCACGCCTTTTTCCGAGTACAGGTACTGCAGTACTTCTTTCCGCCGCTAATACCGACGGGTGGCGCTGTGAGAGCTCGCCCAGCATCCAACCCGAATCCGGCTTCCTCTGCCCAGTTGTTAAATATCTCGTGCATCCATTCTTCAATATAGTTGGTGAAAAGCGAAAGACTTCTAGTGAGAGTGGAAATGTAAAGAAGAGGCAAGCCATTTCATTTCAAATGAAAGTGGTGATAATAAAGAAGCTTGATGCGGGTGAGAAAATGGTGAGCGTTGCACGTGAATACAAGATGAATCGTTCGACCATCGGTACCATTATAAACAGAAAGATTGGGAGCTTCAAACTGAAGCTGCTGCTGGTTTACCGGGCAGCCAACTCTCGAGCCCGGAAGAACGTGCTCTCTCCCCGTTATATGGATGTCACACATATAAGCCTTAAACATACATTCCATACAAAATATAGCACTGAAGCAACTTACGAACGAATTCACCTTACGAACGATCGTTCGGAACTTAACTTGTTTGTAAGCTGGGGGGCGTCTGTACTTTGCTGAGTAACTAATTAGTAAAAGAAACAAAACTTTTAAAACGCAGTAATTACCGTAAATTCCGGATTACAAGCCGCTACTTTTTTTCCACACTTTCAACACTGCAGCGTGTAATATGAAGCGGCTTTTTAATTATTATTTTTTTCCATTGCAGGAAAAACATGGACCAATAAAATGAATGTACACAGTTCTAGTACACAGGGGTCCAATGAAATTGTATGATTACCGGTAATCACAACTTCCTTATTTCAGTCTTTCTTCTAACCCTGATCAACATGGAGAATACCAGACGAAAAGCATATGATGCAGATTTTAAACTAAAAGCTAAAAGCTGTCTCTGGCAGTTAAAGAAGGAAATCGAGCTGCTGCCCGTAATCTTGGCATAGACGAGTCGATGGTGCGAAGGTGGAGGCTCCGGCAAGAAGAACTGAGCCAGTGTAAAAAGACAACCAAAGCTTTTAAAGGTTTGAAAGGTGCACCGTCGTGGTGTGGCCTGTCTATTAGGGCACGCACGACATTGTGTCAGCAGCTCCCTCCCAATTACGAGGACAAACTTGCTTCGTTCCGCACATTCACACAAACAAAGACAGCAGAGAATTCCATCAGCCCAGATGAAATAATAAATATGGACGAAGACCCTCAAGGTGACGGCATTATTCTATTTAAAGCCTAGTGGGCTGCAGTATTTTTCCTCGTAATTACGCAAATGCGCATCAAGATCTCTCTTTGTCTGGCCTCTTATTATGTGTTTCACCGTAATTTCGTTGTGCAAATGCATTTAGGCGTAGAAAAAAAAGTAGTGTGTTTCTGGTAACCCGACCGAGAATTTCTACCTCGAAAAAAAAACTTTCAAACAACCTTTTACATTTTTGTATGGAGGGGTTACATCGGTGCAAACTCTCGTGGTATTCACGTTGAGCCCTGTTGTCTGTCAACAACATTGAATTATGGCGGCGGCCACGATCTCCGACAACAGTTTAAACCGCGTTTTGTGTGTTGCAGTCGCATGCTCGCACCATTAATATTAAGAAAATAGCATCCACTGCTGTATCGAAAAGATTCAGCGAACTATTTGACGAACACCACGGGCCGTCTAGGACGCGGGACGCAGAGGTAACGTAGAAAAAAAGTAGTGTGTTTCCGGTAAAACGAGAATTTCTACCTCAAAGGTGACGGCATTATTCTAGGCGCGCTGGGGAGGGGGACGGTGTCGGCGCGGGTCGGTCGGTGCGCCGCGCCACCTCCGCGCCCCGCCGCCCCCGCCACTACCCCGGTCAGGCGCCCGCCGGCGTTTCACCCACCCGCCCGCCCCGCCACCAGGCTCCAAGGCCGTTGACGTCGACCCCGTCCGCCTTAGTCTTACGGCACCCTAGACCAGGCCGGGCCACGACCACCACGGGCCGTCTAGGTCGCGGACGCAGAGGCTCTAACACCCAGCCGCTGGGTACCTAACTCGCCGCCTCCGAGCGGGGTTTCAATCAGTGGCGATTGCTCTCGACTGCAAGGGAAGCTTGGCTTCCCTAAAATGTCAAAGAATAAGTGATGAAATATATGAATGTAAATGTCATTGTGTGTACATGTCATTGACTAAATATGCGCTACAACGTGCTCAACTTTTGTTCCGAATCAGCTTCTTCTTATTACTGGTTACGACGCACGACGCGAGTCCTTCTCCTTCAAGCCGATTGGATAAAAAAACTGTGTCCGACCTACCAACCCTATGCTGAAATTTCATGTTACCGAAACACACTACTTTTTTTTCTACGCCTTAGCATGCTCATAAAAATATGGAGATTATTTTAACCTTAAGAAATTTAGTTTGTTTCTGCGGAGGTTCAGCGGGGGACGGCATCTGCAGCCTCACCTGGAGACGCTCCAGGCAGTAGGGACGCAGAAGCAAACCCCCGCCTACTCATTGGCCAGCGGTTTATAATATGGTGGGGCGCATATAATTACAAAATTGATTTTTCTTCATAAATCTGAGCATGCGGCTCTTAATCAGGTGCGGTCTGTAGCCCGGAATTTCCGGTAATTACTTTTTCAAAATGCCCAACACGGTTAAGAACAATGACATTTGTCAACAATAAGATGCTCATTTTGACAAGAATCTAACATTCAAAAGGTAAATATGATTTACATTATTACTATGCGTCGAACAGTTTTTACCTTTGGAATTCTTTGTTTTCTAGGAATGTGCTTTACATCCAAAAGTAGTCATTAGCTATTCAGTCAGCGCATGGCATCAATGCAATGGTCACACCAACAGTCCATCTCCCACCCCGCTAGAACTAACATTACTTTTGAATAATTGACTGCGCTACAGCCACCAGTTAAATAGAGGACCGGCTCGGAACATGACCACTACACCGTGGCGAGCAGTGGAACACACACTTACAATCCACATACCGTATTTTCACGACCATAAGGCGCCATTAAAAGTCTTAAATTTTCTCCAAAATGGACAGGACGTCTTATAATGCGGAGCGTCTAGTGTATGAGCCGAGTTCCAAATCCTGATTGAGAGCCGACACGCTGTTTATATAGAGAAAAGGCGGAAGTGAGCATGAACAGGCATGCGGGAAAGCAGCCAGCCAATCAGTGAAGGGTGGGCGTGTAAGTGGCCGCGAGTGAGGACGTAAGTGAGGCCACGCATGCGGGAAAGCAGCCCGCCAATCAGTGAAGGGTGGGTGTGTAAGTGGCTGCGAGTGAGACCAACAGTGCGGGAAAGCAGCCGGCCAATCAGTGAAGGGTGGGCGTGTAAGTCGATGCGCATCATTTCTGTGGAGCCACACGGCAACGAGAGTGACTCTGACAACGAGATCAACGTTTTTTATGGACTACCGGTACTTGCTGTTCAATTCGGATACAGAAGATGAGGACTTTGATGGATTTCTGGGTGATGATTGATCGAAAAACGTGAGTACATTTGACTTGCGATGGCCGGTTGAGGCATTATTACTTCGGAAGAAAACATTTTGTAATGGAAACCACAGCCTTGTTACCTGCGGGAACAAGAGCCTCTCATCCCGTTTGAACTTCAGGCAGTCAATGATCAGCCTTTTCATTGACTTGGGTGAGGTACTATAGAGTTTACTGAGGTCAGGGGACAAGTAACCACGTCCCACCATAAAGATTATCTGGAGGGAGAGGAAGAAATAAACAAATGAATCAATATAATGTTCCTAGAATTCTAGTGTGCTAAATGAAGGATAACGAACAAGACTTTCGTTTTTGTTTGTTGTGTTTTAAAGATTTTCAAAGTCTTCTGTTAATGTGTTTAAATGATGCCAATATATGCTCTTTTCATCATTTTGGTGAGCTACTTTTGTAGCAAATTTTACAATTTGGCTCAAAACATTTTGATCAGTTCAAATAAAAGGTTATTTCTACCTGATCTCTGTTGTTGATATTGGAGTATGGTAGAGTCCCCGACATCAGTTCAAACAGCACGACACCATAGCCATATACATCAGACTGAAATGTATATGGGTTGCTGTCCTGCATTCGGATCACCTCAGGAGCCTTGGAATACAAGGAAGAGAAAGCAAAGTGTGATGTCGTCTATAGACAATTTCTTTCATTCAATATTTCTGGAATGACCTTAAAACAAAAGTACCATCCAAAGAATTGATCCACTAGGCTGTTCGACCTGCTGAGAGCCACTCCACCGTGACTTGACTGTTGCAAGGCCAAAGTCCCCAATCTTAACAGTCCAACCTTCATGGAGGAAAATATCTAGAAAACAATCTCAGGAAACACTGCCGCTTACAAACACAATGTTATTGACGGTGCGAGATGGAGAGCAAGGTTATGTAGTCAATTGGTCTTTTTTTTTTTTTTTTACACAGGGATGTTCATAACAGCATACAAAAAGTGCGATTGAAGTTGGCAATGGGTTTGTAAAGAAGTCTATCACATTGAACATTACAGCATGGCTATTGGTTGAGTACAAACTACTACTTGACAAGAAAAAAGGATACTGTTTGATTTCAGGTCGCGATGAATAATGTTCTTTGCATGAAGATAACTGAAAGGGAAAATTCATAATTGGTTTTACATGGAAACAATATTCAGAACAAACATTTGCTACCTAACTGCAATTTTAGAATGTCATAGTATTTGCAAAGGTCAACTTGAAGCAGATTTTTCCTACATTTACACCACACCATTTTCCTCTCTATAAATATTATTAGACAAATCTCTCCCCATATTTTGGCATTTGAGAAAAGTGATGTCACAACTACAGTGGCAATTTCGATTAAGTGATTAGTAGGAATGGCAACTGTGTCAGGCTGTCTGCATCTAAGCGTGCAGAGTCATTTTCGCCTCAGCAATCAGACGACTCTCGCCAGTCTATATGGGATACTTGTTTAGGGGCTAGCTATTCGCCACTAATGCTGGAGCCGCTGTTAAACATTGCCTACAAGAACCTTATAATATAATATCAGCGTTTGAGTTGTTTTTAGTGTCCTTAAGTAGCAATTGAACTTGATTTCGGGCGTGAGAGGAAGGGAGATGGTCCTCAGTTAACAAGGGACATTGTCCTACATTTGAGTGTGGAGAATGTAAGATTAAATGAACGTAACATTTTTCACAGATATTTGGCATTTGAAATGTCACAGCTGCAGAAAACATCAGTACGTATAAACAGTATTGGTAAAGCCAAATGTGGAAAATTCTTACTCCATGCCCTGTGCTGTCTGTCTGGCCACGTCAATCCTCCTCATAGTGTCAAATTTGGTTTCAGAGACGTGCAGATGGCGGTACAGGCTGCTGCCTTCACACCACTGTGTGATTATGGCAAAATTGGGCTTAGTCATGTAACCCATGAACAACAGGATGTTGACATGTCGGGTTTTCCTGAAGAGATGGAAAATTACATTTTCGGTCAAGACAATTTCGAGTAACCATTTTTTTCTTGACTCTTTCATTTGCAAAATATCTCAGAGTACATCCACCATTTTGGTTTTAAGGTTAGCTCTAACTATGGCTGAACAATTTCAGGAAAAGATTGACAGGAAATGTTTCTGACATATATTGAAATTTGACTAAAATTAAACCAAAAACGCTCCAATTTGCAAGGAAATTAAGTTCAAATTCCTACTAATACAAACAAATATTCTTTGTACACAGCGTCAATGTAATATATGTAAAATGCGCATTAAAAAAAATCCATACTTTTGTCAGGGACTTAACTGCTTCAAATAAGACTGAGGCCTGAGCAATATACTCCGAAATTTATATTTCCATAATAAAACCCATAATGGAACATTTTCTGAAAGGTTAATTAAATGTGAAAGGTAAATATTTCCTGTTAAAATGGTCAGTGAGTATATGTATTCTTTTCAATAAAATTCCATATTTTGATGTAAACACATCTGCTTTTCCTTTTATGTGATGAAATCAATTTAACAAATAAAAACAATGACCCAGAGCTGCCAACCTTTAGAAATTCACTTCCTGAACCAGATTTCTGAATGTCCAGATTTTTGAAATTCTTTCAGGAGCATAACATTTTAAACTTGTTATATTTTAATCAGGACTTAAAGATAGTTAAAATAATAAAAACAGTACTTCAGATCTTGCCTGAACCATAAATTTATAACTACACATGAAAAACTAACTTACCTTAAGACCTGCATTTCATTTTTAAAGGCCTGCAACTGTTCGGGCGTCGGCTCTGTGACTTTAAGGATCTTGATCGCTACATCCCCATGCCACTTGCCCTTGAATACAGTTCCAAAGGAGCCAGCTCCTATTCTCTTCTGAATCGTGACTTCCCGGTAGTGGACCTCCCAGTAGTAACTTGAGTCTCTGTAGCCCCCTCGATGCTAAAACACATCCAATTTGCCAAATAAATTGATAAATTAACTCGTGTCTCCAAAAAGATCCACAGACAAAGACGACTGCAGAAAATGACGTACTACTTTCTTTTTGTCATCTGAGGTGGAGGGCTTTCGTTCTTTGTGCTCTGAAGGCGACTTGGGCGGTTTTCTCCCTGGAGAACCTAAAGAGGGTGGGCTAGTGGATGGCTTTGGTGATGGCTCAGGACCTGCAGATAGAAAGGGCAGCGCACCAAGTTTTTGAGTCTAATACATGCAAAAATAAACAGCAAACCTAAAATTAATAATTTAAAAAAATAAGAAAGCATACCTATTGTGTTGTTAAATTTCACTGCTTCCTAAAAAGGTTGAAGGGGGAACAAAAAAACACACGCAGACTTCATTAAATGGATTACAAAGAATTTTACTGACACAATTTGCCTATAAATAGGAAGAGTTTATGCAAAACTTTTCCATTTGTGGTCATGTTTACTAAAGTTTAATTTGACTTTTCTCCAAGCGGCAAAACTGTTCAGTTGTTGCAACGCACTGAGCCAATCATATTAGGTTGCACTTTGGTTTTGCTTCCTCCCACTGTTTAGTTGACATGGAAAATGTCTGATTGATATCCGATGTAAGTAACACTCTCTGGGATTTACATTTTAAAATGCAACAAAGTGACTAGAGCAAATAAAAATGATGGAGGGTGTCCACGGTTTTTCCATCTGCACTGCCAGGGGGCCACATAACACCGCACACTTCTTAACCAGACATATGGCAAAAATGCAATTTTTAATCGATGGAAGTGGGTTTTCATCAGCCCCTGAATATGTCGGCGGCTATATTGGTCAACACTTAAATAGTTGTAAATTATTCAATCGAGCCGGTTAAGAAAGCTGGCTGTGTTGTATGCCTCTCAAACCCATCCCGGTCCCCTGTGTGCCGTTTTTTTTCATACTTTATCCGGCTGCTTTAATCATGCGCATGAAGTACTATGTGCATTTGACGCCAAGGCAAGGCAGGAAAAAGTTCATTTCAACCTACTCGGGCGAAATGGGCCAAGGACAAAAATTGCCTTGTAACGCTTCAAACTGTATAGGGAATGCGTCGGCGGAGCACAGGGAGGCATGGGTGGACTTATTTATTACACACCCCACTCTCTAACTCCGCTGCCGTGGAGAGGGTTTTTTCCCAGCCTCCAGCCAAAGAGGACCGCCCTAGCCAGTGCCAGCTTCGACAGGCTGGTCTTTAGAAGCAGCAGGGGGCCGAACAGCTTAAAATAATATTTATAAATTATGAAACCTCTGCCGTTAGCCTGTCTCCCACGGTGTCATGCACATGGACACTCTTTTTTTGGGTGGTGGGGGAGGGGGGGCAGGGACGGAGTCGTGAAATGTAAGGTCAGGCAGGGATTATAATATGAATAAGGACAGAGGGATGATGACAGACGGGTGCACAGGTCGGGGTCAAACCAGGAAAAGTGCATCTATACACACACCCGCACAACACACACAAAATTTGCTGGGGGGGGGGGGGGGTCAGAGTACATCGGCATTTCAAAACTACACAACAAAAGAAAACAATACAAAGGGCGGCTTACACTTACCTCTATAATGCTGACAACAGCTGGGCTCACTGTGCTGACCATATGAACATTGGGTGTCGAGGTGGAGCGATGCCTTTGTAGAGATTGACCATCTCCACTGGGGATTGGGAAGCGAAAGGCTGATGTTGGTGACAGGAGGTCCACCCTGAGAGAGGGAACGCACAAAGTCACACGGCGTATTAAGCTATGCTTCAACAAGGTGAATCTTTAACATGCTAAGAAATTGCTTGGTCTGCAACCTTACCCAGCAGGCTCTGGTGTAAAGGCTATGTTACTCTGTGATGGAGAATTTTCTGGCAATAGTATCTGAGGATACTCATCTGTGCAGGGACTTGGATGACACCCGGCCAAACAAGTAGAGAGGAATGAGACAAAAGACAATAACATTAAACAGGGGTGGGCTCTAACATGTTAACACTGAATTCTGCATGTCAATTTCTTGAAATGGACCATTTCACAGAAACCGAACCACTTATCTGCACTAGGGCAGCAAGCGGGTTCCAGGAGCACGCACGATTTAAGTATTTGGGAGAATGTGGCTGAGGCGAGGCACGGTGTGAACAGGAAACACCCTCATTTCAGGCTCGCTCCATGCAGATTTAATACATTCCATGAAGGTGCGTTAATGACAGCTTAACCCTTTCAGGGATAGTGGTTAGGCGTAGAAAAATAAGTAGTGTGTTTCCGGTAACATGAAATTTCAGCATAGGGTCGGTAGGTCGGACAAAGTTTTTTTTTAAAATCTTTTTTTCTCCCTCCCTCCTCCATCAAAAACGTAAACAAAATAACCATAAAACAAGGAGACATTGAAACCAGTGCCGGATGCTCGTCTGTCAAAGAGGGGAAGCTCAATTTTGGTCGACATCATAAAATGTGTCCGTTTATTTATACGCGAATTCTACTCTAGCTCTGTTCCTTTTCAAGAAAATGATCTGTGACCCTGTCATACCAACAAGGCATCTTTTCCCGGTACTTAATTAGTGTCCTACAACTATAGGAACTACAATAAACCCCACCAGAAATAAAAGATTAATTTGCCGCTAGTTGTTTGTTTACAACAAAGAGTGTTGCTAAAATGATTAGGAGAAGTCTCCAGCTCAACTCGGAACAGAATGCGAGTTGAAAAAAATGCTCGCACGGATGTCGACACTAATAGCTCGGTGATTGGCTCATTTCAATGTCAATCGAACTGGCACACAGGCTCAGACAGATCATCCAATCTGATGCAGAAAAGCCTGGCGTCCGGTACCCTCCCACTGCCATCCAGTCCCAGAGACGCCGAACTCCGTGGGCGGGACAAAAACCAGTTTGTATCCAATGACTCGTCTCCATTCAACGCATTGGGACAACCTACCCTGAACTCACTACCGTTTAAAGCACAGCGAAGCTGTGGCATGAAGGAGAAGGGAGTCGCATCGTAACCAGTAAGAAGAAGCTGATTCGGAGCAAAAGTTGAGCACGTTGTAGCGCATATTTAGTCAATGACATGTACACACAATGACATTTACATTCATATATTTCATTACTTATTCTTTGACATTTTAGGGGAAGCCGAGCTTCCCTTGCAGTCCGAGAGCAATCGTCACTGATTGAAACCCCCGCTCGGCGGCGAGAGAGTTGGGTACCCAGCGGCAGGGTGTTAGAGCCATCTCGTTAACTCTGCGTCCCGCGTCCGAGACGGCCCGTGGTGGTCATGGACCGGCCTGGACTAGGGTGCCGTAAGACTAAGGCGGACGGGGCGTCGACGTCAACGAGCGCGCGGACGCGCGGGTCGTCGGGGGTGGGCGGCCGGGGGAACGCCGACGGGCGCCTGTGATAGTGACGGGGGACGGGCGGGACGCGGAGGTGGCGCGAAGCGCACCGACCGACCCCGCGCCCGACACCGTCCCCCTCGCCCTGCGACGCCTCCCGCCGCTCCGCGGCCGGCGCCGCCTATTTGGGTTTCACTCTCGCTCCGGGCTCGGGAGGCCGGGGTGCGCCGCCGCCGCCGGCCTCGTGGGGTCGGGCCGCTGGGGCGAGTGCTGGGTGTTTGTGGCTAGGGGTAGAGTACACGACCGGCCAACGACCGGCGCGCCGTACCACCAACCCCGCCCGTCCCACCGTCACGCCCGCCCCCCGCCTCTCCCCGCGGCCGACTTCGAACGTCGCCGCTGCCGTCGCCTCGTTGAATCTTTTCGATACAGCAGTGGGTGCTATTTTCTTAATATTATGGTGCGAGCATGCGACTGCAACACACAAAACGCGGTTTAAACTGTTGTCGGAGATCGTGGCCGCCGCCATGATTCAATGTTGTTGACAGACGACAGGGCAAACGACGCAACGTGAATATCGCGAGAGTTTGCGCCAATGTAAACGCTCTAAATTCATCTTTCCTTTTATTATTTATAATTTTGTCTGTGGTTTTATTGTTCTTGTTTTGATTGTAAAGCGTCCTTAAGTGTTTTGAAAGGTGCTTATAAATGAAATGTACTATTATTTTTATTACACAAAAATGTAGAAGGTTTGAAAAAAAAATGCCGACCGTAAAGTTTTTCTTTGAGGTGGAAATTCTCGGTCGGTCGGGTTACCGGAAACACACTACTTTTTTTTCTACGCCTTACTACAGTGGACAGCTTATCATGTTATCAGGTTACAGGGTGCATGAAAGGGTGAAAGTCAATGAGAGGCAGTGGGGGTGGGGGAATCTGTGCAGCCCACAATAAAGTGTGCAGCTGTTCACCTACTGCTATATTATTATGGGTTCATTGAAAACCAAGCTTTAAAAAAAAAAAAATCGTTTTGAGGGTCTCAGACAATATGTTACATTGTATGACTTTTTATCAATCCAAAAAAAGATGGCAGTCAACGAAAACGCATGTTGTGAAGGAACTAGGACGCAGTCCGGCGACGCGTTGAATGTTTATTTTGACAAGCGCCGCTATTTTATCCACTGGTAATTTTGAAATTAGGAATATGGTCATGTAATGCAAGGGTCCCCAACCTTTTTTGCCTCACGGACCGGTTTAATGTCAGACAATATTTTCAGGGACCGGCCTTTAAAGGCCAGATAAATACAACAACATAATATGACCGGCATGAAAACTGGTATTTTCGAAACATAATAATAAACACGAATCACGAAACGAGGAACGTCCTATCTGGCCGCAACACTCTCTGGTCGCTATGGTAATGTTTACACGTGCCTTAAAAATAAGACAGACCGCAAATACGAAGTGCATGAAAATTACGACTCACCATCACCGCATATCATGCAGATTGGGCTTGGTGCGTGGGAATCTCCCGTTGGGATCAATCCGTATTTTAACTAGGACTCCTGACACTGTCAATTAAATGTAGCCTTCCTTTTCTTGAAAGTAGTAGGCTCCTCCTCTGTCTCCTGGCTGGGCCTTTCCCCCTTCCCAAAGAAACTTTCCAAAGACCTTTGTTTTTTTTACTGATTTTGCTATCTCCTGGGGTTCATTTTAGCGGTAACCTATCACGTGACTGAGAAGCGTGCCTTCACCTATGCCAAGAGTGACATATTGTAGATGGATGTAACAGAGGATCCGGTAATTTTTCAAAATAAAACATCTTTCAGATTCTGAAATGAATAAAACGGAAGTAATGTAAGTTAAGTATTTTCTGTGCGGCCCGGTACCAAATGACCCACGGACCGGTACTGGTCCACGGCCCGGGGGTTGGGGACCTCTGATGTAAAGTTCTAAAACGGGTCACCAACGTGGTGCCCGCCGGCACCAGGTAGATCATGAGGACCACACCAATAGCCCGCCAGTGCTAGGATTGTGATTTGCTAGTAGAAATAATGATTTAAAATTGCAAACACTGGCAGTATTCTAATTTTATTAAATGTAATTTGTACAGAGGTTATTTCAGACGTGTATCAATTTGGTAGCCCTTCACACAATCAGTATACATGAAGTAGCTCTCACTCTCAAAAAGGTTGGTGCCCCCTGTTCTGAAACATGGCTGAACTGAGATTTACATGCAACACAAGCGTGGGTGGCATGGTCAAATGACTGATATGTCCTCATTTCAATATTCTCATTTTGATTTCCATAGCCCTTGAGACTAGTCTTGTACGTAGTTGCCAAAACAAAGTGCCCGCAATCCCCCTGGTTAATTTTAATGCAAGATGGAACTTGAAAAACACCATCAGTGGGCCTTCCGTTCCTGTCACTAGTTGCTATTCGCCAGATCATTCTTGTCGTCATATATGGTGCTTAAGAGCTGTCCAAAAAACAACATCCAATTTCATCACAATAGTAATATGAATAGCATTTTATAGTGCTTTATCTTCCACATACATTGTCCACATTTTGAAAACCTATAGCATATTCATGAAGCTTCAACCTTTAATATAAGATAATTACTTACATTTATCACCAGGATGGCCAGCCATACATTGTCAAACGGCAGAACACAAGTTCTTCCAACCATCCATCCATTTTCAGAAGCGCTTATCCTTTTGAACTAATTTTAAATCCATCCACTTGACGTACAAGTTGCTAGCTAATACTAAACAAACCAGTGTATTTTAGTGTCCTCTCTGGCGCGTCAGCGGCCAAACTATCTTTGTCTGCCGTTATGACAATGTGAGGCAGGCAATAATGTAACAAAGATCTTACCAGGATTTCATTGACTGCTTATCAGTTGAATGCAACACTCGACAGCAGATAAATATTCCCCTACACACGCACACACACCTCTGTGTTTTGTTTTTGAATGCAGTGGAGTGTCGGAAACTCTGAGCTACGAGTAGCAGCCCATACTGTATTTTTACCTTTCGTAACTTGAGGCAATATTTTCCTGTTGAGGCGTTTCGTAACTTGAAAATTTCGTATTAAGAGACGTTCGTAAGTAGAGAGAGAGAGAGAGTGTGTGTGTGTGTGTGTGTGTGTGTGTGTGTGACTAGTACATTTACTTAACTGTGATTCAACTCACCGCTGTTTGCTTACTGTGTCCATGTCCACGCAAACAGTAGGTACCTTGCTACTGCAGTGCTGGTGAAATTTATATCCACATGTCTGACACCTGAAGCCATTAAATAAGAACTTGTGGCAAAAATCACAGTAAGCCAGCTTGAAGAAAGTTTTCCGTACCTGTGCAGAGTAAAATTGGGTTATTTGTGCAGCAGATGAACATTTATGTGCAAAATGGTCATAAAACAAAAATCAGCTTTGCCTGCTACTTACATAGTTGTGCATGGTAAGGGGAATGTCATCCAGGACCTCGACTAACAGCTCCTCTCCAACCAAAGGAGTAATGTCCGTGTCCCAGTCTGTCAGTCTCTTACGACTGGAAGAGTAATTAAAAGACAAGAACAACAACAATTAAAACAATTGTGTACCACATACAGTATGTATTTGGGGAAAAATACATGACGTTAACAAAAACTTCTAATTGGAGGGGCAGGTGGGAGGTCCCGATTTCATGTAATTTATTTTCCATTTGCCCATTTTGCTGACAACGAATACCTTTATAATGTACACTTCATTATAGCGACCAGATTTGCACCCTCAAACTCAAGTGCTCCTGGATCGTGCAGTAGGACAACGATCCAAAACACACCTGCAAGTCCAGCTCCAAATGGCTTGCTTAGATTGATGGATGGATGGATGGATGGATGGATGGATGGATGGATGGATGGATGGATGGATAAATGAAGGTTTGAGAGTGGCCAAGTCAAAGTCTGGATTTGAATCCAATTGAGATGCTGAGGTGTGACCTTAAATGAGCAGTTAATGCTAGAAAACCCTAATATGGCGGAGTTGAAACAATTCTATGAAGAAGAGTGGGCCAAATTTCCTCCACAGCGATGTGAAAGACTCATCACCAATTATCGCTAATGCTTAATTTTAATTATTTCTGCCAAGGGTAGCACAACCTATTATTAGGTCAGGAGGCAATTTGTTTTTCTTATGGCACAGTTGGTTTGGATTTTTTTTTTTGTCAGGCCAAACAAAAAAGTGTTTCCGGTAACATGAATCATCTTCGCTTGATTTTCTTTGTGGTTTCATTGAAGTAAGAATTAATTTACGTTTTGCGTAGGCGGCCATGAACGCCTCTCGAGTGGAACAGAAGAAAGCACGTAGACGGACAAAGACGTACAGTACCTGTACTTGCTGAGACTGTGAAAACCATTAACCCTTGTGCAGTAATACAGTTTGTCACGTTCTCAGTATTTGTCCCAAATTGGGTTGCGCTTTGAGGTGTGAGAACTTTTTTCACTTTTGAATTTTTTTTCACTTTCAACTTTCAAAATGTTCAGTGGCATCAGGCCAAGACATACATATCATTATTTATTTATTTATTTATATTTGGCGCCCTCTATGAGCCACAGCAGCAGGAGTGTGTCAATCACACAGTCACTATGCTGCATATGTAAATAAAAAAACACCCAGTCCAAATCTTGCATATGACATAAATAGAGCCTTGAATATGTCACCAAACCGCAGGAACAGAATTGTATTTCATGCCTGTTTTTTCTGTAATGGCCATTTAAAAAAATGTGACATCAAACATATTTGTCCCAAATTGGGTTGTGCTTTGAGGTGTGACAACTTTTTCACTTTTGAATTTTTTTCACTTTCAAAATGTTCAGTGGCATTAGATCTAGCCATACATATATAGTTTGCATTACTTTTTTCTTGAATAACAAAATGAGTATTGGGTTATGACTCTATATAAGTAACTCTAACTCTATGTGTCCAATATTGTGTATAGCGTTTATATAGATATCAGAGTGAAAAATGTTGTACATGGTAATTAGAACCTTGAAAAAGTATAAAAGTCACAAAACTATGAAAAATGTTGAAGTAACATACTTTATAACAAACAAACAAAACAACCAGCAACTAATATGCAAACTTGATAACAAAAACGAAAAACAAACACAAAACTTTTTTTTTTTTTTTTTTTTTACAATCAGAACAAATGGTTGTAGTGTGTTTGTGGCGGATTGGCCTTTCCACATCTGCCACAATAATTCAAGCATGAAGCGTTTTTCGCAAAAGCTATACGTATTGCTTTCTTTCTCGCATGTCCTCTTCCTGCAGCTGCTGCACCGGGCTGCTGTGCAGCTGCAGTTGCAGTGTTGGTGTGTTTACGTGCATAAACAAATGTAAAACTCATTCATTCATTCATCTTCTGAACCGCTCGATAAATGTAAAAGTCGATTCTCAAAAAATAACACTTGATTTTCAAAACAACGTCCAGCCAGTAACTATCGTTACGCGTTGAGTTTGCGCGTGCTGCACCCTCAAACAAGCCAATCATGCCAATCAATCAGGGCACTGGGCATGCCCGTGCACAAATGCACATTGTGAGTGCGCGATCTACTGGCGTGAAGACGAGAAAAAAGACTGATGAGCCCATCATTTCAAATGGCCGTAAGTACACTCCTAAACGTGGCTGTTTCGCCTGTGCTGAGCGCGTTCACGTGAACGCGCGTGCAGCGCGTCACGCTCATTACGAGCCCACACGGCCGGGACGTGCATTGCATAACAGTTTGACCAATTCAAAAGTCGATTTTCCAAAAATAACACCTGATTTTCCAAAAACACCCAGCTAGCAATGCTCTACAAACTGCATTACATTGTTTTGCGCGCGCGCGCGAGCGAGCACGTGCAAACCAATGTAATTTATGTGCAACATACGCGGTGGGACATCTTAAGAGGTGACACCAGGAAGTTGAGTCTGTCTGGGTGACGTCTCTGCAAGAGACGCGCACGACCTCACATTCAAATGTGCACAAAATGGCGGAAAAATACTGCTTCGATGTCTTTGCTCAGTACTGTTCTATGTGACGTGCACAAACGATCATATCCACACACATAGATGCAAATAGACCTCTCGCAACAAACTACACCGTTTATTCGAATGAAAATGACGAACTGGAAGTACTCTCAATGACGTAAAGAGTCGGCACGAAGATGATATCTTAGGCTAAAGCGCCATCTCGTGGAGAGTGAGGTAAAAACTCACTACCACAATTCTCAAGCTTTGATAGTACTGGTGAGCCGCCGGTGATGTGATTTGTGCAGAAATTGAGAAAAATGCACGATAAAACACCAGTTTTACAGTCTATTGGAAATTTGAATTTATAATGGGCGTCAATATGCCAAATTTGGGATTTCTACTATCAAGGTATTCCAAATTTGTTACAATGTCATATATACCAACTGCAATGTTCAAAAATGTCCAGCTTGCTGTCATTTTGAACTTTGACCCCTCTTGACATCCTATGGAAATTTCAGCTTCGTAGGGTTATTTTTCACACTCTGGCTGTGTGTACAACTGTCTGACTGTCCAAAAATGTCCAAATTTGGGACAGATACTGCACAAGGGTTAATAAAGTCTGGGTTAAAAAAAAATAATAAAACCAAAACCACAGCTCTCATTTTTTTAACAAACTCAGGTGTGTCATTGTCCGTCTCCTTCCCTTTTTTTCTTCCGGTCAACTCGAGAGGCGTTCATGACCGCCTCCGAAAAACCCATTGACATTTCCTTTATCGTAGCTCCAAGAGTACAATCAGATAAGATAAAATAAGAAAACCTTTAATAGTCTCACAATGGAGAAATTCCCACTTCACAGCAGCAAAGTTATAAGAGGAAGAAGTAGAAGAACAAAATAAATAGGAGCTGCTGGAAAGGCAGCCACCCTTGCGGTGCCATCTTGAAGTCAAAATAACACAACAAGATGTCAGTCGTAGTTATTTATTCTTTTGTTGTGTATTCACAAATGATGAAATCACAATATAAATTCTGTAGGGGGGGCTATAGAATTTATTTTGTGATATCGTCGCTTGCTTTTCAGTTTTGATGTATTTTCAATTTTTGTAGCTTCATTGAAGTAATCGTTAGTTTACGTTTTTCGGTGGCGGTCTTGAACGCCTCTCGAGTCGAACGTAAGAAAGAATGGAGACAGACAAAGCTGTACCTGCATTTGTTGAGACTGTTTTAAAAAATTAACACCACAGCTCTCCTTTTTTCGGAGCTGCAACACATACTTATTTAATAAAGCAGCGACACAGTTCACTGAACTCACAGCAAGTTATAACATTGGAAGCATGTCTCCAGGACGGAGCCATCTTGGAGTCGATGTATTACCGTAATGACCATACAAAAGACGCACTGGATTTTAAGGCGCTCTGTGAGCTTTTAAGAAAATGAAAGACTTTTTGGTGCGTCCTATAGTGCGGAAAATACAACATGATGCAAGCTTACCCTTCGAGAAGGCGGAATACAGCACAGCAGTCTTGGCTTAAGCCTCTCACTTTAAGTGCTTTATCTAGACTCTCATACACCGTCTGTCCTTGGCGAACATTCACCTGTGAAACGGAGACCACTCTTCAATAACATTGACAATGTCACATTCTAAGGCAAGGTATTTTAATGTTTTAAGTGCAAATGTCAGTTTTATATTGAAACACCTTTTAGAAATTGAGGCCATATAAAATATATCAATTCCCCCAACCAATTACCAGACCACATGTTCGTTCTCTCTCTCTCACGCACGCACGCACGCATATATAGCTGTCCATCATGTCTAATGATGACGCTTGCTCCAAGGGAGGGGAGGATGGGTGGGGTGGGGGTATGGGTGGGGGTCAGCGACTCTGTCGCTGGTGCCACCTCTCGTGGGCCTAGAGACCGATCCTTGAGCCGCAGACTCGACCGCAGATGGAGCAAGGGAAACCGGATACCAGGGGGGTTCCAGCTGCCCGCTGGTGTCGTTGAATGCGTCTCTCGGTTCGTCTGGTTTGGTTAGTTTGGTGTATTTGAGAGACTGCAGTGCCACAAGTGATCTGCCAGGTTGGTCTGTTGAGTGCAAGTGTTTCAAGTTGCGTGGGGTTGATGTTGGCTCGCTTTAGGAGGTCCCTGCTGTAGTCCTTGAGGCGCCGCTTTTGCCCCCCAGCAGAACGCCTTGCACCTCTGAGTTGGCCATAGAGGACCTGGCGGGGCAGGCGGTTGTCGGGCATGCGAATGGTGTGTCAGATCCACCGAAGGTGTTTCTTCGCCACGGCCGCTTCCATGCAGATGGAATCGGTGCTTTTAAGGATGTCTGTATGGGGAACTCGATCTTCCCAGGACAGGCCAAGGATCTTTTGCAGGCAGCGGATGTGGAAGGCTTCCAGGGTAGTAATGTGCCGGCGATATGGGGTCCATGACTCTGACCCATAGAGCAGGGTGGAGAGACGTACTGCATTGTACACGGCAATCTTGGTGCAGATCTTTAGGTTTCGGTTTTCGAAGACCCTGCTGCGTAGGCGACCAAAGGATGATGATGCTTTATTGATACGGGTGTGGACTTCAGTGTCAAGGGAGCAGTTTGAGGACAAAGTGGAGCCAAGGTAGGTGAAATGGTCCACTACGTTTAGTGGAGTGCCATTAATGTGAAAGCTGGGGGATGTGGAAGTTGGGGTTGCGAGTTGGAACATGACCTCAGTTTTTTTAATGTTGATCTGAAGACCAAAGGATTGGTACAGAATGGAAATGGTGTCCAGGGCGTGCTGCATAGAGTTAGAGCTGTGAGCTAGTATAGTGCAGTCATCAGCATACTGAAGCTCACAGATCTGACAGATTTTTGTCTTTGTGTGAGCCTGGAGCCGTCTGATGTTGAAGAGGCTTCCGTCTAGGCGGTACTCTATATGGACACCGTCATCATGTCCCATGCCACGGTGGAAGAGGCACGTGATGGCAGAGAGGAGGATGTTAAAAAGCACTGGAGCCAAGACACAGCCCTGCTTCACCCCAACGTTCACCTTGAAGAGCTCTGACTGGAGTCCTCCGATGAGCACTCTGGCTTGCATCCCATCATGCAGCTGCTGGAGGATGCAGAGAAACTTGGGTGGCACCCCAAGTTTGGAGAGGTGTTTCCAGAGCAACTCACGGTTGATGGTGCCAAAGGCTTTGCTGAGATCGATGAAGGCTATGTACAGGTCCTTGTGATGTTCTCTGCTTTTCTCCATTAGCTGTCTTAAAATAAAGATCATGTCAGTGGTGGATCTAGTCTTCCGGTAGCCACACTGAGTTTCTGGAAGCACACCTTCTGAGATGTGCTTGACCAGCCTGCCGAGCATGATTTTGGCCAAAATCTTTCCTGCGGTGGAGAGGAGAGATTCTCGGCTATTACCACAGGCTGCTCTGTCCCCTTTCTGCTTATAAAGAACAACGATGTTAGCATCCTTCCAATCCTGCAGGACGGTCCCATGTTCCCAGATGTTTTGAATCAGCAGGTGCAGTCGGCGCGTGAGGAGATAACCTCCGTGTTTGAAAACCTCGGCTGGGATGCCATCAGGTCCAGCGCTTTTGTTATTCTTTAGGCCCGCAATGGCTTGCTGGGTTTCAGAATAAGATGGTGGGGTGTCGAGGCTCATGATCGTTGGCAGGTCTGGAAGATTGTCCAGAATGTGTGGGTTGACAGGGTTGGAGTGGTTGAGAAGATTTTCAAAGTGGTTTGCCCAACGAGCAAGGATATCATGGTGGTCTTTGAGGAGTGCAGAGCCATCAGCTGATCGGACTGGAGCAATTGCCCGCTTCTTGGGACGATACAGTGCTTTAATGGCATTGTAGAAGCCCTGGGTGTTGTTACAGTCTGCCAGGTTTTGGATCTCATTTGCCTTCTGCACCCACCAGGTGTTCTTCATGATTCGGAGTGCTCGCTGGGTCACTGTCCTAACTGCAGTAAAGGTGGCTTTACGAGTGAGAGATGTAGGGCAGGACAGGAGAGCTTTATGGGCCTCATGCTTTGCTTTCAGAAGTGTAATTATCTCGGTTGAGTTGCAGTCAAACCAATCCTGATGGCGTCTTCTTGACTGGCCAAGCGCCTCCGAGGCTGTACTCTGGATAGCCTGGTGCAGAGCTGGCCAGTCACCTGATTCCTCCGGGATCTTATCAAGGTTTTCAGCAAGGAGTCGCCGAAAGTTGGCTTTGGTGGTGGGGTTGTTCAATGCTGCTCAGTTGAGTCTTTTGTTGGGAGTTGTCCTTGGATGACGGGGTTGAATTCTCATGAGGAGTTTGGATCTCACCATGAGGTGGTCAGTCCAACACTCAGCTCCGCGCATGACACGGGTGATGAGGACATCCCGTATGTCCTCTTGACGGACAATCACATAGTCCAGGAGATGCCAGTGTTTGGAGCGGGGGTGCTGCCAGGTGGTCTTAAACCTGTTCTTCATTTGGAAAATGGTGTTAGTGATGACCAACTGATGTTCTGCACAGAGGGAGAGGAGCCGAAGGCCGTTGTTGTTCATTTTTCCCACTCCATGGTGGCCAATAACTTTACTCCATACCAGGGATTCTGGGATGCGCTTCAGCAGTTGGGACTTCACAGCAAAGCCAACTCCATGGTTTCGACGAGTGCCTTCAGGGACCCCTTTCCAGAAGAAGGTATACCCTGCACCAACTTCTGTCAGGGAGTCCTCTCCATGTAGTCTGGTCTCGCTGAGAGCTGCGATATCGATGTTATACCTCGCGAGCTCTGTGGCCACAAGTGCTGTCCTTCGGTGGGGCCTGTCAGGAGTTTCAGCCAGGTCCAACAGTGTGCGGACGTTGGGGGATGCTCCAACGATTGCAGTTTACCGTCCGGAGTGTAGAGAGCAGACAATTTTTAGACCACTTTTTCTAGGTCCCTCCCCATCACAGGGGTGAGCAGTGTGGAGCTGCTCAGTCACAATGGAAGCTGCCGAAGAGATGCGCTGCTCCATCCCGCAGTGTCAACGACCATCACTCCGTTGCCACCTGTGTGCATGGTTTGGCTAGGTACTCCCAGCCACATCCTTGGCCTGTGCCCACCGCCATTCCACATCGCCACAGGACTTTGGGGGATTAGGGTGATGCAGGGTGGGGGATTGGGTGTGGGGTTGGAGCAAGAAGCTTGCGCAGAGGTTCGGATTAAGGTGAGGGTGTTGGTGCACAGTCCTCACTCCCACCATCTTCACTCCTACCAGGTGGTTTCCGGTGGCATGAGGGTACCCATGACGACCTTCTTCTGGCAAGAGTTGCAGGGGGCTGCCGGTAGTCCGGTTTGTTGGACTCCGCCTGTGCCTGCCCCCCAGGTGCCGGTTTGGGATCACTCTTTGTCTGACCTCTACCCTTCGACCTGTTCGGCTTGGGTGACCCTGCCAGGAGTACGGGACTCCTGCCGACATAGCTCTAGGGGTCATGGAGACGCGCAAAGTGCCTCACCACGATAAGGTGGTGATTCCATCGAGGCGCGCGCGCACACGCGCGCACACACACACACACACACACACACACACACACACACACACACACACACACACACACACACACACACACACACACACACACACACACACACACACACACACACACACACACACACCAAGCAGCAACTGGCAGTCTTTAACTAATTAAATATGCAGATTTCAGAATGTGAATGGTAGCCCGAGTACAGTACCCAGAAACCCAGACAGAGAAAAGGGCAGAACATGAAAACTCCACATAGGAGGGCATGTGCCTAGATTCAAGCCTACGACCTCTTGGCTGTGAGGCAAACATGCTCACCACAATATAATCAAGATGTATATAGAATGCATTATACTTCATAAATATGAACAAATGTGACAAGGTGGAATACAGGGGTGTCACTAGGTTTCAAGAACAAGGGGGGCTTAGCCCCAAGGGGAACACAGCCCCTTTAGGGGGTCAGAGAATTTTTTTCTACATTCTATTAAAAATCCATCAATTCCGTGCACTTTGAGAGCAAAATGAAGAGGCTATGAAGAACTACACACATCACATTAGTATCCTCTTTACTATGATGGGGCTTCCTCCCCTGGACTTTAACTGGACTAGATAAGAGAAATTATAAAGAGTTCAAAAGTTGAATCTTGGTTGTTAAAGGGAATTAGAAGGATGCCCGATAACATAACCTATATGACAGTAGGCCTATATTCCTCTCTACCAAAATGTATTAATATATGCTTAGCCCCCAGAAGACTATGTATTTTGAGATGTCTGCCGTGATTTTGGTGTTATATAAATAAAGTATCATTATTGTGTCAACACAGTACAGTTGAATGTAGTGGGCAATAAAATAATTAACTTACAGCTATCTAGAATAAATAGATTATAGAATAATTTCCACTTTCAGGAAAATTGAATGCTTTGATACTGTCCAACAACAAATGGAAGATTCACACATTTATAACCAACAAAAATAATTTCAAAAAATATAACAATGTGCCATTCTTCACAGTTAAAAATTCTTATACTAATAAAATAATACAAAAGCTATTAAATGATTGTACCCAAGTAAAAGTAAAATACTTGTTGAAAAAATGACTTTAGTAAAAGAAGTAGTCATTCAACTCAAACAAAATACTCAAAAAAACACTCAATTAGAGTACTTTTACACTTAGTTACTTTGCATCTCTGCCCATCTCCAAGACTGTCCATTCACTTGGTGGGTGGAAGGGAACACTTGTTACAGTGCAGTTTCTGCTGTTACTGGAGATATTTTAGCGGACTATAGTCACTAGTTTTACCAGCATGGATTAATTGAATACTTAATTTACCTTTCTAAAAAACTGTCGAATATCCATCCTGTCGACTCAACCTGACTTTCGGCATTGAACTGTCAGTTGTTGCGTTAGCATTTGATGTGGCGATGATGACAGTCTGTCGATGATGACAGTCTGTCACCAAGTAAATGAAAAATAAATAATACTTTTTTTTTTAAAATAATGCAATGAAATTATTTAGGGGGGCTAAAGACATTTTTAGGGAGGCTGAAGCCTCCCTAAAATAGGCCTAATGACGCCTATGGTGGAATATAATCGAATTTGAATCATAAATCAGAAGAGGGCAGGATGATGAAAAGCACCATCTGCCAGACCAAATGCTAATGTTCACACTCGTTGACAAAGTGACAAATATGTCAAACATTGTGCGAGTAATTACACTTAAAACCAGCCAGTTCTTTCACAGTGAACCATCACTAATTCATCTCGTTGCAGCATAATTTTATTTTTTACAGATGCACAAAACTGAGAGCGAATGATATAAAGCATAATCGAGGTGCTTGTCTCACCACAGTCCTTTGCTTGTTGGGGAGGTAGACTCGGATAGTGCCCCCACCTCGGGGTGGATCCTCTGGACTAGTTTCTCCTGAGGAGGAGTAGGAGGAGGTGGAGGACATGACGAGAGGATCAGGAGGGGGATTCTATACTTGACACCAATACCTCAGGTGAGAGTCATGGGGCAGTGGATCCAAAAGAGTAAACTGTTTACTTGCAACCTGCAACAAAATGAACAGGTTTAGTTGTGGGGCTAGGCAATACGTGTTCGTATTGAAAAGAGCAAAGAAGCAACAAAATGTGTTGTTGAACATGACCATTTCAGAGAAGCAAAAGGATGCCAAATCGTTATGACCAACGATGTAAACGTGGGGGTAGCAGGGTACCAACGCTTGCCTTTCTCCAATGGGCTGTACTTTGAATGGTGGGAATAACAGTTGATACAAGCCATTACTCGCGAAACGCCGAATCTGCAAACTTAGAAGTCACAGATGAGTGATGCTAACGCTATGTAATGTTAGCCACTTAGCTTAGCGTAGGATTTGTCTCCTGTCTGTTTGTCTGTGACATTTGGAGTTGTAGGAAGCCATGTTTCTCTTGACTGGGCCACTTTGGCGACTTTAAACTGCCTTGCACTGTTCACTGTTACTAGTTCAGCGGGCAATGGCAACTAACAGCATACGGTCGATGTCATTCGAGCAGATCCAAGTGTGAACTCTGCTCGAAACGCAGTTGTTCCCAGGCTAAGCCGTGGCCGCAGTGGAAGAGATTATGTAGCTACAAAATGGCTAGAGTACTTTTCAGCTATTCGTTGCCAGCCCAGTCTAAAACGTCTGCGAACTTCGGGGGTTTTACCACTGCGTCGGTTCCTGAGCTGTTGCTTTCTCCGCTTAGTCTGCGGTGACTTGTTCCGTCGTCATCCAAAACATAGCACATACTTGTTCCGTGTTGCGTCTATTTCGAGTGCTAACAGATCGTTCTCACGTCGCCAAAGATTTATTTTCAAGTCTAGATATAAATTAAAACTCTTACCTGAGGTGGCCATCTTGAACTCTCAATCTAAAGTCGAATCTGTCAAGAACTTCAGGGAAAGCGGAAAACCTCGGAAAGGCTCGTATCTCATTGGCCACATGCTGGAGCTGCGTCCTTTCATTGGACACAGCGGAGATGGGCGTTAACTAACTTCTCTGTCATGTAAATGAACTCTACTACAGTGAGCGTCAAACTGCAATCTGCCCGTTTTCAAAACGACAGCGACGCAAAAGACGACGCAAAAGGCGACGCTGTCACCCACACGGGGGGAAAAATGTAAAACGTTTCCGACAGTGCATACTGTATGTTTTGTACCTACTGCGTCACATTGGGATGCTTCTGACCTATGTTGTCACACTTTTCAGCTATATTATGATAGCTGTTCGTGAGGATTGAAGAAAGAAGCAAATACAAACAAGACGAGGCATTTTATTTTAAAAACCCAACAAATTTACCGAATTGTATGTGCAACAGAGATGTGCGTCCACATCGATATCATCGCTTGACAAATACTGACATCTACAGTGGACATATGAAAACTATACTGCGTTTATGGTAGCTCACCAATGAAACATCTGACAACAGAAAAAAAATCCAGTCATTCTGTACACAAGTCCAAATGTTCGATTATACTCAAGATTTATTAACCTATTGAACACTGAGAAATCTTCTTTTCTTGGACGTGTGTGTATATGCGTGGTGTCGCCACTCAACATCTGCTGTTTCCTCATTTTCCAGGGTGCCCAGCTTGATCATATATACTATGAAAAGAAAACAGGATTTAACATCAGAGAACACTTTACACATGTGAATGTCAAAAAGATTACAAGAAAAAAAAAACGTTCCAACACGAGCACTTAATTAACTGAACTTGTTTTCAGTCCTTGTACTTTCGTGGCTCAGACAAGCCCAATTTAGTTCATAAAGTTTTAATGAAGATGTACGATTTTACCCTGAATTAGGCTATGTTCACATTGCAAGGGATGATGCCCAATTCAGATTTTTGGGTAAATCTGATCTTTTTATATCTTTGTTCATGTTGCAAAAGCAAAGGCGACTTCTAATGTGAATGCAACACGTCCATTATGTGGCACGCTTGCACACAAAGCACAATGTCAATTGACATGCACCAAAAAAATGTGGCATTCAGTATAATATTTCATACCGATTGGGTGATGTGGAATCTTGTGCGTGCCTAACAAACTTGTTTTGATCAATCCTGACAGCAGATGAAAATGTTATCACTGGCACTATCTCGTCGAGTGGCACAAATGGCATCATGGCGCTGAGTGATAGTTGTCGTTTTTGCGATGAAGATGGGCGTAATAAATAACGCCACATTGATTTTTGGATCAAGTCAATTGTCAACCCAGAAACTTTTTCATCACACCCCCAAACACTGTTGCTTTGTGACTAGTCCGCCCCATTAGTGGTCTTGCTCAGGGCAAGATGAATTCACAGAGTTTTGTGAATTCATCTCACAAATCCGAGCAAGGTTAGCAACTCTCCTCGATGTCCTCATTTTATGGTGACGTCTACTAAGCATGATGTCACATAATTGCCGCACGTAAGAAATTAATCGTCTGCGTGATTTAACTATTATTATCACCACACCTGTCCACTTTAGGCTTCATGTTTCTCGTGGGATTAAAGTAAAAAATAAAGACAACACTGTTCTTTAAAACAACTTAGTTGATTAACAGATGAAAAAAAACTGGAATTCAGCTGCAGTGTGAACATAGCCTTTGTGCATCAACCTAAAATAGCTTACCATTCCCTCCAACTTTGATATTCATATTGTATTTGATCGAAAATCTAAATTACAACCGAATACATTTACAAGATCACATTTGGTGTTCATTTGAACAAGTATGAGAACAGTTACAATGGACAAAAGGACAAAAAGGACTAATAGCAACGTGTACATAACATGGGATGAGACACTTTACTCTTAACAAAGCAGCTAAATCAAATGTTAACGGGGAAGTCAACCCCAAAATTTAATTTACAGTAATATGCTCATAGCGCCGCCACTAGTCTAAACACAGCATTCTGATTAATGTTGTGTTTGTGGAATAAGAGTTAAGCAGCAAAATCCCCTTGTTTTTCGCCATCTCAGGCAGCGGCCATTTCGCCACGCCCTGTCAACTGAAAATGACATCACAGTAGCTTCGGGCTCACTCACGACCAATTATGTTTCATTTGTTTTCTGAAGATGATTGGTTGCTACCTGAGCCTGAGCAACTGTGATGCCATTTTCAGTCGACCTGGATAAAGAAAGGTCTAAGGCGTAGGAAAAAAAAGTAGTGTGTTTCCGGTAACATTAAATTTCAGCATAGGGTCGGTAGGTCGGACGAAGTTTTTCTTTTTTAACCCCCCTCCCCCATCAAAAATGTAAACAAAATAACCATAAAACATAAAACAATTGAAACCCCCGCTCGGCGAGAGAGTTGGATACCCGGCGGCTGGTTGTTACAGCCATCTCGTTTCCTCTGCATCCCGCGTCCTAGACGCATAATTTTCCCACGGGACGCACAGTTCCAAATAATGTGCGTTTTTGGGACGCAAGGAAATTTCTCAGTCAAAACAAAACAAAACAAACAAAAAAAACTATGGCAAGCCTGAGGATTTCACGGTAACAATAGTTACCGGTAGCGTGTCGTTTCTGTGGCATCATTTTAACAGTACCGAAAACCATTAAAGTCACCGCACACGACTTGACACACGACTTGACTGTGTGATCAACGCAATTTCACTGTGCCTCTATGTGTATTTGTGGTGTGTGAGTGTGTTTCTTCTAATTTATTTTCATTTTGTTTTTTCAGTGTTGGGGCGCAACAGATAACGTTATGTGCGCATGCGGGAATCGCGCGGATGAAAGTTTGAGATGGCGGCAAAAAAAACTCACAAAGGTCTACTAATTACGACATTTAAGAAATGGGAATGCCAGTCTGATTTTTCGTATGAATCGTCCGAAGGGCGTATCACTAAACTCACCTGTGACGTATGCACAGAACACGAGAGCGAGATACGACGCGAGGCACGATTACGAGGCAAATTGGTCATTAGATTTGTAGGCTAATCGCTGTGAAAAATATTATGAAACAGTATTGGTTATTCTATAATTTACTGGTTGTAGCATGGTAACTTTATGAATAAAACATTCGTCACAAGGTGTGACGCCATGATTCAATGTTGTTGACAGACGACAGGGCAAACGACGCGCACGCTCAACGTGAATATCGCGAGAGTCTGCACCGATGTAACCCCTCTACACAAAAATGTAGAAGGTTGTTTGAAAAAAATGCCGACCGTAAAGTTTTTTTTCGAGGTAGAAATTCTCAGTCGGTCGGGTTACCAGAAACACACTACTTTTTTTCTACGCCTAATATAAATAATTGTTTTTAAATCCAACCCAAAAACAAACCTATTCTGATTATTGCATTCCTTCAACCCAATGAGAATCCATAAGAAATCATAAGGATAAGCAGTTATGATAATGGAATTGGAATCGATAAATTCTTATCAATTCCAACCGAGTTTCCACTGTTTTTAAAATGTTGTTTGTTCTGCATGCAGGTGGTGTTCGTATGAGTCGTGTCATGGATGCTATTTGCATGCTCAACTGTGGTTCATTGGGATGCCATCCAACATGGATACATTTCATGTCTGTTGCAATTACCGGTAGTTATTGTACCAGTACTGACACTGAGCCCTTTTTTTCTTTTTACGCGAATACATTACAAATCCCATACATATCCTATTGAAAGCACTGTGGTTACCAGTCCCGGTTTAGCGTTTCTTCCCAGAGTTCTTGGGTTATACTTACACTTCATTTCAAATCTGGGCCCCACTTCTGTCAGTTCTATGTTCTTGTGGTCTGTTTTTTTGTAGGTGTGATGTCTGTTTAAAAAAAAAAGGGGGTGAATGTACAGTGCATATGATTTACACATTTACTGATCTGCCTTCTTATCGAACATAATTCATGTGGTCTTTAAAATGAGATGCCACATTTACACTGACCTGAAAGAGATGAAGTCCTCTTGGTTGGCAAATGTGATTACACGCCTACTGTCCTCTTTGGGCACTGGAAAAAGATACTTGAGGATATTGGATACCTGTGCGCGAAGGAATAATTAGGTGAGCTGACGGACAAATGATGAGAGATGCTATCAGTGGCATGTGAGCAGGGCATGGTTGAGTACTCACCCGCTTGCCAAGCCGTGAGGTGAAGTTGTGAAAGATCAGATGGGGGTAGGCCTCAGACATGGTGCCTATGTCTGGGACATCGTGCCTCATTACCACATTATAAAGCGTGAAATAAGCTGTGGGTCCAAATGGCAGGTGGCACACCACGAGGCCATCTGCAAATATGGATGAACAAACAATCTAAGCCTGTACTTTCATTCACACCAGGTTTATATTGACAAAAGTTTTATTCCAAGCCTTGTTTTGCGAAGAGAAGTAACAGGGCTCCAAGCTGACTTTTCTTCAGTCAGTCACCCTCAACTTGACTTGCACAGTAAATATTCACATTCCTCTTATTCACTATATTACCAATAATATGCAGTAACTCATCCAAACACAACATCCTGCCTTCTTTCGCCATGACAGTGGTGAACTCACAAAACAATTAAGACTCATTATCAGAATTTGTCTCCTCTGGCATGTGACATTTAGTGGGGAAAAAGTGACCACTGGTTTGGGAGTATGGGACACCAAACCCCATGATACAGGCTGTACCACCGATGTCAGATTTTGGTTTGCATTGCCAGCAGGAAGTCTGATTCGTTTCCAGTGAGGGCCACCAAGGCTGCCCGTTGTCACCGATTCTGTTCATAAGCTTCATGGGCAGAATTTCTAGGCGCAGCCAAGGCGTTGAGGGGGTCCAGTTTGGTGGCCTCAGTATTGAATCTCTGCTTTATGCAGATGATGTGGTGCTGTTGACTTCTTCAAGCCGGGATCTCTGGAGGGTTTGCAGGCGAGTGTGAAGCATTTTGGATGAAAATCAGCACCCCCAAAGCTGTGACTATGGTCCTCAGTCGGAAAAGGGTAGAGTGCCCTCTCCTGGTCGGGGATGAGATGATACCCAAATGGAGGAGTTGGAAGTATCTTGGGGTCAAGAGGGAGGGCAGGATGGTGTGTGTGTGTGTGTGTGTGTGTGTGTGTGTGTGTGTGTGTGTGTGTGTGTGTGTGTGTGTGTGTATGCAGGCACGTGCGTTAACAGGCCGATTGCGGGAGGTTGGCTGCTTGAAAAGTAGATCTTGGGTCAAAAAAGATTTGGCTCCCCTGGATTAGGTGATATGGCCTTAAAATAAAATCTCAGATTTCCCCCAACCCAAAACACAATTTCCGATTTTGATGGATTATTTTCCCCTTTCAATAAGAATCAACAATGCAACATAAAAAAATATTCCCTTTGGGATTATTACTGTATCTAACAACTAAGCGATCACCGAACATAACATGAATTAAAGGTACTGCTTCCAAATAAAATTACGCTTTGTCCCCGAAAATGTCAACAAAATCTTGCTCTGAGTATTTAGCTCACCTGTTACACGATGCCAGGTGGGCTGCCTCAGTTAGATAGCTAAATACTATTTAGCTATCTAAATGCTTCTGCAGTGCATCAACGGGCCACTTGAGGACTTGCACACTGCAAGAATCAAAACAAGGGCATGGAAAATCCTACTGCAGGGGTAGGGAACTCCGGTTCCTCGAGAGCCATATCCTGAATGTTTTAGATCCCTCTCTACTTCAACACACCTGATTCAAACGATCAGCTCATCAGCAAGCCCTGGAGAGGCCTGAAACAATCATGAACGTTTGAATCAGGTGTGTTGGAGTAGGGAGGGATCTAAAACAGGCAGGATATGGCTCTCGAGGAACTGGAGTTCCCGACCCTGTCCTACTGGATCCCCCGCACCTTGCCCACCACCTTTTCCAGCTACTCCCCTCAGGCAGCCACTAACGATCCATGCGCACCAAATCCAGCAGACACTTGAGCAGCTTCTTCCCTCTAGCCATTAACTCCCTAAACAGTCACTGACGTATACTCCACCGCACCAGACACTTCAAAGCGCTCAAGGACATCTGCACAATTGCACACTTCTTGTCCTATAAGTACTGCTACTGGTCACTTTAAAATGGTTTAATGATTTTCTGCACCAACTGTTATAGTATTGTATTCTACAACTGATCACTTTAGCTCTGCTTGATACTTTGCACATTGTCTCAGTTGTCATGGGGTGGTACCACTGCACTACGGTTCACTTACATTACGAAATGTCCATCCCTACTTAATTTTTCCATATTAATTTGTCATGTCTTTGTTTATGATGATACTAATGCAGCGTGTTATACCGGAGACAAATTCCTTGTGTGTATTCTACATACTTGGCCAATGAAGATGATTCTGATTCTGACTTTGACAATGTTTAGAGATGGTGTGTGCAAACCTTTTCGTTTGAGGGCCACTTGAAAATTTGTCACCTTATTGAAACACACTAAAGTTAGTCAAGACAGCTGTTTAATGTATTGTCTAGTTAATCTCATCAGATTTCTGTTAAAGGCATTAAGGAAAATTGTTTTTGGGGGGGCCAACAGCCCTCTCTAACACAGAATAGACCCAGCCCTGCACTTAACAGCAGCCAAAAGAAAAAGGAAAAAACTACTCAGGTGACCATTTTTCAGTTACTTGAGGAGCATTAATGTCATGTCTTCATGAATCAGCCATAGAGAACAAAGTGGAAGAAACAATTTTTGCCCCTAAAATTGAATTCTCTTTTTTCACTACAGTGTTTTGAAGATAAACTGTGTTATAATTTCAATCATGAATGGTTTTTGTGTCTGAACATAGCGAAAAGGTCCACAATACACCCTCCCTTCTCACTCTACCCACCTTCACTTTTTTTAACTAACCTTGTGGTCCATCTCAAATGTCACTGTTAGTATTTTATATATATAGATATATATAGGAGCTGTCAAACGATTAAAATATTTAATCTAATTAAAAACTCAACTGTCATAATTAACTCAAATTAACTAAAAATTAATCATGATTACTCACGCATTTTTTATCGTTTCTGAATTTCCTTTTATATTTTTTGTCCTATTTTCCCCCATTTTAATGCTCTCATCAACATGGAATCATGAATCAGTTTTCTATGTGCAAAATGCAAATATTTACTGGAATAACAATTTCGATTTTCAATTTTACATGAACATTTTTCACTTGGAGCAGTTATTCACACATTATCTCTCACACAATATTACTGTCCATTAACAACAGTGAAAACAATATTATGTCACACAACAGCTGCTTGACCAGCTCTTTTTATGGAATCAAAACAGCGCAATATAACATTATAAAGTGCACATCTAAGGTAAACTAGTATTCAGCCTATAATTGATTTAAGCAATGGTTGCATACTTCGTTTTTCTCAAATTTGCTTTGAACACAGCAGTCAGGCTATGCTGATTCTGTTGGTCCTTCTTGCTCGGAAGTCTCTCTACGGTTTTGTGTCGACGTCATTTCGGTTGCTTGTAATGGAGGCTCTCGCTGGCAATCCGTAGTGGAGTTGTTCAGTTAATTCCGTTTTTCACGGCCCCCTGAATAGGGATTGTCGGTCAGCATGGAAGGATCTCTCGTTCTGTACTTTTTTGATCATTTATTGGAGCACTTTGCAGAAGTAGTAGTAGTTGTAACAGAAGTATCAGAAGCAGGTAATAACCTAAACTACACATAAATGCAGTAAAAAATTAATATATCTATCTTTCTGCATCACAATGTAAATATGTATATAATTGACATTAATTAATACCTTTATTTAACAATACGTTTAATAAATAATGTAATCAACCCTGATTTTACTATGTATCATTATCGTCATCATTATTCATTGTTTTAAACGTAAGAAACCATACAACACTAACATAAAGTCGAATCGAACAAAAGAACTACAAGTCCCAATACTCAATCCCGGAAGTGGAGCGCCGGCTTGATTATCCCAAGCTGAAGCGCAATTTACTTCGTTTAAACGTCAGATTGCAGACGGACAAACATGACAACTATGCAAAAATGAGCTAAATAAAGACACCCCTGTTCTAGCAACATTTCAGCCCACGCTGTTTGCTTTGAAATGATCCATAGCTGTCGGTCTGAGAGAGGGGGCGGAGTACGGACGTCAGCTGTGTGCTTGGACATTAAGTGGTATTTCAGACTCGACGTGCTATGATGATAGCTCAGTTTACGACTGCAAAACATACAGGTAACTTTGGTCTTATCATTGGAACAATCTGGCAACTTTTTAAAAGTAAACTTTCCATTCATAAACTATTTAAGTATCCGTTTTGTGTCTCGCGCTGCCGTGGCTGGCAAAACAAACGCGCGTGGACCTGTGCAGAGCGACTGATGTTTTGTTTCTGGTTTATTTATAGAGCAACGTAACATCCGCTGTGACGTCTGCGCGTTAATCTCGCGAGAAAATTTTTGATCCCGATAAAATTCATTTAAATTAATGCCAATAAAACGCACTAAACTGACAGCTCTAATATATATATATATATATATATATATATATATATATATATATATATTTTTTTTGTCATGTCGTGGGCCGCTGAAAAACCGAAACCAAATGGCCCATTGGAATGTAGATAGCCATTGACCCTTCTATTACTGTGCTCCATATCATAAGCAAATGTGAGAAGTAATTCTGCTAATTTTGTCTGTTTTTTGCTACACTGACAAAATATAATAACAACAAGCTCCACCTACACTCTCACGGTTGACTTGGAAGCAGTCCGCGGTCGACTGGTTGGGCAGTCCTGCTCTAAAATGGTTTCTATTTGAGAACCAATTGAACGAATGAAAACAGATTTCCTAATATTTTAGGATGTGGGGATTCTGACTATGATGAAGGTTGTTGGGTTTTTCGGTTCAATGTATACAGTACAGTAATTGCCTGTAAACAACAACAGAAACAGAAATAAAAGGACTGTTTGATCCAATGTGTATTTGGCGCCATCTTGTGGTATTCTAGGGTACCTCAGAAATACAGTAAAACTCCTCTACAACGAAATCATGCTTACAGCAAGACATTTTTCACAACAGGGGGGTTTTCACTGTAGCAAATTTGGTCTCAGATGTAAGCACACACACACCCACACCCACAAACGTATGTGTACTCTATTTTTATTCCAATAGTGCATAAGTATGAGCACACACTTATTTGACACTTCATATTGTCAGTGTAGAAAGAAAAAAAGGGAAAGAAATTGCAAAATTTACGATCAGCATTCACTTACATCAATTTCTTGGATAATGTATTTTATTTTGCTTGCTCCGTCTTTCATTTTGATCCCTTTTACCCTCTCTTCCAGCATCAGAGCTCTTCTTGTCTTAGCTGCTTGACATCCAAAGGTCCGTTTTTTAGCCATTTTAGCATTATAACGTCCACGCTCGTCTGAATCTAACAATAACAAATACTTCTGGACCCGGTGGCTTTTCTTTCCACCATCTCACTGTCTCTACCTCGACCTCCCTTCGATCGCCACCCAAGACAGCGTTGCTCAGCTGATGTCATGCAATGAACTTTTAAGCCAGCCACGGGACGCTTCGTAGTCCTCGATGGCCGGTTAGCTCTCGAAGGCTAAAAACCTTACGCTAACTGGAGCGCTAATGAGAGAAGCGCTCCAGTTAGCGTAAGGTTTTAGCCTTCGAGAGCTAACTACGCCATCGAGGACTACGGCGCCCGTGGCTGTTTTTAGCATGATAACAAGTAAAGCATTTGAGGAAACGTTCGATTATTTGAATGTCCGTCGAGCCACGGGACGCTTCATTGTCCTCGATGGCCACAGTTAGCTCTCGAAGGCTAAAAACCTTACGCTAACTGGAGCACTAATGAGAGAGAAGCGCTCCAGTTAGCGTAAGGTTTTTAGCCTTCGAGAGCTAACTATGGCCACCGAGGAATATGAAGCGTCCCGTGGCTGTTTTTAGCATGATAACAAGTAAAGCATTCGAGGAAACGTCCGTTTGTTTGAATGCCCGTCGAGCCATAAGCAATTTACTCTGAGCAGCTAATCGGATGCTACGGATCTAGCTTGAGTATCTACACACATAGACAGTGAGGTGACTCTTGGCCAATCGGAGGCCAGGATGATGCTCGGTAAGCCAATGGCAGAGCAGCTATGAGTATGTTGAGTCCAGGAAATTCGCAGATGTGACCGAAATAAACATTGTTCACTGTGTAAACCAGTGTGGTGGTTGCTGTTGCCGTTTCCGAACGAACCAGTAGAGGTCACTGTTGGATAAGACTTCGTTGTAGTGAATGTCTTCGCGAGGCTGGAGCAGAGAAAATGATTTCGTATAACGCAACAGAGGTTTTCGTCATATGGGGGGCAGGAGAATGGGAATTGTGTTAATGCATGAAGATTTTTTCACATAAGGGGATATTTTCGCCCATGTAGGTTTCATTCAAGAGGAGTTTCACTGTAGCATGAAACCAGCCGACAATGGACAATAGGCTCCTCCCCCCAAAATCATCAACCATGTGAATTCCTGACAAAGTGGTGGAACGCTGTACAAGGTGTGTCAGAAGAGCTCCAGAACTGGCGCCACATAACACATTTTTCCCAACTACAAGTTGTCCCCTTCTATGTGGACGAGTCGATTAACCAGCAAGTATGCAGCGAGATTCTGCTGTTTGCCATGTTCAGTGGACAGGAAGAGGTGAGAATTGTGGCAGGACAACTCGTGGCTGCTTCACCTTGACAACATGCCTGCTCACAATGCCGTGAGCATCCGACAGTTCCTCACCGAGAAGAACATCGCCGTGCAAGAATAACCTCCCTACGTGGCTTTGTTATTTTTGTTTTCCCCTTTCCAAGCTCAAGTGAGGTCATCAAGGGGACCCCATTTTGAAAATGTGGGTGACATCAAGATGGCTGAGATGACTGTGCTGCAGAGGAGTACGGAAGATTCTTCTAAGAGTGCATAAAAGAATGGCAGAGAAGACTCGGACAGGTGGACTTGGTGGTGAATAATAACTTGAAAAATTTCCCCCCCAAAAATGATAAGAATTAGATAAACACACACACACACACACACACACAGTCTCCGTCTATCTGCACTTGCCTCACAGAACAAGTATAGCTCTGAACAAGGGTTCTTGTTTCTTTTTTAAATTGCCTCATTGATCTTCTGAAAAACATTTTACAATGATACTGTACGACGATATTTAACAATTTAGAACTTCAAATTATGTCCAGACTAAATATGTTTTATGAATATTTATGCCCAGAATGTCTACTACTACTCAATAATGACCGAAATCCTGATATTTTGAGCTTCCGGTCTACCACTGCCAACTACTACAGCAATCAGAATGAGAAAGGCTGTTCAGTCCAACAGTCAGAATGAAAAAAATAGATCTTTTATTTAATGTGGTTATTTGTGCCGACGTCACGCTAGAATACAGGTATTTAATCTGTGGACAGTCCTTACAACAGACAGTGTGAGAGATACAGCATCGAGCGCTGATATCGTAGATATATTTGTAGCAACAAGAAATTCAGCCACAATCTTCGACCAGTTCCGAAATTAACCTGCACATACTACAGGTAGCTATGATGCGATGAGAATATCGAACATCCTGTCACGTTTTACCCACTCTCATGAAGTAAAATCTCGGCGGGGGCTTTCTAAGTGTGCTGCTGACCGTGACTTATTTTTTTTGCGGTCGGCGTGCTTATGGAGTCCTGCTTGCAATTTTAGAAGTCGTGATGGAACAGATTTGTTCGTGGATTGCGCTTCATGGCGACCATTTTGGCATTATTCTGAAGGACGTCAGTCTTGTCAACCCCAAATCATTTCTAGACGAAGGGACGTGGACTTCAGTCTTGCTATTAAAATGCTGGCTAAGACAAGAGACTCATCCATTTCTCCATTCCCGCAATTGGAAACAACGGTGTCTTACGCTCGGCTGGTCCCCACAGAGTCACGTGACTGAATCCTGCCCGCTGATTCACAGAATGAAGACTTATCACTTCCTCCTCCCATCTAGGCACGCTGATTTGCCAAACGAGGATTTTAATCACTTCCTCCTACTTTGCAGCCATTAGGTCTTTTCAAGGCAGCCTGACTACAATACCGTAAAATGACAGATCATGAACGAAGAAAGATAGGCGACAATATTGATGCCGATATATACATCGCCCACCCCTAGTTAAACTCTAGGGGCATTATGTCGAAGGGGAAAACGTGGATTTTAAATATATATTTTGGGAAACCGGTCCTTAGAATTTTCTACATCTGTGACATTGAACTTTGAAGAATGAATAAACCAACCTGGCTGTCCTCTGGTTTCATGAATGATGACAAGGTCAGTCACGTTGTTGGCTTTGCAGGCTCGCACCAGTGTCGCAATCTCATGATTTCCCCTGTTCATGCGTTGAGCTGCAGGAAACATCAACTTTACCTCCTGTCCCGGAAGAGCAGAAGGTACTTTTTTATTGAAAGACGTCAAGGAGAGCACTATGCATCAGCCACTGCTGTCACCAGATGAGTATTTGGTGGTGGCGGTGTTACAGTGTGAGCGAGTGTCTCCAGTCGGTACAGAACTGCCTTACAACCCGAATAACATGATTAATCCAGTGATTGTGCCCCTACAAGAACAACACAGGCCTAATTTCATCTTCATGGACAACAATGCTCCAGCTCATTGAGATCGCATCATCAGGGAACAGCTGTTGAAGACTGGTGTACTTAGACATGGAATGGCCTGCATATTCTCCAGGCCTGAATCTTATTGAAAATCTGTGGGAGCAGCTGAGTCGCTGTGTAGAGGCTCGAAACTCTGCACCTCAGAACCTCAATGACTCGAGGGCTGCCTTTCAAGAAGAGTGGGATGCCATGCCTCAGCAGACAATAAGTCGACTTGTGATCAGCATGAGACGTCGTCGTCGTCAAGCTGTAATTGATGCTCAAGGGCACGTGACGGGTTTATTTAGACGTTGAATTTTTTTGTTGTGGTGTACCCACCATTGCTAACTTTTGTTTCAATTAATTGTTTGAAATGAGAAAATCACAAGTGCATCCTTCTACTTAAATGTGCTAATTTCATGATACAATATCGCTGTAGCATGATGAACTTTTATATCGTAAATGGAAATTCTCACTGTCCCTATGCTACTTTGTGTTAAAGTGTTCAGTAGGTTAGGAATGCCTCATAAACAACTGAGCCACACCTTAGCAAACATTTTGAGTCTCGAACTCGGGTCTCTGGAAGTGGTGACAAGGAGTTTTGGATCTTCAACTCCAGCCCATTTGTACTCATCATCCATATGCGAGCTGACACCTACCAGAGAGACAATGTCGTGACATAAATGAAAGGGATCAATAGCGTATAATCATGAGATATTTGGTTATAGGCATGAAAGCAACACTAACCCTCTGCACCACCATCATCATACTCCAGAAGTTTCTGGAGCTGCAGTGCATCTTTGCGTACCTCAGTTGGAAGGAGACAGTTTTCTACAGGAAGGAAAAATAATGTGAGGTCGATATCATACATGACACTATTCCGTTTATATGAAGAGTAAGTAATCCATACCATCGAGAGCACCCTTCAGCTTCTGTTTCTTCTCTTCAATTGTTCGCAGCCTGTCTTCTTGTGCTTTCCTGTACAAGTACTCCCGTCTCAGTCTCACCTCTCGACGAAGCTATCAATATCACACCACAAAGCCATCACATAAAATGGAAAGGAACATCAAAATCATATTGTTTATTATTTTACATTACTTGCAATCTATATTAAACACGCCGCCTGCACACAAAGTTTGCCCTTTTCGCTAAAAGAAGTGTTTTGATCATAACGCCACATCACAACAGACAACTAAGAGTTATCCAACTGATTATCAGAAACGTATTATTGTCTACGACAGAGGTCACCAACGTTTGGGCAGCCTCAAGAACCACACGAGTAGCCCGTGGGTCGGTTCTAAAAAGAGCTAATCAGTGAAGCTATTTGAAAATGTTTATGTTTACAGAGATTTATAATAATAATAATAATAATACATTTTATTTATAAGCGCATTTCAAGACACCCAAGGACACTAGAAATTAAGTGATGCATATTGATATTTATTTACACATTATTCACAATACCAAATATATTGGACTTAGTACGTAATTAATATCTGCTAACCGAGATGCTAACTCTCGACCACACGGCGTCTATAAAGTATTTTCTTATGGCTGGTTTGTCACGCTCCAGTTAAACCGTATCGTCTGACACGTTCACAGACAACACTAAACATACCGACACGCTTTTCTACTTAAGCGAGCGTTGGCATTGGCACCATCCTCTTGTTCAATAATACAGTATACCTGAATTTCACTTGTCGAAAATGAGTGAGTCAGAAAAACCTTACCATGTTTCTTTTTTGGTTGCAAGGTAGCAGCTAGCAGGTCCCACATGGAAAGGAGTGTCGCATACAACATCGCACTTCATTGGCCAACGTCGGAGCCAATAGGAGCGCTTGACACTGGCATACGGAAAGTGATTCCAGAATAAGAGATAGACTGCGGTACAACGCCTTCAGTTAGACAGATCGGTCGATTCCGGTTTTGGCCTTCCTCTGAGGAATTTGCCAGAAAAAATTGTGGCATAGGCTTCTTCCTCAAGAGCCGGGTTTTCGGGGAAAGGGGGTTGTTTTTATTTTGTTTGTTTGTTTGTTTTCCCAAAACCTGGAATAAAAGTCCCAAAAATGTTTTGAGCCGTGGAACTGTGAGCGGTTTACACATATAGCTTCTGCTGTGCAGAAGACTACTGGCTTATGTTTAAACAATTGTGAGCAAACTTGTTTCTTGAACAATATGTTAATCTGAGAATTTTTCTCTCACCTTTCTTGCTCACAGGTCTCTCAACGATGATGTATGCACCACCTCCAATTTAAAGAAATCTGGTCAATAACCAAAGACTATTTATGTTGCTACATTGCAATTAGAAAAGGTAATAAATATTACATACACACACGTGCACGCACACACATCAGAGGATGCATAATTTGTACACATCTTAATTTATTGTAGGACATATTTATTCTTATTTTTGCACGTTACATGATACAAATGGTAGACGTAGTAAGAACTCGGACAATGGTCGTTTGCTCTGAGGTTAGCAAGTTCTGACCTCATTCATGACTTTCTGGGAGCTCAGGAGATGATGGTCTGCTGCTCTCAGATGATCCGGATGGGCAATAGTCGCTCGACTTTGTCCAACATGTTGAGTCTGACATCGGTGGTCGGTGTTTTGGGGGAATTGTTCACACGTGACAAGGAGGACAATGGGACTTAGTCATCTTTTTTTTTTTTTTTGAAAAAGCTATGTTTGTAGAGTTAGCTGCTGGTATTTATCCATGTTCTCACCACCACACGCCACCTCACCACATGGTATCCCAATTCTGTGTACACACGCTCACACGTCTTGTGCACCAAGATCTGATCAAAGCCACTTCTGCCATCAAGTGGTGATTTATCATCCTGAAATCATTCCCAAAGCCACTTACTGAGGAGCTGCATTAAACCCTTACTTCTTTTTGAAAGAAAAAAAAAAAAACGAAAACAACAACAAAAACTTAACTATGTTTTGGCACTAGATGATAGGGGTTTTGCAAACCTAATTGTGTAACTTCATTTTTAATCGAGGTGCTACATTAATAAAAGGGTAAAATAAAAAAAATATCCTCAACTACGGTGTTATACAGATGACTCAAGTACAATTTGATAACTCATTTCACGTTTACATTCATCTGCATGTTTCATTGGCAATGACAAAAACCTTGCTTGGGATGATTTATATTCAGCATTAAACGATAGCCTTTAAATCGTTCTTTAAAAAAATCTCACTTTGTTGATCATTATTATTATCATCATGATTCTCATTTATTATAAGATGAATTTGACTCCTGCTATTCAGTGGCGACCAATTTGACGCCATTCGCTCGAAGTCACCCGACACAGGCTCCAGCAAATCTGTGACTTCTTGCTTTTGACATTGAGGCTACACTTTTTCCATCAAGTTATTATACTGTATTAATTTTTTTCATGCTATGCTGCTGGCCCACTTTGGTTGGAAAGCAAACTTGTCTCTCCCTGCTAACCACTTACAAGTCACAACTTCCTTATTTACTGTATGTGTTTTTTTAAACCCGTGACTCCCTAAGTCTACAGTAAAGGTGAACTTTGGCCAGTTACATTAAAACAACGTTTTTATGGGGAAAAAATAATTGCAGCTTCTGAAGAAATAGGTTTGTATTTATTGGAACAAACCAAACATAATCAAACTCACACAGTGTAAAGATGGAACATGTCATAGGGCAGGGAAGAAATGATAGGATTCATTAAAACATTTTTATACTGTATATGCATTTTGTCATGCTAATAACATAACTCCCTTCAAGCCAGATGTTTGGAGAAAATTACTCTCCATAGTCCATAGTGCAGATGTTCCAATGTTTGAGAGTTAGGCAGTGATGTTATTGGCGTGACAATTTGGAAGAAATCTGATTCATGAAAAAATAAAATAACATTTAAAAGTGCATGTCAGTTCTATAAAATATGATGTTGTCAAGACAAATTGTCTTGCATCTTTCCAGTTTAACAAGTTCATGGAAAATCAGTGACACTTTATTTTTCATGATTTATAAATTCTTTCCCATACTATACAAACAGATTTCATGCTTTGCTTGAAATCGATTTGAGCATTCACACTCAATTATATGGAGAGAGAGAGAAAAAAATGGATAAATGCTGTAAGTTTCAGCTGGTGAATTTTAAACATACCGGTACTTGGTAAACCAACAGAGTGTAAACTTGGGAGTGTGAGAGATGAGCTGGAAACTTTAAAGAAATCTTATAGTGAGTGCTCCACGGGTATGTTGGACAACACAGTCTTAGGATAAATTTAATTTCTATCATGGGCAGCCATTCCGGCCTAAAAATTACAGCAAAGCAATGACAGCGTATGATGCCCTATAACGAGTAGAAACAAACAAAACCGTTTCAAAGAAGGAAAACATTGCACTGTACACAGTGACATATGGAAAAGCTGTATTGAGTTTGAGCGTTTTTACCATCATACGTCATCAACACAACCATGCCATCCCGTAGCAAAACAAATCCGACAATAAGTCATCAGATCATTGAAAATTGAAATGTTGCAACATGCAGAAACAGATCAGCACAAAGAACACAACCTAAAGAACAAAGGATAGCGAGTCATGGCAACCTTAAAACCGTTTTTATCAGGGAGCCTCCCCAGCAAACGTGCTAATCTGATGTCAGATCTAAGATTATTGTAAGAACACTTAAAATGAGTCATGATAGCAGCACACCAGTTCATTGTGACCTCTGTTAAGGCATGAAAAGAAAACACGTTTTGATGTAGACAATGCCTGTGAGAAAAGATGTAGCGGCTTTTCTTTTAGGGGGTAGGGAGGTGATAAGTACAGTGAAACTCCTCTACAACGAAACCTACATGGGCGAAAATACCCCTTAGTGTGAAAAAATCTTCATGCATTAACACCATTCCCCGTCTCCTGCCTCCCATACAACGAAAAAATACAGTGTTGCGTGATACGAAATCTGTTTCTCTGCTCTTGCCTCGCGACAAGATTCACTACAACGAAGTCTAATCAACAGCGACCTCCACTGCTTCGTTCGGAAACGGCAACAGCAACCACTACACTGGTTTACCCATGCGCAGTAGTCCAGGAAGTATTTGTTATTGTTAGTTTCAGATGCAGCAAGAATGTTGCATTGCTAAAATGGCTACAAAACAGACCTTTGGATGTCAAGCAGCTAAGACAAGAATAGCTCTGATGCTGGAAGAGAGGGTAAAAGTAATCAAAATGAAAGATGGAGGAAGCAAAATAAAAGACATTATCCAAGAAATTGATGTAAGTGAAAGTGAATGCTTTCGTAATTTCTTTCCCTTTTTTCTTTCTACACTGACTATATGAAGTGTTAAATAAGTTTATGCTCATACTTATGCACTATTGGAATAAAAATAAGGAGTACACATATGTTTATGTGTGTGTGTGTGTGTGTGTGTGTGTGTGTGTGTGTGTTTACATCTGAGATCAAATTTGCTACAGTGAAAAACCCCTGCTGTAAAAATGTCCTTGCTGCAAACATGATTTCGTTGTAGTGGAGTTTCACTGTATGAGTACAGTGATATTCTTCCACAAAATGTGATGTGTCACACATTATCTGGCAGCTGCAGTGGCACAATGAGCCAATTTTAGAATTATGCCAGCTAATTTTGTTGGTCCAACAATAGTCTACATAAGTGTGAGTCGTCTCACTCTGGGAACTCATTAATGACATGACAGACATAACGCGTATAGTCGTACCAAAAACATGAGCTGGTCTGTCTGACCTTTGACCCAAGCTACTCAAAACCCCTTGACCTGGATATAATTTAAAATCGAAACAGCTCTTACAATGAGATACAAACCAGACTGATGATTGAATCATTTTTCTTGGGGGTGATTTGTTTTCGGCCAGTTATATACTATATCACCATACAAGATTAAAAGAATGCACATATATTTGTCTCCAACTCCCCTTGCCTGTGGACTGGCATGACAAAGACCAGCTGGAATTAAATTGATGAAATGTGCTGCTCTTAAAAAACAAAAAAAATCCTCCAATGTTAGCTGTGAGGAGTCTGGACAACATCGCAGGTAGTTGTACAGATGTGCAGGATAGTTTTTGCTCCAAAAACCTTCTGTTCTTTTTAACCTTAAAAGGTGTAAACCTGGGGGACCGGGGGGGGGGGTACCTTTACATGTCGAAGCAAAACAGTACGAGGACAGAGAGAGTAGGGGAGCCGTTTGTTACTTCTAGCACGCTGGCAAACATTATTCCAACTACACCAAGATTCTGACAGAATGGTAATCCTGACTATAGTGACTAACTGGAAGTGGATTTCTTGAAAAGTAACAAATAGTCACAAATGTACACACAGAGCACCCCCAAAAAAAGAGAGATTACAGCTCTACTGATCGTCAGTTTCACGTCTCCTTGCTGTTTCTAACCGAATGGAATGAAAGACACCAGAAAAGTGCAGTCAAGGAAAACTCGATCAGACCAGAAGGAACAAACAGGGCCGCATCCAGAGTGTCCAATTGTACCTGGTGGTTGTTGGTAGCCTCGTGTATTGCATTTTGTATGGCTTGGGATACATCTTTGTGCACATACAAGTCAGGGAACCAGGTCGTGATCTCACTCCTTGCCACGGTTGTTCCCAGGTTCAGTTTACTCATAAACAGGGACATCTTATATTTCTTCATAATCTCCATCATCTCTTTTGGCAGAACTTGACCCTCCTCCTAGAAAGTCTTCCAGCTCATCCACATCTGTCTTCTTGGTCCTCGATTTCTTCTTCTTTTTCTCTTTGTCGTCAACAACGTCATCTTTTTCCTTTTTCTTGTGTTTATGTTTCTTCTTACTCTTTTCGTCCTCCTGAGAATCGAACAGCAAAATTGAATCAATGGCTTCAACTCAAACAGGACCAACCTTTTGCATCAAGATGTAAACCCCGTAAATGATTCACCTCTTTACTTTTCTTCTTTTTTTTCTTCTTGTCTTTGGAGGACTGTTTGCTTTCTCTCTCTGAAAATGAAAAAAAACATACCAACATTAGATGTGTGATGTACAAGGATAGTATCCATTGACGGAGCATCCTCTTACGCTCAACACTCCACATCTAAGTGTTGAAGTTCGCAAAAGATGTGAAGTGTACTGGAACCCCTGTCCGTACCATATCACTTTTTCTTTTAAAACTTGCCATTTACATACCACTTCCGTCGTAAAGGGTGAAGCTAAACACACTGCAGTTCTTTTAATTTGTTGACCGAATTGAAAAAGGTATTTCTCCTCCATTCCTATTGTCCAAACTAAGGTCCGAATTGAATTAAACGATCACATTCAAGGGTAGATCAGGGCAGGGGTGACCACTACGTCGATCGTGAGTCAAAGGTCAATCGCGCAGGTAGTGTCAGTAGCTCTCATGGCATGAACTCAATCATTGCCAGTCCTGACAGTTTTATGCTCGTGATATAATATACTGTAGCTGGCTGTCAATGGCGGTGAATGCGTTTATATAAAAAAGTTGATTCCCGCATATCACCTGTTGCACAATTTGTCACTTGATTGATGTACAGGGCAGCCAGTCATAGACCTGTCGCACGCTTCCAAGAGCGTTATCTGGCAAAACTAACGAACAAGCAGTTTCCATTTTGTTCCGTCAACTCTAAACTTAACAATAGAGTAAAACAATGACAAATTGATCAAGTAAGCCAAGTATTTCCATTCCATACAGAGGGCGAGGAGGATTTTCCCCATACAACAACAAAAAAACGCCATCCGGGAGCCTTCAAATGGCGTGTCGCGGTTGCCGGTTGGTGTGGGGGTGGTGGGGACTGAGACGACTTGGCTGACCAGTGCGCTTGCTGGACGACCGACGGACGGAAATGTGGAGCGGCATTTTCGCCTCCTTGATAAAAACCATGAAGTCCAAAGTACCTTTCCAACATGACTGATATTCTCTGGGAAGGGTGCTCAGCTCTGTCCTGACTTCATCCCTGGCTGATTTCATTTAGTGTAAGTCATCAGAGTAAAGTAAGGACAAAAAAAATGTACACTCGTTCTATTGTGCAAGTTGGGTTCCTGCAGGTACACATACAATGTATAATAAAATGGACGTGGTCATTTTATAAGTAGCTCGCATGCTGGGCTAGATGGATGCTCTTGCATTGTTGCCTTTTCTTTACTGTCTCATACACTGTGACGTACTGCTATGATGTGACACTTTTGATGTCTGTTTCTGTAGCGCATAATATCCTGTCATGGGGACGCAAGATCAATGGGGTTTACCTTTACACATCTTAAGTGAAGAGCTGACCTGGACTGTACAATTTGGCATAAAGGTGGTCATTTGGAAAAAACATCACAGTCGCGGAACGTTAACATTTAACTAACAAGTCAACATTTTACTGGTTCCTAAGCAACGATGCTACGCAAGCAATGGTAACGACATATCGGAACATTTCCAACATCTTGCCTTCTTGCTCCTCACTGCTCTCTTTGGTTGCTGAAGGTTCTTCTTGGATGCCAAGGCCAAAAAGGTCGGTAACGTCCTGTTGTTTAAAGGAGATCACAGTGGGATTCACCGGTTTTGGCACCTTGGCTGACTGCAAGTCATCATCTGAGAGGTCAGATAGAAGTTCATCCCTTGCAGGGAATGTACTCTGAGGATAACAAAATAGGACGATGGTTATGACCGATAGAGAGTTTATTTATTTATTTATGTGGGAACAAGAAGTTAAATAATTGACCGTAAAATGTCACGGTTGACAAGTGTAGCATTCACAGATGAAGCTCGGGTTTATTTTTAAACTGTTGAAGCCAAGTCATCCTCACGTTTTACAGCTGCAAATCAACTGTTTCCTCCTCATCCTGCCCACGAATAATAAGCTCTTTGGATGTTTCTAGATACGTTTTATACACCCAGATGCATGCTACACTGTCAAGTCCGTTTTACCTTACCTTTGCTATTTTTGGTGCGTCTGATGCTTCAGACTCAAAGTCAGGGTCATCCATCACAAAAGATAGCATCTGGTGGGCCACCGGGCCTTCGGGGTCTGTATCAGAGTCTCCAGCAATAGGCGAGACCCCTTTCTTTTTTCCTTGCTGCTGGGTGGGCTGTTCTTCTGTTGGAATTAAAGTGAGGAAGATGGGAGCTGTGGGCTGGTCTCGGAGCTCTGATGCCACCTTTGGTTTGGACATGCAGCTGAAACCGAGAGATTTGGGGAAAAGGAACTTTCAAATATATTGTGCCTCAAAGGACACACACTTTAGTGCTAAAGCCTGCTAAGTTAGGTAGAATGGTAACAGTTGGTAATACATATCACACAAACATATCACAAGAGAGCATCTAGGGATGTAGCAATACCACTTTTTTTCCACAACGAGTCCCAGTAAGAATACAGTATTTTTGGGATGAGAAGTCACTTTTTTTCCCTCATCGTTTGGCTGGTCCTATCTATCTATCTATATCTATATATATATATATATATATATATATATATATATATCTATATATCTATATATATATATATATATATATATATATATATATATAGATAGATAGATAGATAGATATAGTGCATTCCAACATTCACTCTGACGCCCTAATACCACTCCAAGAGGGTGTTTGTTCCGAGAGACAGAATGCACAGCCTTCTCATTCATTTTTAATAAATGTTAAATAATTGAATTAATACACACTCACATGCATACATATATATAAATATACAGACACACAGATGTGCATTTCGGACATCCCATTAATGTAATTTTCATTTTTTTACAAAAATGGACGTGTGTTTTTCTCAGGACAGTGATGATATTAGAGTTGATTTGTAGAGTAAAATTTTAATTGCTAACCAAGTAGATTCCCATCATTCGCTGAGTGCAATTATTGAGTTTATAGCTAGCTTATTTACGTTGAGTCAAAACACAAGACAACTTCTAATAACATGCATTATTCCATCCAACACATTTGGTGATGTGACAAGTCTTACGTTTTCAGTTCAGGTTCACTGTCCAGGTCCTGGTCCTTTTTCACAGAAGGGGCGACTAGTGTTTGGTCCTCCTCATCACTGGTCAGAATGATATCTTGACTGGGAGGCAGCATTTTAGGCTGTGGAAGGTTGGGCCCTGTATCATCAGGATCAAGCTCATCCTGGAAACCAGACACCATGGGGTTTCCTCTGTCGTCACACTCACTAGGATAGAAAACAAACTAATAACATATATTGCATATTGTGTATGTCTATGTCATGTAATGTAGTTGTCGATGTATTTTTTTTCAACATGCTCTACATCAGGGGTGTCAATCTAATTTTTGTCGCGGGCCACATTGTCATTATGGTTTTCCTTAGAGGGCAATTATGAATTTTGTGAAACCATATCTCCTCCAGATATTACATACGCAGCGCACAACAAATTGATGAATAACTAGTTTTAAAATCAGAAGTAAAAAATAATAACTGTTATTGTGGATTACATATGACAATATGAAATTTTGGTTCCGACTTTAGCAAGCATCATGGAACTAGACATGCTTGATTTGCTTTTGCGGGCCACATAAAATGATGTAGCGGTCTAGATCTGGACCCCGGGCCTTGACTTTGACACCTGTGCTCTACATCATACTCAGGTGTCTCTAATATGTTGTAATGGACAAAGTATATAAATCAAAATACCTCCAAGCAAAGTCGATAAAAACATAGCATTAATATTTTTGCAAAATCAGATTGTTGTGATATAACTCATGAGAGACCCCTCCCAAGCCCACATAAGGTAATTCAGGATGGCACTACAATACAGAAAGTATCGTCCTACAAATACTTCGGTATTTGGTTGGATGACAAGCTGTCTTTTGTTCAAAGTGAGACCATTGAAGAAAAAAAAACTTAGACCAGTGGTTCTTAACCTGGGTTCGATCAAACCCCAGGGGTTCGGTGAATTATTCTCAGGGGTTCGACAGAGCCTCTGCCTTGGAGGTTAAGACACGCCCAATTCAATATGTCAATTACCGGTATTTATGACTCGCCCACTTGGCCATCTCTGGCTGGTTCATTTTGTGCACCTTTAAAAAAACATATACGGTACTTGATAATTATATTAATTGTGTGCCAATTTGTTTTCTGTTTTTAATAAATGCATTTTTTATGTCTTCAATTTGTAAAATATAATACTCTTTATTTTTCACGAATGAAGGGTTCGGTGAATGTGCATATGAATCGGTTCGGTTTGGTACCTCAAACAAGGTTAAGAACCACTGAGTTAGACCCACATTGTTTTTTTTCCCCTTTGGAATGAAGAAGTGCTTTACTTTTTCAGAAAGGGAAAAGTGCGCGTGGTTCACTTTTTAAAATCAGCGTTGGACGATGTGGTCACCTAATTTATATCTATGTTTCTTCACCTGTTAAAAAAAAAAAAAAGAGAAATAGAAGGCATCTACCACTCAGCCCTACATTTTATGACAGTTGCACCAGCTCGAACCTACCACTGCCCTGTGTACACAACTGTGCAATGGTCCTCCCCCTACATTTGAAGGAAAACCCATGCACTAATTTTTTTTGTGTGTTGTTTTTATTATTGTTAAAGCACTTAGGGGTAAAATTCTTTACAATTCAAACCTTACCATAACAGCGTTCACAGAACGAGGGCATCAGAAAAATTGACATATTAAATCTGGAATCACTCCCACCACTCAGTACTTGAAAAATACTTTCAAAGCAATCATGATGGAACAGTACAACTGTTTATAACCTCATGGCTTTTTTTGTTTCATGTTTCTGGTTTCTGTTTCACACCTGGATGTCTACTGCGCTACTGTGTGGACTGTGTCAATTGTAATGTTTAGTTGTATGTAGCTTTGTTTTGCCTCAGGTCTGTTGTGCTCTTACTGTTACCTGTCTTGGCCAGGGCTCCCTATGAGAAGAGTTAGTGGCCTTTGTGTATATGCAATGTGACCTTTCTTTGTTCAAGAAAATGAATACAAATAAACCCCATATTGTGAAAATTTACCAAATGAAGTTGTCCAATAAAAATGCAATGTTGCATTTCTTCAAATATTTATTTTTGTAACGATAGAAACACTTTAAATAATAGAAAACAGTCACAATAACATCTAAATAAATGAAAATTATTGCTCACACATTCCATCACAACCGATACTCCCCCAAAACCAACATTTTAAGTGCTCACCTGTCACTGTCCGCTGCTGGAGCTGGCTGAGGCACCTTTGTTTTTGACGGCAAACTGTCCTCGAGAAAACTCTTGTCCAGTCTATCATCTGGCACAAAGTCATCCACGCTTTGTACGAGAGTAGGACACACTGGTGCAGGTAGGTCCTCTGAAGAAAACATTGCAGTAGCTCACGAGTAAGATAACAGTTACTGTACTATCTTTTCTGTTGTTGATCAAGTTAAAGTCTTCAAATGCAGTTCAACTCTGTTGCAATCCTCCAATACTAAATGTGGCAATGAAACAGTGACATCACATGATATTCTAATACCCTCAATTCCTGTGCGTATTTCACGGTCTTTGAATTTCTCAACGGCTCAGGCTGGAGTCTTGTGACCGCTCTCTACTTATGTATATAAACTCTACACACCCTTGTACAAATGGCAGGTTTTTATGATAGAAAACAATGAGACCAAGATCAACAGTTTCACAACTTTTTCCACCATTCATGCAACCAAAACTGTACAACTCAATTGAACATAAAAATATTTTCCAGATGGGTAGTAAAAAAATAACAACTGAGATCATGTGATTTGTGTGCACACCCTCTTCACAGGGGATGTGGTTGTGTTCACAATTAACTACAAGTTAAAATGGGTGTCAGCACACCCCTATCACCATTTCAAATGGTTCTGATTAATGAAACAATAAGTTCAGAGGTTGTGACATTTTTGTCGGCACATCTTACAGCAGAAGTCACAGCATGCTTCCACGGCATTACTAGGACCTCATTGTTCAAAGGTATCAGTCAGGACAATGGAAGAAATTAACTTCCAAGGCATTAACTATAGCATGGAGGACAGTGAAGACAGGCAGTGACAAGTGGAGTCGTCACCAAGAACAGGACCACCCCTCCAAAATGCTTAAAAGAATAAGATATCTAGTCAGGGAGGCTGCAAAGAGGCAGACAGCAACACGGAAAGAACTGCAGAAGTGTACTAATACTGTACTAGTAAATGCTAGAATTGCTGAACGTGACTTGGGGTTAATCAGGGGGACTTGAAATGGTGACAGGCGTGTGTGCTGACTCCTATTTAACATGACTTTGAATGTGATAGGTTCATTCTAAACACACACCAACAACCACTTATAAGAGGGTGTGCACACTTTTCCAAACGCATCTCAATTTTTATTTTGAATCCCCCCAATTGAGTTGTACATTGTATGGCTCACATTAACGGTAAAAAAACATTTGCAAATTATCTTGAATTCTTTTTTTTTAAATTTGAACATGGGTGTAGACTTTGTACATCTAAGATGTACCATACACGCAACAACCGTCTATTAAAAACTCATTAGAAAAAGGACTACCGGTAGTTAGTGACAGCCTTTTAGCAGCAGGCCCGCAGCATTGCAGTTCCGTGTTCATAAATGCCACTTCAGCTTTTCATCCGAGAATTAATCACGAAAGATCAAACTTTGACTAAAGTAAAGAGCATCTGGAAAGAGTCTCTATTCTACCCATTTTGCAATACGCAAAAACAAAATGTGTTGTCGTGTAGCGTAGTCGTACCTGATGCGCTAACAGAAGCCTCAGGGACGGGCGATGAGCCAAACCATCGAGACATGAAGCTGCGTTTCTGGGGGGCCGATACCGGTGTGACAGAGGACTGAAGGTGCTCTGGTGATTGAGCTGAAGACTTTAATTCAGCTGAAGGCGAGGCTGCTCTGCCAACGGCAGCAGCCAGATCTGGAGCCGAGGGAGGCGACACAGAGGGCGACTGTGGGAGTGGCTGCGAAGGGATTGGAGGTTGAGGTGTGCTTGGGCTGGAGCTTCCTGTGGAGGCCCCACTAGGAGGAACAATAGGGGACTGGGAGCCTGAGGAGGGACTCTGACCGTTGGCTGGACCAGGTGAGCCATAGCCCTTATTGCGGGACTCCAAGTTCTCCAGGAAGCTAGCAAAATGTCACAGAAGTTACAAGGGTGACACTATCAAGACAAATAGCATAAGATGAGCGAGGAAGCGAGATTGTACATTTCATAATTTTGATCTTCTGTCTCCTGCTGCACACAAAGCTCTTCTAGGGTGGCATCCATGTCCAACTGGTTTGTCTCCAGTTGCCTCAGAAGGGTCTCTCTCTGCACACACAAAATTGCAAAGATTAGGATATGCAAGTGCAAAATACTACTCGTAGCAAACGAGGAAAGCAGATTACCTGGAGTTGTAGGAAGGGGATGTTAAAAAACCTGTGCAGATACTTTAGGCCAAAGCCATTTTTCATCGAGGATTCAGCATAGTGGATGTAAGATGAGCCCATTGGCCTGGGAAACACAACGCTTTAAAGCTGCATTTGGAGGTTCCAAATTATTCAAACGGACAACACATTTCATGACATTTGAGTTTTTATTCAGCATCGTGAGCCGTCACCTTACCGTGGTGGAGGGGTTTGTGCGTCCCAATGATCCTAGGAGCTAAGTTGCCTGGGGCTTTATGCCCCTGGCAGGGTCACCCATGGCAAACAGGTCTTAGGTGAGGGACCAGACAGAGCACGGCTCAAGAACCCCTTATGATGGACAAAATAAATGGAACCCAGTTTCCCTTGCCCGGACGTGGGATACCGGGGCCTCCCTCTGGAGCCAGGCCTGGGGGTGGGGCTCGTTGGCGTGCGCCTAGTGGCCGGACCTGTACCCACGGGTCACGCCGGGCTCAGTCCGAAGAGGCAACGTGGGTCCCCCTTCTCATGGGCCAACCCATGGGAGGGGCCAAAGGGGTGCGATGTGAGCTGGGCGGTAGCCAAAGGCGGAGACCCTGGCGGTCCGATCCCCGGCTGCAGAAGCTAGCTCTGGGGACATGGAATGTCACCTCTCTTACAGGGAAGGAGCCCGAGCTGGTGTGTCAGGTTGAAAAGTTTCGACTGGATATAGTCGGACTTACCTCCACACACGGCCTGGGTTCTGGTACCAGCTCTCTCGAGAAGGGTTGGACTCTATTCCACTCTGGAGTTGCCCACGGTGAGAGGCGCAGAGCAGGTGTGGGCATACTCATTGCCCCCCGGCTCAGTGCCTGTACATTGGGGTTCACACCGGTAGATGAGAGGGTAGCCTCCCTCCGCCTTCGGGTGGGGGACGAGTCCTGACTGTTGTTTGTGCATACGCACCCAACAGCAGTTCAGCGTACCCACCCTTTTTGGAGTCCTTGGAGGGAGTGCTAGAGAGTACTCCTGCTGGGGACTCCCTCGTTCTGCTGGGGGACTTCAATGCTCATGTGGGCAATGACAGTGAGACCTGGAGGGGCGTGATTGGGAGGAACGCCCTCCCCCCCCCGATCAGAACTCGAGTGGTGTTTTGTTATTGGACTTCTGTGCTCGTAACTTATTGTCCATAACGAACACCTTGTTAAAACATAAGGGTGTCCATATGTGCACTTGGCACCAGGACACCCTTGACTGCATTTCGATGATTGACTTTGTGGTTGTATCATCGGATATGCGGCCGCATGTTTTGGACACTCGGGTGAAGAGAGGGGCGGAGCTGTCAACTGATCACCACCTGGTGGTGAGTAGGCTCCGATGGTGGGGGAAGATGCCGGTCCGTCCTGGCAGACCCAAACATATTGTGAGGGTTTGTTGGGAGCGTCTGGCGGAATCCCCTGTCAGAAGGAGTTTCAACTCCCACCTGCGACAGAGCTTTTCCCATGTTCCGGGGGAGGCGGGGGACATTGAGTCTGAATGGACCACCTTCCGTGCCTCTATTGTTGAGGCGGCCAATCTGAGTTGTGGCCGTAAGGTAGTTGGTGCCTGTCGTGGCGGCAACCCCCGTACTCGCTGGTGGACACCAGCAGTAAGGGATGCCGTCAAGCTGAAGTAGGAGTCCTATCGGGCCTTTACGGCCTGTGGGACCCCAGAGGCAGCAGACGGGTATCGACTGGCCAAGCGGAATGCAGCTTCGGTGGTCGCCGAGGCAAAAACTCGGACGTGGGAGGAGTTCGGTGAGGCCATGGAAGCCGACTTCCGGACGGCTTCGAGGAAATTCTGGTCCACCATCCGACGTCTCAGGAGGGGGAAACAGTGCACCACTAACACTGTGTACAGTGGGGATGGGGCGCTGTTGACCTCGACTCGGGACGTTGTGAGCCGGTGGGCGGAGTACTTCGAAGACCTCCTCATCTCCACCAGCACGCCTTCCTTGGAGGAAGCAGAGTCTGGGGACTCACTCTGAGGTGTGCTTTGTGGACTTGGAGAAGGCGTTTGACCGTGTCCCTCGGGGAGTTCTGTGGGGGGTGCTTCGTGGGTATGGGGTACCGAACCCCCTGATACGGGCTGTTCGGTCGCTATACCACCGATGTCAGAGTTTGGTTCGCATTGCCGGCAGTAAGTCGGAATCGTTTCCAGTGAGAGTGGGACTATGCCACGGCTGCCCTTTGTCGCCGATTCTGTTCATAACTTTTATGGACAGAATTTCTAGGCGCAGCCGAAGCGTTGAGGGGGTCCGTTTTAGTGGCCTCAGTATTGCATCTCTGCTTTTTGCAGATGATGTGGTACTGCTGGCTCCTTCAAGCAGGGCTCTCCAGCTCTCTGCGTTTCGCAGCCGAGTGTGAAGCGGTCGGGATGAGGATCAGCACCTCCAAATCTGAAACCATGGTCCTCGGTCGGAAAACGGTGGAGTGCCATCTCCGGGTCGGGGAGGAGATCTTGCCCCAAGTGGAGGAGTTTAAGTATCTTGGGGTCTTGTTCACGAGTGAGGGCAGGAGGGAGCGAGCGATCAACAGGAGGATCGGTGCAGCATCTGCTGTGATGCGGACGTTGTATCGGTCTGTCGTGGTAAAGAAGGAGCTGAGCCAAAGGGCGAAGCTCTCAATTTACCGGTCGATCTACGTTCCAGCCCTCATCTATGGTCACGAGCTATGGGTCGTGACCGAAAGAACGAGATCCCGGATACAAGCGGCCGAAATTAGTTTTCTCCGCAGGGTGTCCGGGCTCTCCCTTAGAGATAAGGTGAGAAGCTCGGTCATCCGGGAGGGGCTCAAAGTAGAGCCGCTTCTCCTCCACATCGAGAGGAGCCAGATGAGGTGGCTGGGGCATCTGATTCGGATGCCTCCTGAGCGCCTCCCTAGTGAGGTGTCCAGGACACGCTGGAGAGACTATGTCACCCAGCTGGCCTGGGAACACCTCGGGATCCCCGGGGAGAGCTAGAAGAAGTAGCTAGGGAGAGGGAAGTCTGGGCTTCCCTGCTTAAGCTGCTGCCCCCGCGACCCGGCCCCGGATAAGCGGTAGAAGATGGATGGATGGATGGATTCAGCATCGTATCATATTAGTTTTTTTTTTTTTTTGAAAAAGGTGCATTAGACCAAGATGAACAATTTCTCATCTTTTCTCACCATTAATGCGGTCTATAATCTGCTAAATTCAATTGAAATTTGAAAAAAAAAATTTCGAGGGGAAGTCGAAATAAATGACTGAAATTAGGTGTATACGCGAATGTGCACACCATCATAACTGGGGATGAGGCATTCAAACTCATCTACACAAATTATTAACCCCCCATTTTGTTTTGAATGTTCGAGTATTATAGTAGGCTTTTTCTGGTTTTTTTTTTTTACTTTCTAGCAAAAGCCTGATAGTTTTGTGCTAATTTTGACTAGTATTTGGAACTGTTAAATTTGCTCCACCTTGACCAAGGCCACAGTTTCAGCTTCCAGCTGTAAGTAGGTAGGTAGGTGGGTGGGTGTGAGGCAAGGAAGGAAGGAATGAAGAAAAGTCCCAAAACATGATGCTGCCACATACTATTTTGTCTAAATCGCTCTGCTCTGGATTTTGTTGGTCCTCCACACACTTATAATTTCCCTTTTTTCATTGATGCTATTGTCTTGTATTAGGAAAATGTGGCATTTGGTGTGAGATGGTTACCTGTTCAGTCCAGCGATTAGCTCCCTGATGTCATCAGGGAGGATGACCCGATGCTCACCCATGTCTCTGTGGTTTCCCAGCACACACACCGGTACATGAGTTGGAACTTTGGGAAGTTCCCTTAAGATGTAGTTAAACGTCCTGAAAATATATCAGGAAAATCTCAGTATAATTATATTTTTGGGCTCGTCAACCAAACAAATCCAGTAGGAATTTCTACGTCAAAGCTGGAGTTAATTAGACTAAGTGCGTTTCGTCCACATGTATTTGATGAATAGGGGGAAAAATAGCATGTCAGTGCTGTTCAGCTTCTCTACACAGGGCCTGTTTTAACCAAATGCAGTTGGCTGGCAACTTCAAAAGGAAGCAGACCTCTTGAAAACAGGTGACTGTATATAACTCATCTTGCACGCCAGGGAAGTGCGACGGCCAACAGCAATACTTAAAACAACCCAAACATGGCCAATGCTAACAGCAAGCAATTAACCACTCTAAAATATTACGAGTACTACTACTACGACTACTGCTATCTCAATATTCAATATGAGGTCATTATAAAATCGTCTGTCTGTATTGCCTGCTACTCAGGCCTAAATGACTGGACATGTGTTTGTACAAATGCAAGGCTAAATTGATGCTCGAATGTTGTCAAAATTGTCACATTTATTTGATTGCAACATAATACAGCGTAATGAGTTTAGCATTTGTTATTTCAATGATTGATTCCTCCCAGAGAAAACTCACAGCCCTGGGTTAAAACTTAATCGCGCTGAAACTCAATGCCTCCACCTCCGTGCATATGGTATTACGAAACGCTTCGTGCACAAACAATGTGACACACAGAGGATTCTCACCACTGCTTGGTGATGTCAAACATCATGATGACGCCATTGCAGTTCTTGTACACGTCTAGAAACTCTGCATCAAGGGCTACCTCGTCTGACTGCAACACAAATATTGGGAAAGATGAAATGATAATAATACACAAGAATAAATGCTTCCATTTGATATTGGTAACTGATTTGGTCACCCCCCTCCCCCCATCCTAACAAGTAAGCTATTTGTTCTCCACACATGACAGTCATGTGACTGATATTATTACCTCTTGTGGCTCATTCTCAAGTTTCAAATTGTCTCCACGCTTTTTGCCTTTGCCTGAAAGATCAAGATATCAGAAGCATGAGGTTTTTACATAAAATATCGTCTTAGAGTCAGTATGTTGCTTTATGTTGGTTCATGAGCGGAGCAAGCAGAGCAACACATTTTTCTTACAGAAATGCAGCATACAGATGCATTTCAATAAGTTATGCTTCAAGTACAGTCAACAAACATCGCTATCAGTCAGCTTTCTAGATGCGGAGATGATCTGTACTACTATCTACACACAGCAAAATAAAAAACAGCCAAATTTAAAGGCATAGCCAAACAGCAAACCTTGAGAATTTTCTTCTCAGATAAGAGTGGAGGACGGTGGAGCATACTAACTGCACACAACAGCATTGAATTTGTACACACTACAGTGGTGCTCACCTACACCTTCAGGAAGAGGATATTTTTGGCCTGAGAGGAGCGCGAGGGGTTCAGAAAAGAAATGATGAGTTGAGGACAGGAAACAAGACAACCACCACACATGGAGTCATGAGATTCAGCACTTTGATCTATGGCGATGAGGTCAGACTTTGCAAAAAAGCTTGAGAGCGTGACACACTTCAGCGCCGCCACTCACCTTTATCAACCACGTCCCATACCTCCACCTTGACCACATCATCAGTAGCTGAGAAACACAAATACGAGAAGTTTCCTTAGCAAAGTGTAGTGTTGCAGTGGAAATGTTTACTAACACGCAGATTATGATGATACTCTCACACAGATTGAGTTACTGCTCTATTATTTAGAACACTACGAGAAGAACAGGCGCTTTACTAAACACTGAAAAGCTAACTGAACGAGTACCAGAATCAGGCTAAATCTAACGAGTTTACCTTGATATGGAGCCACTGGAATGAATAAAAAGGCAACATCACATGTAAATGTGTATACATGAGCAAAAAATAACCACAGACATGCGGATAAAAATTAAACAGGCTTTTCTGTTTAAAGGTGTTGGAAAAAAAAACCCAAACACCTACTTTTGTAATTCCAATGGATACTTGTAGCTTGGATCTCCTGGGTGGGGATGTATTCTTCCACAAACTTTTTGCCCTGCAGTCGATACCATAAAGTGCTCTTTCCAGTGTTCCTATCTCCACGGATGACGATTTTCACTTGGAGGGGTGCACAAAAATGTTCAAAATTTCAGTGCGATGAGAAAACCTGTTTGCGACCATTAAAGCTCTTGGCGAATGTCTTCGTGACAGTTTACGACCGTGAACAAACAACATTCGCCATGTGCGTACACTCACAAACTCCAGATACGGCCTTTACAAATAAAATGTGCTTGTAGCACTTTTCCCAGTCGTATTGGTACAACTATATGTCATACAAGGTCACCTTGCTGCCATAGAGAAGGAAATTACATAAAAATGTCCCAAAGAAAACAACGTATTCAAGTTAGGCGGCCTTAGCAAGTGGCAACGTAAGATGGCCACCGGTGACATCACGTCTTCAGAGGGCGAATAAGCAGCATTGTTAGTCCATTCATAGATGAATTTTCAGATGAATGGTGCAGGCCTTGAAGATGGCCAGGGCAAAAAAGGTAAGTCAATCTAGCCATAAAAGGAAGAGCTTCCTCTTTGTATACAGTTTACAAAGATTGCTCAGCCATGTTGGTGGTACGATTTCCAAATGGAAAATGGTTGAAAACTTACTATTGTACTGGACCCCTTTAGCGAAGCGTCTTTGCAAACTTTGGTTCATGGACTGCAGGCCAGCAGGAATGTTCTTGTCCCTGAGCTGGCCCGGCTCAGATCCCACCAGCTTTTTCAATGCAGAAAACATGTTTTTAATTGGTAAGAAACTTATTAGATTTGACCTATGATATCAATGGGGGAGGAAAGTGGGCCTTTCCACAATCAATTTATCATGCTAACTGAAGGAAATTTGCAATGTTGAGTCTTGATGTTAATTGTCTACACTCTGATCTGGTGTGAGGCGCTATACTATATTTTAGCAGTTGTGTTTTCTGGCCATTTGGAAACAGAAGAGGTCATCATGGTGTTTACAGTGTCATCTGTGGGGGAGATAAGAAAAAAACAACAACATCAACATCAATGCCTTTTCCTTCTGGGGTAAAGATTTTTATAATATTTTTCAAAAAACAAATTGAAAGTTAATACAGTATTCATAATCGGTGGGCCTTCCTGTCCTCTCACATTTCAGGAAAGAATATTAATTGACTCTTAATTGCTCAGACCTATGAAACTAAATTCTATTGTCTGTGTGCAGCCTGCCATTGACCTTCAACCAGTCCTGGGTGAGCCGAGGCTCCAGCTCAACTGTGACCCTTTATAATAATAATAATAATAAGACATTTAATTTTGAAAGCGCTTTTCATCGTACTCAAAGACACTTTACAAGAGTTTAAAACACGGGTTAAAAATGTACACTTTAAAGCCAAGCATACATGATTTAAAACAAACACATTTGGAAGAAAAACAAAGCAGAAATAGGTAAAAGAGATTAAAAGGTGTTACAAGCATTGCGGAACAGGTGAGTTTTAAGAAATTATTTGAAGGATTGGAGGTCAGTACAGTTGCGGATGTGTTGTGGTACAGATATCCAGAGGGTGCTTTCGGATTAGGGGTAAAGAAAAGGAATGCTTGGATGTATAAATAGCTGATAAAACACCGTCGCTATCATCAAAACTGCTATTTTGAAATGTGTAGATATTTTTTAAGATATGTCTTAATTCATTTTGGAATGTGGGAGGAAACTAGAGTACCCAAACCACAGTCTCAAACCCGCGGCCCAAGGGCCAAAAGCGGCTCATAGAACGCTGGTATGAGGCCCCGCCTTGATGTGAAAGTTTAATGTGCGGCCTGCGCGAGTTTGATATGGATGCTGTATGTGTTAGCACAACCTCTGTGCTAAATACAGCAGTTGGGTCTGTCTCATTCGAAGGCAGACAGCTTCAGAGCACCCAGACTATAACGGCAACATGACCGTGCCCACGGTGCCCTGGACCAGCTTAAATACACGTGTAAAACATGGATGTAAACAACCCGCCACTGCTGCCTTCACTAGTGTTGCTGAATACACATTTAAACAGAGAAACAACACGCCAGTGTGGCTGTCACTGGAGACGGGTGCTCTGGAGCACCAGACCTGATGTTACACACTCACAAGAACGAGGAAAATGAATGCTAAGGAGCTAGCACTATTACATGAACACAGTTGTATGTGTATGTGTCCATATTAGCGCTAGCTCCATGCTAGCCACAAGCTGAACTTATCAAACTTTATAATTTTTTTATTTAATTACTTTAATACCAAATGGCCACCACAAACACTTTGTTTCCATGGTTTCTGACCTTCAAACAATATCTAAATGTGCAGGTGCTCGACGTCATATGCAGGCGCAGGACCCTGAGCCGATCTGGTGGCAGCGGAAATTACGTTCTTCGATTTGTTTATTTGTTGTTCATCTTATTTTGTGTAGAAAAATAAAATTAAGATATTGTAGTACAGTGAAATGTTTTATCGGGGATTTTCTTGTGGAAAACCGGAACCAAATTACTGAAAAAGTTTAGGGTATAGCAGAAGCAAAAGCACTGAAGAATACAGTATATATTTGTGTCTATTTTTAATAAATGCATTTTTGGGGGGGAAACCTGATGCGGCCCAGCCTCACCCAGACCCTAGCTCCAGCGGCCCCCAGGTAAATTGAGTTTGAAATTGCCAAGTTTTATTTTTTAAATAGGCTATGTACACTGTCATTATTTATCATTGTCCATAAATTCAGTGTTTAGTGCAGTCCACTTGTGTACATATCGGTGATTCCTTGTTTCATGAAAAGTTGGACAGGTTAAAGTGGTAAAGCCATGAATTATTGTTAAAATATGTGCTTTAGTTTGTTTGATTGCTGAGTGATTACAGTATAGGATGCATAGGCCTACCATAATAATTTACAATTATGTTGTTGAGCAACACTGTCTTTCATATTGATTCATGGTTCATTTGCCTTTATCTGAGCTTCATGTAATCTAGAACAGAATTGATATTGTTTATTGTAATGAAGACGAATGAATCGCCTGTTGGTTAAAATTCATTGAAAGAGACCTTGAAAATAAAACACAGTGATCGCATTCAACATTGCATCCCAATTTTTAGGGGGGAAAAAACATCTCAATTAGATTAGTTTTCATAATCGTTCAGACCTAATACATGCAGAAATCAGAGACTCCCCTTTGCGACATACAGTAAAAACCTCATGTGACACTTCATTGAAGACTCTAGTGGTGCATCGTGACATTATCTATGACATCATCGGTGAAGTATAAGCGTTTTATGTGTGTGCGCAGGGATAAACGGTACGACTACATTAACGACGTCACATTCCTCCACTGTATTTTTTTTTTCTCAATACTGTAATTCGATTCTGAAATTCCAGCTAGCTGCACAGTAACAACCTAGCATGAGCTTTACGTGCTGTTAGCTCGTTTGAATTCATTTGTAATTTTAAGGTGATAACGATTAGAAAATGCAATTATAATGTACTCAAACCACGACCAATTTGAACCAACCTCTTCGGAAAGGTAGCGTTTCCCCTCAGTCTCTGTCTCAAATAACAAATGTTAGCGACACAAGTCCGCACTAGCTTAGCTTTCTCCTCTGCCAACGTACAAGAGTAGCTCCATGGAAGACGACTCCTTAATGGCAATGGAGGGTAGAATACTCACGGTTCTCAAAGAAGAGAAAATGCAATTCAGACATCTTTATTTAATCAGACGTCCAATATTGTGGCTTCCTTTCTTTGCAGCGATACTTGCGTGGTCTCGCCTAGCCATCAAAACTCGCGACTGAAACACATGAGACTTCCCTTTACTCTTTCACAATAAAGCCCGGCAGGATGCGCGGGAGCCTGGTACTGGAACGCAAATTTCAAGTACTGTACTGTAGAATGTATTTGTTGAGGGGGGCCCAGTTGTCCAGTGGTTAGCACGTCGACCTCGCAGTGCAGAGGTACCGGATTCGATTCCAGCTCCGGCCTTCCTGTGTGGAGTTTCCACGTTCTCCCTGTTCCCCCGTGGGTTTTCTCCTGGTACAGTACTGTACTCCGATTTCTTTGCACATTCCCAAAACATGCGTGGCAGGCTGATTGAGCACTCAAAATTCTCCCCATGTGTGAGTCTGAGCGTGGATGGTTGTTCGTCTCTGTGTGCTCAGCGATTGGCTGGCAACCAGTTCAGGGTGTCCCCCGCCTGCTGCCGGAAGACAGCTGGGATAGGCTCCAGCACGCCCCACGACCCTTGTGAGGATACAGCGGTTCAATGGATGGATGGATGGATGGCTATATTTGTTGAAGGGCGGCACGGTGGTCGACTGGTTAGCACGTCAGCCTGACAATACAGAGTTGCTGAGTTCGATTACGTCTGCAGCGTTCCTGTGTGGAGTATGCATGTTCTGTCCGTGCCTGCGTGGGTTTTCTCCAGGTACTTCAGTTTCCTCTCACCTTCCAAAAAACATGCATGGAAGGTTAACGGAACACTAAATTGTCTATAGATGTGATTGAGAGAGTGAATGGTTCTCTCAATCACACGGGGTGATTGCTCGATAGGCCTGGGTCGGTCGGGCTAAGGTGCAAAGTAGGGCGCGCGCCACGGCTTGGGGAGAGGCTGCCCCTGGTTTAGAGTTTCGATTGCTATGTATATTAATGAAAGGACAGAGTGCACTTTGGCTCTCTGAACACACACTGTCAGAGTAGTGCTCAGGTGTTAAGAGTGAATTTCTGAATGCGCTTACTATACATCCATCCATTTTCTGATCCACGTATCCTCGCAAGGGTCACGGGGCGCGCCCTTCTAAAACAATTCAATTGACTGTTTTATCCAAATACATTTTGAGTTGCATTGGTGAGAGTTACAGACCAGCTATAACCTCCTCACCTCCCCAGGGTGCTTGAACAGTCAAACACTTTAGGCCAGTTTAGGGCCTTGGGAGACTATAAATAGGAGAGGAAACCTGCGGCCACACCTTTTGTCCCAAAGCCTGACTAGGAGTGTTGGTGAGCAGACCTGCTCACTAGTGGGTAGATGTTGATTTTGGTTTGATGTTTGCAACCACTATATTTTAACAAGGATGCACATACTGTACCCCTTTGATTGATTGACCCGGAAACGCAGTACCCTGGTAGAAATGTGAAGTTTTGTGTACTACAGTACACTGCCTACCTGATATCATGTGTGTTTGAGTTTTAAAGCTCTGGTTGCTGCCCTAAAGTGTTCTAAAGTGTGATTTGTTATCGGTCGTAGTGGTTTCAGGTATGGGGAACATGTCATTTGAATTTAATACATGGTTGCTCCATTCAAGTCGATCTGGCTCATTCAAACTTTTACTACTCATATAGCTTCCAGTTACACTGTCAATCTCTCCAGTCTACAGTACTAGCTGATAATCCAGGTTTTTAAAAGGTGGTGAACTATATTTTCTGTGTATTTCTGTGCTGCACAGCAACACGAAGAGAACCGTTTGACTGGCGGCTCTCCTAAGACGTGTTTGGCCACCTTCTAACGGCAAATGTAATCTTTAGCTCTGAAGTTAGCCTCGTCAAGCAAGCCGGCACAACAGTTGTTCATACGCTACGAAACGCGCCGCAAGGGTCAACTTCACAATTAAAGAAAACCAAGTTAGACTGTCGATGGATATCAATGCCTTATTTTTTATTTTGGCGGCTGACTTGACTATGAATTGAGGCTGCATAGTCAAACTAACTGACTGAGCTGCATTATTGTAGTGCGCAAAAGGGCGGTGACAGACTTGAACTGGAGCTCAATATTCAAATTGCAGTGCTCATGCGCACCACCTTTGCGCACACCTGTATATTACTGCTTGAAACTTCACAACTTCATCTCTGACACGGCTGGTAAGTTCCTTGGTGTTCGCCCCTACACACCTGCCCGGTGCCTCAGGTCTGCGGACCAGACCTTATTAGAAGTACCAAGAACTAAACTGAGGCTCAGAGGGGATCCAGCCCTTTCTGTTGCTGGTCCCTCTCTCCCGAATGACCTCCCACTGAACATTCGTCAAGCCTCCTCGATGCCCATCTCAACCCGCTTCAAAACTCACTTGTATTCTTTGGCATTTGACTCAGATTTGTTCTTGATTTTGCTGTTTGGTGCTTTCTACTGTCTTTGTTACCGATTTGTTGCTTTACTGTTGTATATGTTAGTTGCTCCATGTACAGAACTTTGTATGCAGCGATGGCTGTTTGAAAGTGCTCTATAAATACAGTTGAGTTGAGTTGTTCACTTGTGTTGTATCTGGCAAGCCACTGTGGCTTTCACAGAATAAGTGAATTTATACTTGGTACATCACACATGGACTGTTTACTAATTAGGTGACTTCTTTTCTGATTTGTATTCAGAGGTATCAGAGTAAAGGATGCTGAATATAAATGTCCACAAAATTTCTTAGACTTGTATTCACCTAAAAATTTGAATATTATATTCCCTTTTCGTTCCACTTCATAGGGCCGTTCACACGGGCAGATTTATTTCGCCGCTGCACCGTAGTATTTTGTTGCGTAGTATTTTGTTTACACCGGAACAAATTTTGTGGAGCGTTCACACGGGCAGTTTCTGCTGCGGAGCAAAACGACAGAAAACAAATGAGCTGTCGTGTTGGTTCTTTTTAAAACGTATACACAAATAAAGCAACTACTGTACACGCACGTCCTTCTCCTTCTGTGTCTCAGTGCCTTCTGCGAGAGAGTGACCGCCCCGAAAACGTAAATCAACGATGAGTTCAATGACACTCAGAAAAGCAAACATTTAATGCGCCAAACACAAAAATCAAGAGATGAAATCACAAAATAAATTCTATGGAGGGCGGGGGGGGTTGTGAACACACAACAAAGGGACAAACTACACAAACAACTCCGAGACAGTCCAGTCGTTCTAGTTGAGATGGTATAACCCAAGAGGTGCTTTGATACTGTTACCAGCCATGTCTTGTGTCGTTATTAAACAAACACCTGACGGAAGTTCGACAGAGCACGAAAGCAACTACGTAATCAACTCTTCTCACGCGCAGCGAGGCTCCCCCCCCCTCGCAAACGAGCATTTGCTGCGGAGCAAATTGTAGCGTTCACACGTGCACATTTGCATCGGTGCTGCTTTGCAAACGAGCATTTGTTCTGGAGCAAATTTTTAAACCACCTCCCTGAGGTGGATCAAATTTGATCCGAAACAAGCTGTTTTCGGGCGCTACGCCGCAACAAAGTTGCACGCATGAACGCTGGAGGGGAGCAGTTTCTGTGTAGGTCCGAAATAAATCTGCCCGTGTGAACGGCCCTCATAATGACATTCAATGTTGTATTGTGATGGCCTATCATGAAAAGTCTCAAGAAAATAGAGTACATTAAAAATTGTGATTGTCCATCGATCCATCCCTCTTCTGATCTGCTTTATCCTCACAAAGGTTGCGGGGGTTGCTAGAGCCTATCCCAGCTGTCTTCGGGCAGTAGGCGGGGGACACCCTGAACCGGTTGCCAGCCAATCACAGGGCACACAGAGACGAACAACCATCCGCGCTCACACTCACACCTAGGGACAATTTGGAGTGTTCAATCAGCCTGCCATGCATGTGTTTGGAATGTGGGAGGAAACCGGAGTACCCGGAAAAAAAACCCACGCAGGCCCGGGGAGAACATGCAAACTCCACATAGGAAGGCTGGAGCCGGGATTGAACCCACTTCTGCAGTGTGAGGTCAACACGCTATCCACTGGATCACCGTGCCGCCCGATGGTGATTGTCAGGTCACAAAATCTGAAAACGTTCATGGGGTATGAACTGTAGTAAATGGGCACTTCTACAGGCCCTTTGCTTTGGAGTCCTCCAGTCTGACCTAGAACATCTCCAGTTGGCTCAAAATGATCGTGGTCACCTCTTAGCTTGATAGGGGCACATAAATCAGATTCTGGGCTCTCTCTACTGGCTTAGAGTTCATTTTGTTTAAAAAAATGCTATGCTCCAAGTAACTGACTAGCTGCTTCTGGAGGTACTGAGGTCTCAATGGAAACTCAGGGGGTGTTACAGCGCTTTTTCTTTTGCTCGTCTCAAACTATGGAATTACTGTACCTCCCTTTGCACATTAGATAAGTCCTCTTCCTGTGCAGTTTTAAAAATCACCATAAAACCCATTTTTATTCTTTGACTTTCAAGAGATTGCCCTTGATTTTTGGTTTTAAATTACCGGTAGTTGTTTTGTTTTGCATCTTTATTAAAAGCATAAGCGTTCTTCATTGCAAGCATAATCAATTCATCATTAATAATATGCAAATGTATTATAACTAAAAACAATCAACCTAAGGCGTAGAAAAAAAAGTAGTGTGTTTCCGGTAACCCGACCGACCGAGAATTTCTACCTCGAACAAAAACTTTTCAGTCGGCATTTTTTTTTCCAAACCTTTTACATTTTTGTGTAATAATAATAATAATAATAATACATTTCATTTCATAAGCGCCTTTCAAAACACTCAAGGAAGCTTTACAATCAAAACAAGAACAATAAAACCCGTGGAAATGTCCTGGAGGTGAGAGAGAGAGAGAGAGAGAGAGAGAGCGACTCCTCCGGGTTGAGTGACCGCTGGCACATTTGGCTGCCGCTGCTCAACCCGTATTGTTTTGTGTTTTTTGTTATTGTAAAGTGTCCTTGGGTGTCTTGAAAGGCGCTTATAAATAAAGAGTATTATTATTATTATTATTAAAACCACAGACAAAATTATAAATAATAAAAGGAAAGATGAATTTAGAGTCCCCGCGACCCTGGTGAGGATCAAGCGGTTCGGAAAATGAATGGATGGATGGATGAATTTAGAGCGTTTACATCGGTGCAAACTCTCGCGATATTTGTCGGCGAGCCCAACGGCTTCAATAAAGGTCTCGAAGGATTCCAACCAGCGGGGCCACGGGACAGGCGGCTCGCCAGGCAGGGCGAGGAACGGAGGAAGAGGCGAGAGTGGAAGCTCCATCTTCGTTGCCATTGTTGTGTTTAATAAAACGCGGGGAGTCTGGCTCTGTGTGAGCACAGAGCCAGACTCCCCGCCGTTTATTGTCAGTACTGTAGTTACCTTTTCATATGAACACTTTTACGGCCGTGACGTCACGCCGTCGTAAACTGACCCTGTGGCTGTGGTTATAACATGCCACAAATTTATAAGCGCTTTTCAAAACACTCAAGGACGCTTTACAATCAAAACAAGAACAATAAAACCACAGACAAAATTATAAATAATAAAAGGAAAGATGAATTTAGGGCGTTCACATCGGTGCAAACTCTCGCGATATTCACGCCGAGCGTGCGCGTGGTTTGCCCTGTGTCAACAACATTGAATCGTGGCGGCGGCCACGATCTCCGACAACAGTTTAAACCGCGTTTTTTGTGTCGCAGTCGCATGCTCGCACCATAATCTTAAGAAAATAGCATCCAATCGAAAAGATTCAGCGAACTATTTGACGAACACCACGGGCAGTCTAGGACGCGGGACGCAGAGGTAACGAGGCACCCAGCCGGGGGGTACCCAACTCTATCGCCGCCTTTGGCGGCGAGCGGGGGTTTCAATAATAGTAAAAATGTCTCCTTGTTTTATGGGTATTTTGTTTACATTTTTGATGGGGGGCAAAAAAAAAGATTTAAAAAAACAGTTGTCCGACCTACCGACCCTATGCTGAAATTTCATGTTACCGGAAACACACTACTTATTTTTCTACACCTAACAACTGTGTGTGTGTGTGTGTGTGTGTGTGTATATATATATGTGTGTGTGTGTGTGTATATATATATATATATATATATATATATATATATATTTTTTTTTTTTTTTTTAATCAGCTGCAGTGTTGTTTTGAAAGTGCTGTATAATGGTGAGTAAAAACAGCTTTTTTTTTTTTAAATGCAGAGAGATGGTGTGGGACGGCATCTCCTTTGCTGGAAAAACAAGGCATAGTTTCATTGAAGGCAGTCTTAGTGCGGAGATTTCACGATGACATTCTTCAAGCGATGGCAATTACATTGCACTAAAGTCTGGGACCAAACTCTTTCCTCTCCAAGATGACAACGCTCATCCCCATTCAGTCTCGCTCCTCGTCACATCGGGCTGTTCCTTGCAAATGTGTCACAGTTTAAAATGGTAATCAAGAGGCCTTCCAATTGTATATTTATTCTTAAGACGTAGAACAACAACACAGAACTAACCTTACAAACACAAATGTCTTTTTTTCCTGTTTATATCTGACATGGACTCATAGGCTTGTGTATCTTTATAGTGCTGTATTTGCTACGGCAGAGAAGTTCTGCCTTCCAGCAAGAAGGTTATGAATTTGTATGTGTTCCAATACCTTACGGTGACAGGATTACATGTGTGGGAATGGGTTCTTTCCAGGCAATCTGGTTTCTCAATATTATCACCTCAAGATGTAATGTACTTTAGATATGGCTGTCCAAATGATAATGGGTAGTAGTGCACTGTCATTTATGGCCTGACACTATATGTTCATAAAATTCACCAATGAACAATTCTTTCAATTATTTTTTCAATTTAATAGCTTGGAGGGATTTGACCCGATGAGTTCAATCATCAGATATATACAGTATCAATCATCACTCTTAATTTAAAGAGTAGTTAAAAAAAAGTTTTACTTTCTGTGACAGTCAAACTATGAACATGAATTCACACATTAGCGAAACTTGAATTCCAATCACCTGTCTTAGTTTTACTACGAACTGCAATGTGCCACACTAAGATGAGCCACTGCCATTTACCGTCATCATCACTACTACACAGTTCAAAAGGTACACAGCTCTATAAGCTCAGCATGGGAAAAAAAAATGCAAAAAACAAACAATGCCACAGCACTAACATTAAACTGTGACAAATGAAATATTTTATCAAAGTCAGTTACAAAAGAATAGCAGGCTTTTTACAAAATGAATTAGCCAACATTTTCAAAGGTTCCAAGGACTGCTTATATACTCTTAATGGCGTCATCGATTTCTGAAATCTGGTCCTTCAGTTGGTTCCATTGCTCTGGATTTAGGGAGATGCCTGTAAGATTTGAGAGAGAGCAAGCGAGAGAGAGAGGGAGCAAAAAAAAAAAAAAAAAACGATTTAAATATGTGATGCCAGTAAGATTTAAAATAAACACACACAAAAATAACTTCCACAAGAATGTTGCCTATATTACATGTAATTGCAGAAGCATACTCTCATACTGAAAATTGTAGAGACCAGACACAGAATCAAGCTCCTCCCATGGCTATCTCAATCCCCAGACCTCAACCCCGTTGAAAACCTGTGGAGTGAGCTATTGAGTGAGCAGAGGAGAGGACTCATGTCGCTGGATGATGGAGAGCGATTGCAAAAAGAGGAATATTTGAAGGTCCCTCTTTCTGTATTCTCCCATCTTCCATCCAATTTCTAATCTGCTTATCCCCACGAGGACCACGGGTGTACTGGAGCCTATTCCAGTTGTCTTTGGGCAGTAGGCAGTGGGCAGTGTATATATATATATAATATATTAGAGCTGTCAGTTTAGCGCGTTTATATCGGCATTAATTTAAATGAATTTTATCGGGATCAAAATTTTTCTCGCGAGATTAACGCGGAGAGGTCACAGCGGATGTTACGTTGCTCTATAAATAAACCAGAAACAAAACATCAAGCGCTGCGCGGTCCACGACGTTTGTTTTGCCAGCCACGGTAGCGAGACACAAAACGGATACTTAAATAGAAAGTTTACTTTTAAAAAGTTGCCAGATTGTTCCACTGACAAGACCAAAGTTACCTGTATGTTTTGCAGTCGTAAACCGAGCTATCACCATAGCACGTCGAGTCTGAAATACCACTTAATGGCCAAGCGCACAGCTGACGTAGGTACTCCACCCCCTTGTCTCATACAGACAGCTATGGATCATTTCAAAGCGAAGAAAATGGATGACACGACAAAGAACAAATTTGCTGAACGACTCCTGTTGGATTGACCTGGCGCTTTAAGAGGGGCGGGGCTGCCACTGACAGGTGACGTTCGCGCGATGTATAAATAGCGTTTTGTTTCGTGAGTGAATACACTCGCTTCGTCGTCGGCATGGCTCAATGTTAAGCTACGCGAGTGCTTCTTATCAAGTCAGATGTGTAAAGTTAGCTTTTAGATCCGGTCATGATCGCTTGCTTTGTTTGCCGCATCGCTATGCAATCACAGTCAGTTACCGTCCGCAATCGGCAATTTAAACAGCGTGGGCTAAAATGTTGCTAGAAGAGAGATCCTTCCATGCTGACCGACAATCCCTATTCAGGGGGCCGTGAAAAATTATAGGCTAAGTACTAGTTTACCTTAGATGTGCACTTTATATTGCGCTGTTTTGATTCCATAAAAAGCTGTTCAAGCAGCTGTTGTGTGACAAAATATTTATTTCACTGTTGTTGATGGACAGTAATATTGTGTGAGAGATAATGTGTGAATAACTGCTCCAAGTGAAAAATGTTCATGTAAAATTGAAAATCGAAATTATTTCAGTAAATATTTGCATTTTGCACATAGAAAACGGATTCATGATTCCATGTTGATTCCATGTTCTGTACTTTTTTGATCATTTATTGGAGCACTTTGCAGCAGAAGTAGTAGTAGTTGTAACAGAAGTATCAGAAGCAGGTAATAACCTAAACTACACATAAATGCAGTAAAAAATTAATATATCTATCCTTCTGCATCACAATGTAAATATGTATATAATTGACATTAATTAATACCTGCATTTAACAATACGTTTAATAAATAATGTAATCAACCCTGATTTCACTATGTATCATTATTCATTGTTTTAAACGTAAGAAACCATACAACACAAACATAAAGTCGAATCGAACAAAAGAACTACAAGTCCCAATACTCAATCCCGGAAGTGGAGCGCCGGCATGAACATATCAAGTCGAATCGAACAAAAGAACTACAAGTCCCAAAGGTCCAACCCGGAAGTGGAGCGCCGGCTTGATTATCCCAAGCTGAAGCGCAATTTACTTCGTTTAAACGTCAGATTGCAGACGGACAAACATGACAACTATGCAAAAATGAGCTAAATAAAGACACCCCTGTTCTAGCAACATTTTAGCCCACGCTGTTTGTTTTGAAATGATCCATAGCTGTCGGTCTGAGAGAGGGGGCGGAGTACGGACGTCAGCTGTGTGCTTGGCCATTAAGTGGTATTTCAGACTCGACGTGCTATGATGATAGCTCAGTTTACGTCTGCAAAACATACAGGTAACTTTGGTCTTGTCATTGGAACAATCTGGCAACTTTTAAAAAGTAAACTTTCCATTCATAAACTATTTAAATATCCGTTTTCGGTGTCTCGCGCTGCCGTGGCTGGCAAAACAAACGTGCGTGGACCTGTGCAGAGCGATTGATGTTCTGTTTCTGGTTTATTTATAGAGCAACGTAACATCCGCTGTGACGTCTGCCGCGTTAATCTCGCGAGAAAATTTTTGATCCCGATAAAATTCATTTCAATTAATGCCAATAAAAACGTGCTAAACTGACAGCTCTAATATATATATATACAGGGTGTCTCAAAAAAATGTACTCACTCTTAGAATGACGAGAAAACCTTTATTTATGAACAGAGCGAAATGAAATAGCTTCAAATACATGAGACAAATGTTCAAATTGATGACCATTATAAATGTACTCACTCCTTTTTTGTGTTGCAGATATTGAAATTGAAAGACAATGTCGTGATATTCCTAATGACATGTTTCGCGACAGTTGTGAATCCCTTGGTGCGCGTTATCAGCGTTGTCTGGACAATAATGGTCATCACTTTGAACATTTGCGAACATGATTCTTCAATTACATTTGTCTCATGTATTCGATGCTATTTCACTTCACTCTATGTTCATAAATAAAGGTTTTCTCGTCATTCTAAGAGTGAGTACATTTTTTGAGACACCCTGTATATACACACACACACACACACCTGGCCGATCACGCATGAATTAGTTTACACAAAACGCTATTCAAATACTCGACATTCAATGATTAATCTTCCTTTTGTGTGCACACATGCACCCTTTGTGGCTTCCGTTCTCGACGAAATTTCGAAATCTCCGAGATATGGCGAGGCCATGAGAATGCGAGGCAAGGGTATTACTGTTGTGGCGACGCCACTCAAGCTAAGCGAGCCTCAGCAGTACATAGTCCGCTGCTCTCTGCTGCGCGTGCTTCAGCGTGAACATGTACGCAAGCGCGTCTTTTGATTTCAACCAATCAGCGCCGACGCAACGACGTCACACACAACAACAGCAGCTAAACAACTAGCCGAGACGACACTCAAAGTCGGACGTACAAGTTTTACTGCCAATCTGTGTGTTTCCCTTTTTGTCCAAATATACTTTTTACGACAACTGCCTTGTCCACGGTGTCTTTTATTCGTTCCCATGGGGTTTAGCAAGTGTGTTTATAAAGAGACGAAAATCTCTTTACTGTTACTATCTCAAACGCGTCTTCGTTCAATGTTGTCAACTAATATCCGGATTAATTTTAGGCAAATTTCCTCAATTCTCCGGAGAGATTTTCATAAAAATTTGAAAACCCCGTAATTCCGGGAACATCTAGAGGACTTTCATCTCTGCACAGGGAGAGTGATGAAAAAAGCGGAAGGGGGCGTGGTCGAGACTGGAGCGTGGCCGGCGCGGGGCCACTTACAAAAGTGCCACTATACATGCTGAAAATGAAGTGTATTCAATTTACACACTATTTGAAACTTTTAACAGAAAAAAATCCCAAGATTGTTCATGATTCTTTCAAATGAAAATGTATGTAATTTTGCTTATGCATTCCTGGTGAGCACCAACATGTAACTTCTAATTTGCTGCTCAAAATCAAAACTAAAAAAAGGAAACACATTCCCTGCCATATTTAAGATTTGTTCATTACTTGTATTCATAAAGTGTTGTGTAAATTTGATAAAAAGCTGTTGATTCTTAACTCATAGTGATAGTGAAGTCCCACACAGTTTACTATATATGGGTCATGAATGTATTTTATTATATAAAGTGGATGTCTATGATGTCCATTTACAGTATATACAACAATATACAGTTTCATGAGGTAGAATACTTTATTTTCTCTTCATTTTAAGCTTTTTAGTAAGCGCTAAAAGCTTATTGGTCCCCTCCGTCTTTTTCACTCTCTTTTTAGCCAACTCCTCTTGTTTTGACACATGCTCCAGGCTGCGGCGCTTGAGATCGAGTACTGTAGTTACTTTTCAGTAGAAATGTCTATTTTCGGTGTTTCACTGAGATTGCGTGACTCTGTAAACCTTTCGATCCTCTCAATCCGTATAGAATGACATCGTCACACACTGTACACAGAGCTTTACCGGCGACATTGAGCTTTTTCATGAAATCCAACACAAGCACAGACAATGGTTCCTCTTTACTGGTTCCTACTGGGGACATCGTCAGCTTTCTATCCAACCAGTCCCATCGAACTGTGTTTTTCAGATCCGCATCTATCTGACGCACTTTAGCTTCGTCACGAGTCTCGATAACATTTGGCATTCGCGAGAAAGGGGTTTAGGAAGGCGAACACGGATTGGTTGTGATTCTGCATTTGCCGATATAGCGACCAATCACAACAAGTAAGACATTGGTTTTAGCCCATATACGAAGTAACGACAAACTAACGCTTCGCGATAAAAAACGGGATTCAAAATGGATGCGTGCAAACGTTACTTGTAAACATTACGAGCCCCGAATCTGCCGAAGACAAGTCTGGGAAACCCCTGAAATTTTTAACGGATTTGGAAAAATATAAAATCATCCATTTTGACTGGAAAAAAGTGGAATTCCGCCAAAAAGCGGAAAAATCTCATCCCTGATCACACCTAGAGACAATTTAGAGCAGTGTTTTTCAAACCGTGCCGCGAGATATTGTCAGGTGTGCCGTGTGAAATTATACAATACAGCGAAACTCCTCTAGAACGAAACCTACATGGCCGAAAATACCCCTTATGTGAAAAAATCTTCATGCATTAACACAATTCCCATTCTCCTGCCCGCCATACGACGAAACCCCCTGTTGCATTATACGAAATCATTTTCTCTGCTCCAGCCTCGCGAAGACATTCACTACAACGAAGTCTTATCCAACAGCGACCTCTACTGGTTCGTTCGGAAACGGCAACAGCAACCACTACACTGGTTCACATAGTGAACGGTGTTTATTTCAGTCACAGCTGCGAGTTTCCTGGACTTAACATACTCATAGCTGCTCTGCCATTGGCTTACCGAGCATCATCCTGGCCTCCGATTGGCGAAGAGGACCTCACTGTCTATGTGTGTACATACTGAAGCTAGATCCGTAGCATCCGATTAGCTGCTCAGAGTAAATTGCTTATGCCTCGACGGACATTCAAATAAACGAACGTTTCCTTGAATGCTTTACTTGTTGTCATGCTAAAAACAGCCGAGGGACGGTTCGTAGTCCTCGGTGGCCTAGTTAGCTCTCTAAGGCTAAAAACCTTACGCTAACTGGAGCGCTAGAGAAGCGCTCCAGTTAGCGTAAGGTTTTTCGCCTTACAACAAGTAACCGGGTAAGAAGTCATGGTTGAGTCTTGAAATCCTTTGAGGTCAATGTTGAAATTGCAGGTTTGAAATAAAACTGTGATGTGTTTGCAACTCAATTTTGCGCTCACTAATAACCTCAGTTGGGCCTCATCCTAAGCCTTTTCCATGTCACAGCTTTGATATCAATTAAGCAGAAAAGTGTCATACTGAACCAGACAAGACAATTTAATGGCATGTATGCTCTCATGGGTTTACCTTTCTTCCCAGGCTTTATATCACCGTCTGGATTCATCCAGTACTCTCTGATGTCGATCAGAACTTTACCTTTGAAGTCCCGGACGGAGACATATCTCATCCTTCCAATCTGTTAAAAAAATAAAAAATAAATAAATAAAAGCTGTCGACTTGAGTTTTGGCTTATACTCAGGTTTACAGCACCTTGAACAATCCACAAAATAATCAAGCTGAAAACACAAAGAAGCGGTCCTGAAACATTCTTTGAAAGAGAGAAAATTGAATGATTTTATTGATCGACATTTGTGCAATGAAACTTTGTTGCAATGAAGTTAGTCACGGCTTTGGATGGAAACGCTTTTGCTCAAAATAATGGCTTTGCAACCATTTATGCTACAAAGTTAAAAAAGAAAATCAACATTTATTTTTTTCATAAACTAAAAAAGACAGTGTCTATCAGTCCCACAAGTTCAACATTTGCATTGGAATGTACGACAATAAAATAAATAGAAAATAGAAATAAAAATGACTCTTCCAAAAAAGCACATAAATCTTAACACAACACACACAACCAACCACCTTATGTAGTGGCAGAATTAAGGAAGTATGTTCACAGCTCATCACTGTAATTGTTGACTGTGTATTATTTTCTTGAAATATATTTGAGTCAACAGAAATCGCTCTCTTATATTGTGTAGTGCCAGACAGAAAAATAAAATGTTCTTCCATTGTACGAGTGTTTCCAACTCTTGCCATTCATCCAACACAAATCATCATGGCTAAAAAAGGGTTTTATGAACAAACTCAATTTTTGGTCCCCTCTGTACTTTTTGTATCCTTTGTGGATGCAATGTCTGCAGCTGCTGAATGCACTCACTTGGAACATGTTGTCGCCAGCGTTACTGCTGCCTTTGGAAGACCCGCCAGGTTTAACACTCTCTCCTGTCTTTGGCTTCTTAGCCGGTTTCTCTGGTGCACTTGACTTCTTTCTCTTCGCCTAAAAAGTAATGTGTTCTCAAATGGTCACACTTTAATATACAGTACATACATACATTGGGGAATTATTTTTAGGGTATACAGGGGGTTACATTGACAAGAAACTGCCACCAAACATTTCCAAATGGCAAGAGTAACTCAAAAAACAAACCTTTGTTTCAACATCACTATCAGAGTCGCTTCCAGATGTGGAGGAGAGCAGTTCCTTTGGTTTTGGCATTCTGTCGAGAAAGGGAATAATATTTAAAATTTAAGACTGATGCTTGAACCTTCAGCTAGCATGCATCTTTCGTGAATGCAGTGCAATACACATGTAAACAGGACTAAGACGACAATTAAGGTGCATTACATTCACAACAACTTTAATCCAACATAAGCAAAGATAGTTAAAACAGATTCTCTTGCATAAAAATTATCAACGTACCATATTTTCCGCACGAAAAGACGCACTGCATTATGAGGCGCACCTTCAATGAATGGCTATTTTGTCCATTTTTTTCATACATTAGACGCTTCGCATCAAAAGGTGAAATATACAATGCCTCCACTTGATGGTGCTATGCTCGTTCCATTCAACTTGAGAGGCGTCCGTTCAACTTGAGAGGCGTTCATGACCGCCTCTGAAAAATGTAAATTAACTATTGCTGTACTTAAATGAAACTACGAAAATTTAAAATAATGCATCAAAACAGAAAATCAAGCGAGGAAATCACAAAATAAATTCTGTAGGGGGGGATATAGAATTTATTTTGTGATTTCCTCGCTCGATTTTCTTCGTGGTTTCATTGAAGTAATAATGAATTTACGTTTTTCGGAGGCGGCCATGAATGCCTCTCGAGTGGAACGGAAGAGAAGGCACGGAGACGGACAAAGACGTACAGTACCTGTATTTGTTCAGACTGTGAAAACCATTAATAAAGTCTGCGTTAAAAAAATAATAAAACCACAACCACAGCTCTCATTTTTTCAACAAACTCAGGTGTGTCTTTGTCCGTCCGTCTCCTTCCCTTCTTTTCTTCCGGTCAACTCGAGAGGCGTTCATGACCGCCTCCAAAAAACACATTGGCATTTCCTTTATCGTAGCTCCAAGAGTACGAGCAGATAAAATAAAATAAGAAAACCTTTAATAGTTTCACAATGAAGAAATTCCCACTTCACAGCAGCAAAATTATGAGACGAAGAAGTAGAAGAACAAAATAAATAGAAGCTGCTGGAAAGGCAGACACTCTCGCGGCGCCATCTTGAAGTCAAACTAACACAACAAGATGTCAGTCGCAGTTATTTATTCCTTTGTTGTGTATTCACAAATGATTAAATCACAATATAAATTCTGTAGGGGGGGCTATAGAATTTATTTTGTAATATCCTCGCTTGGTTTTCAGTTTTGATGTATTATTTTCAATTTTTGTAGTTTCATTGAAGTAATCGTTAGTTTACGTTTTTCGGTGGCAGTCTTGAACGCCTCTCGAGTCGAATGGAAGAAAAGAAGGGAAGGAGACGGAAGGACAAAGACACACCTGTATTTGTTGAGATTAGAAAAATTAACACCACAGCTCTCCTTTTTTTCAGAGCTGCAACACAAACTTATTTAATAAAGCAGCGACACAGTTCACTGAACCAGCAGCAAGTTATAACATTGGTAGCATGTCTCCAGGAAGGAGCCATCTTAGAGTCGACACATTACCGTAATAACCATACAAAAGATGCACCGGATTTTAAGGCGCTCGGTGAGCTTTCAAGAAAATGGAAGACTTTTTGATGCGCCCTATAGTGCGGAAAATACGGTAGTCGAGAAGTCAGACAAAGAGTGATTCAACTTTGGCTTCATTCCAACTTTCATACACCACAGACTAAGTCTTGAAGAAAAACATGATTTGGTCATCATGGAGGATGAACAGAGGCAGGTTTTTGGTTAACCGAGTTTGAGACTTTATAATAGGCGTGCCCAACTGTCCATCGCAGTCGGCTTGTAGTTCACGGACTGGTCCCAAGTGGAGGCAAAAATGTGGGGAGGGGGAGAGAGAGGGAAAAAAAGATTTGTGTGCCTACGTGCATCTTATTATTATACATTTTTGTTTTCGTGTAGACTGCATTCCAAGCATCCTATCAGTTCCACTGTAACGGCAGCATAAAAATCACAATATACAGGAAACCCACACCTACTGACAAGTACCTCCTCTTGACGTCAGAACATCCCACAGCATACAAACTCTCCATAGTCTAAACACTGTCCAGCCGTAATAACATCAGAACAGACAAAAAGAAGAAAACTACATACAACACGCTCTTACAATCTGACAATACTTTACCCCAAATGGGCCATCAGCAAAGGAAAACAACAAGCCAGACAAAACCAACACCAGAAAAAAAGCAAGAAAAACGAAACCCAAACAAGTAACCAACAATGAAAACAACAACTAAATATCACTTCCATACGTCAGAAGAATTACAGAACCCACTCAAGGCATCATGAGAAAACATCCCATGCAAATCATGCAACAAAACTTACATTGGAGAAACTGGACCAACATTCAGCAACCGCAAAAAAGAACATCAAACAAAATGTGAAAAAGAAACAACAAGACGTTATACCAGAACACAAAAACAAAAAGCAGAACAAGAAACTAAGAAATCAGCCATAACAGACCACTGCAGAAGAAATAATCACATCTTGGACTGGGAGAAAGGGAAAGTCATCAAATTAGAAACCAATTATTTCAAAAGACCGATCAAGGAGGCAATCGAAATAAGGAGGTGTGGCGATGGCACCATCAACGAGGATGAGGGGGGCTTACAAGCTCCCCACACACCTGGGACATGCTGCTTCAATGGCGTTAAGGGGTTGAATCACAGCCTTGACCAAGGAGACGTATTTTGAAGGTTTCTACACCCGGTCAGCTGTTTTTAAGACTCATCACAAGGAAGCAGTAACATCTCAGACGAAGGCTGAAGTGACAGCCGAAACTGTCAGCCCAATAAGAGTTTTTCCTCTTCACTAAAAAAAAAAAAAAAAAAAAAAAAAAAAAAAAAAAAAAAAAGAAAGAAACCTGAAACCTAATTCAACTAATAAGAAGACAAGATGAACGTCATGGAGAAATTCTGAAACAGCTTCTGACTACTGTGGAAAGTGTATTGAACACGTTAAAAAAAATGGGTCTTACATAAATTAACCTCTACAACGAAATCATGTTTGCAGCAAGAATTTTTTCACAACAGGGGGGTTTTCACTGTAGCAAGTTTGATCTCAGATGTAAGCACACACACACACACACACCCACACACACAAACAAATGTATGTGTACACGCACACACAAACGTATGTGTACTCTATTTTTATTCCAATAGTGCATAAGTATGAGCACACACTTATTTGACACTTCATATTGTCAGTGTAGAAAGAAAAAAATGGAAAGAAATTGCGAAATTTACGATCAGCATTCACTTTCATTTACATCAATTTCTTGGATAATGTCTTTTATTTTGGTTGCTGCGTCTTTCATTTTGATCACTTTTACCCTCTCTTGCAGCATCAGAGCTCTTCATCTTAGCTGCTTGACATCCAAAGGTCCGTTTTGTAGACATTTTAGCAATGCAACGTCCATGCTCGTCTGAATCTAACAATAACAAATACTTCCTGGACCCGGTGGCTTTTCTTTCCACCATCTCATTGTCTCTAACTCAACCTCCCCTCGATCGCCACCCAAGTCAGCGTTGCTCAGCTGATGTCATGCAATGAACTTTTAAGCCAGCCGCGGGACGGTTCGTAGTCCTCGATGGCCTAGTTAGCTCTCTAAGGCTAAAAACCTTATGCTAACTGGTGCGCTTCTCTCATATTAGCGCTCCAGTTAGCGTAAGGTTTTTAGCATGATAACAAGTAAAGCATTCGAGGAGACGTTCGTTTATTTGAATGTCCGTCGAGCCATAAGCAATTTACTCTGAGCAGCTAATCGGATGCTACGGATCTAGCTTCAGTATCTAGACACATAGACAGTGAGGTCGCTCTTGGCCAATCGGAGGCCAGGATGATGCTCGGTAAGCCAATGGCAGAGCAGCTATGAGTATGGTGAGTCCAGGAAACTCTGAGCTGTGACCGAAATAAACATTGTTCACTGTGTAAACCAGTGTGGTGGTTACTGTTGCCGTTTCCGAACGAAGCAGTAGAGGTCGCTGTTGGATTAGACTTCATTGTAGTGAATATCCTCGCGAGGCTGGAGCAGAGAAAATGATTTTGTAACAGGGGGGGTTTCGTCGTATGGGGGGCAGGAGAATGGGAATTGTGTTAATTTATCAAGATTTTTTCACATTAGGGGATATTTTCGCCCATGTAGGTTTCGTTCAAGAGGAGTTGCACTGTATTGGCACTAGACCAACTAAACATCAAGTCAAAATCATGGTAAATTCAATTGAAATAGAAAGAGCATATGAAAATAGAATCCTTGGAGAAATAATTGATGGAAAATTATGCCGGAAGACAAATGTAGATAACATAAAAATGAAAATGCAATTGTGATCAACTATTCCTGAACAAAATGAACTCGTGCTCCCTGACATTCTATTGGGAACCATGCGTCTTGCAGATTCCACTGACTTTAACATATTGTTCTCATAGACTATCATTTGATAAGTTTACACGCTTTCTACCTGGAGTTTGGCTCAGGCCAACATGATCCTTCAAGCACCACATTGAGACAAAAAATAAATAAATAAAAATACACAAACTCAGCCGTAACCCTGCTACGCTTTTTCAGCCAATAAACTCTCTCACTTTCTAAACCAGGGAAATAGTTTCCCACCTATTACTACACATATTAAATAGTGCATATCGAGTGATGCCTTAAGAATGACCTGATTTATGAGGGTTTCTCTTTTTGGGGGATACAAAGCCACCTAAGGTCTGGGTTTTGTTAAGAACCTCCCGATGCGATTTTGATTCCTTACAATTGCAATTCAATATGATTTAGATTGCTTTAAGTTTTGATATGCTTCAAGATTGATTCAGTATGACATTTATTTTCATACCCATAAGTGTATGTAGTACGTCACTTCAAATGTTCGAGAAACTGAAAATCAAAATTTGCACAATAAAAACCTGTGATTCATCTTTTGCACTCCTCTCAGAAAAATGTCCTTTGGCTTCTTAAAAATGTCTGTTCCATGTCTATTTTTAGATGATGTACAGTGGAATCTAATCTGTCGCCTCGTTATCAATGTGATCATTTTCATGCAGCATTTCCATGTTTAAAACAGGTACGAAGGGATAACTCATCTTTGACTGACCAAAGTGTTAATAGTTAGCTAGAATATTTATACCAACCTATCCAGATGACATCTAATGTATACAATGCCAAAATCTGGAATGCCTAACCTTGAATCCGGGAGTCACAGGGAAGCTGCCAGTAGCCTTCGATAGTGTGGTAATCTCTGGTAGCCAAACATGGGGAAAATGGGGGTCGCACTGCGGAAATGGCTTTTATGGCACATAGTCGTTCCCTATGCCTGTCACAATTCAAAATGCTTCTCTTTGCTCTTGTCCTGAAACAGTTGCACACCGCTTTGCATAGGCACGCAAGTCAGAGGCAACTCCATTGTGACAATGGAGAAAGTTTCCTATATTTTTTACTTTAGAATGCCATAACTTTAATTTACATTAAAATCCTGTTTTGTTTTTTTTGGTCCAACTCTTTCCGCGGACACAATTTTTTTTATTTTGTTGTCAAGTCATACTGTATGCCATTTTATCATACTAATTTTTACACATGCGTTTGTCCTACATCCTCAGAGGTGACTGACGATAACAGAGTATTGTCTGGATAAGACAAGCTTCTCTTCTACAACACCAGGAACTCAGGTCTGGCAGTGCCAACAACGTTTCCCAATAAATGTTTAGTTACATTTTGATTTGCCACCATTTTAGAAAGACAGTCTATCGAGCTAAGCAATAAATGTTGGTTTGGTCCAAATAGCTGGGCAACGTTTTGCGTTACGAGTGTGAAATTAAGGGTAAAACGTCCGCACATGAATATTATTTCGTTCGCGTGTGTGCATTCATTAATGCATTTTTTTTAATCCACTCACCATATTGTAAACAGAGCGCTGAGGATACATACCTACTTGGTGAATTAACCATGGCGACTCTATCGATATAAAACATTACAAATAATTTTACCTTGTGGGTCAATTTCTAATTATGCATTCGCCACCATGTGCAGGCCTAGCCCCGATTGATTCCATACCCCTACCTCGCAAATTTGTATGAATATAAAATACGAAGCATATATCTCACTTACTTCCAGATATGAAATCAGGAATCTTAAAAAAAAACATAATAATCTAACGTAGGTTTTCAAGAAGGGTATGCTTACGTGACTTCGTAGCTGATTGGTTCTTATGTGCAATGTTTCGTCTGCAGCGAAGTTGGTTCTGCTTCAAATTCTTCTTCTCCTTCAAATTCTTCTTCTTCAAACGATGGTCCTTCCTCGTGTACTGGGTAAATTATCTTACTGGTTCGTTACCGCCACTGATGGAGCTGGAGCATATTACAGGACATTGTAACGCACGTTAAAGTGGGCACATCACATTATGCCGCTCAATAAATGTTTTATATCCGTTTTGTGTCGACAACTACCACATTTAATCTATGTCTTATGCGAGGAAGCCTGCCATTTGCATGCATATTTCCCCAGGTGGGTGGTTGGAGGAGTCTCGCATGTAAACCAACTATTGAGGGATAGAAGTGACGAAATCCCTACAAACAAATTTACATTGATCGTGATTTCATCCATCCATTTTCTGATCTGCTCATCTTCTCCAGGAATACGGGATTTATTCAATAATTTTCCAAAATATATAACATTTTTTGTGTTTCAATACGTATTTAAGTATTTGTTTTACTATTTGTTTTTCTTGTCCCCTGCGCAGGATGTAAATTTATCTCGTCATTCTCTCCCCTCAAAGGTTAGCCTACCTTCTTTCTTTTTTCAAAGCCATGGATTAACAGGAAATACACAGTTGAGTGTGTTTCATGTGCCTTTTGAGTGTAAACAGCAATGTCACTCGCTGGTAAAGGAGTCCAATTGGGCCTTGTTCCAAGTTCCCATTGTTGAGCTGTTTAGTGCCTGTTGTTGGCGGTATCTTCTGAACAGATTTTGACAGTGGCAGTGAGGAAACGAGCTGAACTGGATCTTGTGGGCCTACGGGGCATTTGAAGACAGCAAATGAGTAGCTGTAGGCCAAGTGAGATGTGACTTGGACTGTTGCGAAGACAAAAATGAATCAATAAATATTTTGTGTTTAGTGTAGCCACAGGTCAATTATTTATATTTAGTTTTTTTCTTTTTTTTGAGGAGGGGGGGGGGGGTCTAATGGCAATACTGTATGTCCTCCCAACTTCTGAAATGATGACTCCTCCCCTGGTCCACGTTGTACCCCGCCTCCCGCTTACCCACAGCCCCAACTCGCTGTACTGAAAATAGATGGTGGAGGAGAACCAAATTATCAAACCTGACTGATGATTGATTTCAGTGATCTAAACAGACAAGAGAATAGCATGCAAAAAGCTCCCCAGAAAAACAAAAACTGACACATTCAATTAACTGAAATTCTACACGCATAATTTGAACCACAGTGTATATATTAACTGATCACACATTTTCCTTTAGTTTTAATGTATTCGTCAAATACTCCAGACTTAACAGTGGTAGAACAATCAAATGTCTATTCTCTCTGGCTGCAGAGTTCAGCAATATGACAACAGATCACAAAATGGGTCATAACTATTTTGCAGATCTTCCCAATCCTCTTGCAAGATTTTCATTGGTTTCCGCAGCCTCCTTGAGTGTCTGCATTACAAGAGCATTTCGTTTCCTTGTCTCTTCCATTCTCAGTGGGTTTGACTCGGGCAGATTCTGGGGGTCAGTAGGCACAAAAATATAATCAGTGATTAGCAGGGAAAAAAGAATTATTATTATTTCTATGACACATGGGAAGTATTTTAAATTGTTGAAAAAATGTCTCTGTTAAGATGATTCAAGAACAAGCTCAGAGCAACTCTGAGCAAGGATGAAACAAAAATGTTAACATCTTTATTTACGGTATGTAAAGCTTTCACACTGTGAGGATGCAGGTCAAATGTTTGCATACTGTCACTTTTGTGCTTGTACAACTTTACACTTACCGTATGCTGTATGTTATACATACGTACAGCACATTTGACAATAAAGTTTTATTCAATTCAATTCAATTCAATTAATTTTAAAGTTGCAAATCTGAGAGAAGGAGAAAGTCTAACTACTCAGAGGAACAATACTTACTTTTAACATTCACCACTTCACAGACATCCTAATATATATTATATTACATTCACAAATTAGATTTGGATGTCATCAGAAATGCAATCACTTTAGGAGGACAAGCAGTATGGAAAATTGACGGATGGGCCTGGTCAGTATGTCTGATATTTATGATCTGTTTCTACACTTCAAGGAACAGTTTTAAAATATATTTATAGGAACTGTTTTGTCAACTCAGAATAATATTTATGAGGTCATTGATAGGATGCTGGTGTGGTGGTCTTCTCACTAAATTAATCCAAGTATGTGTTTATGAACATTGCTTAGTGCACTGCAACAGTCACACAGAAACATAAGACTTCTGTTCCAACAATTGGGCACACACAAAAATAGTTCAAAAAAATTAAATTGAAGACTGATGATTAAAAAAAAAAATTGAGGGCTACATCCCAAAACTCAAATATTCACCAAACATGGTGTGAACCAGGAAGTCTGTGTCTGATCAAGTACCGGTAAGTCGACTTTATTACTTTTTAAGAGACAGTATATTTTTAAGAGACAGTATATTTTTAAGAGACAGTATTAGACTTGATCAAAGTCACATTCAGTATTTGTTAGTTATTATATGTTAGGTATTTCGAAGAAAAAAAAATACAACTATTCGAAACAATGTGAAAATATGTTCTGATAGTATAAAGAATTATTATTATTTGTAAAAACATAAATGCATATCCAGTAATGTGTTATAAAACTTCAATGTTTTTCTAAAACAGTAGGTGGCACTGCAGTTTAGACCTCCGACGATACGCTCGTGAAACTAAAAGAAAAACACATCTGAGCCTTCAGATGCTAGATAAAACAGACTGTTATAAACGTTGGCTTGACTGAACATTTACTCTGGGTAGTAGGCGACATGGAACCTAGACGCGAACCAAATGTAAATATCAATACGAACAACCTCCGACTTTCTCGGTACGCCAAATGGCAAAAATGACATCGTGCAGTCACCTTCAGCATTTCTTTTCGCTTCTCTTCTCCTGGAGTAATGAGCGCCCACATCCCATAGCCGAGCCCCAACACTGCAATCATGCCCGTCGTGCCCACGATGGTTCTCATGCCACTCATTGTGGAGACACTGAGGGGTCCAGCTAGATTGAGATCGTTGCCAATATTGCTGAAAATTGGACCAACATTTGAATGTATGATCCGTAGCTTCCCTGTCCGCAACGTCGTTTGGAAATAAATGGTTACGTGTTGTACCTTCCTACACGAGTTGCAATAGCTGTGGTACGGCAACTCAACTGGATCAAACCTGGATCACTATACAGTACAGTACTATCCAGTGACTGCCGTATGCGGCATTCGGAGGAGGCAACTTTCCGAATTCCGACTAGGAACTGAGGAGGTCCGAGTTGCGGGCTCCGATTCCAATGGGACGTCACTCGACAATTGCGACGGCATGTCGACAGACCGTGAATGGCAAAATCCAATTTACGAGATCATAAATACACATTAATCTTTGTTATTGCATTCATTTAGTTTTTCTAAATAACAAATCACGTAACAAAACGTGATTTGTACCGACTGCGATCTCCCTGCAGTTATTTAGTGAAATGAATTAATTGTTTAGAACATAAACATTACTTTACTTTTTAAATTAATGAAATTATGAAGAACGATTGCTGAAGGTGAAAATGTGTTGTGATGAGCCAAAACAATAAACTATTTATCTGAATCTGTCATATTTGTTGTTTACATTCGCCTCGAACGCTTTGAGGTCGAACTGGGACAATCCGAGTGGGATGTTTCCGATTTCTTACTTTATTCCAATGCAGCATTATTTGCGCCGAAGCTCAGGCAATAGACATGTACACAAAGACACCGCATCAAGCGTGTTAGCCTATTGCCACGATACGTCAGCGTCTCCGCCATGTCGCATGTGGCAGGTCTGCACGCTATCTAATCCAAGTACTTCAACTTCATAAAGCAACAAATTACAAAGTGCGCAAAGTTGATACCACCCTCTCATCCATTCATATACACACTAACAATAACTGTATGTTGACAAACAAATGGGCACAAAAACTGCACATATTCTAAAAATCGTGTAACATAAGATGATTTAGAAAAATGCGTACTCCTTTTAATCACAGGGGCCTTTCTGTGCGAGTTTCTCCTGGTGGTAGGTCGCCGATCAAAACATCTGCATTACCAATGTTGGATGGAGACTAGCGCCATCAAGTTGATGCAATAGTTTCTCCTCTTTTGTTGTGTACGTCATCGTAACGCAAGCAATGCGCCACACAGAAATAAGGAGCAGCTCGTTGGAGGCACTCATTGAAAAACAAAACAACCCCCCCCCCCCACCCCCCACACATTCTACCTCTGGCTTTTTTTTTTTTAAACTTAAGGCCTTGGAAATTGCTTACACTTTATTATACTTTCGACATTTTTTCCCACAGAAAAAGCAAAGTGCACTGAACGGGGAAATGTTTTTCGTATTGGATCAGTGGTGATATGCATTATTAACGTCCCTTCACAGCTACACTTCTGACGCTGCCCACCCCCAGTTTATTTTATTTCGAATAGCATTGCAGGTTGTTAAATTTTATTTTTAGTATTTACCACGGGCCGCTAAAAAGTGGCTCACAGGCCACAAATGTCTCACGGGCGTTGTTTGAACACCACTGTATTATATGGTTCTCTGACCTGTCTTGTCAATAAATAAAGCTAAAAATCAGTTTTCTTCATAGTGCATCAATTGTTGGCAATCTTTTCGACACAAGTAATTGACTGTCACTGTGCCACCTTGGGAACGCGAAGCAGGAATCATCATTGTAGCTCAACTCTCTGTAGTTAACCCGCAACTTAGCCGTGTAAACTGGTCCTGAACAATCAGTGATGATAATTGTTAAGGAATTATTCCTCTCTTTTAGTTGGATCTGAAAGAAACAAAGACTGTAGAACATTGTTGAGGAATTTTGGCCTTGCTATGAGTCTCTTTCCTGAACATCTGTTAAAACAAAGAATGTAGTGTTACGTTTAGATCCTATTCCCCCTTAAGTGATTAACAGCCCCCCAAGTGTCTTTTTCTGGTCTCCCATCTCTGCTGAGCCCCTCAGGGCTGTCAAGTTACCTGGGAAAGGAACTCCAATCTCATAATTTGTGCACAGCAGATGTGGTCTGCACTTTGTCAAAATGCCAAGATCGAACTGCATTGACTTTTCTTTGTTTCTTTAAGGGGAAGGACTGCCCGCCCCTCATTAACATAATTAACATACTATGCCTATATAAACGTGAGACTGTATTTCTTCGGGGCTTCCTGATGAAATCTGAGACTCTCAGGAGCCCGAATCGATTCGTGTTGCGTTGTGATAAACTGAAGAAAAGACGACGTGGTGTTGAGTCTTCTTCCACCTTAGAGAAATAAAAGAACCTGCGTCCAAGGAGGTCCAAAAGGAAATTGACAGCTCCCCCTCATCTACAATAATCTTGAACAATTTACGGTATTGAAAAAAATATATATAGAGAGAGAAACGAAGTGTAATGAAGTTGACTATTTTTTTTATATACCGGTAGTTGTTTTTGAAGAGAACATGGACAAAATTACTTTTTTTTTCTTTTAATGAAAAACAATTCATACATTAGCAATGTATATTGAAAAAGTAGTATAGTATTTCCTATTTTATTAATTAATGTCCAAATTATATCCTGATTTTTAACTGTTAAATCATTAAAAAAGGAAACATCACCAAAACACTTGCTGGTCATGAAAATAACTGATATTTAGAAATTTGATGATGCATCAACCTTAAATATTGAAACTACGGTATCAGCGATAATGGCTCTGTATTACTTGGTATCGGATCAATACCAAAATATGCATTATCGCACACCACAAGTTTCTCCCATGGGTTTATGTGGATTTTCACCAGTGTAAAATAATACAGCTAAGAAGAAAAACTCAAAGATAGGTTTACAAAACAAGCAACCCATGTAAACCATGTGTAAATTTCTCAAACATTTAAAACTTAACAAATGTTTGAGATCTTTATTGAGTAGGTTGAATTCATCCATCCATGTTAGCAAAATTGTGTAAAAGTATACTCTTAACATTTTCTCATGGTAAATGTTAAAAATGACCAATGCAATTTTTAAAAATGTAAGACAACAGGAAAACTACTGACTCCAAAACCTATTGTGCTGTACTAAAAGTCGATACAGTCTACATCCAACTGTTCAAATGTCAGGTTTTTGTGGTTTAAAAAAGGAGATTTAGATGCATCCTTTCAAAACCTTTTCCACCATTAAAGGTAAGCTATAGCCCAGGGATGCCCATTATGTCGATCCTGATCTCCCGGTAGATCTAGGGCTCGTCCCAATTAGATCCGAAAGGTGTAGCGGAGAAAAAATAACATATTTGTGTGTCTTTGTACATGTTAGTAATATATTTTTTGTGTTAATGCACACTGCACCCTAATCATCCTATCAGTCTCATTTTCCCAAAGAAAGATTTAAAAAATAAAATAAAGCAGGTAAATCTTTAACCTACGGTGGCGCGTGACTACGTCAGCGGAAGTTGTTAGCGCTCAGCAGTCTGCACTTGCAGCTTGTGATCAGCGCTGTTGTGCTATATCTTTGATCGTCATTATTTTCCATTCAGAGTTTGCTTTGTGTACAATTCAATGAGGGCACAGGCAAAGAATAGGAATCTAGAGGGCTGAGGGAAGCACTTTAAAACTGTACGTGTGAGCTACGATAGTCAAGAGGCTGCAAAAGTGCATTGCTTGCTTCCGTGTTTGGCTTCTCATCGTGGCGCACGTGCGTGTGTGTGTGTGTGTGTGTGTGTGTGTGTGTGTGTGTGCGTGCGTGGTAAGGAGCGATCCCAGGAGGTTGTTTGAACGAAGTAGATATTTGGTCCAAAAAGTTTAGGCACCCCTAATAGCCCATACAACTCAACATTTTTTTTTCATGATTGCATACTAAACTTTTCAGACGGGGTGTAAAAATAACTGAAATAATGTGGTTGAACAATTGTGCACACCTCTTGGGATGTGGCAGTGTTCATAATTAACCAGTCACAATCAAACCCACGTTAATTGGGAAGTAGCACACACCTGCTCCCATTGAGAGTGCCTCTGATTCACCCCGAATACATTTGACTAACTAAGGCCCTGCTGCCACCACCATGCCTCACTGCAGATATGACGTTCTTTTGGTGATGAGCAGAGTTGTTGGTGCCACCAAACACACCGTTTGGCATTATGGCTACAATGTTCAACATTGGTGTCAATAGCCGTAACAATTCTCCCAAACACATGTGGGGGGGGGATGTGTCATGTTCAATGAAACCAAGGTTCAGATCTTTGGCCATTATTCCAAAAGCTTTTGCCGCAAACATAACTCTGATCGTTACCAAGAAAACAAAAAACATCACTTCAGGGAAGCATGGTGGTGGTAGCAGTATGCTTTGGGGCTGGCTGTTTGTCTTCCGCTGGAATTGGAATCTGAGACAAGGTGGAAGGAATTATGAACAATTCAGAGTAGGAGTGAGTGATGGCAACAAAACCTCCTAACTTCGGCTAGGCAGCAAAATATGTCATGGAAAGCCTATTAGAACGGTTGAACTATGTTTGGGGTGAATTGGAGGCACTTTAAATGGTGGCACATGTCTAAGGACCTCCATTTAACATGACTATGAATGTGATAGTCCGGTTGAGAACATAACCACATCATGGCCATAAGAGGATTTGCACACTTGTGCAGCTGGATTATTTGTTCTTTTTTTTCTCACCCTCTTGGAGAGGTACACGTTATGTCACATTAATGGGGGAATCGTTTTTGAAAATCTCCTATCAATCTCTTCTTTTTTTTTTGGATCACAAAAACATTTGAACAGCTTTTGAACTGCGGTGTGTATGCACTTCTTATATCCACAGTATCTTAAACAGATTCCACAAAAATAAATCACTTTTTTTTTTTTTTTTTATATATAAGTAAAAACAGATCTTATTATTTTGGTCAACTTTCCAGTGTGCTGCGTCTGCCAAGTCAATATTATTATAAATCAGATTAACATCATCAGCAGAGTCAGGCAGGGTCTCTGATCTGCTTAATTTTAGTTTTTACTGCATTTTAACTCAGCCAGTCAGCGTCATTATCATCATCATCATTGTTATCACCTAACAGTGGAGCTGGTGGCGGATGTCCCTTCAAGCTCTGAAAAACAAAACAATTACAATCATTAAGCAACCAAAAATGCAAAAACAATCACTATTAAAATCAATATAGAGTGCAAAACAGTTTCACACTGTATGTCAATCTATGTTGGATTCAGCTTGACATCCGTCATTCATGATAACAAAAAATAGTTACAACTGCATCATAGAAGAAGAAGAAGAAGAAGAAAAAACTAAATTAATGAGTGAATTCTGTAGCTCATGCTCACCAGCTCATCCTCCTCTTCTTCCAAAGTGGATTGGTGACCAGCTCTGCTCTTGAAAATCATCTCACCATTTTCCATCGGTGATTCCCCAGTCAGACTGAGACAACAGAAACATGGAGCCAGGATAACATAATCACAAACATAAATAACTTTACACAGTACCTTTAAAAACATGTTTCCAAAATGCTTTGACAGAACCAGAAAGCACATATTAAATAAAATAATTACAAGGAGAGAGAGAGAGAGAGAGACCACAATCACATTCCATGAAGTAAGTTTAAGAAGTGATTTTCAAAGCTGTGACTGATTTGGGATACTACCGTATTGGCCCGAATATAAGACGGCCCTGATTATAAGACTACCCCCTCTTTTTCAAGACTCAAGTTTGAAAAATGACTTTTTGAACAACAAATTAATTTTTATACAGAAAATAATTACAGTACATCTGAAACAACTGATTCTAACAATATATTTGAGAGAAAAAGCCTGTTATTTTGCCTCATTCAAATCTTAATATCTGAACATTTAAATATGTAAAATAAAGTGCAATCACATTCGTAAATGAATGGCTTCGGATTTTTGAAATGTAAATTACTTCATAACTTCTCCTCAGCTGCCGGTTAACCTGGCCGATCTTCGACCCACTTTTCTCCAGATTGTCGCTACGTTCCTCCATTTTCTGTTATCTCTTCTATTATTTTCTTCTCTTTTCTTTCTCACCGCTATTTTTTATTTTTCTTCTTCGTGCTACTGCTATTTTTATTTTTATTTTCGTGACAGGGGTTCACTTTGTCCTGGTGAGTCAAGTTCAGCATTCGCTTCAATGATATCTGGCGCCATCTAGCATCGTGAATGGGTATAATATCTAGACCCCGAATATAAGACGACCCCCACTTTTTCAGTCTTATTTCAATGCAAAAAACACTGTCATATATTCGGGCCAATACGGTATATTTTAACTCCTCGGGCAAGTCGTTCAAAAGTTGAGGTGCCCTGATGGAGAATGCAGTATCGCCTGGTAGCTTTAAACCACAACTTTGGAACAACCAGAAGCCTGCACCCGAGGATCTGAAGCTGCAAGCTGGCTCTTAAATTGTTTATAGTTCAGTGACTTTGGCCGAGAGCATATATGCTTTAAAAGGTCGCAGTGAAATCTTAAAATCAATTCTAAAACCAACTGAAGGACAAAACAATGATTAAAATTGAGGTGAGGTGAGGCTGTCTGTTTGACTCAGGGAGAAGTAAATTACAGTCATGTAGCCTGCAGAGAATATTGCTGAATTTTTCGAGGACTGGATTAGAAATTTCTGATATGATTTGTGCCAGGGAGCGAATGCGGATTGCGCATGATTGGACAATACTGTATTGTTGGTGTGAGTTGTTAAGGTGAAATTCAAAGCATGTTTTGGGCTTGGTAAGATATTATGTAAAAGTACCATGGCAAGAATTTTGTGTTATGAGAGAAATTTGGCATGCTGAAGAGAATGATTTCAGATTTGGAGTTATTGGCCCAATCTCAATTTCCACACTTCCACCCTCGTGTCCTGAATTGCACATTCCCGTGGAGGCTACGAGTGTTTAGGGTGTCCCAATGTCCCTTTTGCGCCTTTGTTGCACACATCAGCTGAGTCCTCAGCCGATGCATATTACGTACATTGCGGATTTGACCATAATAGCCATAAACTGGTGACGTTCGGTGTAAATCCTGTGCCTGAGCCGAAAATGTCATTTTAAGTGTTTCAAATGTGTTGATGTGTCATTTTGATCGTTAAATTAAGGTCACTTACGTATTTTGTCCTAGTGCAGTTGTTGTACTTAGTGACCTTGTGCGCATGAGACTTCTGCGCAAATAGTAGAGGCGCAGCTGTCATCGACTAGAAACCTGGGCCTATTTTCAACATTTTAAGCATCAAAACTGCCAAGAAAACAGCCGGTGCCGCCATGTTTGATGACTCCGCTCCAACACAGTGTCGCAAGTGACATAGAGTGTAGTGTGGGTATTGGAATTGGGCCAATGAGTTGCAGAATGATTTGTGCCATCTCGCAGCTGATGTCAGAATGGCAATCTTAAAAAGCAGCCAGGTGTCTTGGGTCTTCTGATCTCAGTGGAAGGTTTGTGTTTTGTCTGCATAGCATTGAAAGGAGACTTTGTGGAATATTATTTGGCCAATTGCAGCATGTTCAGGTAAAGGGAGGTGCTCTACATACTGAGTTTATTCAAGATGCTCCCTGGCTCATAAATGGTTATTTACAACTCAAAAATTAAAAATCCATATCAAGAAATGCAAGACTACAACATCCATCGACAAGGTCAAAGAGACAAAACTAGAAACTTCGAAGCGAGCACCAACCTTTTATCTTTAACACCACTGAGCTGAACTTCATCTGGTGGTGGAGGCGGCTTGGCTGGGGGTCCAAAAGATTTCAGGGAGTCGGGATCCACTTCTCCTGGTTTTTTGTATTCTCCATTCTCACCTTTGACACATCACTCAAGTCATCATTCTGCTCCCGTTCAACCTCAGTTAGGACACTTTCATGAGGTCCAGCGTCTGGATTTGCAGCCTCACTGATGTCATCTCGTGCCTGCCCTTGCTTCGTTGGAGATCCTGATGTCGTTTCTAATGCTTCAGTGTGGCGCTGCTCTTTTAAAATAGATGAAGGCTCTTGTGCTTCAGCTCCATCCGACATCTGGTCCTTACGACCGTGGTAATGGTCATTCTTTGTCTCACAAACAGACTCCTTTATTGGTTTGCTGATTGCACTCTCTTGATTCACAAGGAATGTGTTACATATTTTCTTCTCTGCTTGTTTGGAATCTCCTCGGTCTGTTTCCACTTCTTGATCTGCCAACTCTTCCTTTCTAATTGTTTTCTGGGAGTCTTTGTCATTGAGGAGATGTAAAGTTACATTCTGGAAATACATGAATGAGCCATAAAAATTCACAGAAACAAATCAAACAGTGAAAATTAAGATTTACAAGATTCACGCTCTTTCCTTGAAATTATTTTCCAGGTCTACCTGGGACTTTTTCATCTGCTCCAGAACAAGCCTGGAATAAATTCCACACCATAGCTTTGGAGCAGTCTTATTTTTTTTACAGTTGGACTATATATTTGGTTACATTTAACGTTACCAAATACCATGCCAAATTGGTAAAAACAAAAAAATAAATTAAAAACAAAAGAAAAAAGAGCATCTCTCTGAAAGTTGCAAATTGATTACCACGATTTACCCAAAAAGAGCCGCTCAAAAGAACGACTCATTCGCGAACGTACCAGCATGAATAGGGATAAATAACCTTTATTTGTCCCACACTGGGATATAGACAACTAAAATACTTTCATTGACTAATGAGCTGCTGATGGGCTGGAGAGAGGACAAACCCCATGCTAGCACCCATGACACCTTGACGGCCAGGTTGACAAGCCCAGGGGCATGACACAAGCTAAAAACTGTGTGAAAAGTCAGGGCTCTGCTCACAAACAAACACATTAAAAATCCATATCGACACTCAATTTTACTTTTTATTGCTTTAAATTAGAGCTGTCAAACGATTAAAATATTTAATCTAATTAAAACCTCAACTGTCATAATTAACTCAAATTAACTAAAAATTAACCGTGATTACTCACGCATTTTTTATCGTTTCTGAATTTCCTTTGATATTTTTTGTCCTATTTTTACCCATTTTAATGCTCTCATCAACATGGAATCATGAATCAGTTTTCTATATGCAAAATGCAAATATTTACTGAAACAACAATTTCGATTTTCAATTTGACATGAACATTTTTCACTTGGAGCAGTTATTCACACATTATCTCTCACACAATATTACTGTCCACCAACAACAGTGAAAAAAATATTTTGTCACACAACAGCTGCTTGAACAGCTCTTTTTATGGAATCAAAACAGCGCAATATAACATTATAAAGTGCACATCCTTGTGTGTTCCTTGTGTGTTCTACATACTTGGCCAATAAAGATGATTCTGATTCTGATTCTGATTCTGATCTAAGGTAAACTAGTACTCAGCCTATAATGGATTTAAGCAATGGTTGCAGACTTCATTTTTATCAAATTCAATTCAATGTATAAAACATTGAATTACACAACCAGTAAATGATAAAAGTTCCATGTCGCTATGACTAATTTGACTTTTTTTGTGTGCAGAATATTTAACATGCGTTTGAAAGTCATCTGTAAATCTGGAAGATAGCAACCTCACACATTTGCACGCTGTACGTTTTACATCATCCTGCAGCTCTCCTTAAAAAAAAGTTTGTCTTTCAATGAAACGGCATTTGTTTATTTCAAGTAAATGTACAAAATATTTCCCCAAAATATTTGTGTTCCACTTACCTTAATGGTATTTACAAGCACACCAAGCACAGTCTGGCCACTGTAAGATTCATTGAGGTCAAACTCCACTCGTAGAGAATGAAACACACCATTCATCACACGCTTCACCTAAAGGATCACAAGAGGTCTTACATTTTCAGTCAGATAATGTCAAAAGTAAACAAGGCTGTTAACTATGTACAAAGACAAAGAAAAATGTCGACCCTTGAAGAATGAATGAAATGCAACACTCATGGGGAGTTCGTAAATAAATAAAATAAATCTTGCTTCATCGATAGATAAATTAAAATAAACTTAAATATGAAGCAACTTATGTATGGATGTATTTTTCTTTCTCATGATAAGAAACAGTCTTTTATCCAAGATGCTTTTGACATTTGGGGACTAAAGTTTATCTGCCCAGTAATTGTTTTAAAGGAAAGTCACAGTTCAATATTTAAGATATATTTTATGACAAAAAAAAAGGAAAAAAACATGTTGAAAAGCGAAACAAGGTGTTCTTAAAGTCAATGCGCTCTTCCATTTTTACTAATAAACATGTTTCAATATAGAATGAAACACGTTTGTTAATAAGATTATAAATCCAAAGTAACAATCTGGGCATTCTGTATCAGTGCAGTTGAACCTCTAAGGTTGAACACAATCAGTTCTTAAGTCCAATTCTTTAGAATTTATTTTCTCCGTGGTAAATAATGGACATAGAAATAATTTCACGGTTAAAAATCACCATAAAAAAATTCTATACTGAACAGACAAATAAACAAGAAACCACACTACACGTGGAGATTAATCAAGGTAATAGGATGGTTAAAAACAAACAAAAACAAAAAAAGACGTGCCAGGGCACTAAATCTGTACAAGGTTGTGAAATCAATCAATACCATTGTACCTCGAATGAGTTATTAATGCGAGTGGCACCCGGAGTCATGCATATCACAAATAACCAGAATTGTGCAAATATAATTCCTCAAGTCAAAGCCCAAGTCTAAACTCGGGTACATTCAAACATAGGCAACATTACTGGTACCCTGTTGTTGATATTCCAGTAACCCATAATGGTTACTGGAATATCAAGAGGCTGGCAAGAAAATTTATTGGAAATTAACTAGTGATTCGCCCGGCAGGTGGCTGACAACCAGGATGTGCCCTGATTGCTGCCCGATGACAGCTGGGGTAGGCTCCAGCACGCCCCGCGATCCTTTTGAGGAGAAGTCTAGTCTGTATTTTTCAGCTACTTCCACAGATGTTCAATAGGATTTAGATCAGGGTTAATAGAAGGCCAGTGCTTTTAACTGTTTTAGGTAAATTCCTGTTTGGAAGCGTAGTTGATGTGTGCCTTGATTGTCTTGAAATTAATTATACCCTGCACAGACTCAAGACACCCCGTGCTAGATGCAGCAAAGCAGAGAAAGCCTAACTGAGGGGCCACGAAATTTCACAGTAGATATATACAGTGTTCTTTATGCATCATTTTTGCATCTGGAAAGAGAGCTGACTTGCCAAAGAGCCCCGGTTACCTCTCCACATTCGAAAGCGCTTTCTTCCAGAAGCTTTTTCCCTTGACAATAAACATTTAAGCATGGGGCTTTTTTGTCAAATCTAGCACAGTGTGTCTTGAACCTGTCCTGGGTGTGAAGAAATCTCAAGACCATCAAGGTAAAATGTGCTGCTTAGTGTCCCAAAGATTAATTTCAGCTGCTGGTTTAAATTCTAAATTACAAAGTTAAAATTTTTGAGGTTCCACCGCATGCCACAGTGTGTGTACAGTTTTAAAAAATGAAAGACTATTTACCTCTGCTGCTGTATCTGCTGAACTTTCTTGTTCGGTCAGTTTCATCTCAAGTTCAGCCACTCTTCTCTCGAGTAACTCCTTAACAGTGGCACTGTGTGACACCTGGTATTTGTAGAAAAACAAAATGCACAAGTAAAGGACTGGAAGGAAGAGGGAGTTAAATTAAATTTAAAGTGATTCTGGCGCCAAAATTTACAAAGAAAAAATGACCCGAGGCTGTTACTCTTCAGTTATGGGCATGCTTTGTTGATATCTCAAAAATACTACTTCGACTAACTATGAATAGAATAGAAATATAGCATGTTGCTCTTTTAACAAAAGAATAACTGTGAAAATGAGAAAACGCAGGCCTTTATGAAGTTGCACTCAACTTGCCTGCTCCTGTTGCACTTTCAACTCCAGCAGATAATCTCTCTCCTCTTTAAGATCGGCCATCTCTTTGGCATATTTTTCTTTAGCTGAAGCTAAATCCTGCTCATACTTCATCTTCCACCTTTCGTCGAGCTCTGCTTTCAGCTCAGATGCCTGAAAATCAAAATCAAATTCAATCAAAACTAAAAGTTAAACTAGACTTTAAAGTGACTTAAAATAAGCATTCAGGATTAGAATAAAATGTGTTCAAATATTGTTTGCTTTTTGTTTCAACACGCATCTTTTGATGACATATCTGTCCAGTAGTATTTGGACAAGAGCTTTGAAAAAACAACAAGATGACTTGTGTGTAGACTTTCAGAATTAATTGAAGAACATTTTTAGGATTAGGTAATTTCGCGTGCTGAGGCTGTCAGAAAAATGTCAACTGTCTCAAACAGGCTCTGCCACCACGTCAGCTTGGCACACACACCTTGTAACCAGTGGTGTAATGAAAATTGATTCGAATTGGAAAATTGTTTTTGCTCTGTAAGATGTGATCCCATCAGTCACAATGTAGCTTGAATGGGCGATGGCCCAATCAAAAAATTGGGAAAAAAATCATTTTGATAAGGCTGATGATTTTTTTGTTTCTTTCAAATTAAATTAACTAGTTTGGGCTTTGGAGCATTAAAGAAAATTACAGTTCTGACAATTCAGATTGAAAAAAAAAAGGCTACTTTCAACAAGAAATTCACTGCATCATACCTTCTCAAACTGAGCTGTATCATATGACCTTTTATCCATCTCAGCAAATAAATCATCTCGTACAGAATTCATATTACAACTTGAATCACAGTGATATGATAATGGTGAAACGCTCACTGGGTTTTTCTTTTAAGATATGTTTGACGGGGTTGAACCTACATTTCTTCTTCCGCTTGTTGATTGGATAATGAAGACCACAACTGAAGGCTCCAAGACTGAAATCTAATGGACCCTGTTCTTGCAACTACATGACTGGCAAAGCATCACTAAGAATGAAACTTAAAACCGATGTTCATTGGTTACACTTAAAATTATATGAGGAGTTGTCGAAAAGTAAAGATCCCAATTTAATCTACCTATAAATGGCGCTCTTTTTCTGGAATTCTCAGGTTGTACTTTGAAGGTTTATTTAAAACAGATGTTTGTCAAGCCATTTTCAAAATGATGTCATTGTTGGATGACTGTCCGAGGCAGAAGCATTATCATTGCTATTCGCAAAATATTGTGAAAATATTGTCAAACAAGTTACGCTGTCATTCCCATCAGGTTTATATAAAGGCAATATCATTACCACCAACAGCACAGCACTGAGCTGCTCAGCGACAAAAGACATCATTAGGATGGGCACTCACTTGTTTTTTACCATCTTGATTTGTCCTCAGGTCATTAAGTTCCTCCTCCATGTTTTTGAGCTTTAGCGCCATCTCCTTGCACCTTCCTATCTCTGCGCTGTACTGAGCCTGGGTTCTTTCTGATACTTCCTTCAACTCTGACACAAACACAAACGGCAATATACAGCGATTATGTCATTTATTCGTTACACTCTTTACAATAGACCAGGGTTTCCCAACCTTTGTGAGCCAAGGCACATATTTCACATTGGAAAAAAAATCTCTCGTCACACCAATGAGCAAAATGATTCCCAAAAAAGGCCACAGTTTGATGTACCTTCTGCCATCCAGTGGAAGAGCATTTGATTGTTCTTCTTTTTACAATAGGTGGTTGGCATAGATAAATTAACAAAATTGTGAAATAAATACTTTTTCATCCAAATACCTGATAACTGATTTTGGATAATTTCCCACAGCACACCTGATGTTCTCTCAAGGCACAATAATGTGCCACGGCACACTGGTTGAGAATCACTGCAATAGACCATTTTCCATTTTACGTCATCAAAGACTGCGCACACGTTATTGATTCAAAACAATGCGACACATCCCCGTATGGCTGCAAATATTTATTTTTATTATATATATATTTATGTGTTTATTTTTAACCATGGAGCTGGGATAGTTTTTAAATAGTTTCACACAATCTCAACATGCCTAGCTGATATAGTTTACTCATTTTTCCACAGTACGGTTTAGACGTTTAAATTCTTATCAGGTTTTTATTTCCCACAGGCTGGTATATAATTGAGATGGCGATTGTTGCATCAGCAATCAAAATAATGTCACATCCGAACAGTGAGATACAGTGTAACATTACAGCACTGTACAGAAAATATGCAAATTTAAGCAGCTTTTTATTTCTATAAGTATGAACACTAACCTTCCAGCTGTGATTCCAGATCACTGATGTGTTTAGTGTGGCTTTTACAGTCATGCAGACTTGTGGTCAGCTTAGTCTGTAGCTCCAAAACCTTCTGCTGATGACTGAAACCTTCTAGTTGCACTTGAGAAAGATGAGCTGCAGTTGCCGCCAGTTCTTCCCTCAGCTGAATCTGGTGGGCAATCAGGAAGATACAGGGACAGTATGTGGGGTAGGCAGCTCTATGCAAAATGAAACTCTATGTCACAAGAACCAGAGTAAACCACTTATAAAAGCACAAATGATGTGGGAATTAAAACCACAGGAAGGCAATGTTGGCAAACAGTTGATAGTCACATTGGAGGCAAGAGAGAAAAATTACCGTATTTTCCGCACTATAAGGCGTACCTAAAAGCATTACATTTTCTCAAAAGCTGACAGTATGCCTTATAATCCAATGTGCCTTATATATGAATCAATATTCTGACGTAGGATTTTAAATGTTCTGTAAAGCACTTTGTTACAGTGTGGTTGTGAAAGCGCTATACAAATAACGCTGTATTGTATTCCTTTAGCATACTTCCGTCGAGTGGCTGCATAACGCAACCTCAGCCACTATTGTAGAGCTTGTATTCTCACCTTATAACGCAGTCCGCCCTCTATATAAAAAGTTAAAAACAGTTTTAAAATAGGCCATTCATGGAAGGTGCACCTTATACTCCGAAGCACCTTATAGTGTGAAAAATACAGTAATTGGCAAAGGACAATTCATTCCCCAATCCCTAAAAACATGTTAAAAAAACATGGACACAGACTGAATTCTATATTTCAGATGTATTCTGAAGATTATTTTGGAAAGCAAAAAATGTATGTTTAAAAACTTCTGCACCGGGGATTGACCATTTATTTTCCCAAAGGACCATGTGAGAAAATGGAACAGCTGTCGACAGCCACGCCAAAATGCCAAATTTAAGTCAAAAGCAGGTATGGCTTGGCTTTTGTGAACATGACAATCCGGGGCGGCGGAAGTTTACTTTTATTGCATGATAATGTTTCAGACAGTGAAGTTCTGCCGTTTTTTGCGGGGGCGCAGGACTGACATTGAAACTCAGTCTGGAGGCAGTTATGGTCAAAATTAGTTGAATTGTAAGCACCTGGGACACCCTTCACACGTGTAAAAGTAGATACAGTTTAAAAAGATGATTAAATGCAAAGCAAACTTGTAAGATATGGCTGAGTGGCATGAAGCAAGTCACTGTGTTAGATAAAGCAACTTAATTCATATTGAACACAAGTGAGGTTCACATTGTGTGCCCCTTGACAACTGTCCAGTTTCTCACACACAAAGCATCAGTAACGAAATAAAATTGCCTAAACCTAAACGATGGAACGAGAGCAGAGATGCAAGTCACAAGGTTGACAAGAACCAGACTAACCGTAAATACTTGAATACATTTGCTCTTTGAACATGTTTATTGCACCTTCGAAGATACCATCTTGAAATTAATTTATGTGGGGAACAGAATAAAACACAGGCTCAATCTACTCTGACAAAGTTTTTACTATACTGTAAATATTATTGCAAAGTTTTACTATTCTACAAACATTCTTGTGATGACGAAATTAATGACAGTTCTTTAGTAGATGACCAAAATTTGTGTGAAACTACTTCAAGGTTGGTCCTGAATGATTGTATTCTTTGAAAGAGATCATTTCGAGAAGATTAGTTTATTGAATTATAGTACCTTTGAATGTGAGTGGTTGTTCAGAAGAAAAAAATGCTTAACACCTTTTCATTCGTTCTCTGAACAATCGTCACAAACACAGGAGCTGATTTTCAAGAGAAGAGGTAACTGTAGTGGCTCACCTCCACTAAGTTTATGTCCTCTGACTGTTCAGGCAAGAAGGAAAAGGAGAGCAAGTAATTTTATTAAGATTATTCCAAAGCAGACCATTTGGTTTAATTAATACGGGACTTGATTAAATAATTAATACTGATCATTTATGCACTTGTTCATGCAGAGTTTGAAGGGCAACGCGTAAATTGTTCAACTCGCTTGGTTGCTATAAAGCTGCACGAACAAGGACGGTTTATGGTAAAGGAGTTACAAATAATACTGGGAGCAAATGATTCATCATAATTATTCAGTACTTAGCCTGTGAAATAAAAGGACGCTTGGCATCCCGAAATTTATGAAGGATGTAGGATATATTTTATTCCTATTTTATATATTTTTTAAATTCTACATGTATTCTTTGTAAACAAGATAAATTTGTAACAGGTGTTACCACAAGAGAGGGACATTTGGAAATAATATTTCTTGAAAGAAACTTGATCAATGGAAATGTGTTTGGCAACACTGCGCAATGGGAGGATGAAAGAGAGCCGACCCGCAAACGTGTTCATACCTACACCCTTGTCCCCAACCCCAAACAAAACCGAGGAGCCATTGACGTCTACATTTTTTTATGTATGTATTTATTTATTTTATTTTACATTGCAAAACAGACGTGATTAAAAACCACAAGAGCTAGATTTAGCCATAAAAACAAATTTCTACATTCAGTAGCCACTTTGTCAAGGCGGCATGATTGAATGATTTGAAAATTACCCATATACCAGTTACCGGTAGTTATTTCAGCACTCAGTTACTCTGCATCCATGAACACCATGTTGTTAATTATTGAATTAATATAGTCATGAATGGACTGTGTGTTGGGCCTGCATTTTTTTTAAACAACAATTGCATAGTTTACCGACTATTGTCAAGGAAAGGGAAATGTTCGTTTTAACATGAAAGACATTCTATTATTTTCCTTGACCCCCAAAAATGTACACGCTGACACCAAATTTGACATTATTGCTACAACAGAAGCAAAGATAAGGGCCTCTCAAGCATGGTTGTAGGCCATTTTTTCTTCCAAAATGTGAGTACCATAAATTCCGGATTACAAACCACAACTTTTTTTCCACACTTTCAACACTGCGGCGTATAATATGAAGCGGCTTTTTTATTTTTTTTTCCATCGCGGGAAAAACATGGACCAATAAAATGACTGAGGTCCAATGAGATTGTATGACTAATCAGAACTTTCGCTCTTTTCGTCGTAGCGGGGAAAAATGTGTTACCCGGCAACAGTCGGCCAATAAAATGAATGAGTAGTACACAGGGGTCCAATGAAATTGTATGATTACCGGTAATCACAACTTCCTTATTTCAGTCTTTCTTCTAACCCTGATCAACATGGAGAATACCAGACGAAAAGCATATGATGCAGCTTTTAAACTAAAAGCTAAAAACTGTCTCTGGCAGTTAAAGAAGGAAATCGAGCTGCTGCCCGTAATCTTGACAAAGACGAGTCGATGGTGCGAAGGTGGAGGCTCCGGCCAGAAGAACTGAGCCAGTGTAAAAAGACAACCAAAGCTTTTAAAGGTTTTAAAGGTGCACCGTCGTGGTGTTATAGATTCATGAAATGGAAAAGCCTGTCTATTAGGGCACGCACGACATTGTGTCAGCAGCTCCCTCCCAATTACGAGGACAAACTTGCTTCGTTCCGCACATTCACACAAACAAAGATAGCGGAGAATTCCATCAGCCGAGATGAAATAAATATGGACGAAGACCCTCTGACATTTGATTTGTCTCTCACTCGGACTGTAAATAAACAAGGTGACGGCATTATTCTATTTAAAGCCTAGTGGGCTGCATATTTCTCCTCGTAATTACGCAAATGCGCATCAAGATCTCTTTGTCTGGCCTCTTATGTGTTTCAGCGTAATTTCGTTGTGCAAATGCATTTAGCATGCTAATAAAAATATGGAGATTATTTTAACCTTGAGAAATGTTGCGTTTTTTTTCTGCAGGGGTTCAGCGGGGGACCGCATCCGCGGCCGCACCCGGAGGCGCTCCAGGCGGCAGGGACGCAGAAGCAAGCCCCCACCTACTCATTGGCCAGCAGTTTATAATATGGTGCGGCGCATATAATCCTACCTGTCCCCCACCCCCACCCTTCCCTGCTCGCCACTCAGTCCATGTGCTGTCTTTTGTCTAACTTTCCTAGCCTCCTGTCGTATTTGCATCCTAAAAACAAACATGGAATTGGTTGGCTGGTCTCTCGATGCCATGGACAACATTTTCTTGATGAGATGAGCCGGCAGTGGGGCGCTACTTGCCCCTCGGGGACTTTTGCTGCTGGGTACACCCTAGATCCTTGGAGGAAGCGGAGAATGGTGTGCCTGTCAACACTGTCCGTTGAGGATGTGGATGACATCTACATTATCGGCCTTCCGATAAAAGGTATGCTGCTGTTTGGTGTTAGCAGTTTCCTGATCTATCGCAAAATTCAACCGACAGGAGCGGCTCTATTGGAAGAGGCTGCCGGTCTAAGGATGGCATAGTGCGGATGTCCAACACTCAGACTCAGACTGCGCTCAACCACAAACTGTTGCGGTTTTTGGAGCGTCTCTGCAAGATGGTCAAGAACTTGGAGAAACTGGAATCTGTGCTCAAATATTGACAGAAATCACGGATTTGGCTGATCGACGTCACTAAAGAGACATAAGCCACAGACTCAAGGCCGTCTTAAATTCTTGGGCAGCCTGCTACCAAAACAACATCTGCTATCTCGACCTTCCCCTGATGAAAGTATGCACGGAAGCTAGTCCCCCACCATCACCCCCTCGTTCATACACTCCCTTGTATTACCGTCTTCATTGTTTATGTCTTGTGACCTGTTATAGCTATCATATGCTTGTGCAGGAGTTTTTTTTGCCTAACTCAAATTATCCTCAAAATGAGGATAGTTCGAGCGTGGTTTTTTTCTCCCCCTCTCCCTTCCTTGTGGTTTCTTTCTGACTTCCGGGTTGAGTGAACGCTGGCGCGTTTGGCTGCCGCTGCTCAACCCGTGTTGTTTTGTGTTTTTTGTTATTGTAAAGTGTCCTTGGGTGTCTTGAAAGGCACTTTCAATGTATTATTATTATTATTAAATAGATTTTTCTTCATAAATCTGAGCATGCGGCTCTTAATCAGGTGCGGTCTGTAGCCCGGAATTTACGGTAATTTAGGTATAAAATGTGATCTCACAAATTTATCTCAATGGCCATCAGGTACTTCCATGCCAAATTGGACTTTTGCATTCTACCTTGAAGTCTTAAGTTAAAAAAAAATATGGTGCGTGTCTAAGCTATAACCAATGTAAACAAAGCTATATTTTGGGTCCATTCCAATTTGGCAGTGATTAGCCACACTGACCTTGTCTTGTTCAGCCTGCAGTAGTTTTGCCTGACTCCGCTCACTTGAAGACTGGAGAGAGTCATTTCTTTTTTCCAAAAGTGTGTTATTCTGTTCCATATACCTACACAAGATATATAACTAGGCATGATATCTGACCTATGGACAGGAACGGTTGAGACAATTAAAAAAATATTACTCACCTTTGGCTTTGGTTGAATAGTTCACTTATCTTGTGGTTTTGCTCTTCAATACGAGAACCTTTCTCGAATATGTCCTTCTTTAAACATTCATTTTCCTACAAATAAGGAAAGGAGATTATGCAGTGGAAAGGAGATTATGCAGTGGATATAAAAAAGTTACAGACCACTGTTCAAATGCTATATAGATCCATCCATCCATCCCTCTACTGCTGGGGGCAAGAGCTTAAGCAAGAAAGCCAAGACAACAAGGTGTTATGAGGCCAGCTAAGAGACATGGTATCTCCAGCATGTCTGGGCCACCTGCCGGTGGGACATGCCCAGAACACCTCACCAGGGAGGCATCCAGTAGGCATCCTAACCAGATGCCCGAGCCACCATCTGGCTCCTCTTAACATGGAGGAGAAGTGGCTTTATTCTGAGTCCCTCCCAGATGACCGAGCTTCTCACCTCATCTCTAAGGGAGAGTCTGGACACCCTGTGGAGGAAACTCATTGTGGCAGCTTGTATCCAGGATTTAGTTCTTTCGATAACGACCCACAGCTTGTGACCACAGGTGAGTTTAGGAACGTAGATCGACCGGTAACTCGAGAGCTTCGTCGTTTGACTTAGCTCCTTCTTCAACACGATAGACCGATACAATGTCTGCATCACAGCAGATGCTGCACCGACCCACCTGTCAATCTCCTGCTCCATCCTGTCCTCCCTTGTAAACAAGACCCAAAGAAACTTAAAGCCCTCCATTTGGGGCAAAATCTCATCCCGAAACAGAGAGGGCACTCCACCCTAACCATCGTTTCAGATTTGGAAGTGCTGATTTTCATCCAAACCGTCACATTTGGCTTGCGAACCACTCCAGTGAGAGTTGGTGATCCCAGCTTGAAGAAGCCATCAGCATCACATCATCTGCAAAAAGCAGAGATGCAATACGAAGGCCACCAATCCAGACCCCCTCAATGCCTCGCCTGCGCCTAGAAATTATGTCCATTAAAGGTTATGAACAGAATCTGTGACAAAGGCGGAGGCCAACCCCCACTGGAAACGAATCCAACTTACTGCCTGTGATGCAAACCAAACTCTGACATCACTGATAAAGGCGCCAGAATCGAACCCTGCACCTCTGCACTATGAGGCCTGGGTGCTAAGGCGTAGAAAAAAAAGTACCGTAGTGTGTTTCCGGTAACCCGACCGACCGAGAATTTCTACCTCGAAAAAAAACTTTACGGTTGGCATTTTGTTTTTTCAAACCTTCTACATTTTTGTGTAAAAATAATAATAATAATGATAGTACCGGTACATTTCATTTATACGCGCCTTTCAAAACACTCAAGGAGACTTTACAATCAAAACAAGAACAATAAAACCACAGACAAAATTATAAATAATAAAAGAAAAAATGAATTTAGAGTCAAGCGGTTCGGAAGATGAATGAATGAATGAATGAATTTAGAGCGTTTACATTGGTGCAAACTCTCGCGATATTCACGTTGCGTCGTTTGCCCTGTCGTCTGTCAACAACATTGAATCATGGTGGCGGCCACGATCTCCGACAACAGTTTAAGCCGCGTTTTGTGTGTTGCAGTCGCATGCTCACACCATAATATTAAGAAAATAGCATCCACTGCTGTATCGAAAAGATTCAACAAACTATTTGACGACCACCACGGGCCGTCTAGGACGCGGGACGCAGAGGTAACGAGATGGCTGTAACACCCAGCCGCTGGGTACTCAACTCTCTCGCCGCTGAGCGGGGGTTTCAATCAGTGGCGATTGCTCTCGGACTGCAAGGGAAGCTCGGCTTTCCCTAAAATGTCAAAGAATAACTGATCAAATATATGAATGTAAATTTCATTGTGTGTACATGTCATTGACTAAATATGCGCTACAACGTGCTCAACTTTTGTTCCGAATCAGTTTCTTCATACTGGTTACGACGCGACTCCCTTCTCATTCATCCCGCAGCTTCGCTGTGCTTTAAACGGTAGTGAGTTCAGGGTAGGTTGTCCCAATGCGTTGAACGGAGACGAGTCATTGGATACAAGCTGGTTTTTGTCCCTCCCACGGACGCTCGTCATCTCTGGGACTGGATGGCAGTGGGAGGGTACCGGATGCCAGGCTTTTCTGCATCAGATTGGATGATCTGTCTGAGCCTGTGTGCCAGTTCGATTGACAATGAAATGAGCCAGTCACCGAGGTCTTAGTGTAGACGTCCGTCACGAGCAATTTTTCAACTCGCATTCTGTTCCGAGTTGAGCTGGAGACTTCTCCTAATCGTTTTAGCGACACTCTTTGTTGTAAACAAACAACTTGCGACAAATTAATCTTTTATTTCTGGTGGGGTTTATTGTAGTTCCTATAGTTGTAGGACACTAATTAAGTACCGGGAAAAGACGCCTTGTTGGTATGACAGGGTCACAGATCATTTTCTTGAAAAGGAACGGAGCTAGAGTAGAATTCACGTATCAATAAACGGACACATTTTATGATGTCGACCAAAATTGAGCTTCCCCTCTTTGACAGACGAGCATCCGGCACTGGTTTCAATGTCTCCTTGTTTTATGTTTTATGGTTATTTTGTTTACGTTTTAGATGGGGGAGGGAGGGAGAAAAAAAAAGATTAAAAAAAAAAACTTTGTCCGACCTACCGACCCTATGCTGAAATTTCATGTTACCGGAAACACACTACTTATTTTTCTACGCCTAACCAGTCAACCACCGTGCCGCCCGGATTCCAAAATCCTTAAATTGAATGGCAAAGAGAGAAGACATAGTTCCTTTTTTTTTTTTTTTTAATAAATAAATGAATTATTTATAGTTAAATTGGAATGGCATGTTCGTATTTTTTGTTAAACGATATTTGGTTTTTAACTACGGTATACATTTATTTTCTTGTTATTGTTGTTATTATTTATTCATATTATTAGTCAGTTTGAAAAAGAGAAGACCTTTTTTTCAATTATTTATTGTATTTAAATTAAGAGTAAATTTGACTTTGATGAACATTTCACGAAAACCCTGGAAGGCAACTTTATTTTGAATGTATTCAACCAACACATTTCCAGGCTGTCCGTGGTAGAGCAGCTGAGAATGGTGGTTGCAGCCAGGCTCCCTTGAGATACAGAGACGACAACAGAGGACAGGCCATTCTTGCCACCTGAAGTTCTTGAACATATTAAAAGAGACACTGAATATGGACATGGCTATGCGTGACATGTTCAACAATATGTCTAAACTGCGGGACATGATGTCCAATTCAGATTTTTGTTGAAGCAAATCTTCTCATGTTCTCGTTCACATTACAAAAACAAATGTAAGATCAGCAATCGGAAATGGGATGCAACTCGTGACAGGGCATGCAAACCAATCAGCTCTGAGCTGCTGCTCGTGAACTGGGTGGAAAAGGACATACTGATCCACGGTTACTACCAGGCTCACACAGGATTTTGAACTCTGTCCCCTAACCACCCACAGCTCCATCTACCAGGCTGAAAAGGAGCTAGGGTTATAACTGGCCTTCACGAGGAAACTGTCATTCAGATGTGACCTGCGGTGAAAATTATTTTGACTACCCTGATCAAGAGCACTTGACATAACTAACACAGCAATCATTCCAAAATGTCCATTCGCTAGGGTGACACAGTCACTTGAGATGGTGGTAAAATTACGTTGGCATATACCTGGATGATTCTTTGGACGTTTTGCATGATCATGGAGGACTCCATCGATATACCAGACAGGCCCAAGGAGACAGTTCCCTGCCTTTGAAGGTCATCTATCTAATAAATAAAATAATGTAAGTAGAAAGTAGGGCCAGTTTGTGTTAAAGCTATAGCTGGCATATCCTTGGATTTTGTACCTTTGATGCAAGTTGATCGACCTTATCTGCTACTTTTCCCACAGCTAACCGGATCTCTGTGTTTTGCTGTCGCGTCTCGATCATCAAGAAGGAAGTAACGTCATTCGAGCCTGGAGAACACAGTTTTGTCACTTAAAACATACAAATATGGGAAACATTAAAGTATGTTTCTGATATTTTAGTCTTTCCCGTAGTTTATCTTACCAATGCAAGGGATACGTGTAGGATAAACTTGGCTCACAGACTGGAGCTGATTCATAGGAACAGAAGTCTGTGGGTAGGAGTACAACTTTAATTTGACAGCAACAACAACATAATAACAATAATAACAATAATAATAATAATAATAATAATAATAATAATAATAATAATGATAATAATTAACAAGAGCAACATTTATTTCCTCTCATAACCTTCAGTATTTCCAAAAATATGGACAAAGTAGGAGGAAAGCTCACCTGAAAAGGGTGAGGGTTACCAAGCAAACCAGGCTGTGTAGCAATATTGGAAAGGTTGGGAAGTACATTAGTAGGAAGTGCAGGGTAGGGATGTGGAAGTACTGAAGAGAAACAATAGAACAAAACATAACACAAATTGGCAAAAATACATGTCACAGGAAAAATTGTTTGAAAAAAAAACTACCGCCCCCCGCACTATAAGGTGCTTCGGAGTATAAGGCGCACCTTCAATGAATGGCCAATTTCAAAACTGTTTTCATATACTGTATAGGGTGCACGACATTATAAGGCGCATAGCAAAGAAGCCCCAATATTGGCTGCGGTTGCATTATGCATCCACTTAATGGAGCTACGCTAAAGGGAATAAAATACAATACAGCTTTATTTATACCATGTGCTTGAACTGGGGCAGCAGAAGTGATCTGCACAGGAGATGGTGCCAAAGGCAGATTCTTGACTCTACCAGTGGTGGCATCCTGCACAAAATGAGATAGTGTCATTTATCTAAGAAGGGTATGATGTGGCTCTTTGTGGTAACACAGTAAAAAAATGGGCTCTTAGTCTCTGATTGGTTGGCCACTCCTGGCCTCCACAGACTGAGTTGGTGCTCAATATTAAGCTATGCTATTCACGGAACATCCATAAAACTTGCCAGGGAATGCAGAAAATGAAAGCTCCATTAGAAATGTGTTTGTCTGTGCATGTTTGTATGCATGCTGATCATCCTGCCCCCTGCCATGCCAGGTAAAACTGTCGAGCTATTGGTAACACTTGACACTCACCTCCAATTCAGAGTCACTAGATTCAGGCTGGCATGCTAGAAAGGGTAACATGGGTTGGCCCATCTTGGCCATACGAGAGATCAGCTTGGCTTTTGTGGGATCTGTAGTCTGGATTTGGACGAAGAATTAACATAGTTACATTGAAACAGCTGCAGCAACTAGTCATCGGGCATGACTTACTGCGAGTTGTTCACTGAGAGAATTTGACTTTGCACGCTCAGGTGTCTCCCTAGGGGCAAAGAAAATCAAACTGTCAAAAAGCTTGATGGAAAATCGTATTATGGTATATGTATTTTTTTTAAGTATAAGCCTCACCCTGGTCTGTCTGAGTCCAGTGCAGCTGTTTGTACTTGTGGCTCTGCTGTCAGATTCTCAACACTCGGAGCAGGGGAGAGAGTACCAGAATCTCTTGAACTGGCACTGGCCTGATCTGAGCCACATTCCTTGGAAATTTTTACCTGCAGCACATCAGTATAACTGAATAAAATGACCCGTTTGCAAGAACAACTATCGAGAGATCATTGCTACTGCTGTGAATGTAATAATTTAATATCCATATCTCGAACCAAAGTTACTGCTTTTTAAAAGATGATCGGTTAAACTTATGTGGCAGAATACTGTCTGAGCAAATTTAGGTGGATTAGGAGCAAAATACACAGGTGCTCACCCGTCTGAGTGCTGCTTCAAAAATGAGAGTGCTGTTAGCTGGGACACGGTCAGGGAGACCTTGTGATCCATAAGCAAGGTTCGGTGGGACAACAATGAGACGACAGCCAGCCTTCTTCATCCCGAGCACCCCCTTCTCCCATCCCTGCTCACACAACAAGAGTACAAACAGATTAAGTGTTTGGAAAAAAACAAAAACAAAAAAACAACGGGAAAAAATATTATTCTAGACGCATGCTGCACTCATTGGCCCTTCCTCAATATGAAGTATGCAGAGTACAGTCGTGAACTTGTCAAGTGGGTCTTTTAAGAATACAGTATATGCGAGAAAGTTCTTCCTAAATCTCTTCGTAAATTGGAAAGGCTGTACCCCTCCCACCAAAGCCCCCCCGCTGACCGCCCCAACTTTTTCAGTTGGTCGACGAGCACAAACTTGGTCACACACTTTTTTGAAGCGGTATAGCATGACCATTTTTAATGACTGATAGTTGTCTCGATTGGCATATTGTATGTAGTTAGATACGCTGGAAAGATTGACAGGGACTGACGATATATTTCCAAAATATTTTACTGGAACAAGAACTTTGCAACAAGAAAATGAATCCGTTATTTTGTACCCCTTTTAAAGAAGACAAAATAAGGAAGGTTACCACCGCTCCAGTCATATGGCTTAACATGGGCCGAGTTGTGGTAGCCCTGCCAGAACCGGCACTGGCCCTGACTTAAAACAATACTTAGTGAAATGTATAATTACTGGTATATTCTGTATGCCACACTCTCTTCTCCCCATTATAAAGATATAGTGATTTAAAACAATACTAAATTTAATTTACAGTCTAATAATACATGTAGGCCTACTTGTGGATGAAATGGTGAAGTGTGTGAACCCAGTGACCAAAACGTCACTAAATAAGGGTGATGGGATGTTCACAGAAGGTGGAAAAAGAGCGAATATGATTGACCAAACTAAGTGGAAAAACTAAAAATTTTGAATACAGTATTAGATATTAATAAGAGCAAGAACGTGATCATCATGCCATTTGTTAAAACAAAATAATCTAGCGCCTCGAAAATTCACTTGGTGCTCAGTCAACTATAGCTGCAAAACCTAAAGAAAACATGTTTTCATCTTACTTGAATTACTTTTCCAGCTCCAATTTTCAGCCGTAACAACTTGTCTTTATTTTGGTTGGAGTCGAACATCTGAAATGAAATAAAACTTTATTGTTCATAATTGTTCCTGAAACCCCCATCAGAACTGAACACATTATTTTTGTTTGGCTTCAATTCCAAACCTGTCCAATAGTGTGGTTCTGCAAGAGCCAGCCTTTGTATGCCACCTCTAAAGAGTCTCCATATTGTACTGCCTGGCCTTCCCCGGGACTTAGATCCTGAGTCAGCACCGCATCGAAAATGTTGCAGCTGTTTGCCTTTGCCAAACACACCTAATGGAAAAAAATATATATAGACCGTGAGCAAAAGTTAATATACATATACATATATATACAAATATACATATACATATATGTACACATATACATATATACACACACACACACACACACACACAAACAGACATTTAAAAAGTAAAAAAAAACACTGTGGAAGATTTTTTTAATGGAGGGATTTTCAGTCCTACTTCCCTTTTTCCCCTCCTTAGTTAATGAGCAATAACTGTTATGTATTTTAATTATGATAGTGTGTTTGCACTTATTTCTACATTGATTCCTATTTATTTTAACCACATACTGGTAAAAAAAAAAAAAAAGATTATTACAGTTTTGGAGCGGAAACGGCTCGATGCCATTTATATTCATTTCAATGGGAAAGATGACCTCAATTCTAGAAAGTTTCAAGTTTCAAACAGAGGTTACAAAAATGTAAACTAATCACCCAAAAATGTCAAAATAAAAAAGTGATTTGAATTTGCAAAGTCCTGAGAACGTTTTTTTAAGATGATCTTGATTTATTTTTTGAGCTTGTGACTTTTTGTTCCTTACCTCTTTACAGAAGTCAGATGATGATTTCTCTGATTCAAACATTAGGGACCAATTCTGCCTTTGGTCATCATAAAATGTGCAGTAATTGTTGGACTGTACCTGCAGAAAAACAAAAATGTGATATATGAAGTTGTTTAGTGTACATAAGATGCGTCATGTTTTATGATTGTGTTTTATTTTAGTGTGAAAGCAAAGAGATTCAAACATTTATACATACATTCAGAAATAAAGAACGAGAGAAAGACTTTTTGAATGTTTGGCACCACCGCTGCTGGTAATTGTGGTGCATAGATCAGTGGTCCAGAGGCTATTTCACACATGATGTGATCAGTTCCCCATCCCCTACTGTGGTTTTGGACAAATACTTTAGGCATGTGTCTTTTTTCATCAGCTTTTTCATTAACTCAGTCAATGACTTAGTCATTTGTAGCACTGCCAACCACTAGAGTGCCCTCCCTTTTAGATAGGTCAAAATGCTCTATCTTTGAAGGCCCACAGTACAGTATATTGTGTTCTCTGGCTACATGGAACATGGAATCAACCAAAAGAAAAATCTGATTCTATTCTTTTCTTAGGTAAATATTTATTTCTAGTGTATGTCAGTCTTGATTATTGAGTAATCTGCAGTAGAAAATAGTCAAGTTTAACTGAAAGTCTGTTTCGGTTAAAAAAAAAAAATGTGTGTGTGTGTGTGTGTGTGTGTGTGTGTCTGTCTGTCTGTCTATCTAAAGAGAAAGAGAGAGAGAGAGAGAGAGAGAGAGAGAGAGAGAGAGAGAGAGAGAGAGAGAGAGAGAGAGAGAGAGAGAGAGAGAGAGAGAGAGAGAGAGAGAGAGAGAGAGAGAGAGAGAGAGAGAGAGAGAGAGAGAGAGAGACCAGTGTTTCTTAACCTTGTTAGAGGTAACGAACCCAATCAGTAAAAACAATTACAATATTTTTTTTATTTGTGCACAAAATGAACCAGCCAGTGATGGCCAAGCGGGTGTGTTCTTACGAAATGACATGTTGAGTCAGGTGTGTCTTAACCTCCATGACAGAGGCTCTCTTGAACCCCTGAGACTGATTCACCGAATCCCTAGGGTTTGATCGAACTCAGGTTAAGAACCACTGATATAGGCACACGCATGCATGCACGCACGCACGCACAATGTATATACCCTAATATTTTTGCTCAAAACAAACAGGACTTTTCTTTTTAAAAAGAGAATGGGATTTTGATTGTTTGATCTGTTGACAATATTAATGTCTGACAGAAACATATGGACACTGTGCTACGTACATTTGCTAAACGTGCTTCACCGCTCAGTGAGATGCGGCCTTTTATTAATTAAGTTTGTCAACCAATGTTCCAAAGCTCACCGTAAAAATGAAGTCAATGTGGATCTTGGCAGAAGTAACTGGCTTCTGCTGGCTCAAATACAGGAGCAACTTGTACTACACAAAAATAGAGACATGATTAAGAAAAATGGCAGATAAGCACAATCAACACAATGCCCATCCAATGGTTCTAATACATAATATGTACTACAGTATTCCAAAGCGCAGTCCTTACCTCTTTACTCGTGTGGTTGCCCAGTATGGCCGCCCCCAGCTTTCCCTGCTTCACGTACTGTCCCTTTATACTGTGTAAGGGGCAATTATTTTAAATTGTTCTCTTCGGATCATTCCCTCAGACAATATATGAGCATTTAGACAAAGTGCATATGGTAGAACAATGTGTAAAATACAATTTAATGAAAACAAACTGGTCTTTATTTCTTTCAACATTAAAATTGGTGTATTTACTATCGAAAGGCGTGGACAGCGACGGCAAATAAGACTTCAGGGGACCAGGTGATAGTGCTGCTGTCTGGATGCCTGAAACTGCAAAACAAGATGCAGCAAAACATTGAGAAGTCACATTAAATTATATTCACTTCATTAATCAGTTTGAATTGTCTCACCTGGATTTGAGCTTTTTCTAGGCTGTTTTGGTGCAGTGTAATGAAAGGAATCTTTCCCTTGACTGGTTTCTTCGTCAAGCCCAAACAAAGAAGCCAACTTGGCCCTACAAGAAGAGCAAATGTCAAGTCAAAATAAGTTTGTTTAACCTCAAATAAATAATACTTTTGAATATTGGTTTAGGTTTATATGACGATCAGGGCTGGAATGGCACAGGAAAAAAAAAAAAGAAAATCAATCAAAGAAATTGACATCCCTGTTTATATTTTTTATTTCATAATGATACGCAACTCAACATTAGTATTTCATAACACAAAAATAGCTACTGTGATAAAATAAAATCATAAAAACTTTAGTTTTAGAAATCCGTGACTCAAATGGGGGGTGATAAGCATCTTTTTGGACGGGCACAGAGAGACATATAACACAGCCAGCTTTCTTAACCAGCTGGATTGTTTACAACTGTTTGTCAACCAAGATGGCATTTAGCTGCCAACACAACCACCGTCAGTAACCAGACTGACTGCCGAAGTGTAAACTTTTTTGGACGGAGGACGAGCGCTCCTCGTCTTGTCTGTTTGAAGCAAAGAGAAGTCACTCCCTTTCACATACAAGCACGGTGAACACTCACGAGACAAGCGGCACATCACAATGGGTCTGAAGTAGTGTATTGGTGGGTTACACATGTAAGAAAGGATGGGCGTGTTTCTGTCAGTTGTTAATGAAATGGGTGTCTGTAGGTACGTAACCAGGTTAGAGATTATTAAAGGGACAGACAAAAACCCACTTCCGTCCTTGCTTAGTCCGTCCTTTTCCCCAAAAAAATCTCATCCTCCATCCCCAAAATGGGCGTTCCATCGCAGTGCACAGAATGCCAATCTCTGTTATAATGCATTAGCAAAAAAAGTTGTGACAGACAAATAACTAATTTAATAATTTACAATTACTTAATGATTATGAATTAATAATTTGTGAATATTAACTAATGATTAACTCTTGAATAAGGAATATCCTTAACTAATTTTTGCAAGGTGTTAGCCAAAGTCAGTTTACTGTTAGAAATCCGTGCCTCAAATAGAGGTGCATAAGCATCTTGGACGGTGGACGAGCACAGAGAGACATAGAACACAGCCAGCCTTCTTAACAGGCTGGATTGATCGTTAATGAAATAGGCGTCTGTCTGTACTTTTATGTTCTCGTCTGTCGGTACTTTTATGTTCTCTGACTGTACACTAGAATCTAGTTTTTCAGTATTGTTCTAGTATTTCAGTATTTTTATAGCAACACTGTCATTTAGTGACTAGATGACAGTGTTGCTATAAAAATACCGTTGAGATGAAAAGCTAAGGAGTTCTGTAATGGAAACTCAGTGAGTAGTACGAACTGGTGTTGTGCTGTTAATAGTCTGTTAATCCTGTACAGTGTTTGGCTACACTCTGGCTTTGTTATTTTGCCCACTTCTGTCCTTAATTGTTCCGTACTTTTTCAAAAACTTCTCATCCTCCTTAATGTCCTATTTAAATCAGAGATCATCCGAATCACATTAATATCGCCATTAAAAACTAATAAGGTTCATAGTCATGCTAGTGTTGTATCATGACAACAGTCTCGCCCTGAGTTGAGGAGTCTACCGGTCCATGAGGAAAAGTGGAAGTGGAAAACTATTCTGTTTATAATATGATATGATATCTTCAATCAGACAAAGTTACTTGAGGTTTGGGAATATGTTTAATATACAATTTATGAATTTGGATATACTGAATGTTTCACAAATCCCGAACTTCAAACTCACATTCCTCTACATTGCACATCGCACACGCTCCACACATCTGGATTTTAATGTTATTTCGGGAAACCTCTGTTACCAAAGCAAAACGTATCAATAATAAATCAGTGAATGTGTCCCATACTGTTACTTGATGGACGACCCTTTAATTTGTTTATGGACGTCACAATTAATATTAGTAAAATGCATTGACGTTGTTTCATTTCGCAGCAGCGGTTATCAACCACATTCATGTTTGAATGGAAGAACGCTTAAATTATGCAGCTATCGACTAACACTGGCTGATGTTATGCTAGTTAACTCGTATGCTAACAGATTCATCATCGACGAGACAAGAGGCAGAACTTACCCGCCTGTGGGTGACAAGAAATCTCCATCTTCGTCGTCTCCACCGAACATTTTATTAGTTACAAGCTAATATGTAAAAATAAGACACGTGATGTAAAGATTAGGCTAGATTTTTTACATGGCAACTTCTGTAACTTTTCCGGGTTGTGGATTGTCAGCTGACTTTCCACCTGATTCACTTCTGACGTTGAGGGGTTGTAGCCTTCAGAGGCGACGTTTGTAGGGTGAAGACGTCATCGCGCCGCGCCGAGGCTGCTTCGACCGCGACAGACACCTTTGTGGAGATAACGTTCCCGACTTTCCGTCCCTTCGTTTATTCATTCATTCATTTCCCGAACCGCTTTATCCTCACTAGGGTCGCGGGGGGTGTTGAAGCCTATCCCAGCTGTCTTCAGGCAGTAGGCGGGGGACACCCTGAACCGGTTGCCAGTCAATCACTAACACTCACACCTAGGGACAATTTGGAGTGTTCAATCAGCCTGCCATGCATGTTTCTGGAATGTGGGAGGAAAGCACATCCGCGACCCTCGTGAGGATAAGCGGCTCAGATAAGGGATGGATGGATGGATGTCAGTCCATATTACACAATTTTAATCCAATCATGTGAAGATGTGTGTTTGTCATTGATAATATTTTTTTTCACAGAAAGAACACTGGAAACATGTGACCAAGTCTTATAACTTCCTCTTTTCATGACACACATAGTGCATTTGCCTCCCTTTGAGGAACAGTGCAATGGCAATGAAAACACTCTCCAGCAAAAACATGCCAGACAATTGAAAATATATATAATCTGATTCAATTTCTGTATTTACAAACACGCATTTTACAAACAAGCATACAAGACATGCTAACCATATTTTACACAACATTTACACAAAAAAGTTCACATTTTTTGTAATGTAATGGTTGTCAACAGTTCACTCTTTTTTTTGCTGCAGAAGTACGTGATTTGTTGTTCCTTTTTCCTCTACGTGTGGCTGAAAATCGAATGAAGTCAAAATGTTTACCTAGGTCTCTATTGGGAAAGGGAGGTGAACCTGTGTGTAGTCGTTTTATAAAATGGACTTCTCTCTGATTCTCTCTTGTCTTGGAGGCTTTGATGGGCCTCCCTTTTCTTGTGAATGCAACATACCAGCTCTCATACTTGGCATTCTGAAAAGCTGTGTAATTGTTCTCCAATACAATCTCTGTGAAGATACAGTCACTGCTACAACCACTGGGCTGTATGAAGAATAGATAGAGAGAGAGAGAAGAGAGAGAGAGAGAGAGAGAGAGAGAGTTGTCATGTTAAGTTTGACTGAATATAGCTTTTTCATAAAAACATCTGTCTGTAAATTACAGCGGCAAGGGGTTCAGTCATGATATGATCAGCACAGTACATACTGTATAAATATTGCTGCCGTCAGGCCTAAACCTCTGATGCCAAATGTCATATTTTCCCACAAATTTGACTATTGTTCAGTCCATTTTTGTGTGTGTTTTTGTTTAAAAAGTATTGACCAATTTGCATGCGTGTGGTTTTTGAGAGAGATTTAATGCTAGTGGCTGTTGCAGTGGCGTGCGACATACAGTAGATGTCTGCAGCGAATGGATGGTTTTGATGCCCCCCAACACTTTTTTTGTTGATGGGGGGGGGGTTTACTATTGCAGCCATCATCCAACTTGGGGACCAAACTCTTGTGGCTACATGTCCCACGCTCTGGTTTGAGAGCGAAGAGTGCTGCTCAGCACCCTCTTAGAAAGTGTTCACTCCAGAGGATGTCAAAGATATCTTTTTGGTTCTCAGCTTCTCTTACCAGCATTTCCAACAAAATTTTTCAAGTTCCTCTTTTTCGATTGGTGACTTATGTCTTGATAATCTGATGAACGTGGAATGTGATTACTCCCACTGGCAGACATTGTTGATACACATTTGCATATTTATGTAAGGGCTTTGATTGGCTGGCAACCAGTTCAAATTGTCCCCCGCCTACTGCCCGAAGACAGCTGGGATAGGCTCCAGCACACCCGCGACCCTAATGGGGATCAAGCGGATCAGAAAATGCATGGATGGATGGATGTAAGGGCATGGAGAGGGACGAGTATTTGAACATTTCCACATTGATTGAGATGTACGAAAGGAATGTGCTTGGCTTCATGCGTATACAGAGATTCATGAATCTGGATTTTTTTTTGTGAGTGCGACGTTTTCTGAATTTGACTTTATGCTGCGTTTTACGTAAATATGAAAGCCACGCAAGTCTTTAAACGTGAGGCCACAGGAGAGGGAGGGTGTTTATATTTGATACAGTACAAGTACAGAATACTGCATACCCTTTTTCTCAACCTATCAAAAGCCATTTTACATTGGAAAGAAATCTGACGGCACACAATTTAGCAAAACAATTCACAAAAAGTGGATATACAAGTTATTTATGTATCTTCTGTCATGATTCCTTTGCCTGTTACTACACTATACATTACACTTTTTTTCAATTGGATATTAATTCATATTTTCGTCAAATCAATGAAGAATTGAATTGAATATCTCGCAGCCCACCTGGCGATCTCTCATGGCGCACTAATGTGCCACACGGCACACTGTTTGAGAATCACTGCTCTACAATAATATATGGAAATTACTTTATGTTTGTGAAAAAATAGTTTCAATTTCCTCTGCAGTATGACTGCAGTGTGTGTGACATCAAACTTGGAGGTTGCTCTTACTCAGATTTTTTTTCCAGCTTTATACATCATGAAAATCTGTTAGCCAGACCTGCCATGGAGACAAAACATTTTGACCTGCATTGCTTCCACAATGCCAAAGGGACGATGCATTTTGGGGGCACTGCCTATTTCCATGAACAAGGAACTGAGTTTTGACACTGTTTTAAGAGAGATATAAGCTTTTGCATGTGATCCATGGTGTTGTACTGATCCATCCAGGTTATTTTGGCCAAAGTACTCACTAAATGCAAATAAGCCAAAGCAATTGAGAAGAATCTTTGCAATTGTGGTGGTACTGACTCCTTATATCGGAAAGGGATCTAGTTTGAAGCATGTCTGAACAGTTTTGGGAGCGATATGTGCTTCTGCTAGTGAGCTGTATTGTGCAGAACTGTAAGACTGTTTGGCCAAATAATCTTATCGCTTTAAGAATGTAATTTCTGTTTCAAGAAATGAGCCAAACCAATGGAGAAAAACTGTAATAACAATGACATGTTTAACCATATTTACTTGACTTCACCCCAACAAGTGAGGCTTTTAGAGATACGGGCATTCTGTGCAATTGCAGCGATTTATATGTTTTACAAAAATTAGTACACCACAGATAAAAGACAGACACATTGCCTTCCTGCCTGTCTGACGGATGGATGGATGGATGGATGGATGGATGGATGGATGGATGGATGGATGGATGGATGGATGGATGGATGGATGGATGGATGGATGGATGGATGGATGGATGGATGGATAGATAGATAGATAGATAGATAGATAGATAGATAGATAGATAGATAGATAGATAGATAGATAGATAGATAGATAGATAGATAGATAGATAGATAGATAGATAGATAGATAGATAGATAGATAGATAGATAGATAGATAGATAGATAGATAGATAGATAGATAGATAGATAGATAGATGCTATTACATGTACATATTGAGTACCTTTCCAACAAGTTTTCCTTTCCGGTTCATGCAGAGGTACCGTCCACTTTCTGCACCTTTTATCCTCACGCGGCTGCCGAAAGTGTCTGTCTCAACAAAGAGACGAGCTGCAAAAAAATAAAAAGCACATATTTTCTCCAATGACCAAGTACAAACTTGACAAATGTCATGAACAATTCAGACAGACAGAATCTATCAGATCTGGATGGATGACTTGTTTGTCAATTTAAGGCGCAGGCACTATTGGTACATGCTTGTAGTGTGGATTGAAACAATATGACCTTGGATATACGAATCACAATCTCTGGGGTGGTGAAATGAAATGTGTATTGGGGCCATCGAAACAAACGACTTTGCCTATCAGCCACTAATATGCCAGACGATGACTTCATGGATACAGGAGTTACCCAGTAGGTCCTATTAACATGCAGTGGGGGTTGGGGTACAGGGTGGCTGGGGGAGAACCCTGGCTGTGCCTAAGGACAAAGCCTGCCCAGCAGGAGTCTTCAATGTAATTGATCTTCAAATTTCTCAGCCATTCATTAATTGCTATGTGTGAGCTGTCCACAGCCAATGCCAAGTCATTACCCAACAATCTTCTCAAGTCCTAATCTTCCCTCGACTGCATATGTGTGTTAGCTTCCAAAATTATAGATGCAATGTTTTTGCTGTAGTTTTTCCAGTATATTATGTATCTAACAAAAAAGTGTAAACATTTTTTTTCAAACTTACATAGTGAATGTTTCTGAGTTAATAATGTTATGTTTATGTAAAATGTCTGAGAGTGAGATAGCTCTTACCATAAACATTTCCATCCTCAGCTGTGGCGGTGACCTTTTTGCCCTGAATCTGGACATGTTTTGCACTGGTGCGGCTGTAGAGCTGGTAAATCCTGACCTGTCTGCGGCTGACCTGGTCCGTCACTGCGCCCTGTGTCCTCACGTACTGGTTAAAATTAGGAGATGGGTGATTCTCCCCCTTTTTTTTTTGCAAAGGGAAGAATAAAATCTGTAACATTTTTTTTTCTAATTTGGGATTTAGCCAACGTCTGATGTCCTTGCAGTTATAATCTACAGTAGATGTGAAACGAAACAATTTAATTGATTAAATGTAATATTGTTTGTTTGCAATTTTCATAACTTTGGTAGATTATATCAGGAACAGAGTAACGGAAGACAGATTTCTAAATTCTTACCTTTGCATAGCTCCAAAGCACGAAAAACTGAAATGATCTGCAAAAAATAGTTTTAAAAATAAAACTAAAAGAGTTGGTGAAAACAAACACATTTTCTGACAGCCAAGGCTCACGTCAAAGACTTACAATCAGGTTTAAGGTAGACTTACATGTAAATACAACATTGGTTTATTCCATACATTCTCCCTCCAGTTGGAGCCAATCAAGAAGTGGGTAGATTCTTGAGGAAGCTGTGTCCCAAATGGATGCCAGAAATTGATCTCAGTAAAGCAGTCACTGTATCACATATGCACTCCACACCAGTCCATCAACACCACCAGAGTATTTGGGATTGGAACTGTGATTTCCCTTCACGTGTCAAAAATCTGATCTACTTGATGGAGTGGTGGAGCCCTCTTCCAAAATTCCACTTAACTCCTCAAAGGTCCACGCAGCTACATCCATTATCGTCCAGGTGAAGTCACATTTTACATAAGTGTCAAATAAAATACACGTGCTCCCATTTGAGATATGTGTGGGTATATTCCACGCTTTGAAAAGCTTCCTTGGAGATCTGTTTTCTTCCTGCTTATATGCTGAACGGCTAAGTCCCGCCCTGAAAACTTTCTATTGTGGGTGGTCAGAAAAATCGCATTCTCCCGAGATGAAAGTGAGCAAATAAACGTTTTAAAGTTCACAGTTGCTTTAATTACAAATTAATTTCCTCAATTACAAGCTCAAACTGTCCCTCCCATCAAGCCTTCATGATCATTGTATGCATTGTATTTAAAAGTGAGTAGACATGGGTGTGGCAAGCGGAGCCCTCCTCCTAACACCACTTCACTTCCCTTTCATCTTATGTTAACTGGCCACACTTCCAGTTCACATTAAAACAAATCATGTCAACAAAAGGCCTGTTTCATTCTTGCATGATATGCAACCAACATCCCATGATGAAGAGGAGATAGTCTTTCCCCTGCCAAGAGGCAAAAGGGAGCTGATGAGAAACAACAAGAGAAGACAATCAGAATTGCAACACTTTATTCATCCATGAAGGCAATTTGTGAGGAAGAAATATAGAAGAAAGAAAGTGTCATCATTACCAAATAAAATGTTACCAATTTGCATGCACTGTAGTTGTTTACAGTATGGTAACTATACTGTACATATTCATGCATTTTCTAACCTACCTAGTATGGGTGAGCTGGAGTCAATCTCAGCTGGCTTTGAGTCAAGAAGACCGGTCACTTGCTAATCATAGGGCATATACAAACATTAACGACAATGTATGAGCAATTTAAATCTTCCATTTATCTAAAATGAAGGATGTTTTAACACTAGACGAAGCCAGACAACCCCAGAAAGCACAAGATGAACATGCAAAATCCATGCCAGCGTGCCTGACCCCACAAATAACTTTATTACAACAAATGTTTTCAATAGCATTGCAGATTTAAGGTCAAAGATTACACCATCAAGTCCTAAGGCAGTTCACAATGGCTCACTATTTTCACACTTGTATGACAGTTAAGAATGTTAAAAAGCACTGCTTTTATAGATAATTAGATTTTCAGGTGGCAACAGTTGGACTGTGGGATGGAAACGAATACTGTATGAACAAATTTGAGGTTGGCCAGCATGCCAAAAAGGATCGTGATTGATCTTAGAAGTGAGTGGCTGGCATCTCACTCAGCCAAAACAAATCAGTCAACACACAGTATCGCGTGCCACATCATGTTTGATTGTGCCTTTTCCAATCTTTCAATTCATTCATATAAACACATAATGTAAATGTCAGCTTGTGAAAGCACAAAATGTGAGTGGCCCCCAACTGAGCCACACCACATGGTGGAAACTTTGCTCTGAGAACAAACAGCCATGAACACCCATATTCACAAATACCAGCAAGTATGTTTTGGACCGTTAAATCAGTTTGCCGTCCCAGACTAGAACCCACGCAAGTGTGGTCTGAACATGCAAACTCCACATAGAAATGCCAGTTTATGGCACAGGGCTCCTACAACTGCAGTAACAAGTGGTGGTCTCCAAACAGCTCTGACCTGGTCGTAAAAATCTCGACCATAAAGAGCAACTGGCCTCCCTTTTCTGACCCTGCAAAAATAGAGGCGAAGATTCAGGACTGGGTGGTCCACTTTATGAATGAACAAACCAAAAGTAAAGAACTTGAGGATTCACTATGGGCTCTTCTCAAGTCACCTGAGCCTTGAGGTGGGCATACACCTGTACCTCATAATACACAATATAAAGCACAACAGTCTGTAAATGAAGATTTGGCATTGTTGACAAAATACATGACGTGATGAGTAAAAATACGATACATACGAAGACAGAACTGTTGGCGCCCTTCCGTTAAACACAATGGCACTAACATACCTCCAAACGGATCAAATTAATTGTTAAAATAAAAGGTGTTAAAATTTGAAAATGGAAACAATTTATTGTGTACCAAAAAATTGACCAAAACAAAAATAAAGCTACCCATAACTTAATATTTTGTTGCACAACATTTTAAGGCAATGAAATAATTTTCACTGGAATTTGTTCACAGTATTTCGGTGATAATTAAGGGTTTTTCTTTCTTTAACTCAACTTTGCCTGTGCTGTGTGTGGAAGTAACACATTTACCATGTGTAAATTGTTCACCTACACCATAGGTGTCAAACTCAGGTCCTGGAGGGCCAATGCCCTGCATGTTTTCCAACTCTCCCTGTTGCAACACACCTGTTACAAACCAATTAGGATTGCAACCGAGTCATATAAGTGGCTCGGAATATGAATAAACTATGTTCATTGTAAAGCTGCAATTATTTAGCCATAATTTGCAATCAATTGACAGAGGTAAGTCACCCTGTTGTTATGACAGTATTACTGTACACTTATTAGTAGTTGGGTAACTGTTGCACCACAAAGTGCATATTAAGAGATAATCTACAACACTTGATGTAAGATATATTGTATGGATAAAAATATGAGGACGCCATATATTTTCACCTATAAGAACTGCCAATATGACGTTTGTCTCCTTTTCCCAATAAGTCTCTACTCTTCTGGAAATAATATCTTTAAAATGCTGTGTAATTTATTACATATTTTAATTTGATATATTGCCTTGCGATTGGCTGGCAACCGATTCAGTGTGTCCCCCGACTACTGCCCGGAGACACCAGCGCCCCCCGCGACCCTAGTGAGGATCAAGCGGTTCGGAAGATGAATGAATGAATGAATTTGATATATGTATATGGCATGTGCAAAAGAACAATTCTGGAACAATCCTAAATTGTGATTTAACGCCGTCCTTGTAAAACAGCAACACCAGTTAAAAAGCAATTTGTAAGATGAAAACAGTTAAATTATTTTCTGTTCATATTAACTCTCTCATCGCTGAAAACTCATACATGCTGTCAGTATGTATCAAGAGTTGTGTTCCTCTTCCAACTGATCAGGGAGAAAAATGCTTTTCTTCAACACCTCATTTGAGCGGGAAGGTCACTTCAAAGCTAGGACCAAGTTATTGCGGCAATCGCTGCGTAGGACGAACAAATGTACTAGTTGTAAAATTTAACAAGGTGTGAATGGCCTCTGTGTGCCCTGGGACTTTCAGTATGCAGACTCAGCCAATGGGAAAGTCCGTGGATAGTTTTACACTGCATTTTTTGGGTGTCTGGGGAAACTTGCACACAATGTCGGGATGACTAAATTATATTAAAGTATCGAGAATAAGTGATGCCACTAAATGCCAGCTGCCAATGCGTTTAAATTCATCAGCTCATTTGCCCATTTAGTAAAACCATAACCAAATACCTCATAAATCAGTGAGGGTGGGAAGTATTTTTTTTCGTCAGTGGAAGGTTGGATGTCACTAACCAGGAAGGAAGAAAAAGGTACAGTAATGTTTTCTGAGATGTTTATCGTTATTGCATTGTTTAAGCAATGAATATCATTGTCTCCATCATCAAAATGTAGACTCAGCATACAGTAGAGGTAGCAGAAATCTCATAATCGCTGCGTGGCACATTTTGGCATTTACTATTTACAGTATCTTTGAGCTCATCGGTGGAGGGGCAAATGTTGTTTGGAGAAGAAACATACGGCGGCTGGTTGGACTTCTTGGGTATAGAGCCTTCTGATTTATCTGTGCATTTCCGAAATATGTTACCGACCTCTTCACCTCCCCGCCATTTGTGTCACCCTACCACCCACCACAACCCTCAACTTGCCAGACCACTCACCCCCAAGTTCTGTTTGTGTAATCACACCCATCCACCAACTTCAGCTTCAACATTCGATTACCCTCGCTGGCACAATCCAACATACGCTCATCACTGGTTTCAAGAACCTTTTCTATGGAAACAATTCCAAGTACATCTTATGAATGTGAAAAAACAACAAATACTTCAAATAAAATCACTCACCATCTTGATCTATTTCAATGTGATGCAAGTTTTGGCCCTGAAAGTCAGCTAATTATCCTTGTCTGAGAGCCATTTAAACTTTGCTGACCTTGATGAGCTGTAGGAGCTTCTCGGGGAGCTAATAAAAAAAAAAAATCATGATGGACTCTATGTCATACCCATCACTTCTATTGTGTGATGTTTTCGGTAGGTGCGCAGGCCACCAAAGGACGATGCCTCGCCACTGTGGCAGTGATGCACTTTTTTCATAACTCAGAAAATATTGCAGCAGTAAAAGAATCAGAATCAGAATCGCCTTTATTGTCATTATATAGCATACAACGAAATGTGGGTGCTACTCCTTAGTGCATTTTATAAATAAAAAAATAATAAAATGGAATAAAATCAATAAATAAATAAAATGACGGTTTTATAAAAAGCTCCCAGCAAGCCAATCTGAGGGCACTCATAGACAAACAACAACCATTGTCACTCACAATCATAGCGAAGGAAAATATGGTATTCAATTAACCTACCGGGTAACCTAACCTAACCTAACTCCTGACAGGAAGGCCGGAACCCGGAATTGAACCCTATACCTGTGCACTGTGAGTCGGACATGATAATCGAACACACACCACATTTTTCTGACTTTTATTTCATTTGCCTAACATTTTGAAAACTCAATGTATCATTTCCGTTCCACTTCACAATCATGTGGTGCGTTGATCGATCAAATAAAGTTTCAAAAAGAAAACAATTGAAGTTTGTGGTTTTAAGGCGGCAAATTGTGAATAAGTTGAAAGGGTATGAATATTATTGTAAGCTCATGTTATATTAGTAATTATGATTTTATGTTTGAGCATCAAATTATTTCATGTTAAGATTACCTACATTGCATTCTGTTGTTTGATAATTGCTTAAGCATATTTTTATGTTGATAGATTCTGATTGGCTGTTGAAGTAAATCAAAGGAAGAAATTATTTTAGTTGCGAAATTTGTTCTCGGTCGTGCTGCGTTGCAGATTATCTTTTTTTTTCATTAAAGCTGCGTTCAAACGGAATCCATCTCTCCTTTTGCCGTTCGTAAAGTACAGCCATCCATTAAAAACAACGAACCACTCAACTTACATTATTTTAAAGCACTCTAACCTATGACGAAAATGAACGAATAGCGTTATAAACAAGACAAAGAATAATAATTAACAGTGGGGATAAATACACGTTTACATTGGCTCTATTTTCAGCACACACACAAATAATGATGGCCAAACAAGTTATTGAAATATTATGATTTGCAATGAATGCAAAAATTAAAAGTCGAATGAAAAGCGGAACAAATATTCAGCTGTGTTTCGGACGAACTTTTAGTAAAGTGACCACTTATGCCCGCTTTTGGGTGGAACTTGTCGTGTGTCAATACTTGTGTGGCTACCAATAGGTCCGTGAAATTACAGTATTCAGATTCTACAGTTGATGTAAAAATGGAAACAAAAACCTTCGGGGGTTTGCCTGAACTGGGGATATCGAACGGCGAGGATTTGAAAGAAACTCTCACCAACTGCACTGAGCCACTGAAAGCCATTGATCAATTTCAGGTAACGACAATGTTTCACAGTGCATTTAAGGTTGTTGTTTTAGTTTTGGAAGATGATATCAAGCCAATTGGTCTTAAATGTTTATGTCTGGATTATAAGATAACCGCTTACCGCTGCACTTTGTTTGAAGGGACTAGAAAAGTTCGCACTCAGTTTTACAACAGTTTATACTTTCAGATTTGTGGTTGTCCGATTGGATTGCTTTCCGAATCGAGGTTGTGTGTGGGTACACAGAGGGCATTTTGGAAAAGTGTTTATTATACTCCGTGTTTCCACAAAACGCATATGGTCTCAAGCGTGTGTCTCTTGTGTATGTATGGCTGTGGGCGAATGTGAACCTTGATGCCCTCACCGCCCATTCACAATACTAGTGTATATAGCCTATCACTGCATGTAGCACTATTCAGGAGTTCCCTCATTCTGTTTGGCCATTCGGACAGACAGCGAACAGAAAGCTCACTACTTTTCCCTGGTCGCATATTACGTGACTACCGTACCTGTTGTGACGCGCCTACTACAGTATTTATTTTGAAAAACACTACAGTCAGGGCCGGCGCGAGTCATTTTGGTTCCCTAATCATAAATGCTTTGTGGTGCCCCCCAGAAGCTCCCGCACCAACCATGAAAGAAATGAACAATATCTGATTATTTGTTTTGTTTTGATTTGCCTTATTTATTTTGCTTTATTTTACAAAATAAAATGTCAGTATTAATTAATGTTTCAAAAAGAGATACATAATAATAATTAAGCCTTTATGAAACACTAAGAATGGCACCAGAAATACAAGACAACATATCCAGGGATTCTACAGTGAAATATAATTTTGAACCATTGTACAAACATTTTCTGGATTAATTATGTTTTTATGTAGGCCTATATTTAAAACACGGGTACATGAAAATTTCAATATAGGGCACTACAATAAGTATTCCCACCTACGGGTTTCTGTCAAACGGAAATTCCTCCACCAGGAATTAAAACCTGTGCATTAAAATTTCGACAATGATACTACATTAACGATTGATTTATAACAATGGAAGTTCCGGAACCCGGAAGCCCGCAGTAGAGCAAACTCAATCAGGTCCCACTCGATACTACAGAATAACTGTGTCTGCGCCGCTATTTACTCTCATTGGATCCAAAACGGCAACATGTAAATGACTCTATTGGCATGAGTTTTACTGGAATCGCAAATTAATATTTCATTCATTTACATTTATGTCCTGTACATCGTGGCATCCAAACGAAGAGGAACGCTAATGACCGTGGAAGAGAGTGGAATGCATCCGATTACCCGCTCATAGTAAATTGCTTGTGGCTTAACAGACAGTCGGATAAACGAATGTTTCCTGGAATGCTTTCCCTGTTATCGTGCTAAAAACCTTCCGCTAACTGGACCGCTAATTAGACACAAGGCGAGTTTCATAGCGCAAACTATGGCGCATCGATAACTTCGAAGCGTCCCGTGGCTGGCTTCAAAAGTTCTTTGCGTGATTAGCTGAGCAACGCTGTCTTGTGTGGTGATCGAGGGGAAGCAAAGGTTACAGACATTGAGTGAGTGGAAAGAAAAGCTACCAGGTTTGTTACTGGTCTCATTTTGTAGCAAATAGTCAAAAATTTGTGGCTAGTCTTGTTGTACTGTATTTTGTTCATATACCTGTACTGTATGCTGCAGTGTTTGTGTTAGAAACAGTTTTTGGACCATATATTTTGGAATTTTATTGGTTGTGTTGTTACATGTACAGTAAGCATTCTCTAGTAAGGAATCATATTTGCATTGTCCAATCTTTACTTACAACAGAATTTCCTTATGTGGGAAACGTCCTTTAAAAACATGCAAGTATGTTGACAAAATACATGCTCCTTGCTGATGAAAGACTGAATACCTACTGGATTGACATCACAGCAGAACTTCACAAATTAAATAGTGCTTCATAAACCGTAGAGGTGAATTATTTTGTAAATATGCATATTTTGCATAGTTCAAATTTTATTTTTATTTGGAGCAGTATTTAATTTTGGAATGACTGTTACCGCATGTAAAAATTCCAAAAAAATAAATGAATACTAAATAAAAGATCAACGATTATTTCTCAGTGTAAAGTATATTTGGAAAGGTGTAATAAAAATGATTCATCCTCAATGACAAAAAAAAAAAACAATGTCAAGGGATTTTAAGTTTGTGGTCATGTTTCGAAACTAGATATCAATCGTGACAATTTGATGCATCTTATGGCTGTAGATGGAAAATGGCATCTTGTTGCCAACCCTCCAGTCTGCCCTTCCTTTTCTGGATCTTCACGGAACACCCCGATTGGAGTTTCACCAGTCAGTCTTTGATGAACTCCGGGAAAAGCTGATGGAGCGAGTGGCTATGATTGCTGAAGGCAAGGAGGAGGACAGGTATGACAGTTGGATATCTATTTCTTCCATTTTTGACTGCTCGGTGGTGCTATATGCATTTCCGCTCCGACAAATGTATGCTGAGTGTTTTAAAAATAACACTGACCCAACTTCCAAATAAACCTCACTTTATCAAATATAAATACATGGACATCATTGCCTAGGTAGGCTTTTATTCAAAGTTGTTCTCGGCAGCACGTCACAGTGTCAAACGGCTGAGTCGACTTGTTGTGGGACTCTGTTTTGGGCTGTTTGTCATAACAAACTGTTGATACAGACTTCAACAACATGACCCCGTCCTGAAATAAAGTTCAGTCACTTACTCAGGGCGCTCAAAAACGATTTAATTATGCTGATGCCGTATTGTACGATGCCTGTAGCCAGTGCGGCGGCTCGAGCTCTAGCAAACGGAGAAAACCCATATCTGCCGCAATCCTAAGAAGGGACAAAGAGGCTGGACACTCTAATGTTTATGTAGCCTGGAAATGTCTGTGTGGATGGTATACATGGTGCCGACAAAGCCTCAGGGCAAGAATTTTGTATAGCCATATTTTAGAGGTCAATATATTTGACTTGGTCGACCTTTCTTGCCCTCCTAAGCCCTGTTCACACAGGCAGATTTGTTTCGGCGCTGCTCCGGAGTATTTTGTTGCGATATAAATTTGCACCGGAACACATTTTGTGGAGCGTTCACACGTACAAAGCCGCTGAGCGTAACAGCACGAGAACAGCATCGGCCAGCTCAACTTGCTTTCACACGGGCAGTTCCTGTTGCGGAACAAAACGACAGGAATGCGGAAGTAAAACATGCGCATGCGTAAAGAAAGAAGAAGGCGGGGAAAAGGAAGTACCATTTCCCCTCCTTCTTTGTGACAAAATGGCTTCTTCTCCGGAGAAATCAACTATGTGGTCGATAATCAGACGCCGCAGGAGAGAGAGAAAAGACCCGCCATGTTTTGAAGCGCAAAATACCCAGGATGCATGTTGGCAAGTACCCGGATGGACTCCTCTGACGCGTAGCGAGGCCACTCCCATAGCGAGCATTTGCTCTGGAGCAAATTTACCCAGTTGCGTTCATACGTGCACATTTGCTTCGGTACTGCTTCAAGAAGCGAGCATTTGTTCCGAGCAAATTTTAAACCACCTCCTGAGGTGGTTTAAATTTGATCCAAACAAGCTGTTTTCGGGCACTAAGCCGGAACAAAGTTGCACGTATGAACGCTCGAGGGGAGCAGTTGCGCAGTAAGTCCGAAATAAATCTGCCCGTGTGAACGGCCCTCTAGTCACAAGTGACATTACAATTGACATCCTATCCAGAGTGGAAATAACCAGTGCATACAGCACCACATGGTGTTCATCCGGGACTCCAAAACCGTAATTAACTTCAGCTTCAGAAGATGCCAGTCCCAATGTGTTTGTTGTTTTTCATACATGTACAGATATGGGAAGCTTGAAGAATTACTGGAGAAAAGCTTTCCACTGGTCAAAATGCCATCCATTCAACCAGTGGTTATGCAGGTGTTGAAACATTTGCCCAAGGTAAGTGTTGGAAAAGAAGTTTTAAATATTAGGTGTTTTTACTTTGATAAAAAGTATTAACATCATTGAGATTTGTGCAACTATCAAGTTTATCAGTCTCCCCGGGCCTGCATGGATTTTCTCCGGGTCCTCCGGTTTCCTCCCACATTCCAAAAACATGCATGGCAGGCTGATTGAACACTCCAAATTGTCCCGAGGTGTGAGTGTGAGCGCGAATGGTTGTTCGTTTCTGTGTGCCCTGCGATTGGCTGGCAACCGGTTCAGGGTGTCCCCCACCTACTGCCCGAAGACAGCTGGGATAGGCTCCAGCACGCCCGCGACCCTTGTGAGGATAAAGCGGTTTGGAAAATTAATGAATGAAGTTTATCAGTTTGAACATTACCAGTAAATATCTTGTCCTAGTGGTGTCTTCAATTACACAGATGTCGAATATAATTTGCAAATCACGGTTTCATCTCAAACTGCTTTAACAACAAAGCGTATGAGGGGGAAAGTGGTTAGGACTGCACGACTATCCGTGTTTTATGTTATGTGTTCATTATTTTACTTTATGTTAACTGTTTTGTTAAGCGCTTTGTTACAGCTGCCGCTGTTGTGAAAGCGCTATATAAATCAGCATGTATTGTATTGTATTGTATTGTATTCTGTTTTTATTTATGCTTAACACAATGTTGCTACTTCTTTGAAAATGTTTGTACTTTGTAGTCATCGGGGGAGTCTTTAGTAGTCACATAAATAACATAAATGGGAAGGTCAGCAAATATATTATTTCAGAAATATATATCAAACTGGTAGCCCTTCGCATTAATCAAGAAGAAGATCTCAGTTTCAAAAAGGTTGGTGACATGAAACAGGGTTACAAAATCTACATACTACTGTGAAACTCTTCCAGGTGCCAGAGAAGAAACTGAAGATGGTCATGGCCGATAAGGAGCTTTACAAGGTGTGTGCGGTGGAGGTGAAAAGGCAGATCTGGCAGGACAACCAGGCCCTATTTGGAGATGAGGTTTCACCTCTCCTAAAGCAGTATATTGTGGAAAAAGAAGCAGCTCTCTTCAGCAGTGATCTCTCTATTTTGCATAATTTCTTCAGTCCATCTCCAAAAATGCGTCGTCAAGGCGAGGTGGGTGTAAATACCACGAAACTGAATAAACACATTAACATGAGCACAATATTCTACAAAGATGTTTACTGACTATTTTGTTTGTTTGTGTGTGCGTGATAGGTGGTCCTGAAGCTGACCCAGATGATTGGGAAGAACGTAAAGCTTTATGATATGGTATTGCAGTTTTTGCGGACGCTGTTCCTCCGAACACGAAATGTCCACTACTGCACTCTTAGAGCGGAACTGCTAATGTCTCTCCATGACTTGGACATCAGTGAGATCTGTTCTGTTGACCCCTGCCATAAGGTAAGAAGGGATAGCATTTTTTTTTCTAATGTCTTTATGAGCAATTAAGTAATTATAATAATTATTTTACAGTTTACATGGTGCTTAGATGCTTGCATCCGAGAGAAATTTGTGGATGGAAAGCGAGCCAGAGAGTTGCAAGGGTTCTTAGATGGAGTCAAGAAAGGACAAGAGCAAGTCCTTGGGTAAAAAAAAAATCAAAAAGTGGGACTGGCTAAAGCCCCTGTCACACCTTGACGATTTAGCCAGCGTATGCCGACGTAGGAAAAATTTGGCAAATACGCTGGCGTACGTCGAATAAGTTATGGGTAAGTTTTGTATACGTAACAGCACGCTGAAGCACGTTGGTATACGCCGGCATCGCCGAGGTCGTCGAAAAATTTTATGCATGCTAAAATTTCTCGACGTATGTCAGCGTATGGCTATACGTCCCGTATACGCAGGCCATAAGTAATAGGTAAGTTATGCGATCGTTGCACACGTTCAAACACGTTAAGTGTAGGTTACTCATAAGTCCAAATACGCCGAGAATACCTACTAGCTGTTCTCCAACATCCGTGCCTTTCGAATTTGGCGCTTGGACATGCTGACCAGGCTGTCATGGACGTAGTTGGCGAAGGCTGCAGTGGCTGTGATGGGCTGAGGCTGTGCGAGACCTTTGATGAGCTCCCCAGACTTTTCTTTGGCATGACGCTGATGTTGTTTGGTTTATTAATGACACAAGTCATAATGGCGTTTGATTGCTGCTTTAATAGCGTGAATAGCAACTCACAGTAACGATGGCAAGCCGCACCTTGCCTCTTGGGTTATACCATTTTAACTAGACCGGGGGGGGGATAGTCCCCAAACAGATGTTGGTACTGCAATGTCTAGTGCAGTTATGATTTGAAACGTCGAACGCCAGCCTTTTTATAGACTACGTCACGTGATCGTCGGCAATACGCTGCTGCACGCTATGCATAAATTAGACTATCGTTGGGCATAAATTGTGTACGCCGGCAACACGCTAGGCATTCGTTGGAATAAGTTATCTATAAGTTATCGAAACGTTCTATATAATTTACTGATACGTTATGTATACGTCCAACCCGTTATGAATACGCTATGTATACGCCCAAAATTTAAAAAAAATTCGATAATTCAGCGTATGCCAGCGTTTTAGGGAAATTCTGATACGTCGGCATACGCTGGCTGAATCGTCAAGGTGTGACAGGGCCTTTAGCAAAGCTTTTCTGATTGTTGTTGCATGTATTGTTGGTGGCCTTCTATACTTTTCAGGGACCTGTCTATGATCTTGTGTGACCCATTTGCTTCAAACACCCTGGTGCTCACTATCATGCGGAACCTGCAAGAGCTTCTTAGCCAGGATGCTTTACCCAGGGTGAGCAAGCCAATACACATTTTTCATTAATTGGAAGTGCTTCAGTTGACATCATGTACATTAAGGGTTCACGTTTTTGCACCAAACAACGCCTTTTTAAATGGAAGAAAATCGTTGCTTGAGCAATAAGTCACATAGTAGTTGTAACTTTGCTCAATTGTTCCCTAACCTGATCCTACCTCATTGTAAACATATCTTCTATGCAAAGTCAGTGTACATAACAAGTCTTTGCATGCTTTTGTCATGACAAAGCCTTTGATAATGCCTCTATCCTTTAGGACACAAGTCTGCATTAATATGCATTAGTTTTACATTATTATATGTACAGTTCCGTGAAAATGTACCTTTGTTACAGCTTCCGCTGTTGTGAAAGCGCTATATAAATCAGCATGTATTGTATTGTATTGTATTGTATTGTATTGTATTGTATTCTTCCTGATTTCTGTGTTCTTTGCATAGTTATCACACACCAAGACTTCAGTTCATCAAATAAATTTTCATATCACACAGCGACAACACAAGGAAATACAAAATTCAGTTTCTAAATGCCAATTAAGTTATTCAGACACACACACACACACACACACACACACACACACACACACACACACACACACACACACACACACACACAATCAAATCTTTCTGACCCTAATAATAACTCTTGGCAGGGTTACAGGGTTCCCATGGATCCCTAAAAAGGGTAATGGTAAAAAGGTATTGAATCTATGAATCTAAAAACAAGGCCTTAATTGCCATTAAATCAATTGTTCAAAAGTCTTTAAAATGGTAAATCTTAAATTTAACTTGCCTAAAAATGTAGGAACCCTGGCCCGGGATGGTTGCATCACTCTCCAGTTAATGTTAATTAATTTGATAATCTTGACATCAAGTCTAACCTTTTCTCAAATATAGTGATACCTCTACTTACGAACATCTCTTCCTACGAAGTTTTCAAGTTACGAAACATCTAAACAGGAAAACATTGCCTCTAGTTGTGAAACAATTTGCAAGCTATGAAAGGTAAAAATACAGTATGGGCTGCGAGCCGCAGCTCCGAGTTTCCTGAACGCAACATACTTATAGCTGCTCTGCCATTGGCTATTACTGAACATAATCCTATCATCCCATTGGCTAAGAGGGACCTCTACCAAATGTGTCTATGTGTTTTGATAGGTAGATATGTGTCGATGCAGTGACATCGTCATTCGCCCACAGGGCGTTCCGATAGTTTTACGTAAATGTGAATCACCCAGAAAAAGTGTTCACCAGTCGGGTGATCGCTCACTATGCTGATGTGTTGCCTTGGACAAAAGGATTGTTAAAAGCTAACAAAAGCAATCGTCCTTGGATCAGTTCTTTACAAAATGCCAGGCAAAAGCCACTTCTGAGAGAGAACATGAAGTAATGAGGGCAAAAAACGATGAGGACGCAGTTAAAAGTTGAATGACCATAATTTTTATTCTTTACTCTATTCTTAGTTTTTTACATTTTACAACTCTCATTTATCGTGCAATAATCTAATTGTATTTGTTACATATTTTGATGCATTTTTAAGCTTTAGAAAACATTTATGGTAGAATTTGGGGGGAGGGGGGTGCTTGGAACGAATTAGGGCATTTATATGGAAAACGCATCTCCACCTCCAAAATTTTTGAGTTAAGACATTTCTTCCAGAACCAATTAATTTTGTAAGTAAAGGTACCACTGTCTTTTTTGTCAGTCGCACTTCAAAAACAAAATTTTTGCAAATGCTTTATCCTAACAATCATCTGAAATCATGCTGTTCTATTTGTCAACAGGATAGTCCTGATCTGATGTTGCTTCTAAGGATGCTCTCTCTTGGTCAAGGAGCGTGGGATATGATCGACAGTCAAGTTTTCAAAGAACCTCGTTTGGTATGTACAATTGTCACCTTACATGTACTTGTGCAACACTTGCTTGATTTCGTTTCAGTAAATGTATTGTGAATGATTTTCTTACTCTGCACACACTTGCACTCAGGATTTGGAGCTCATGACCCGCTTTCTGCCTGCCATGATGTCTGTGGTTGTGGATGACCACACGTACAGTGTGGAGCAGAAACTTCCCACTGAAGAGAAGACCTCACTCTCCTATCCTACCACTTTGCCAGATGCCTTTACCAGGTAAAAGCTTATAGAATAAAAAAAAAATCCACCCATCTTCTCCAAAATTCAGTAATTTATTTCAATAATTTAATTTGAGATAATGGTGCATTTTTTCAAAAGCTTTTAGGCGTAGAAAACATAAAACAAGGAGACATCAAAACCCCCGCTCGCCGGCGAGAGAGTTGGGTACCCGGCGGCTGGGTGTTACAGCCATCTCGTTACCTCTACGTCCCGCGTCCTAGACGCATAATTTTCCCACGGGACGCACAGTTCCAAATAATGTGCGTTTTTGGGACGCAAGGAAATTTCTCAGTCAAAACAAATGAACAAACCAAAAAAAAAAACGTCACGCCCGAGGATTTCACGGTAACAATAGTTACCGGTAGCGTGTCGTTTCCGTGGCGTCATTTTAACGGTACGAAAAATAGTTTAACCATTAAAGTCACCGCACACGACTTGACTGTGTGATCAACGCAATTTCACTGTGCCTCTATGTGTGTTTGTGGTGTGTGAGTGTGTTTCTTCTAATTTACTTTCGTTTTGTTTTGTTTTCAGTGTTGGGGGGGACGCAACAGATAACGTTATGTACGCATGCGGGTTGCTATTTTAGTCCGCAAACTGAGTAATCGCGCGGATGAAAGTTTTAGATGGCGGCGAAAAAAACTCACAAAGGTCTACTAATTACGACATTTAAGAAATGGGAATGCCAGTCTGATTTTTCGTATGAATCGTCCGAAGGGCGTATCACTAAACTCACCTGTGACGTATGCACAGAACACAAGAGCGAGATACGACGCGAGGCACGATTACGAGGCAAATTGGTCATTAGATTTGTATGCTAATCGCTGTGAAAAATATTATGAAACAGTATTGGTTATTCTATAATTTACTTGTTGTAGCTTGGTAACTTTATGAATAAAACATTCGTCACAAGGTGTGACGCCATGATTCAATGTTGTTGACAGACGACAGGGCAAACGACGCGCACGCTCAACGTGAATATCGCGAGAGTTTGCACCGATGTAAACCCTCTACACAAAAATGTAGAAGGGTGTTTGAAAAAAAAATACAGTAATAAAATATATAGTGTGTGTGTGTGTGTGTGTGTGTGCGTGCACAGTGTTTACATTTTCATCATTGTTAGCATTCAGTTTTGAATCCAGCTTTGACTCATTTTATCTTTAACAATAATCAAAATACGTAGTTCATTTTGTTGTAAGAGGGCAAACTTAAAAAAAAATCAGTAGGGGATCAAATATTTATTTCCCTCAAATGATCTGTCTCGCTGTATGAATGCTAACGTATGTACCCTCGCAAACTTGACTGAATTGTTTATTTTAAAATGTGGGCCTTGGTTCCATTTGTGGTTGGATTTGCCTCAGATACCTGCAGGAGAACAGAGTGGCCTGTGAAATGGGTCTCTATTACATTCTCCACATCGCCAAGCTGAGAAACAAGAATGCCTTACAAAGGTTGCTACCTGCCTTAGGTGAGAATCCACCATCTTTTTTCGAAGTACAGTGATCCCTCACTTGTCGTGGTTAATGGGGACCAGAACCCCCCACGAAAGACGAAAATCCACGAAGTAGGGTTTCCCCCCGAGGAATTTGTGTGGAAGGGTTTGTGGGTAGACAATACTGTAGTGTCTAGACCAGGGGTGCCCATTACGTCGATCGTGATCAACCGGTAGATCGAGGACTGGTCCCAAGTCGATCGCGAGGGGTGTAGAGGAGAAAAAAAACAAACAACCATTTGTGTGTCTGTGCATCTTAGTAAATATTTTTGTGTTAATGTACACTGCACCCTAATCATCCTATCAGTCTCATTTTCACAAAAAGTATTAAAAAAATAAAATAAAATCAAGAAAGTAAATCTTGAACCAATGGTGGCGCGTGACCTGTGTCACCGGAAGTTGTTAGCGTGCAGCAGTCTGCAATTGCAGCTTGTGATCAGAGCTGTTGCGCTATATCTTTTATCATCATCATTATTCTTATTCTGTACAATTCACCGATGGCACGGGCAAAGAATAGGAATCTAGAGGGCCGAGGGAAGCATTTAAAATTGTACGTGTGAGCTACGATAGTTAATAGGCTGCAAAAGTGCGTCACATGCCTCCATGTCAGGCTGTTGCTCATCATGGTGTGCGTGTGCATGTGCGTGCGCGGTAACGGGTCGATCACGGGAGGTTGGTTGATCGAAAAGTCGATCTTCGGTCCAAAAAGTTTGGGTACCCCTGGTCTCGACACTGATCTAGGCAACCACGTGATGAGACACTGATCAAAGAGTAACCCACGTGATAAGACACAAGGGAGGTTGCTGGGTGGGCTGTGAAGATGCACAGCCAATCAACAGCAATTAACCGCCACAATTCTGCCCTAAATAGGCAAACGGCAGTATCTGCATATTTTGGTGAAAATGACATATTGCACTTTTGGCAACAAGCAGTATATGATTCTAGTATATTGATGATATTCAGTATAAAATATTCCATGATTATGTAGTTTATAATTAAATAGAATTAATTTAATTATTTTAATTTGTGTGTTCTGGACAAAGAACAAACTTTAGGATGGATTTTCTCAATTTCAACTTTTTGCAGATACTGCCATTAGCCTTTGTAGGGCAGAATTGTGAAATGCAGTTAGTTATGTTAATGTGTATGCTTCAATTGATGTACAGTCAGAAGTCTAGAGATCTCCCATTAAAATGCCACGTTGATATAAAAATGAGACCAAAATTGATCAATTCCAAATTTTTTCCAAGATTATTGTGGCCTAAAACTTGTATAACTCAATTGAGAAAAATATATATACAGTGAAACTCCTCTACAACAAAATCATGTTTGCAGGAGAATGGGAATTGTGTTAATGCATAAAGATTTTTTCACATAAGGGGGTATTTTTGACAATGTAGGTTTCGTTCTAGGAGTTTCACGATATATTAGTCATAAAAATAAAAAACTGAGATAATGTGGTTTACAAGTGTGCACACCCTCTTAGAACTGGGGGTGTTCTGTTCAGAATAAACCGTCATATTCAAACTCATGTTAAATTGGAAACAGCACATACCTGCCACCATTTAAAGCACCCTAGATAAACTTGAACTGAGTTTTACAGGTTGTGGGCCATATTCGTAGTAGAAAATGTATAAATAATATAACTTTGTCTTATTTGTCACAAAAAAATGGAATTTGAATGGGTGAATATTTAATATCAACTGCACGTTTTGAATCTAACGTTTCTGTCTTCTTTCCCTTCAGTGGAGACCTATAATGACATGGCTTTTGGTGACATTTTCCTGCACCTGCTTACCGGACACCTCACGCTGCTTTCAGATGAGTTTGGAGGAGAAGAATTTTGTTCAGTTGTTTTTGATGGCTTCCTATTGACTACTTTTTCCAGGTTTGCTATTCTTACCGGATAATGGAATGTTGTCCTGTCTTGAGCAGATCAATTTCCCATTGAACACTAGCAAATATAACCTTTTTAAACTGTTCTGGCAGCTCTGAAATGAACAGACATTTCTTGAGCCGTGATTCTTTAATTCTTGTATTTTACAGTAAAGAGAATGTCCACAGACATACTCTACGGATGCTGCTGCACTTGCACCACAAGGTGTTGCCTTCTTATATGGAAACATTGATGAAAACTCTGGAACCTCCAAAACAGGTTGGGTTTACATTCTCAGTCAATTTCTCAATAATTTCAGCCTGGGTACGAGTTATATGGGAGCCTGTTTGAGCTTGACTCCCGAGAATGAAGCACAATTTTTCATCTGTTGAGACAGGCTACAAATCCACAAAATTGTTTGTTCTTGTCATGATTTTGTCCATTTTAAATGTATTGGAGTCCCCTCCAAAAATATTGGAAGGGCAAGGTAAATTCCTTTGTTTTTGTTGTATTGTGAAGACAGGCTTTCAGATCGAAAGATGAATATGAAACTGTACTAATAAGATGGTTGGTTTTAGCTTTTAAAAGGTTTTTGTATCATGTTGTGTGCACTGTGGTACATTATTCATGATTATATAAATTAACAGTGTTTGTGTGGGTGGCACAGCTGGTTAGCACATACAGTGAAACTCCTCTGCAATGAAACGTACATGGGCGAAAATACCCCCTAGTGTGAAAAAATCTTCATGCATTAACACCATTCCCACTTTCCTACCCTCCATACAACGAAAAGAAAACCCTGTTGCGTTATATGAAATCTTTTTCTCTGCTCTTACCTCGCGACGAGATTCACTACAACAAAGTCTAATCCAACAGCGACCTCTACTGCTTTGTTCGGAAACGGCAACAGCAACCACCACACTGGTTTACACATGCACAGTAGTCCAGGAAGTATTTGTTATTGTTAGTTTCAGATGCAGCAAGAACGTTGCATTGCTAAAATGGCTATAAAACGGACCTTTGGATGTCAAGCAGCTAAGACAAGAAGAGCTCTGACGCTGGAAGAGAGGGTAAAACTGATCAAAATGAAAGACGGAGGAAGCAAAATAAAAGACATTATCCAAGAAATTGATGTAAGTGAATGCTGATCGTAAATTTGACAATATCTTTCCCTTTTTTCTTTCTACACTGACGATATGAAGTGTCAAATATGTACGTGTATGCTCATATTTATGCACTATTGGAATAAAAATAGAGTACACATATGTGTGTGTGTGTGCGCGTGCGTGTGTGTGTGTGTGTTTGCATCTGAGATCAAATTTACTACAGTGAAAACCCCACTGTTGTGAAATATTTCGTGCCACAAACATGATTTCGTTGTAGAGGAGTTTCACTGTACACCTCACAGTGGAAAGGTCGTGGTTTCGAATCCGGCCCTGGCCATCCTGTGTGGAGTTTGTATGTTCTTTCCGTGCCTGCGTGGGTTTTCTCCGGGTATTTTGGGTTTCTTCCCACATTCTAAAAACATCAGAATTAGAATAAGAATCATCTTTATTGGCCAAGTATCAATTTGAATACATTTGTAATACCTACCATACCATTTTCTACGGCTTATAGACCTGCGGGATCATGTCGCAGAGGCAACAGCTTTAGCGGGGAAGCCCACACTTCCAACTCTTCCAGAGGGATCCCAAGGCGTTCCCAGGCCCGCTGGGAGACATAGTCTCTCCAGCTTGCCCTGGGTCATCCCTGGGGCCTCCTGTTCCCAAGCCACCTCATCTGGCTCCTCTCAATGTGGAGAAGTTGCGGCTAGACTCTGAATCCCTCCCGGATGACTGAGCTTTTAACCCTATCTCCAAGAGCGAACTTGTTCTTTTGGTCACGACCAAAGCTCATGACCATCGGGGAGAGTTGGAATGCAGATGGACCGGTAAATTGAGAGCTTTGCCTTTCGGCTCAGCTCCTTCTTCACCACGGTAGCCTGATACAAAGTTCGCATCACAATAGACGCTGCACCGATCCACCTGTCGATCTCACGCTACATTCTACTCTCACTCGTGAACAAGACCCCAAGAAACTTAAACTCCTCCACTTGGGACAAGATCTTGTCCCCGACCTAGAGAAGGCACTCCACCCTTTTCCGATTGAGGACCATTGTTTTAGATTTGGAGTTGCTGATTTTCATCGCATAACACTCGGCTGCGAACTGCTCCAGTGAGAGTTGGAAATAATGGCTTGAAGAAGCCGTCAGGACCCTGTCATCTGTAAAAAGCAGAGATGCAGTACTCTGAACTCACATGTCATGAAGTCAATGGAGAGGAGGATGAAACTTTACATTATGGGTCGAACAAATACACAGATGGACCCTGTGCATTTTGCATATCTCACAAGAAGAGGTATCGATGATGTCAAAAAGACACCCTCCGTGAACATTTGGACTGCCCTAATACCTCAGCCCAACTCCTGTTTGCTGACTTCGCCTCATGATTCAACACCCCACCCAACCTCACATCCTGGCACATAAATTCTCCTCCTCCTTCCATCTGGACAACCATCTTATCCTGTGGCTCTTGGATTTTCTTACCCACAGTTCACTGGGTGTGTACATTAATAACACATTCTCTGACATAAGACACACCTCTACTGGCTCGCTGCAGGGATGGGTGCTCTCCCCCGAGCTGTTCACCCTTTACATTGATGTACGGTACTTTCAATTGCCCCCCCCCCCCCACCACCACCACCCTTGCCCCCGACACGTTTTTAAAAATTATTATTAAATGTAAATGAATTCTATAGTCCAAACCCTGAATCAATAAAATGTATGTTCACTGTGTCAGCAATATTTCTTAACCTTTTAACGTTATTGTGAAGAATCAAAATCCAGAAGAATTGCGTTGAGGGATTGAATAAACATAAATTCAGTAGAAAATGAATCAAATTAAAAGAAAACATTTTAATGCATTTTATTTGCCACATAAGGAAAATATGATTGCAAGCAAGTAGTAAGATTTTCTTTGTATATAATTTTTTAAAACCTGCAGTTAAAAAGCACTTCACAAACTCATATTGTACACCTGAAAAATTGAGACAGAGGTTCGCATACAAGACAAACATGTAGGGAAAGCAGACAAAAGAGGCAAACGTGACACCAAGAGAAATCAACTAGAATAGAAATAAAATATTGTTTTATTCAAACTTTTTGAGAAAATGATTATGAACAAATAATGCTCCAGTTTATAAACATAGTTTCAGTTCGCTGAAGGTCACATCATCCCCCCAGAAAGGCCGGTTGTTCTTTATTTCCACACATCAGCACGTATTTCGCACAGGTACTCTATTTTTTATATTTTGCTCTAAATTAGCCCTCAGTATGGATCCCAAGAAAATATAAAATGCAAGTAAAAGTATGCTTAACAAACCTGTTGATGAGGATGGTGTCGTGTTTCTGATCTTGCTTCTGCACTTTGGTTGAGTAAAATCTACCATCTGTTGGGGAGCAGCTGCCACGCTGAAAGAGTTGTGGTGTGGGGCGCGGGGGGTCATTAGACCGCAGAAAGCTCCGTATCGGGGCCTGAACTTCAAAAATAGTTTGATGTTTGGAGCATAGTAACTGACTACCAGTTTGTACAACGAAATTATAAAACCCTACCTGTAAACATTTTAGAGATAGCTTCAATGTTAAAACAATAACACCAAACACCCAGAACCAAGTCACACACATTCAGGCATACAATGGAAAGATGAGAAAAGGGCTGTGCGATCACTGCTGCACCTCTTGAGGTGGGAATATTGGGACAGTGACAAGTTTAACCGCATTTCGACAGTCGACTGAACAGAGAGCGGCATCTCTTTAGCAACTACTGTATTTTTTTGGGACTATGCGTTACTTTGTAATATGTTGCAGCAGTCAAAAATGGATTATGAGGTGAATAAAAGAAATCTGACTGGTTTCTAAACCCAGCCTGCATTTGGAAATGAATAGGAAAGGAGTACTCTCAGCCTCACCGGAGACAGACATACATACTCTCAGAGTGGTGTTTGGCCGTCAGAGTGAATTTCCCAACAGACTCGGTTCCTCTTGGTTTCGAAACTTCTGCTTGTAACGACAGAAATGTTTTTCTTTTCAGTTCAAACGACATTACTTCGGTCCTGTGTCATATTGTGGCCAAAGGTACAATAGAATCCTGGTCAATACCCATTGCATTGACTAACATTTGGTGTGTCAATGTTTGATAATTATAGAGCAGCGATCCTGTGAAGGAGCTACACAGCCAACTCGTCGAGAAGCTAGAGGCTCAGAAGAAGAGTCCTCCTATGCCAGAGGAAACGCCATCCATGGATCTCAGCCTGCACCCTGTGAATGTTCCCACCACTGCCTCTACCCCGACGACAACTCTGTGATGTAGAAGACACATGGAACAATTTGAATTGAGACTGAATGTAAATATAGCTATGTTTACTGAGAAAAATAAGTATATTACTGGGTGTTTTAAATGTTTATTTGTACGTTAACTGCAACTGACATTTCTTTGTATGAATGCCTCAGAGGGTTTTTGCAGCTTTTGAATTTCTGTTTTGCCATTGTCTCCAGCTTTTCTTGCATTTAAGGTGTAAACCAGAACTTTTGCATATTCACCCTTCCCCCATATAAAATGGTCTTAATATGCTGTATTTTCATTCTAAGATACTGTTTTGTGTTTATATGTTTCAGTAGAGTCACCAATGCAAAAAATGTAAATAAAGTCGCAAAGAATTTTGAGGTACTACAGTAGTATGTTCTTTACAGGATTACATTGCCATAGACACGACAGCAAAACTCTGAATTGTCTGCAGTGAGTAATTCTATACACATGAATGAAATTTTTTTTTAATTTGTCCGAGGCAAAATATGTAACTCTGTTTTGAATACACAAAACTGAATTTAAGGATTAATCACAAATACATTACTGAATTAACATTTCAACTTTTAAAAATGTAATTACGACAAGTCGTTATTGATATCTACAATGTTAATTCCAGATAGTCAGGCCACCTTTTACATGTTAAGAAGCTTTGCCATGAAACACATAAACATGAATTACAAAAGTTACGCCATTTGTCCTTGAACAAATGACGTTGCAGAACTGCAGCTGTTGTTTCGACTTGTCTTACTTACCCGACATATTCAGCCATCCATCCATTATCCGAACCGTTTGTCATATTGAGGATTGTCTCGGGCGAGCCGAAGTTTGTCTTCGGGCAGTAGGCGGGGTACACCCTGAATACCCTGCCAATCGCAGGGCACACATAGACAAACGACCATTCACACTCACAATTATACATAGGGACAATTTAGAGTGTTCAATTAACCGACTATGAATGTTTCTGGGATGTGGGGGAAAAATAGAGTACCCGCAGAAAACCCACACAGAACATGCAAACTCCACACGGGAAGGGATCGAACCCTGGAACTCTGCATTGTGAGATGGACATGTGATTGAAGCACCATGCCTCCACGACACGTACCTTGAATGAAAACTCCAACTCTCCAAAATTATGACTACTCAAAGATTAGTTCCGGATAGTCAAATTTACCTCTTAAATGTTAAAAAGACTTGCCAGTAAACCCCATGCACATCAATATCAAAAGTAAAATTTGTCTTAGGCGAAATTACGCAGCATATGTTTTTCTGTCGTTCCGACGAGTCACAAGTACACGACCGTTGTGTTGAATGAAAATACAAACTACAGTATTGTGTTCCAAAATGACTAATCTGAAAGACAAGCGATTTTTTCCACAAATTGAATCCAATTGACATGCTTTGTCACCCTCTAGCGATGTGTGCAAGTGTACAAAGACACAATTGAAGACAGTCGGTGTCGGCGTAGTGACATCATGAGCTACCTTGAGAATGTGGTGACGCGGGCAAAGGGGCGGGTTTGGAAAGGGTTGGATCGCACAGGTGACCGTCGCAGTCTTGTTGAATCGGGACAAACATGGGCAAAATTGAGGCCCTCGAGATCACATTTGACAACAGGAAAGAACTTTACAGCCCTGGCGAGTGTATCTCGGGAACCGTGACGATCAAAGTGGGCCAAAAGCTACAATGTAAAGGTAAGAGTCGTAAAAGGTCAATTACTCTAGTTTTTCTTGTTGTAATCTAGAGGGGGGGAAACCGGCGTCGCCAAACAAGGAAGTGAAACCACAATTATCAGAAGTAACCACAATTTACTATTTTGATGCTGAGATGTCCTTTTGATATATGTGCGCTGATATTATGGTATTTATTTACAATTATTCTCATTAGTTCTATATTACGGACGCATTTTTTTCATGTGAATTTAGTATGTGAATTTCTCATTAGTTTTATATTACGGACGTATTTTTTTCATGTGAATTTAGTATGTGAATTTTCCCGTTGGCACAAAAACACTACGGGTTGAATGAATAAAGACTACTAATGATTTAGTTTAATCATTTTCATAGTCTATGACAATGACGAGAACAATTGTTGAGATACAAGCAAACATGGTACATCGAAAAAAAATGTTTCTTTATATAAACCATTTTAATTTATTTGATATGGTCTATATCACAGGTGTCAAACTCAAGGCTCGGGGCCCAGATTTGGCCTGTCATATCATTTTATATGTCCTGTGAAAGCAAATCATGTGTAACAGCTTCCATGATCCTTGTTAAAATCTGTACAGAAATGTCAAATTGTCATGTGTAATAAATAACGTTGAGATTTTGCAATTTTGTTATCGTGTTAACACTCACTCAAACAATAATTGAACAAACTATTGTAGTTGACTGATTTCAAAACTGGAAATCCATCAATTTGTTGCATACTAGTCATTCGATATAAATATGTATTTAGTTTCACTGTCGTAACGGCCTTCCGAGGGAAGACGTAACCCCAAAGTGGCCTGCGACAAACATGAGTTTGACGTCCCTGGTCTATATGGATGATTTCAGCTTGTTGCTCTTAATTCAAATGCATTATCTGGGTTATCTGAAATATAAATAAATAAATGTTAGAACCATATATGTATGGAATATATTATTTCTCCTATTTATGGAGGCTTTTGGGACACCCTGTTTATGTACATATAGGACATGTCTATACACTATAGCTAAAACCCAGTGCTATACAGAAGCATACTTTGACATAATAATGTAGATACATAGACTCTTTTTTTAAAAATACAGTAAGAGCAGTAAAATATGACGAAAACGATAAATCACAATTTTTGGTAGAAACAATATTTCTACATGGCACTGATGATTTGTGCTGAGGTTCATGGCTGGTGATTAGGGGCGTACAGTGGGCAAGGACAATGGGGCGAGGGCCACTTGGGGGGCATCTTCAGGGCTCCCACCTCCACAATCCACCGATCGATGTGGAAGTATTAGGTACATGTTTGTCACAGATAAATCATAGATTAATGTGCACGTTGAAGGTTCATTGTGCTAGGATAGAAGGAGGCATATACTCCTCCCCGCATGGAAATATTTCGGGTGATAAGCTCCCAAGCCGGCGGTGTGAGTTTGCCGCAAGAGTAATTACACCAGTTACACATGTCCGTCGCCGATAGTGAATGAATGAAAATTCACTTATGTTTGAAATGAACACTCCACCCTGTCAACCCCCCAAAAAATTTCAGGGGCATCGAAACTGCCCATTCGGCTTGGGCAACTACTGTGCTTTGCACGCCACCAAACTGTAATAGTCAGTCCATCATCATTATTTTAACTGCTTTTCCGTAGTCGCGAAATTACTTTGAGACCGCTAAAATGATGTTTTTCACTGCTAACATGACAGTTTCTGACTTCTTTTGTAGGATTGGCAGATCTTTTTCTCCTTCTACTACTTCTCACATGCATTCGCAGAACAAACGGTATATCTATTCTGGTAAAGTAATGTGAAAACTCAAGCAAAGATGTTGCATAGTATTAACAATCACGATTTACAATCATCCCTTTGCCGCAAACATTCAGGAAATAAACACAATATCACATACCATGTGTGTCTTGGAAACGATACATCCATCCTGGAGCCTATCCCAGCTGTCTTCGGGCAGAAAGTGGGGTACACCCTTAACTGGTTGCCAGCCAATCGCAGGGCACACAGAGACGGACAACTATCCACGCTCAGACACTCACCTAGGGACGATTTAGAGCAGGGGTGCCCAAACATTTTGGACCGAAGATCTACTTTTCGTTCAACCAACCTCCTGGGATCGCCAATGGCGCACACACACACACGCACGCACGTACGCCCACACACACACGCATGCACGCGCACCATGACGAGAAGCCAAACACGGAAGCAAGCGATGCACTTTTGCAGCCTCTTGACTATCGTAGCTCACACGTACCGTTTTAAAGTGCTTACCTCAGCCCTCTAGATTCATATTCTTTGCCCATGCCCTCGGTGAATTGTACACGAAGCAAACTCTGAAGGAGAATAATGACGATCAAAGATAGCGCAACAGCTCTGATCATAAGCTGCAATTGCATGATTAGGGTGCAGTGTGCATTAACACAAAAAATATAGTACTAACATTTACAAAGACACACAAATGTTTTTTTTTCTCCTGTACACCTTTCGGATCTAATTGGGACGAGTCCTAGATCTACCGGTAGATCAGGATCGACGTAATGGACACCCCTGATTTAGAGTGTTCCATTAGCCTGCCATGCATGTTTTTTGAATGTGAGAGTAAACCAGAGTACCCGGAGAAAACCCACGCAGGCACGGTAGAACGTGCATACTCCACACAGGAAGGCTGGAGCCAGGACAGAAAACCACAACCGTAAAGGTTTATATGCAAATAAATGCACATACATAAAATGTTACACTCAAACAAAGATTGTACACTTGTCATGGCGAAGTGAAGCGATGTCATCTTTACTAAAATCAGCTGGTTCCGTTTCCTCAGCCATTCACAGCAGGCCACTCAATGAAAACAGGAGCCCCCTCTATCCCCCATATACTGTATAGTCAACGCAGTCCTGTAAGATCCCCCGAGACCAAACACAGATCAAGGCAGGTGTGTTTCCGTCAGACGTCAGCGAAATGGGTGTCCGTCAGTGACGGACTGGTAGGTCCGATGGTATTTGAACAGGTTAGTGATGGTTACACTGACGGACGAAAAACCACTTCTGTCAGTGCCTAGTCTGTCATTAAAAAAAATACAGTAATAAAAATGTCATCACTCGTCAGTGACGGACTGACAAAGCTTCCGTCAGTCCTGAAAGAATGCCCATCTCTGGTGGTGGACACAGCAAACGCACAGTAGTAGCACACACTGGAGCATGGGCCTACTTCAGCGCCTGTAGACTAGTTTGAGTTATGGTATTTGTTCAAGAACACCAGAGCTGTGTGTCAGACTCTAGATTATGCTGGAGGTGGATGGTCTTGGACCGGGCGGGATCCCCATCGTGGCAGGAGACGATATTAACAAGTTGGGCATAGCTACCAAACATTGGTTACAAAAGACTTAATATCCACATTTATTTATTTATTTATTTATTTTACATTTTTCCAAAATAAAAGTTATTTCCAGTGGTTGAGAGAGAGCACATTAGGTATTGCAATTTTTTACTTGTGTAAAAAATGCTGAAAAAAATGTAGGCCTACAGAGAATTATTGTTTTCAGTTTTGAAATGATTTTATTATAGTTTAGATCAGTGGTTCTGAACCTTGTTAGAGGTACCGAACCCAACCAGTTCATATGCACATTCACCGAACCCTTTGAGAGAATTTTTTTTTTGGAACAAATTTAGGACATAAAAAAACACATTTATTAAAAACAGAAAAAAGGAAACACAATTAGTATAAGTATAAAGTTTTTTAATTGTGCACAAAATGAACCAGGCAGTGATGGCAAAGTGGGTCCTGGGACTCGCTGCCGGTAAACTGTAAAATTATCACTGTCTGATTTCATTAAATTTTTCATTTATAATGCTATTTATTTGTCTTACTATTTTTCGTTAATGGAAGGGGTGCCATCAATTTTGTGATATAAAGAAATAAGACTAATATAAATCATTACAAAGCATTTTTCACCATTAATATAAGTCTGTGACCATGCTTTAAAGTTTGATATATATATACCGTATTTTCACGACCATTCGGCGCACCGTGTTGTTGGGCACGCCCACCCTTCACTCATTGGCAGACTTCCGCATGCCTGACGTCACTTACGCCCGCCTTTTCTCTATATAAACAGCGTGTCGGCCAGAAGCGTGCTCAGTCAGGCTTTGGAACTCGCTCATACACTAGACTTTTAATGGCGCCTTATGGTCGTGAAAATACGGTATATATATATATATATATATATATATATATATATATATATATATATATATATATATATATATATATATATATATATTAAAGCTGTCAGTTTAGCACGTTTTTTTGGCATTAATTTAAATGAATTTTATCGATCAAAAATTTTCTCGCGAGATTAACGCGCAGACGTCACAGCGGCTGTTACGTTGCTCTATAAATAAACCAGAAACAAAACATCAAGCGCTGCACAGGTCCACGACGTTTGTTTTGCCAGCCACGGCAGCGAGACACCGAAAACGGATACTTAAATAGTTTATGAATGGAAAGTTTACTTTTAAAAAGTTGCCAGATTGTTCCACTGACAAGACCAAAGTTACCTGTATGTTTTGCAGTCGTAAACTGAGCTATCATCATAGCACGTCGAGTCTGACATACCACTTAATGGCCAAGCGCACAGCTGACGTGAGTACTGTACTCCGCCCCCTCGTCTCAGACAGACAGCTATGGATCATTTCAAATTGAAGAAAATGGATGACACGACAAAGAACAAAGTTGCTGAAGCAATCGGCAATTTAAACAGCGTGGGCTAAACTGTTGCTAGAACAGGGGTGTCTTTATTTAGCTCATTTGTGCATAGTTGTCATGTTTGTCCATCTGCAATCTGACGTTTAAACGAAGTAAATTGCGTTGCAGCTGGGGTTAATCAAGCCGGCGCTCCACTTCCGGGATTGACTATTGGGACTTGTAGTTTTTTTGTTCGATTCGACTTGATATGTTTGTGCTGTATGGTTTCTTATGTTTAAAACAATGACGAATGATGACGAAAATGATACATAGTGAAATCAGGGTTGATTAAATTATTTATTAAACGTATTGTTGAATAAAGGTATTAATTAATGTCAATTATATAATATTTACATTGTGATGCAGAAAGATAGATATATTAATTTTTTACTGCATTTATGTGTAGTTTGGGTTATTACCTGCTTCTGATACTTCTGTTACAACTACTACTACTACTACTACTACTTCTGCTGCAAAGTGCTCCAATAAATGATCAAAAAAGTACAGAACGAGAGATCTTTCCATGCTGACCGACAATCCCGATTCAGGGGGCCGTGAAAAACTGAACAACTCCACTACGGATTGACAGCGAGAGCCTCCATTACAAGAATCCGAAATGATGTTGACACAAAACCGTAGAGACTTCCGAGCAAGAAGGTTCAACAGAATCAGCATAGCCTGACTGCTGTGTTCAAAGCAAATTTGAGAAAAACGAAGTATGCAACCATTGTTTAAATCCATTATAGGCTGAGTACTAGTTTACCTTAGATGTGCACTTTATAATGTTATATTGCGCTGTTTTGATTCCATAAAAAGAGCTGTTCAAGCAGCTGTTGTGTGACAAAATATTTTTTTCACTGTTGTTGATGAACAGTAATATTGTGTGAGAGATAATGTGTGAATAACTGCTCCAAGTGAAAAATGTTCATGTCAAATTGAAAATCAAAATTGTTATTTCAGTAAATATTTGCATTTTGCACATAGAAAACGGATTCATGATTCCATGTTGATGAGAGCATTAAAATGGGGGAAAATAGGACAAAAATATCAAAGGAAATTCAGAAACGATAAAAATGCGTGAGTAATCACGATTAATTTTTAGTTAATTTGAGTTAATTATGACAGTTGAGTTTTTAATTAGATAAAATATTTTAATCGTTTGACAGCTCTAATATATATATATATATATATATATATATATATATATATATATATATATATATATATATATATATATATATAATATACAGTTTGTGATTTTATGCCATAAATGAAATTATGAAGTGCTTAAGTCATAGAAAACAAGCGGATCTGAATCAGACGTTGTTATGCATATAAGCTACTCATTATTCGGGTGCCCACTCGCTCAACTCAAACTTGTGTCAGACTGTTTTGCGACAGCCAATTGGCGTTGAGAATATCAAAGAGTGGGGAAACAAAACTAAACGATAGTTGCTATCTGTGCCACTCAGACATTTTTGATAACTCCTGCTACCATTATTGGGACACTACGGGAAAAGAGCCGGTCAGGAGAATGGTTAGTGAGATAGGTGGTGTATCTGGTAAGTGGTTGGTTCCAGCTCTCTGTTGTGATTTACTGTGGATGAAGTTAGCAATAGCATTAGCCACACATTATAGAAACTCAGTTCTCTGTGTTGTGCTCTATTGAAAAATAAGAAATGGAGATCATGATAGCTAGCGAGGCATCCTAGAGCCTTTAGCATTAGCAGGCAGCGAGAACTCTTCAGAAATGGAATTGATGAAAGATGGTAAGATATACCGTACTGTTCTACCAATTAGAGCAAAGATCCATGACATATCCCATGTTATTTTGCAACGGCACGGTAGTTGACTGGTTAGCACGCAAGCCTCGCATTGCAGAGGTGCAGGGTTTGATTCCGGTTCTGGCCTTCCTGTGAGGAGTTTGCATGTTCTCCTCGTGCCTGTGTGAGTTTTCTCTGGGTACTCCAGTTTCCTCCCACATTCCAAAACCTGCATGGCAGGTTAATGGAACACACCAAGTTGTTCTTAGGCGTGAGTGTGAGCGCAGATGGTTGTTCATCTGTGCGTACCTGCTGATTGGCTGGCAACCAGTTCACGGTGTCCCCGCCTACAGCCCGAAGACAGCTTTGGATAGGCTGCAGCGTGCCCGCGGCCCTTGTGAGGATAAGCAAATTAGAAAATGGATGGATGGATGTTATGTCGCAAACCAGATGAAAAACATCAACGGTTAGGCGTAGAAAAATAAGTAGTGTGTTTCCGGTAACATGAAATTTCAGCACAGGGTCGGTAGGTCGGACAACGGTTTTTTTTTAAATCTTTTTTTTTGCCCCCCATCAAAAATGTAAACAAAATACCCATAAAACATAAAACAAGGAGACATTTTTACTATTATTGAAACCCCCGCTCGCCGCCAAAGGCGACGAGAGAGTTGGGTACCGCCCGGCTGGGTGTCTCGTTACCTCTGCGCCCCGCGTCCTAGACGGCCCGTGGTGTTCGTCAAATAGTTCGCTGAATCTTTTCGATTGGATGCTATTTTCTTAAGATTATGGTGCGAGCATGCGACTGCGACACACAAAACGTGGTTTAAACTGTTGTCGGAGATCGTGGCCGCCGCCACGATTCAATGTTGTTGACAGACGACAGGGCAAACCACTCGCACGCTCAACGTGAATATCGCGAGAGTTTGCACCGATGTGAACGTCCTAAATTCATCTTTCCTTTTATTATTTATAATTTTGTCTGTGGTTTTATTGTTCTTGTTCTGATTGTAAAGCGTCCTTGAGTGTTTTGAAAGGCGCTTATAAATGAAATGTATTATTATTATTATTTGTGGCATGTTATCACCACAGCCACAGTGTCAGTTTACGACGGCGTGACGTCACGGCCGTAAAAGTGTTCATATGAAAAGGTAACTACAGTACTGACAATAAACGGCGGGAGTCTGGCTCTGTGCTCACACAGAGCCAGACTCCCGCGTTTTATTAAACACAACAATGGCAACGAAGATGGAGCTTCCACTCGCCTCTTCCTCCGTTCCTCGCCCTGCCTGGCGAGCCGCCTGTCCCGTGGCCCCGCTGGTTGGAATCCTTCGAGACCTTTATTGAAGCCGTTGGGCTCGCCGACGAATATCGCGTGAGTTTGCACCGATGTAAACGCTCTAAATTCATCTTTCCTTTTATTATTTATAATTTTGTCTGTGGTTTTAATAATAAAAATACTCTTTATTTATAAGCGCCTTTCAAGACACCCAAGGACACTTTACAATAACAAAAAACACAAAACAATACAAAACAATACGGGTTGAGCAGCGGCAGCCAAACGCGCCAGCGGTCACTCAACCCGGAGGAGTCTCTCTCTCTCTCTCTCTCTCTCTCTCTCTCTCTCTCTCTCTCTCTGGACATCTCCACGGATTTTATTGTTCTTGTTTTGATTGTAAAGCGTCCTTGAGTGTTTTGAAAGGCGCTTATGAAATGAAATGTATTATTATTATTATTATTACACAAAAATGTAAAAGGTTTGAAAAAAAATGCCGACCGTAAAGTTTTTGTTCGAGGTAGAAATTCTCGGTCGGTCGGGTTACCGGAAACACACTACTTTTTTTTCTACGCCTTACATTGATACAGTAATGGATTGATGGAATGTTGTGGCATGGGACTTTTACACTGAAAGCAAAACCGCAGATGGAAGACTTCCCTCCTTTTGAATCACAGAATAGACAATGACAAAGACTTTGGCAATCAGCTCAAGTGTTATCAAAAGAACACATCTCCTGACCTAAAGAGTAATGGTGGGGGCGGGGGGAGAGATTTGGTGGATTGATGAAGGGTAAGATTGTTCTTTTTGGGTCTAATGTTGGAGGAAGTTTGTCAGTAAATCCCCAAACACTAATTACGTTGAACATATTAAGACAGTAAGGCATGGTGTTTGCAAGCATTATCATATACTGTAGGAATGTTTCTCTTGCTTTGGTGTTGGGCCATTTATGGTTTATAAATGGTCCCTGGACAGACATCAAAATGCAAGAAGAGATAGATCATGGTGCATTATACTAAAGAGAACATCTCCTTAAAATGGGTGTTTCAACAAGACAGTGATCTTAAACACAACAGTTAACGAACAGGACCTTGCTGCCAGACCAACCGGCTCTTAATCTGATTGAAAACTTGTCAAATAATCATGGTCTCATATACCCATTCACTTGTGCTTCAAGTTGGTTGACTCCACACAACACATACTGTATGTGAAGCAGTTCTCAGAAGCAGTGGTTAAATATTAGTTTAGGGATTTGCAGCAATGTGAAACTCTAAAGAGGTGAGGCAGTTTCTACGGTCTTCTGCAGATGCAATCTTATTAAACAGTCCAATGTTAATTTTTGTTTATACGTAATGTACAGTGTTCTCAATGCACAAAAATAACTAATAATAAGGATTTTGAACTTTTCTCACATTTTAAAAAGTAAGGCATAGAAAAAAAGTAGTCTGTTTCCGGTAACATGAAATTTCAGCATAGGGTCGGTAGGTCGGACAACGTTTTTTATTTATTTATTTTTTAAATCTTTTTTTCTCCCTCCCTCCCCCTTCAAAAACGTAAACAAAATAACCATAAAACATAAAACAAGGAGAAATTGAAACCAGTGCCGAATGCTTGTCTGTCAAAGATGGGATGCTCAATTTTGGTCGACATCATAAAATGTGTCCGTTTATTTATACGTGAATTCTACTCTAGCTCCGTTCCTTTTCAAGAAAATGATCTGTGACCCTGTCATACCAACAAGGCGTCTTTTCCTGGTACTTAATTAGTGTCCTACAACTATAGGAACTACAATAAAACCCACCAGAAATAAAATATTAATTTGTCTTTAGTTGTTTGTTTACAACAAAGAGTGTCGCTAAAATGATTAGGAGAAGTCTCCAGCTCAACTCGGAACAGAATGCGAGTTGAAAAATTGCTCGCGACGGATGTCTACACTAAAAGCTCGATGACTGGCTCATTTCAATGTCAATCGAACTGGCACACAGGCTCAGACAGATCATCCAATCTGATGCAGAAAAGCCTGGCGTCCGGTACCCTCCCACTGCCATCCAGTCCCAGAGACGCAGAGCGCCCGTGGGCGGGACAAAAACCAGTTTGTATCCAATGACTCGTCTCCATTCAACGCATTGGGACAACCTACCCTGAACTCACTACTAGTCGGTAGGAAAGCACAGCGAAGCTGCGGGATGAATGAGAAGGGAGTCGCGTCGTAACCAGTAAGAAGAAGCTGATTCGGAACAAAAGTTGAGCACGTTGTAGCGCATATTTAGTCAATGACATTTACATTCATATATGTGATTACTTATTCTTTGACATTTTAGGGGAAGCCGAGCTTCCCTTGCAGTCCGAGAGCAATCGCCACTGATTGAAACCTTGGCGGTGAGAGATTTGAGTACCCAGCGGCTGGGTGTTAGAGCCATCTCGTTACCTCTGCGTCCCGCGTCCTAGACGGCCCGTGGTGTTCGTCAAATAGTTCGTTGAATCTTTTTGATACAGCAGTGGATGCTATTTTCTTAATATTATGGTGCGAGCATGCGACTGCAACACACAAAACGCGGTTTAAACTGTTGTCGGAGATCGTGGCCGCCGCCGTGATTCAATGTTGTTGACAGACGACAGGGCAAACGACACAACATGAATATCGCGAGAGTTGTAAACGCTCTAAATTCCTCTTTCCTTTTATTTATAATTTTGTCTGTGGTTTTATTGTTCTTGTTTTGATTGCAAAGCGTCCTTGAGTGTTTTGAAAGGCGCTTATAAATGAAGTATACTATTATTATTATTATTATTACACAAAAATGTAGAAGGTTTGAAAAAAATGCCGACCGTAAAGTTTTTTTTCGAGGTAGAAATTCTCGGTCGGTCGGGTTACCGGAAACACACTACTTTTTTTTCTACACCTAAACATTGGTGCCTCGTGATACGAGTGACCCTACTTGCAAGTTTTTTTAGCTACATGCCGCGATTATCTAATTTCCCACACCGGATAAATTCTTCTATCTATCTATTTATCTAATCTGAGGCATGGCATCAAGATGTTGTTTCTCTCCTGGGGCCAAGGGAAGGCTTGACCAATATTGGGGTATTGGAAAAAACTATTCCTGACTTCACTTAAAGACGTTCTCGATTAGTTCTCGATGAAAGTTCCTCCCTGCCTGCCCTTCAAGGCCTCCCTGCCGTTGCCACTTGAGCATTTACTTCTCTCAGCAGAACGGGGGAGTCTTCAGCGGACGCTCTCTACAGCACTTTGTCCGAGGACTCTTAAAAAGGGTGCGTTCTCTGAGCTGATGTTCTTTACATAAGCACACAAATGCTTGTGGACATTCAGCCAGGTCATTTCTTTCTCAAGATGAATGAGAGGGAAAAGAGTGACAGACACAACAATCTTCTGATTCCATGTTTATCAGGTCCGTCTGAGAAACTCCCAAGTATTTTTAACATTTAAACACAAGACCTAACGGTACATTTCAAACCTAGTAACAACCCTAAGGCAAAGGACTGGCTCACCCCAAGGACGTGCCACCCCATACTCAGAAAAGCAATCTAGTGTATGCAGTCAAGTGCAGTGGGGAATACACAGATATATACAGTATTGGGGAAACCAAACAACCACTTAGCAGACGCATGGGACAACAGACGGGCTAACTCTTCAGGGTCAAGACTCAGCTGTCTACCTGCATCTCAAAAAGAAGCACCGTTGTTTTGAGAACAAAAATGTATTTACAGTGTACTTGTGATGGAAGACGGATAGTTTGAAAGCAGCTATCGCCACGCAAAAGTGGTGGAGAGGCCATCTTTCTAAAAGAGGAGGTCGCTTTTGACACCACCTATCGACCCACATACTATGCCGTCCTTTCATCCATTGCGAAGAGACTTAATGATTTTGCCTCCAACAAACAACAAAAACACCGTTCCCATTGACTGCAGGGGTAGCGCCACTCCCTTTTTTACAATGGAACGGAATATTAATGAGGAGTTTCCACCCAACACCACCAACCGCCAAAATCCCCTCCTTCGGCCACAACCGAAGAGCACTTTGCACCTTATCCATTTGGCCCCTCCCACATGTGGTGAGCCCATTGGAAGGGGGATCTTTATTACTGCTTCGGATTGTGCCTGGCTCGGTCTCATTGGCGGTGGCCCGGCCACCAGGTGCTTGCCATTGGGCCCCATCTCCATGCCTTGCTCCAGAGTGAGGCCCTGGCGACCCATGTTGGGGCGAAGGAAACTGAGTTCCATATTCTGTAAACCAATTTCATTGGACTTGGGTTTGTACAAAAGTTGCATTTGAAGGGGGCTCAAGGAAAATGAACTTGAATCAAACCAGTATGTGTGTGTGTGTGTGTGTGTGTGTGTGTGTGTGTGTGTGTGTGTGTGTATAGAGGGAGAGAGAGAAAGCCATTCCATGTACTTGGAGGTGTTTTATCACATGTGAATTGCAACCTCCTTTTCACGACACACACTTCCTGCTAGTTCCTCTTCGGTCGTGTCTGTTGAGGTGTGCTTTGTTGCTCGTCGAATGCATACATTTCCTATTGCTCCTTTGTTCGTATTTGGAAGCTTTCGCATGGCGAACTAGACATCGGAATTTCGTCCGAACATTTTAAAACCCCAACGAGTCCGGGAGAACCGTAATGTTCGTCCCGCTTCCACTTTTTTCTTGATACCCGGCCTATTCCATAGCATCAGCCATTTTGCTTTTTTCCCTCTTGTTTTACTTTACATTTTACTAGAAGTTGTTTTAAGATTTGTGGATAAACTCTCTGAAATACAAAACAATTCATCTCATAGAATTTTGTGTTACCAATGTCTTTGGGATAAGGTCATGTTGGTCCACCTTTTATCAGCATTGTTGACAATTCATCTTTTTGTTAATGCTCACTGTGATTGCATTGTTTATGTTATGGGTTTAGCCACTCTTTTCTCTAATGCGATGTATTCAGTACAGTCACACCAATATTGCAATTTGTCATTTTCAGCCATTAAGGTGAACTGCAATGGTTTCTGTGGCATCACCAACAAAGTAAATGAAACAACATGGACAGCGGAGGAACAGTACTTCAACAATACCGTGTCTGTTTCAGACAAAGGTTGGTCAGATCCCCACCCCAAACACATGTATTTATTATTTTTAGTTTATGTAGATGACATTTGTGGGTAAACCAGTCCACACAATTGAACAAAAGGAAATAAAATATGAAATGAACTGCTATTTACAAATAAAGATTTAAATCTATAAAATTCTGGTCGATAGTTTTCCCAATCCCCCGACACAGAATCAACCTATTTACATTGAGTTTTTGTTTTGATGCTGTTTCCTATTTCTTTCTGTTTGATACAGGAACTCTGAAACAAGGAAATCACACTTTTCCCTTCAAGTTTCTTATTCCAGGTCAGAGCCGCAACTTGTCTCTTTAAACTGTTTGCCACTAATGTAGGTTCTTGTGGTCTGTGTTCTCCAGCTTCAAAAAGACAACCTTTCCAGGAAATTAAGTCTTCCTTATTTGTTTTTCGATCAACCCTCCAATCCCTTGACAAAATCAAATGGATTTTAGAACCACTAAAGGCTATATCTTACTGAGCGGAAAATGTTTGCAAGTGTGTTGACACCTAGCGAATGTTGTTTTGTTTTGTTGTTTTTACGGCCTTCGGCGACTGTTTTTGCTTAGGCCCCTGTCACACCTTGACGATTTAGCCAGCGTATGCCGACGTAGGAAAAATTTGGCAAATACGCTGGCGTACGTCGAATAAGTTATGGGTAAGTTTTGTATACGTAACAGCACGCTGAAGCACGTTGGTATACGTCGGAAATGCGTCGAGTCGTCGAGAAATTTTAAGCATGCTTAAAATTTCTCGTCAGATGTCAGCGTATGGCTATACGTCCCGTATACGCAGGCCATAAGTAATAGGTAAGTTATGCGATCGTTGCACACGCTCAAACACGTTAAGTGTAGGTTACTCATAAGTCCATATCGCCGAGAATACCTACTAGCTGTTCTCCAACATCCGTGCCTTTCGAATTGCAATACGCTGCTGCATAGCGTGCAGCAGCGTATTGCCGACGATCACGCGTGACGTAGTCTATAAAGGCTGGCGCTCGACGTTGCCGACGATCACGTGACGTAGTCTATAAAAGGCTGGCGCCGACGTTTCAAATCATAACTGCACTAGACATTGCAGTACCAACATCTGTTTGGGGACTATCCCCCGGTCTAGTTAAAATGGTATAACCCAAGAGGCAAGGTGCGGCTTGCCATCGTTACTGTGAGTTGCTATTCACGCTATTAAAGCAGCAATCAAACGCCATTATGACTTGTGTCATTAATAAACCAAACAACATCAGCGTCATGGCAAAGAAAAGTCTGGGGAGCTCATCAAAGGTCTGCAGAGGCTCATCCCATCACAGCCACTGCAGCCTTCGCCAACTACGTGCGTGACAGCCTGGTCAGCATGTCCAAGCGCAAGTTCGAAGGCACGGATGTTGGAGAACAGCTAGTAGGTATTCTCGACGTATTTGGACTTATGAGTAACCTACACTTAACGTGTTTGAACGTGTGCAACGATCGCATAACTTACCTATTACTTATGGCCTGCATTATACGGGACGATAGCCATACGCTGACATCTGACGAGAAATTTTAAGCATGCTTAAAATTTCTCGACGACCTCGACGCATTTCGACGTATACCAACGTGCTTCAGCGTGCTGTTACGTATACAAAACTTACCCATAACTTAATTCGACGTGACGCCAGCGTATTTGCCAAATTTTTCCTACGCCGGCATACGCTGGCTAAATCGTCAAGGTGTGACAGGGGCTTGAAACGTCGAGCGCCAGCCTTTTATAGACTACGCCACGTGATCGCCGGCAATACGCTGCTGCACGCTATGCATAAATTAGACTATCGTTGGGCATAAGTTGTGTACGCCGCAACACGCTAGGCATTCGTTGGAATAAGTTATCTATAAGTTATCGAAACGTTCTATATAATTTACTGATACGTTATGTATACGTCCAGCCCGTTATGAATGCGCTATGTATACGCCCAAAATTGAAAAAAAAAATCGATAATTCAGCGTATGCCAGCGTTTTAGGGAAAATCTGAACGTCGGCATACGCTGGCTGAATCGTCAAGGTGTGACAGGGCCTTTAGGAGCTGTTAGGACTGTTGTGCATGGTTTTCAAAGCATTTAAATGCAAAACATTTATTTCTATAGTGCTTGCTTCTTATCAATATAGCTTGTTATAAGATAAGATACACTTTATTTGTCCCACACTGGGGAAATTTGCAGTCTACAGCAGCGAAATTGGGGGGGAAGAACCCCCCCCCCCCCAAAGTATTTCATTGCACAAAATAAATGTTTCAGAAAAGAACTATACACAGTTCAATATAAGTGCAATATATAATATAGCATTAGCAATATATTTGTAGAATAAATGTAATAAATTAGCAATAGCATAGAAATCACAGCATAAGGTGGCTGTGCTATTTACAATGGATCCAGGTTTTCACGCATGCTAGTTCAGCAGCTTGGCAGCAGTCGGTAGGAATGAGCAGCGGTATCTCTCCTTCTTGCAGCGTGGGTGTAACAGTCTCTGGCTGTTTTATACAATACAACAGCTCCACACATCTTTGGAAACTACTGTTATAGTGGCCATGTCTACCTCATGTCGATCATGCATTTTATATGCTGATGGGGAGAATGAAGGAAGTAACCTAACAGAACACATTGTAAAGTAAGCTCTTATATTTGTGTGTATTTCTCAATAGCCTATTGTTTTATTTGATGGTTTCTATTTAACTCTCATACCTTGTTTTTCTGTGTTCACATAAAGTTTTCCTCACACGCTATCTGCCACTCACACATCTCATCGCACCCAGAACACGCACGCACACACCATATGATTCACGAGCCAACAACACAACAAGATAACAACACACCACACCAGTACTTTTCCATTGTTTGCACTGCGCATGCTCTATTCAAAATAAAAGCACTCTGCAGCGGAGAACCAACAGGAGATCTTGTGAGCCGAGGCACTGCAACTTCGTGCCCTCCCTGTTCTTCCCTGCTGCAGCAGTCTAAAACTTTATTTCCGTGTGCGCTGCCTGTTCTTTGCCCGGGTCGGCCGGGCCTTTTAGACCCAACACACATACAGCATCTAAACGAAATATCTAAAAGAGGCTGCGGTGAAAGCCTGGAAAGGCATCACAGACAAGTGCAATAATGTTTGGGGGTGTTAATGGCCCACAGAATTGATCCAAGCAATTAAAAAAAAAGTCTCAGCCACTTCAGTCTATTTTAAACCTGATGTTCCAAAAGCATGCCTTCCTAACATGTCGTGTTACCTTCCAATCTTCTGAATTGTGTGTCTGATCCAGCTGTACTTGGAAATGTAAGTGGAACTATTTCTTGTCTCATGTTCATCTTTTGCCGTCAAACACAATTTGGAATGCATTGATACCAGTATCTCTGCTGATATTGACAGTCTTCACAGTACTCGGTATGCATAAAAATGTTCAGATCCTCCACATGATGCCATCTGAGCAGCCTGACATATACACTACTGTACTCTCCCAGTAAGAACCATGTCGCTTTGATGGTTATACATGAGGTAAACAAGGATGACCACACATTTAGGCCATTGGAAAGGATGCTCTCAAAAAATAACCACACTGGGGTGGCAACCGCCATTCGGCAAAAACAGAATATCACGAGCCACATGAGGAGGCAGCTCGGCAGCAACCAATATGCTGTGGCGCTGTGGCCCAGTACATTGAGCAAGAGATGGTAAGCGAGTCCCTGCTAAAAAGAAACAGCATAGACCAACATGGTTTTGTGCTGGTCTTGCTGGCATCACCGATAGAGAAAAAAACAACAGCAGCAAAAATACATAAATAAATCATATGTAATTTAATGAGAAATAAAATAGGGGGTGGAGTAATTTATCACCCGTTAGTCATGTAATCCCCACCTATTTATTTATTTATTTATATAATGTAAAGCATAAAACAGAATACCGTGATTTGCAAATGCTATGTCAATTGAAAACACTACAAACACAAGATAATGAATGTTTAAACTGAAGAGATTTCTTCTTTGCAAATATTCACTCATTTTGAATTGGAGGGGTGCAATATGTTCCAAAACAGTTGGGGCAGGGGCATGTTTATCAAAGTTTTACATCTTTCCTTTAAAAAACACTCACTAAGTTTTTGGGAGCTGAGGACATTGATTGTTGAAGCTTTGTCGTTGAAATGCTTTCCCATTCTTGCTTGATGTACAACTTCAGTTCTTCAAGAGATCGGGTCTCCGTTGTTGAATTTTGGGCTTTATGATGCCCCACACATTTTCAATGGCCGACAGGTCTGGACTGCTGGCAGGTGATTCGAGTTAATGTATTCTTTTATTACGATGCTGTGCTAACTTGTAACACGTGTAGAATATAGTTTGGCATTGTCTAGCTGCAATAAGCAGGGACGTTTCTGAAAAAGAAGTTGCTTGGATGGCAGCATATGCTGCTCCAAAATGTCTATGTGCCTTCCAGCATTAATGGTCCCTTCACCAATGAGCAAGCTACCCATGCCATAGGCACTAACATCAAAGATGCTGGCTTTTTTAACTTTAGACTAGAAACAGTGCAGATGGCCCATTTTGGCCCAGAGAACAACCATTTCCATGATTTCTAAAAACAATTCAACCCTTTCAGGGACAACGGTTACTACAGTGGACAGCTGTAGTAACCTGTAACCCTGTAGGCTACACTGTACAGTGTAGGTTACACTGTACAGTGTAGGTTACAGGGTCCATGGAAGGGTTACAATTGAAAGTGATGTTGGACACTTTTGGAGACTCTTAAGTCTTTGGCCCAGATGCGGTCAGAGCGACAGATGTTTACCCCTACACCCCTTCAAGCCATTTGCCATTTCATTTTGTTGTGCTTAGTCATTGAGAATGAATTAACACAATCATTGAAGTTATTGCTTCTATTAAAAAATAATTTGAATAACTACAGTGCCTCTCTAAAGCACGTTTTATTTGTTTTTTTCCAGGCTCTGCTCCAACATCGTTTGAGGGCAACTATGGTAAAATAGTGTACAGATTAAGAGCTTTCGTTGACACACCACGCTTTACCAAAGATTACAGCACAGAGAAAGCATTCTACCTCTTGGACCCCCTCAACTTAAACAAAATTCCAGACATATGGGTGAGCCATGCACTCTATTTATTTTGCTTTAGGAATACACTGTTTGGACAAAGGTATTGTGGCATTTGCCTTTCTTTCAGATGACTGCAGACATGCAGCTAGGTAACCCCCCGCAGACCCCCCATTGATCAACCTTGAATCACAGGGTTTAGACAATATATATTCACAACCGCTGTAAATATAAGTATTTGTATTTATTTATTTTGCACATGGATAAAAATATAATAACTTGTGCATGTGAGATTGGAAAGGGGTTTTCCCAGATGTGTTCGGGCAGTCGGCGGGGTGCACCATGAACTGTTTTCCCATCAATCACAAGGCACACCTAGACAAACAATCAACATGAATTAAAATAAGAGGTGTGTTTGTGTTACAACATATCCGTGATTGAGAAGGTGTGCAATGAGGTTCAGTGACCTTGACTTATCAAATATGTTTGAAGTTTGATTTTAAACTTACTTAGTGAAGTTGCCTGATCAGATTGAAGTAATCTGTTGAAAATGTCTTCCAAAAGGGTCGCAGATGTTATTTATTCAAATAGGTTTAGTGATTAGGGTTCAACAAAATGTGCATAGATATCCATTTTCCGATCCACTTTATTCTCACAAGGGTCCCGGGGGGTGCTGGAGCCTATCCCAGCTGTCTTTGGGCACTAGGCGGAGTAGACCCTGAACTGGTTGCCAGCCAATCGCAGGGCACACAGAGACGAACCATCCGCACTCACACTCACACTCACACTCACACTCACACTCACACTCACACTCACACTCACACCTAGGGACAATTTAGAATGTTCAATCAGCCTACCATGCATGTTTTTGGAATGTGGGAGGAAACTGGAGTACCTGGAGAAAACCTACGCAGGCACAGGAAGATGCATAGATAGTGTGAAAAAAATTAGCAGTGAGTAACTGAGAGGGACACTTTAACAGATTCATGTTGAAATCACCCAGTAAGAAAATAACTTTACTTTCCTGGACTATTTTATCCAAGACACTTTCACACACACATTCACACAGGGCAGTTGAGAGACTTTTTATCTTTTATTTAACCAGGATAAAAATAAAGTCTCATTGAAATTAAAATCTGGTTTTGAAGAGAGATCAAGCTTAATTTAAATATGTCAGCAATGTCCCGTAACTGTCTATCTCTGTGCAGGGTCCCTGCTCCTCTTCAGTGATCCAGGAATTCAGCTACATGCTGTTAAAAAGTGGCACAGTGATGCTGAAAGCCCAGATTGACAAGAAGGGTTACACACCCGGCCAGGTCATTCAGCTGTCAACTGTCATCCACAATAAATCGGAGAAGACTACAAGCAACATCAACGCCTCCCTGGTGCAGGTAAACCGTCCTATATTTACTCCAAATATTCACCAATCGGTGAAATTTGTTTCTACTTGTCCTGAAAATATTTGGATGGGTATACATTCGTTACACAAGTGTTACCATTCCTATCTGTCAATAATATGATATTACCAGTGTGAGTTAAGGTGAAATGACATGAACATTTACTTTCACGATTGTCATGGCAAAAATGATCCTAAATCTGCATTACTATAGGACTGTAAACAATCCCCCCCAAAATTCGCAATCTGAAACATGTACAATTTCAAGCTGAATTTTTCGCGAACAACATTTACAAGGTTCTCACTTGTTTGGCTGTATTCAAATATCTGATTGACTTTCGGTTAACGAGGGAGAGACTGAGAATCAGTTGAACTTTTCTCAATTCAATTCATCCAATGTCCAGTCAATCAAGTTGCGCTCCACCTGACATTGACAATGGGAGGTTGCCATAAACATGTACCATCCATCCATCCATCCATCCCTCCATCCATCTTCTACCGCTTATCCGGGGCCGGGTCGCGGGGGCAAAAGCTTTAGCAGGGAAGACCAGACTTCCCTCTCCCTAGCTACTTCTTCCAGCTCTCTACGGGGGATCCCGAGGTGTTCCCAGGCCAGCTGGGTGACATAGTCTCTCCAGCGTGTCCTGGGTCGTCCTCGGGGTCTCCTCCCGGTGGGACATGCCCGGAACACCTCACCAGGGAGGCGTCCAAGTGGCATCCAAATTAGATGCCCGAGCCACCTCATCTGGCTCCTCTCGATGTGGTGGAGAAGCGGTTCTACTCTGAGCCCCTCCCTGATGACCGAGTTTCTCGCCTAATCTCTATGGGACACCCTGCGGAGAAAACTCATTTCGGCCGCTTGTATCCGGGATCTCGTTCTTTTCGGTCATGACCCATAGCTCGTGACCATAGATGAGGGTTGGAACGTAGATCGACTGGTAAATTGAGAGCTTCGCCCTTTGGCTCAGCTCCTTCTTTACCACGACAGACCGATACAACGTCCGCATCACAGCAGACGCTGCACCAATCCGCCTGTTGATCTCTCGCTCCCTCCTGCCCTCACTCGTGAAGAAGACCCCAAAATACTTAAACTCCTCCACTTGGGGCAAGATCTCCTCCCCGACCCAGAAGGGGCACTCCACCCTTTTCCGACTGAGGACCATGGTTTCAGATTTGGAGGTGCTGATTTTCATCCCAACCGCTTCACACTCGGCTGCGAAACGCTCCAGTGAGAGTTGGAGAGCCCTGCTAGAAAGAGCCAACAGTACCACATCATCTGCAAAAAGCAGAGATGCAATACTGAGGCCACCAAAACAGACCCCCTCAACGCTTCAGCTGTGCCTAGAAATTCTGTCCATAAAGGTGATGAACAGAATCGGCGACAAAGGACAGCATTGGCGGAGTCCTACCCTCACTGGAAACGATTCCGACTTACTACTGGCAATGCGAACAAAACTCTGACATCTGTGGTATAGTGACCGAACAGCCCGTATCAGGGGGTTCGGTACCCCATACCCACGAAGCACCCCACAGAACTCCCCGAGGGACACGGTCAAACGCCTTCTCCAAGTCCACAAAACTCATGTAGACTGGTTGGGCGAATTCCCACATACCCTCGAGGTCCCTGCTAAGGGTGTAGAGCAGGTCCACTGTTCCACGGCCGGGATGAAAACCACATTGCTCCTCTTCAATCTGAGACTCGACTTCCTGACGGACCTTCCTCTCCACCACCCCTGAATAGACCTTACCAGGGAGGCTGAGGAGTGTGATCCCTCTGTAGTTGGAACACACCCTCCGGTCCCCCTTTTTAAAAAGACGGACCACCACCCCGGTCTGTCAATCCAGAGGCACTCTCCCCGCTGACCACGCGATGTTGCAGAGGCGTGTCAACCAGGACAGCCCCACAACATCCAGAGCCTTGAGGAACTCCAGGCGGATCTCATCCATCCCTGGGGCCTTGCCGCTGAGAAGCTTTTTAACCATATCGGTGACTTCAACCACAGAGATAGGAGAGCCCACCTCAGGGTCCTCAGACTCTGCTTCCTCCAAGGAAGGCGTGTTGGTGGAGTTGAGGAGGTCTTCGAAGTACTCTGCCCACCGGTTCACAACATCCCAAGTCGAAGTCAGCAGCGCCCCATCTCCACTGTACACAGTGTTAGTGGTGCACTGCTTCCTCCTGAGACGTCGGATGGTGAGCCAGAATTTCCTCGAAGCCGTCTGGAAGTCGGCTTCCATGGCCTCACCGAACTCTTCCCACGCCTCAGCGACCACCGAAGCTGTGTTCCGCTTAGCCCAGGGGCCACATTGATTTCTAAATTTGACAGGTGGGCCGTGTCAGGACAAGATACGGTACATATAAAGAAATGTATATGTTGACAGGCCATACCAAACTTCAACAGAACAAAAGCATGAAAGTATTCCCATACCTTTTTTTTTTTTTTTTTTTTTTTTTTAATGAGAACAGTGAAACAACTATGGTATATGTCCTGTATGAATGTTCAAGTATGTGAGCAACATACATGTGACAACACAAGCAACAAAGTGCAACAATATATTGGCCAAAAACTGCAGCAAGCAGTACAGGTATATGACAAAATATACCAAAGTTAGGACTATTTGCTACAAAATGAGACGTGTAAGAGACCTGGTGGCTTTTCTTTCGACTCACTCATTGTCTCTGACTTGACCTCCCCTCGATCACCACACATGACAGCGTTGCTCAGCTGATGTCGCGCAGCGAACTTTTGAAGCCAGACACGGGACGCTTCGAAGTCTTCTATGCTCATAGTTAGCGCTCTGGGACTCGCTTCCTCTCTTTTTAGCGGTCCAGTTTGCGGAAGGTTTTTAGCACGATAGCAGTCAAACCATTCCAGAAAACGTTTATTTACTCGACTGTCCGTCGAGCCGCAAGCAATTCACTCTGGGCATGGAAATAGCCAGAATCGGACTGAGCACAAATCACTTTCTCGTTTTTCAAAGTCTTGTAGATTTGAGTCTTTCAGACTCCAAGCGTCTCCTGAATGTTTCGTATTTTGTAACCCGCTTCGTTTAATCAGATACACTTCACTTTCTCTTCCATGGCCATTTCTGTTCCTTTTCATTGATCATGCCATGATCGACAGGACGTGAAAATGTTCGCAATTGCAGTAAAACTCACTGCAACAAAGAGTCACTTGCATGTCGCTGTTTTGGATCCAATGATAGAAAATAGCAGCGTGGACACACTTATTCCGTCGTATCGAGCGGGAGTTGCTTGAATTGGGCTACTGCTGGCTTCCGTATCGTCTCCCCCTCCCTCCCTGTGCTCTGCAACTTCAAGTAACTGCGCCACCTGGCGTTGAAATGCCTGTCATTACAAGTCCAAATGAAATGAATGCAATCATTTATATCGAACCTTAATTGTGTTGTGTACCAACCTTCGGCGGGCCGGATTAAAAAGCCCAACGGGCCGGATCCGGCCCGCGGTCCGTAGTTTGCCCATCTCTGGCTTAGCCAGTCGATACCCGTCAGCTGCCTCTGGGGTCCCACAGGCCATAAAGGCCCGATAGGACTCCTTCTTCAGCTTGACGGCATCCCTTACTGCTGGTGTCCACCAGCGAGTACGGGGGTTGCCACCACGACAGGCACCAACCGCCTTACGTCCACAACTCAGATTGGCCACCTCAACAATAGAGGCACGGAACATGGTCCATTCGGACTCAATGTCCCCCGCCTCCCCCGGGACATGGGAAAAGCTCTGCCGCAGCTGGGAGTTGAAACTCTTTCTGACAGGGGATTCCGCCAGACGCTCCCAACAAACCCTCACAATACATTTGGGTCTGCCAGGACGGACCGGCATCTTCCTCCACCATCGGAGCCTACTCACCACCAGGTGGTGATCAGTTGACAGCTCCGCCCCTCTCTTTACCCGAGTGTCCAAAACATGCGGCCGCAAATCCGATGATACAACCACGAAGTCAATCATCAAACTGAGGCCTAGGGTGTCCTGGTGCCAAGTGCACATATGGACACCCTTATGTTTGAACAAGGTGTTCGTTATAGACAATCTATGGCGAGCACAGAAGTCCAATAACAAAACACCACTGGAGTTCTGAATGGAGGGGCCGTTCCTCCCAATCACGCCCTTCCAGGTCTCACTGTCATTGCCCATGTGAACATTGAAGTCCCCCGGCAGAACAAGGGAGTCCCCAGCAGGAGTACTCTCCAGCACACCCTCCAGGGACTCCAAAAAGTGTGGGTACGGTGAGCTGCTGTTTGATGCATATGCACAAACAACAGTCAGAACCATTCCCTCCACCCGAAGGCGGAGGGAGGCAACCCTATCGTCCACCGGTGTGAACCCCAATGTACAAGCACTGAGCCGGGGGGCAATGAGTATGCCCACACCTGCTCTGCGCCTCTCACCGTGAGCAACTCCAGAGTGGAATAGAGTCCAACCCCTCTCGAGAGAACTGGTACCAGAACCCAGGCTGTGTGTGGAGGTAAGTCCGAAGATATCCAGTCGGAACTTCTCCACCTCACTCACCAGCTCGGGCTCCTTCCCTGCCAGAGAGGTGACATTCCATGTCTCAAGAGCTAGCTTCTGCAGCCGAGGATCGGACCGCCATGGTCCCCGCCTTTGGCTGCCGCCCAGCTCACATTGCACCCGACCCCTTTGGCCCCTCCCATGGGTGGTGAGCCGATGAGAAGGGGGACCCACGTTGGCTCTTCGGGCTGAGCCCGGCCGGGCCCCATGGGTGTAGGCCTGACCACCAGGCACACGCCAACGAGCCCCATCTCCAGGCCTGGCTCCAGAGGGGGCCCCGGTGACCCGCGTCCGGGCAAGGGAAACTGAGTGCTGTTTATTTTATTCATCATAAGGGGTTTATGAGCCGTGCTTTGTCTGGTCCCTCACCTAGGACCTGTTTGCCATGGGTGACCCTGCTAGGGGCATAAAGCCCCAGACAACTTAGCTCCTAGGATCATTGGGACACACAAACCCCTCCACCACGGTAAGGTGACGGCTCACGGAGGGGTAAACATGTACCATACAGTGGAAATTGAATACAATGATTTCGCCACAGCTTTTTCACATCATTTTCTGTCTCTCCGACGAAAATGTGTACAGTGTATATAGACACATATATGCATGTCAATAGATCTCTATGTGTCTGGCGCGCAACTCGCCAGTTATACACAGGCAGAGGTCAACAAATATGACTCAGAAATTCAGACGCAACACAAAAACACTTTTGGAGCGAGGATGAATAAGAAGCCTTAGTCCTGTTGTGAGTAACATGAATATGTGTTTTATTGACTTGAAAAAGAAAGAAGCGGAAATAACGTCTATTTGCGTCATAACGTTATTTGTAAATCGCAAGCTTAGAATGGGAGATTCCACAATTACCACAATTACCATCTACACAGATGTAACTGTCCATTCACGCATGTCAACGGGTTGTCTGAGTGTTTCAGAAACTACAACGTCGACCTTAACCCAAATATTGACTGCATGTAAAAATAGTCATTCAGGCAGCCAAGAAGTTATACTGAAACTACAATGAGTGGTCAAAATAAAGTGCGAATAAACACCAAACAGCATTCTGGGTTAAGCCTTTTCCGTTGTTAGCCCAGCCAGAACCAGCATTGGCCCTGTATTTTGCTGACGTTGAGCCAACACCTACCAAATAGGGCAATTTAATATCCTTTCAAAAATCTGTACTATTATTCGGTCCCCATATATCTGTGCTATTTGTACAAATTATTCACCAATTTTGAGTGGTGAATGTTAATGATTGAACAAACGTGCTGTTTTAAAGGTGTCCTGAAAAGTGATGATAACACAGCACATCAATAGAACTCATCACTTCATCACCGAAAGTATGCCGCTACTTGGCAAAACAAAAAACAAAATAATTTCTAGTATATGTCAATTCTAGTAATCTGCAGGCTACACCGTCAGAATGTAAAGTGAGAGCCGCCTTCTACGCCACTAACAAAAGTCTCTTCGCCTCACTCAGAAGGCAATGCTGCTTAATGTTAATTACTGTATAAGGTTTTATAATTAAAGATTGAAGTAAATACGTGCACTGCCGTAGTCTTTGTCTCAAATATGTTAAGTATAATCACTGTTTACATATTTTAAACATGTTGCCACCCAGATACACTTACACTAAAATTCCTTGTGGGGAGCAAACCCTCCTTCATGGTTTTTCACTTATCGCGGCAGGGTCCCGGTCCCCATTAACCACGATAGGCAATACTGTTTTTGCTGTGCAATACTGTCTTTACTGTTTCCTTACTGTGCAATACTGCTCGATGTGCAATACTACTTTGTTGCTAGAACCACTACTTCAAGACCTCAAGTGTTAAGCTTACAGCCCCACTCTCATCCTATGTTTTTCCTTTGCTCGACTCAGCATGACTTAAATTTGTTCTTGGTTTTACTGTTTGGTGCTTTCTACTGTCTTTATTACCGAATTGTTTTACTGTTTATTGTATATGTTAAATTGCTCCATGTACAGCACTTTGTATGCGGCGATGGCTGTTTGAAAGTGCTCTATAAATACAGTTGACTTGACTTGACTTGACTTGACTTGCTCTGACTTTGCTCTATAATAAGCCGCTCTCGCACAACTCTAATTGCCCCACGGGGATAAATAAAGTTTTCTGAATCTGAATCTGATAAGTGAGGGATCACTGAACAATGATTGATTTTAAAGTGCTCTCGATAGAGTTGAGTTTACTCCTTTGGTTTAGGTCGGACATACAGTAGATCGTTTGTGGTTTTCCATTATTTTCGCAAGCGCTTGCGGTTGACTATGTACTGTAAACCTGTTATTGTAATGATATATATTGAAAGAGTAAATAATCTTCTGTGTCTAACAAGTTCAAATTTCACTGTCCAAGGTGGGTACCAAACCCAAGCATAGTAGTTAGCTACCCCTCACGGTTCTGTTAACGGTAATGGAGAAATTGAATGTATTTCCTTTCTTTTTTTTTTTTTTTTAACTCTCTACGAATGATTTTCAATCTTTTTTCTGACTTGCAATAAAATGAAGGCATTCGCCGAAAAAGCATGTCACGAGCCGAAGCTCTCTCACCCCAGTACACTTCCCTGCATATGCAAAAGGCATGTCATGTGCAATCGTATGATGACATATGTAGCATCCATCCATTTTCTAATCCGCTTATCCTCACGAGGCATAGGCGTGGGACACCCTGAACTGGTTGCCAGCCAATCGCAGGGCACACATAGACGAACAATTATCTGCACTCGCACTCACACCTAGGGCCAATTCAAAGTGTTCCATTAACCTGCCATGCATGTTTTTGGAATGTGGGAGGAGACCCGAGTACCCAGAGAAAACCGACGCAGGCACGGGGAGAACATGCAAACTCCACACATGAAGGCCGGAGCCAGAATCAAACCCTGCACCTCTGCACTGTGAGGCCGATGTGCCAACCAGTCGACCACCGAGCCGCCAATAATAATAATAATAATGATATCCATCCATTATCTGAACCGCTTAATTCTATTGAAGAGTTTTTCGGGCTAGCTGATGTCTGTCTTCGGGCAGTTGGCGCGGTGCACCCTCAATTGGTTGCCAGCCAATCGCAGGGCACACATAGAAGAACAACAATCTGCGCTCACTCTCACACCGTGGGACAATTTAGAGTGTTCCATTAACCTACCATGTATGTTTTTGGAATGTGTGAGGAAACCGGAGTATCCAGAGAAAACCCACATAGGCACGGGGAGAACATGCCAACTCCACACATGAAGGCGGGAGCCGGAATTTAACCCTGCACCTCTGCACTATGAGGCAGACGTGCTAACCAGTTGTTCACCGTGCCACCCCTGATATGCAATATTATATTTAAAAACGTCTATTGTGCCATCTAACTATGTTGTTAAAACTGCTATTTTGACTGGTGGAGTGTATTTGCTTAGATCAATTGCGACACGAATGCCTCATCATCAACAGCTCGGCTCAACACACCGAACGTCAGCATTTTGTCATACACATCAGGCATGACTACATGATTTACACTCTATCCAACCGTTACATTAATGTAAAAGTTAGTTTATTTATAGTTCGGTTGATCGTGGTTTTCCTGACGACATCTTGCCATAACAAGTTAATGCTACTGCACGATTTTCTTTTCTCTGGATGACAGAGACGGCGAACTCATTCATGATTCTCTGGCATGACTGTGACTGTTCCCTGAGTGATTGACAATCCATGGCAAATAGAATGAGATGCTCAAGTGTTTCCTTCAAAAAGAAACGTCTCATCTTGCAGCATGCGCTGTCGTAGGGCTGAACATTCGTACCTCCAAAATCATCACTTTTCAGTATAAAAAAAAAGCATATTTGTTCAACCATTACCACCGCATTGTCAGAGACGGCATGCAGATTTCAACACTTTAGATGACTCAAAAAAAACCAACAACAACACAATTGTGTGACTTATAGTACAGATTTGTGAAAAGATTTTGGCCTAACGCCAGCGATATACTTTCTCGCGGGCAGATATGTCAAAACTTGCTGCCACAAGACAATCTTTAAATGTTGATGAAAAATAAAATTGAAGACTTGTTGAGCTCATTTCAGCTAAAAAAATCTGTCTATCAAGAATAGAAAATTTCAGTAATGTATTGGCAAAATTAAACGTATTGATGGTTTGAAGTGACTGTAATGCAATGAGTTATGCTTGTAAATAATTGTGTCCTTTTGTTTCAGAGAGTAACCTATCACACAAGAAAACCCACCCATGATGTGAGGGTCATTGCAGAGTTGGAGGGAGGTCGAGTTAAGCCCGGCAGGCAGATGGAGTGGAAGGAGCAGATTATTGTTCCTCCTCTTCCTCAATCATCCCTTGTTGGCTGTGACCTTATAAGGATTGAATACTACGTTAAAGTAAGAAAACACATTTGTATTTTACTTAGCTACAAAGCCACTAGTTTAGTCAATATTGGGTTTTTTTACAACCCCACCCGACAACTTCATACAGTAACTGTCAAAAGTACTTGTAACTCCTCAAACTTTTTCTACATTTTGTCACAGTACAGCCCCAAACATATTTATTTTGTTGAGATTTTATGGGATCGATCAACACAGTCGAAAATTTTATCATTTTCCTTTTTTTTTTAATAAAAGACACTTCACTTTTTGAAGTGTACTGTGGTCCGCCACTTGCTGAATTAGGCAAAAGAAGGCAAAGACACACTAAAATCACCTCTGTCCTCACACAGAGTACCTCTGTTGAACACAAACTTTTTCCACAAGCAAATGTTAATACTGTATCGTGTACCGGTAATAAAATGTATAGCGTTTCTGTGCTATATCAGTAAGTTGCTTGTTGTTCCAATTTCCATCACTATGGCTTTCAAAGTTGACAGTTATGTGGCATATTAAAATAAATGCACTTTCTAATTGTATATACATTGTTGGGTCTTTGGTTTGGCAGCCCATCTGCGTAAAATTACACAAACAAAGTCTTTCCAATTAGGTGTGAGCCTTTCATGACTGAGATGGTTTGGACATGTACAGAGGAGGGACAGTGGATACATTGGTAGGAGAATGTTAGAGATGGAGCTACCAGGTAGGCGACAGAGAGGAAGGCCAAAGAGGAGATTCATGGATGCCGTGAGGGAAGACATGCAGGTAGTTGGAGTCAGAGTAGAGTGGTCTAATTGCTTTCCAAACCGCCTTTGGAAAGCAATTAGACCACTTGCTTTACATTGGGGCACTTGCTTCGTGACTGTCTGTTCGCCGCTCACGCTGGAGCCGCTGTTAAACGTTGCCAACAGCCACCGCATCCTATAGAGTTCTTTATCCTTAAGTAGCGATTGAACTTGACCTCAGGACGATATGTTGTTGACATCGGTGGCCACAGTTTGTGACTGGAATATAAAGTGGCCCCAACCGTTACACGGCGGCGGACTGCCGGAAACAACTTCAAAATAAAAGCTCCCCATTGCATTGAAGTGAATGCAAGGTTTATTTTTAAGTTGTTTTTCACACCGTGTTGGTGATGTGTTACTGGTAGGGGTGTTTACACGGCACACATTTGCATCGGTGCTACACCAATGTATTTTGTTGTGATATACCTTACACCGGTGTAAATTTTGTGGAGCGTTCACACGTATAAAGCTGCTTACTAAAGAGAAGCGCGTTAACCCCGGTGCAGCCCCACTTGCGTTCGCACGGCAGTTTCTGCAGCTGTGCAATACAAATAAAACATGCGCATGCGTAACGTGTACTTCCTTTTCCCCGCTTTGTTTGTGACATATCGAAAAAACATGGCTTATACTTCTCCAGACAAATCAACGCTGTGGTCAATCAGACACCGTAAAATGATGAGAGAGAGAAAGGAAAGATGGGGGAAGTACAACAGAGCACAAAAGCATCGCATTCTACAATTCATTCGGCAACAAATCGACGACATCGTGTTGTTCATGGCCATGTGGACGATCGCCATTGCGTCACCAAACGCCGAGAAAACAACATGGATGAAGACACGCAGTTGTTTGGTGGGATAGAATTGTCAACGGATTGTTTACTCATTCAGACTGAACATCAAACTTCAGAATGAGCATGGAAGCATTCGGATATGTGTGCGCTAAGCTTCGCCCATCCCTCTCACGTGTATCGACGGCCAATGCGAGTGCCGATCAGCGCTGAAAAACGGGTCGCGATCACCCTATGGAAACCGGCTACCAACGTGTGCTACAGAACGACGATGGGACGTCTTTTCGGTTTAGCTAAAACACAGTCTGTGTCATCGTTCATCAGACTTGTTCTGCCATTTTTTCGGAAATGAGCCAAGATTAAATGGTGAACTGATGGTTGAAATGTCCGAAATTTTGAACAGCGCTGGGGCTTTCCTAAGTTCTGGGTGCGATCGATGGTACACATATTCCTATTATTCGACCTCACGATTGTCATATGTCATGTACAGTATAGCATGAGTCCTTTTTGTTGCAGTTAGTTGGCTTGACTTTTTTCCTGACAGTTTGATATAGATTACATCAATATATAAATGAATAAACGGGTACTCGAGGCAGACAAAATGCCTCCAGCATTTTTTTTAACCGAGATACTCGAATTACTTGAGGACCCGTTTCAGTCTTTATGCCTACTTTCCAAATTGAATAGTCCTAAAGGTCTGTATTTTCTTAAATTGCGTTTTCCATGACCTGCTGTCCAAGTTGTTTTTCTCCATATAATTTCAGCACAGAAAAGTAATTTGAGGTGAATTCAGAGTGTAATATGGGTCTATTAACTGTTTAAACTTTTCATCTCCGTTCAACCAGGTCAGCCTGAAGTCTCCGAATGTCCTCTTGACGTTACCCCTCCACATCGGGAATGTTGCTTTGGACAATAAGTTTCACCCATCCAAAAATGAAGCTCGTCTCTCTTCTGCCCATGTTGAAGACACAGCATCTGACTCAGCTTCTGCTGCTACATCGTTGCCACCTCCCCTTGCCCCAAAACCGACTCCACGTCCCGCTCCTCGGTCCAGACTTTCATCCTCCAATACTCCAACCGCTCCACCCACTGAATACCAACTTGGTGCTGATGGTGGTGCGCCTATGAGTGGCAGCTTCGCAAACCATCGGCACTCCCAACTTGTGTCGCCAAGTGGATTTAGTTATGCCCCCGGCCTCTCTTTCTCTAACAGTCATCAGAACCGGTCAGTCACAGACCACGGCAGAACTCCAGTTAGTGGTTCCACAAGGACCTCGACTCTTCCTTCTAATGAGCACACTGCTAGCTCAGTGCTAACTCCAGTTAGCCCGCCTCCAGACTACAGGAGCTCAGCCTTCCCACAAGGTTAGTTGGCATCTTTTCATTCATACTGTGCTCACTGGAGTAAGTGGAGTGGTTGCATGGATTTAGATCCTCAATGTGTTGATTGATTGATTGATTGATTGATTGATTGTCTTTATTTCAAACATGTAAATAAGGTCATCAAATTAAAATGGACATAAAAATAAACACAATTATCTGTAGTTCAATCGAGGAAGGATATAAACAAACAGAAACGGCAAAGGCATAGCAGACTATCATGTGCTTGAGCTAGGGTGGGAGGAAGTATAAACTTCGGTTGGAGGTAATACCTAAGTAGACCAAAGATTGGGACCACAGAGGTATTAGTCTTTCAGAACACTTTGAGCATGTTTTTTTCCCATCATGTCATTCATTAGTTAACAAACTGCCCCAGTGACCTCATCCTGTGAATGCTAATAGCCTGATAGCCTACTGTGGCAAATGTAAACAAAAAACCTAATTCCAAGCGGACCAATGAAAGTTGTCACGGCATCATTCTGAACTGACCAATGAAAAGGCTGCGAACATCGTTCAGTTGTGGACCCGCACACCAATTATATCATTAAAAAAAATGATGTAATTGATTGCAATTTAATATAATGTAAAACCTAATTGATACATGTTGTCTACTATTAAAGTATAAGATATTATTTTTTAATATGCATATTCACATCATAAATTAAGCACTGACTGAGTGGGTTTAATCCCCACCAAAAATGTTTTACTTAAATCCCCTCCATGCCACGGAGCAACAGAAGTAGAAAACTGGGTACTGCATTTACTTGGGGTGCAATGAAAACCGATTTGAGTACAGTGAAAGTACCGGTAGCTCCTTCCCATGAACATTTATCAAATGTTCCAAGGAATTCATATATGGTGTTCATAGTATTATGATATGACTAATTTTGACCATTGAGCTCACATTTGATGACTTGTACCATGAAATCATGCTGACATGGTTTAGAGAGCAAAATCAGTTCAGATCAGAAAGATTTGTTGATTTGGGAAATGTGCTAAATGCGGTCTCATTGTCCTAACTGTAGGCAGCTTGGACATAACCATTTGCAAAGATGCACCGTAACAAATGAGACATTTGATGAAATGCAATTTGATGTAATCAATGCGAAATGCCATTCAGATTGCAAGGTTATTTGGGAATGCGTCCTTGTTACTTTGAGCGAGTGGTATCTCGTAGTGGGCTTCACAATGTTTTTCACCAATTAACTGCTTATGTGATTTTTTTTTCCCCCAGAAGCTCCTCCTTCCTATGATGAAAGCTGTAACTCATAAAATGCGTGGGCGAACAGGAACCGTCCGAGCATGACGTCGTCATTCATTGGTGGATGGTGTGGCAACACATGCTTACAATTGGATCGGATTCGTTTTCATAAAGAGAAAAATTTGTGTTTTGAATGTACTTTGCTTTTATTACAAACACGTCAATTTTAATGTAGAACAAATCATCACATATTCAATGCATGTTTCAATTGTAATAAACCTCTAAAAAGTGCATACCTGTCAACTTCGGCTAATACCTGCCCTTATAAATGATTACGATTCCCCTTTACAAAGCAACAAAAACCCGTACAACGGCTTACCGTGCATGCACACATCATGCTTTATCAATCGACTGTATGTAGAGATGAAAAAAAATATACGATTGAGGATTACTTTTGCTAGTTTACAGTGACAATAGTAGCGATCGACAACGGGTCATTGTCGTTGGCTACCAGCAGGTGAGACCATCTGGATTTGAGCCAAAATGGTCTTTGTGTGATCGGGTCACAATTTTTTGTTCTCCCTGTATAAGAGTTGTAATACACCATACATGATTTGAAATTATTTTTTAAAAAACGTATAAAATACGGGGAAAACGTAAAAGTTGACAGGTATGAAAGTGAGATGGTTTGTTTGCCTGTGATGTCAAGATTTGACCTTGCTCACTGTCTTAGAAAATGTCTTTTTAATCACCTGTTATTGTTCTCAACTCAGAAATGCTCAGCGTAGGAAAGGTGATTCATAGCTGAGCAGAATGTGTAACGGTTAAATCATCGTGTAAAATGACAACCAATATTTTTCACTTAGAATTTGCACTAACTCAATAAAATATTCCTTGACAAACATAGTCACATTTTTTTTTTTACTCATAGCTGTGAGCACTTTCTGATGAATGCATTTCTGTACAGAATACAATACAATACTTCCTGATTCATATGGCGCTTTCACAACAGCTGCAGTTGTAACAAAGCGCTTTACGAATCAGTTAACATAAAGTAAAATAATAAACACAATGCATAACATAAAAACACGGACAGTCGTGCAATCTGAACCACTTTTCCCTCATATGGTTTGTTTTTTGAAGCAGTTATAGATGAAAGCGGAGAGAATCAAAGTGTCCTTTCACCAGTGAATCAGAGACGTCATGTTCAAAATGTGCACACGTCGGCTACAAGCTAAGTTTGAAAGTAAACCAGAAGCTGGAGCGTCCATTGATGATACAAGAGATTGGTTGACTTCTCCTGTCCCATGTAAATCCATTTCAGTTCCAAGCGGCGACTCTCGGTTCCAAATACGCATCAGCGCTCCGCGCAATCGCTCCTCTCCTCATCCTCTGCTCCACAAACTATCCATCCAGCCGCAGCAACGTAGACGGTCCAACAGCGCAGACATCTCCGCTGAACCAAATGGGGCTGTGAAAAGAATGCTGCACGTTACAGGCACACAAGCGCCCCGGTGCTGTCCAGCACTGATAGTCAAATGGCGCAGACATTCCTTACCAGCACTGATTTTTATTGGTAGGAATCACTCCTACCAATCAAAATACACGCGTGCTGCTGAGACGGCGCAACCACAAAGCACAAGATTCGTCTCCTTTGACGCATGTTGTGGCCAAAAAAATGCTGAAAACAATCCACATCGGGCCCACATGACGTAATAACAAACACCATGTGTCAAAACAAAGACAAAAACAACAAAAAATATTAAAACATGTTATAATAATAATAATACATTTATTTGAAAGCGCCTTTCATGCCACCGAAGGACACTGTACAGACAATAAGGTAATACAATATAAAAATAGATAAGAGAAATATTATATAAAAACAGGACATAAAATCACAAAACATAGGAAATGGAAGAATTATGTGTTGTAGGCAGTCCTGAAGAGTTGTGTTTTTAGACGGCACTTGAAAGTGGAGAGAGGTGTACAGTTTTGGAGGTCCGAAGGTAGATTGTTCCACAGCTTTGGAGCAGCGTGACTGAAGGCTCTGGCTCCCATGGTGCTCAGGCGGGCAGGGGGCACTGACAGGCGGAGGGAGGACGAGGACCTGAGGGAGCGAGTGGGGGTATGCACCTGGAGAAGGTCGGACAGGTAGGGAGGGGCCAGGTTGTGGATGGCCATATATGTATATCGGAGCAGTTTGTAATTGATGCGGTATTGGACAGGGAGCCAGTGGAGCTGCTGGAGGACAGCATTTGAGCTGGACAAACCGAGTGCGGCTGGTGAGTTAAAGTGGAACCAACTGAGGGGAGTGTGGGAGAGACCAATGGAGGAGAGTCTATTGAGGAGGATAGGATGAGAGATGGTGTCAAAGGCGATACTCAGGTCTAAGAGGATGAGGATGGAAACTAAACCAGAATCAGATGCTATGAGTGCATCGTTTACAATATGGATAAGGGCAGTCTCTGTGCTGTGGCGGGGGCGGAAACCAGACTGATGTTGAACTGTGAACAAAAACAAGTTTTTGTGGCCTGTATGCAAAAAGAATGGTGGTAAATTAAGGCGCACTGGGTACCTTTGTGAAAAATACCAATTTGGAAGAAAACCAGAAAAAATTAAATACAATGTACACAGTGCAGAAATGGCAACTGAAATAGAAATTTCAATGAGCACCATTTTTCCAAGTGCAATCTTCAGTGAAATGTCACATGTCATAATTTGACGAGAAAAAAAAGGAAACCACTTGCTTCCAAGTGTAGCTATCAAACTACATGCCCGATCCACCTCCAAGTATTGAACATGCTTTTGTCCATACCAGCTGCGCAGCAAATTTGGCGTCAGATTCTGTCATTTACGTGTACCCCAAAATATGGCGGCATATCGATTTTGGTGACAATAAAGAGGCATTCCAGGGGCAATTATGTACAGGTTGCACCAAAACTGATTGGTACTCTAAATGCCAGTATTTTTCTTGAGGAAAAACTTCACATCAAGTGAACTTGTCATTGAAAATTTGATATGTATTTTATTTTTTTAAGCAAAGTGGTACTTAAAATAGTTGGAATGTAAAATATTTGTTCAGATTAATAAACAGTCAAATATTCGGTTCGGTCATCAACTACATCATGGAGTGTTTTCTTGGTGCGCACTTCAAATCCTCGCCCCACAGTTTACACGGTATATGCACCGAAAACTAGACACAGAGGACACATTCCTAGTTGCGGACACCCTTGTGCACAACATTTGTCTACCATAAGCAAACTGTGATTTTTCCTCAAATTAACAATTTTACTGACACTGCCAAAATGGCGATGTTTCCATTTGGAACAGTGCATTCTGGGATGCGTGTCGTCAGTATCCACAACTCTGTTGCGTTTTGTGCATTTTTACTTCACTTATTTTATTTATTACTTTTTGAATCCTATTTTGACCTGAGCAGGTATTGTAGGCACAGGAGTGTACTACATGTGCTAATTTGTTCAAGTGTAGTTGTTCAATATATTAGTGCAATACTATGAAATATATATTTATTATTCACAGAACTGATTTAACAAAATGCAGTTTTGATTCATACAAAATATAGCGTTTGAACTTTTTGAGTTGTTTCCTATTCTGTTGATTAAAATGGATGAAAGCTTAAATATGTGTGCTGATCTATTTGTCAATGTTAAAAAATTCGTAGAGCATCTCTGATAGAGTTGGGAGTGGGATCCTACAGTTGATGGTATATCTATCAGCTTTATACTGTTGAAATATTAGCAAAACTGGATACAAGAGCATTACGTCAACGTACGAGTTGCATCAAGCAGTCTGGTAGCACTCACAAGCATTGACTCATGCTGTTGGGATTTAATTTACAAAATACATCATAAATTATACAGTATCAAGAATGAAGGATTGAGATGTTGTTTTATTTGATTCCTGCACATGTCGAAGCAGAAGGTACAGTAATGAAAATTTAAAGTAGAATCCAAGTAGAATCCAATTCCACTTGTCTTTGGAGTGAGTCTACGACATTGAATTCCACACTTTATAAAATAGGAAATCACCCTAACAGCATTGTGATGTGTGTGTGGTATGCGGGTGGATTACAGGATGGAATGATTTACGTTATTTGTTCATTTACAGTTTTATTTTTATTTTTTTTCCCACCGTTTTACACTCCACTCCGGTAGGGAACGGTGACGTGCCTAAACGCTGATATTCCACCCACTATAAAAACAACAGAAGAAGAAGAAGAAGAAGAAGAAGAAGAAGAAGAAGAAGAAGAAGAAGAAGAAGAAGAAGAAGAAGAAGAAGAAGAAGAAGAAGAAGAAGAAGAAGAAGAAGAAGAAGAAGAAGAAGAAGAAGAAGAAGAAGAAGAAGAAGAAGAAAATTAAGAAGAAGAAGAAGTAGTAGAAGGTGATTATGAAGCGGAAACTGCGCATGTGTGAAGAAGCTTTTGCAGCTCAACACTTTAGAACTTTATTTTATTAAGTAAGGAGGGCACCAAGAAATATATAACAACAAAACCATAACGGTAATTCCACAGACCGGTGAGAACAACGTTTAATAGTTGTTTACGGTGACGCGCAGTCCAACTTTCGAAACCGTCCTCAAATTCAGACATCGGTTTTGAATGCGCCGGTTTGCTCATCATTGTGGTTTAATGATTGCATAATTGAAGTAAAATAGTAGAGTGAGCTTTACATGACCAATAGTTGAGTTTCCTCAGAAAACTCATGGACCCCAATGGAGCCACAGAGGGTCTTCGGCCAGATGGGGGACGCTTCAATAATTTAACGACAGTTGTGGAAACCAGGGTCAAGCATAATGACAGGTCAAGAGTTAAAGAAACTCCGTTCCACTTAGTCAGCACACGACCTCGTATTTCTCCGCTAAGGTTGGAATCTCCTGGCACCTTGCTCTTTGGCACAATTGGACAACTAAATGCTCGGCTTCTTCAGAAGGATGCACTTGTTGCAGCATCAGTCGAAAGCACAGGCGCGCAAGCGTCCGATACAATGAGGGACTGCGCCACGTCAAGTGAAAATACCCAAACAAGTGCACGTGGAGAGGAGGTAAGAACCGACTCATGTGCTTTCGTAGAAAGCATAGCAAACTTCTAATTCCCACAAATGTCTGATTAATGGATCTGTCCTTGCCCGTTGTGTCCCTTAAGTGATCATTTCAAACAATTTTTTTTTGGGGGGGGGGTATTGATATACAGTAATGTATGTTCTTTGTTGTCTTCTGTCTAAAGCCTGCTGAGAGCAAAATAAAGTTGGACTTGGCAGACAAGCAGCCTTCTGCCGCACCTGAGGCGACAGAGATTTGTCCTAAAGATGGTGAAGAGAGCTTTCCCTTCATTTCCACTAAACCACACTCAGGTTGTTGTTGTTTTTTCGTGTATTAAAAAAAAGGATCAGCTCAGCCTGGGAGTGCCTTTTTTGATCATTTTTTCATTATTTGCCAAACTGTTGGTTATTATAAAGTGTGTTGAATTTTGATCGCTGCTAGCACTTCTATGTCAAGTCCGTGCTTACAAGTCAAAACAACAACAAAAAATGTCTAAATGACGATGTATTAAAAAAAGCCGTAATTCAGGTCACTTTGAACTCAAGGCACCACTGTGTGTCACAAGTACTTGTATTCCTTGTTAGTGCCATCCAATAGTTTTTAGATATTCATTCAATATTATTTCTCTCTTCAAGCAAGAATTCTTATGACTCATATTGTTTCCTATTAGACCTGTTTTCCTAGCAAATGTTTTTACTTGCCAATTTTACCCACTATCGAGCTGGGCACAAGTCCATAGCAGCATTTATCCAATCATAGAAGCCGATTGAGCATGTCAGGTAATAAATCACAATTTGTTTTCTCATTAGCTGCCTTTGTGTCTGGTTTTTATTAATAGCTGTGAAGAAGAAGAAACGAAAGATGGGACTCTACAACTTTGCCCCCAAAAAGAAGGCAAAGCCCCTGAAACACCCGCAAAAAGTAAGTTTGTGTACACGGATAAATAGTAAGGCTTTTGTGTCCTAAAAATACTCTTCTCAAGTTTTTTTTTTTTTCAAAAGATCAAAACTACATGACTAGTATACTGTATTGCCAAGAATGCATTACAGTGATACCTCGGCTCACGAATGCTTTAGCTCACGAACTTTTCGCCTCAAGAACATTAATTTTGCAAGCATATAGTCTCTGCTGACGAACTAGTTTTCGGCGGACGAACCAAACCAAGCGGTCGAACAGCCCCACGGTGGCGGCCGCGAGAAGCTGACGCACGCTCACGGCGTCCCAGTTCGTCACCCCCTTTCTTTGAATGCGGACGCGGTTTGAGTTTGATAGACACTTTTGCTATTATGGGACCGAAAAAGACCCCACCACAGGCTAGTGTTAAGCCTAAGAAAACACTAAAGAAAATTACGATCGAGCAGAAGAAGGAGATAATTGAAAAACATGAACGAGGTGTGCGTTTGTGTGACTTAGCGTCCCAGTACCAGTATGCTAACACACAACAGGTGTCAATTAAGAGATTTTTAGTCAGCAAAAAGGATAAAGAGTCTCCTTCTAAGAAGCAAAGAAGAGAAGCCACACCGGAGGTTGAGTTACCTACAGTCCTTATGGAAGGTGACTCTCCTTCCAAACCGTAACTCCCTCCCTCCCCCTCCCACTATCACTGTATTTTGCATTGTGATCGATCAAACCCCACAGAATTTATCCACATGCATTCTTTAATTTGTATAGATTTATGATACTCATCCCTACACTTTGATAATTGTTTTCCTTTTTCTTAATTCCGATTAAGAAGATAAAAAGTAATTTGACATAACCAGATGTAGCTGTTTCTTTCACAAGTTGGTATCAAGCCTTTACTGCTCGACGCAAAAGGGCACTCAACGAAACTTTTATTCAGTCACGGGGGGCAGGTGCTGCTCCCAGACGTCGTTCGTGACTGACAGTCAATCATAGGGCACATACATATATTATAGAGACAGACAGCCATTTACACCTAAGGTTCATACCATCACTGAGCGGGAACTGAAGTAACACTGCTCGGATGGAAGTAAGGCAAGTTGAACTTTACATTACCAGAAACCTGGACAGACATTATCAGAGACCTTACAAATACATTAAATATGAATACTTAATATCATTAACTACGTTTACGCATAGTCAAATATGCGGCTTAAGGTCAAAATTCAGATTTCTGAAACGTTCGGAATCTACATGAATGAGCAGACAGAGTTATTCCCTGCATTTGAATAACCCGATTTGAATGGCGGGGAACGGGTGTCGTGACACAACTAGACATCATGTCCGCTTGTTACTTTCTAGCTTCGGTGGTGTAGATGTTCGCTTGGTGTACTTTGATGCAGGCAGCATTCCCACTCAGTAACTGTGTGAGTGTGAGTAACAATGGTTGTCTGTCTAGATCAGTGGTTCTTAACCAGGGTTCGATTGAACCCTAGGGGTTCGGTGAATCATTATCAGGGGTTCGACAGAGACTCTGCCATGGAGGTTAAGACCCACCCAACTCAACATGTCAATTCGTTATGATACGCCCACTGGCTGATTCATTTTATGCACAATTTAAAAAAATATTTCCTTCATGCTAATTGTGTTGACTTTTTTCCGTTTTTAATAAATGCGTTTTTTATGTCTTGAATTTGTAAAACATCATATTTTAATTTTTCACTAATGAAGGGTTCGGTGAACGTGCAGATGAACTGGTTGGGTTCGGTACCTCTAACAAGGTTAAGAACCACTGGTCTAGATGTATGTGTCTTGCTTTTTGCTCAGTGTCAACTGGGATAGGCTCCAACTACAGGTGACCCCAATTAGGATAAGCGTAATAGAAAATACATACATGGATGGATGAATATTACCCGGTAAATGTTGCCCCCCCCCCCCCCCCCAAATATGCTGACCAACACAACTTTTCTGTTTTCAATCAGAAGTATGATTCTCAAAACATAGTGCAGATGAGCCATGTTGGAGGAGATGAGATATCTATGATTACAAAATCAGGAAATGCCTCAAGTATGCGAAGTGAATCTTTCATTGAAGCACAATCTGGAGAACCAAACCATGTTGAATACACAGAGCTGAATTTAGCCTGCCTTGATCTGAAAAGTCAGGAAGAGCTACTACTTCTGCCACACTCAGCAGGTAACCACGAGAGCTCACTGACTGACTGTGTTCATTACACTTTTGTACAAATGTAAACTGTATCGCTGTATTTTGACCAGAACTTGCTCGGGCGACAGAATCAGACCTGACTGAGGAGTTACCATTGTGCTGCTGTCGTGTGGAGACTCCTCCCTATGAAGGCAGATTGTCTGAAAAGGATCAGACCTGTATGGCCATGGAGAGCACAGATGGAAGCGTGAGCGAAACCCTTTGGAAACTCAGGGTGACATTTTCACCTTGTCTTAAACGAATTTTCTAATGATTACTTTTGTGTATACTTAAGCACCTTATATATCAAATAATTCAAACGGATTTATGTTCTGCGTTTTATTAAATTGTGACATTTTGCTACTCAGACTGCCAGACTGTCATGGGTCAAATTCAGGGGTGTGCTCAGCCACGTCACCTACTGTAATTCAGCTCACTGTGCATTTAAATGAGCAAGAGTCCTATATTTGGTCCTGTAATATTTGTTCATGTTGCCGGGGGAGGTTTCCGAAAATGGGATTATATCATTTTTATTTTGTCATTAAAAACGCATTTTAATGAAGGGGTTGGTTACATGTTCAACAAATAATATTCATGAGAATGAAAATCCATGTATATGCACACAGGCTGTCCACCATTCACCCAAAAGTGCACGACCTGTATATATCAGTGTATTTACATCAGGGGTGCCCAAACTTTTTTGACCGAAGATCTACTTTTCGTTCAACCAACCCCCCGGGATCGCCCCTTACCGCGCACGCACGCACGCACGCACGCACGCACGCACACACACACACACGCACGCGCGTACGCAAGCGTGCCATGATGAGAAGCCAAACACGGAAGCAAGCGATGCACTTTTGCAGCCTCTTGACTATCGTAGCCCACACGTACCGTTTATAAGTGCTTCCCTCAGCCCTCTAGATTCCTATTATTTGCCTGTGCCCTCATTGAATTGTACACGAAGCAAACTGAATGAGAATAATGACGATCAGATATAGCGCAACAGCTCTGATCACAAGCTGCAAGTGCAGACTGCTGAGCGCTAACAACTTCCGCTGATGTAGTCACGCGCCACCGTAAGTTCAAGATTTACCTGCTTTATTTTCTTTTTTAAATCTTTCTTTGGGAAAATGAGACTGATAGGATGATTAGGGTGCAGTGTGCATTAACACAAAAAAATATATTACTAACATGTACAAAGACACACAAATGGTTTTTTTTTCCCCCTCTACACCTTTCGGATGTAATTGGGACGAGTCCTAGATCTACCGGTAGATCAGGATCGACGTAATGGGCACCCCTGATTTACATCATACGGTGACTGAGCTTTATACACAAACACACACACGCGCACACACACACTTCTCCAGAGTTGGATCGCCTTAGTCCTCTGACTGAGGGTCGGGTTCTTTGATTTGGATGGGCTGATTGTCATCCCAATGGAATATACTCTCCGGTGCCCCTTCTTGAGAGGGACAGCCACTGTCCCCGAGGTCCATGCAGTGTAGAGTCGTGTCATCCTACACTGTCCCACAACAGCCACAGCCTTGAGGACCTCCGAGACGATCCCATCCCTGCCTGGGGCCCTGTTACAGAGGACCTTTTTACCGTCTTGGTGACCTCAACTCAAACAATAGGAGAGCCCATCTTAAAATTCCCAGATTCTGCTTCCTGATAGAAAGGCATGTCGATGGAATTGAGGTCTTTGAAGTGCTCTGCCCACCGACTTACAATGTCTCACTCTACAATTTTGTGATGCTGCACTGCTTCACCCTCCTGAGACGCGGGATGGCAGACAAGAATTTTCTCACAGCTCCCCGGAAGTCATTCTCCATAGCCTTTCCAAGCTCTTGCGTTGTTTCTGTGTCGGTGATCACTAAGGCTTCAAAATGCTTGGCCTGCCTGCTCCCCATTAGCTGCTACCACTCACAAAGACGTGAAAGGGTCGATCGGTCTCTTTGTTCAGCTCAATCTTTGATGAGCACAGAAGTCCAATATGCTTATACTCAAATGTATTTTAACGTTTAACAGTTTGGATCATAGGTGACATCTTGTTTTCTCTCCTCAGCCGAATCGCTGTCAGAGACGTGCGATGAAGCATGAAATGATGAGACCTTCCAATGTCGTCAATTTGTTGGTTTTGTGTGAGAATCACCGGGCCAGCATGGTTAAACACCAATGCTGCCCTGGCTGCGGACTCTTCTGTAGTGTGGTGAGCGTCACACACATGCTGTAGTTGCCTTCCCTCTTAGCGCATGAATATTGACAGTCTTTAGCATGGATATTTTGATGTTGATCCTGCTGATTGATTCCTCTTCATTCGCTATGCTGGTTTTCCCGTAGGGCACCTTCATGGAGTGCCAGCCCCATGGTAACATTTCCCACCGCTTTCACAAGGACTGTGCCTCAGTTTTAAAGGATCGCAGGTTTTGTCCCCACTGTGGTGAGGATGCCAGCGGGGCAAAAGAGATCACAGTGCCCTCACCCCCCCTCCAAAGATCAAACGGATCACTTCCATCTCCTCTGCCAAAACCTGCTACACAGATACTCAGGGCGAAAAAGACTTGCGAGCCACAAAGGAATAGAGAGCCATACTTCAGCAGGTAAAATGGAATTTCTTTTTGATCACTGAATTGGAAAACAAAATACGAAACCCATTAAGATTTCATTTCCTTTGAATTTGTTCAATTGCTCCAGTGGCACTGCAGGCACATGTCCGAACGAATCGCTAGAGAGTATACTGATGGGACTAGATGATGAAAAGTAAGTTCACATTTGAAACGGTTCATTATTTTGGAAACATGCCCTGCTTTAGAAAGTAGTTTGCTTTTCAGCATAAATCATTTATAGTGCTTCATGTTTTTGTAGCCTGACACCAACAAAAGTCAATTACCCTACTGGACAGCTTTACATTTCTGCAGAAGGAGGAGAGCTCCAGAGGGTCATTCATCTGTTAGGTACCTGAAATATTTATTTTTCCATAGTCTTCCAAGAGGCATCAACGGTTTGCCTTCACAGATTGTTTTAGTGCCTTTATGCATGGCGTCAGCTACCAACTTTGTCTACTGCAGTTGATGGAAAGGATCCCAACATTCTGATAGATTCGCAAAACAAGCAAACACCCCTACATGCTGCTGCTGCGGAAGGGCATGAGGAAATTTGCCACATGCTAATCCAGGTGAGGAGGAGTTTCTGTGCTTTCCTCAGTTTATTAAATCTGTCAGTGCACAAATTGAGAAGCTTAATTTCATTTTTTCTTTTGATCACTAATGTGGGCATCTTTAGAACTTCTTGTTTTCCAGTATGTTGAGTATTGTATGAATGTTTTATTGTTAGGTCAGAAGGACACTGGCGATGTCTGTCAATCTCACAATTTGATCGTGTTAGTTTGGTTTGGTTTGGTTTATTTATTGAACATAACATAAAACATATACAGTAATAATAAGGTAAGTAAGAGAAATCAGTCATCATTCAACACAGTTATTATGTTCAAGTAGGAAGAAGTAAAGAACTTATCTAGTCCTACCCCGTGTTATGTGTTTATATCTAATAAATAGTTTTTATATCAATCAGAAAAGAAAGTGAATAAGAAGAAAGAAGTCTCCATTAAGGCTCATGCTTTACCCTTAACCATGATATTTTTACAACTTTTGATGTGTATCGGGATTTTATACATACACACCCTGGCATTCTTGTGTCAATTTTCTCTTGTATTCATAATGGATATTTCCATACCTTTCTCTATTTATCAACTTAGTTCTAATTTATCATTATATTTAATGTTTAGAACTTATCATTTTAACTCTGATTGATGTAGGTTGTTTGTACTATTTTGGTGTTACGATTAAGAAGGTTACAAATTGATGATTGATTGATCTTAATTGAGGCGTAATTTTTTTTAACTGTTTTTTTCCTGCAATGTAATAACTAAAAATAGTTAACAAAAGTACCGGTAATAAAAACCAATTGATGGTTCTCATAATTGCAAAGACCGAAGACGAAAACAGTCATTTGACCACATATAACTAGCAGAATCATAAATTAACATCCCTGAGCATATTCTGAAGAAGTTACCTTTAATCATTCTAAATAATAGACCTCTAACCATGCAACAAGAAGAGGGAATGACTCGAGTTTGATGAAGACACTCACGCCATCTTGGCAACAACAGCCTAGGGCAGGATTGACTTTTCCAGACAATGATCGCCATCATCATTGGCTGAGACGCTCAGAGATTTGGCTTGGAGAAGAAGACAGTAGGTCACTGGAGGGTGACACGGCATTGGATTTTCACTTCCCTTCCAATCTCACTCCCACAGAATTTTTTTTTTTAAATTCCCCAGTCTGAACCATAGTTTAAATATAATAATAATAATCACAATACCTGTAATAATAATCCTGTCCAATGCCGGTGAATACAACCCCACCCGTGCTCCCGTTCAGCTACCCTACAGCGTGAACAACAGGGCAAAAAAAAAAAAAAAAGCCCTCACTTAAGGCAAGAGCTGAAGAACCTCAGGAGGAACTTCAAGAAGGCAAGGGAGGAGAAGAGAAGAATGGAAACAGTACTGTACAATGAATAACCTCTACAAGAAACCCATGACTCTGAGGATAGCGGAATAGCACTGGAGGAAGAAATGCGGGCCAGGAAGGGATTTGCCTTCATGTCGAATCCCTTTGACTTTACAGGACACATGCTTGGGAAGAAGTGGTTTGGCCAGCTTACTTGCTCCAAAGCTGAGGCCAACTGCCAACTCAGCGACACCTACATGCACCAATTCTGGAGTTCAATAGGAAGAGTGCAGCTAAAAGAACATCCACTAAGTGATCAAACTCAGCCACAGGACCAAGTGGAATCATTTATGTCATTGGTGCCCAAATGTTTTCCTGTTTTAAAGCATAAGTTTCTCACAACAAATAATTATTTTTTTTTTAAACTTCAAACATTTTTATTCAGCAGCTCAACAAATCTAGAACAATACAAAATACTACTGTGAACTATGTACTCAAAATGGACCCCTCGAGAATTACCAATATGCCTTAAAATGCAAGTATAATTTTTTGACGTTATGATCCTATACCCAGTGTTGACATCAGTACTCCATGCCAATGTGCATGATTAAAAGATGACATGGTTGATTGCGCTTTCATCCAGTCGCTGCCGGCTAGTTATTAGCAGCTAAACTACGAATGTTTATGTGGGCAGACTGTGCCAGGTCTGCTCATATTTTCATGGTTTCCACTTCATCACTTGGCTACTACATGTTCGAATGATTCAACAGGTTTGTTGAATTGCATTGTTTTTGATGACATAACTTACACAATGGCTCCCTCCACTTCGCTCTGGACATGCCGCCATGCAACCGCTGTGAGGGAACCTCTCTTGTCAAAATAGCTTAATCTCCAGATGATTATGCCAAGTCTTGTTTGCCCATCAGGAGGATATGTTATCTGTTGGCCTCTTTGGTTGTGTCCATTTCATCGGGTGGCTTAATCCACCCAGGATCAAGGCTAGTGGCGTTTGCACTGGCATGCTCAAGACTAAACTGTACTTGTGTCACACGTGTGACATCTTTACGCGGGTTATCCAATCTCATGTTCAATAAATATGACGGCTCACCATACGATTAAAAAAGAAAAAAAAGTATTTTTAAGTTACTAAATGTGCCTGAGAATTCACCATATTTTCAAATTCATTACAGCAAAAGTAAGAACTTTTCACTGCTGTAAAGACAAAAATCACAGTGAAAAAAGGAGGTATGTATCGCTTTAAATTGCAAATATGTCTTGCATCTTCAAACGTCTGTTATCCAATGCGCCAACCATCAAACAAGAGTCAATGGTAACAGTGAAATAAGCAGTTTGCCATTGGCAGAGATTTGGCACAGCCCACATAATCTACTCTTTTGCTCCTCCCACAAACTCATGTTCCTTACAAATGTTGGCAACATTAATGAACAAGCTTTGCAATGATATGAGATATATTGCTGGGAAGCATTGTTGCAACAAATAAATAATTTCATAAACGCAAACTTTCTTACCTATTGTGCTATGTTTATGTAGCTTGTCAAATTATGCTGGATACCAAACAACCGTTAGTAGAAGCTTCACAACGCAATTGACTTTTTCTTTACTTTCATTCAAACAACTGTTGTAAAAAAAAAAAAAAGACTGACCCAACTTTTTGGATTATTCATTTACCACAAAAGTTGGGTCAAATGAAATACCTCCAAAACAACCCCAACATTTGTTTTTGGACAACCCCCCTGCAAAATTTGTTGTTTTGAATAACCCCCCAAAATGTGTGATACAAAACACATTACCGGTATTTTGTGTTCATTCAGTCTCCAAACGACATACTCACTCAGTGATTGCATGATGAGTCAAGAATGTACATTGATTTCGCCTACATATTTCATCCACCTCATCAACCCATACTTGTCAATCTTTATGCTGTGGTTTTGAAGTTTAACACGTGTTGTTTGGCTTATGAGCTATGTTTGCGTTTGTAGGCTGGAGCCAACCTGGAGATGTTTGATGAAGAGCAGAGAACACCCCTGATGGCAGCTTGTGAAAATAACCATTTAGATACAGTGAAGTACCTGGTTAGGGCTGGAGCAGCTATTAACCACAAGGTAAGTTCTTACATTGCACACCTGCATGCACCCGCACGCACATGCAAAAAGTGTCCACCTTCGCCGAGAGCCAAAGTAGAAATATAGTTGCTGTCTTGACTGACTCTCTCTTCATTTTTATGTATGTGGCCCTCAAACGAAAAAGTTTGGACACCCCTGACTTAAACTGTTGTCTTGTGGAGGGCGAAAGGGAGAAGGGACAAATGTAGAACGAGCAAGGACACTCTTTGTGAATGCAAAATCTGTTTGATTGTCTATTAAAAAAAACCCTCCCAGATTATTCAAGTAACTCGGGTTGGTTTTGTTGCGACCTTTTTCACTGAATTTGTCTTTAATATGATCACTTGTCCTTTCACTTTTCCCATTTTGTCTCATCATATTCTCACATCAGGATGTAATGGGTTTCACCTGTCTGCATCTGGCTTCTAAACTGGGACATTATGACATTGTGCAACATCTTCTCTCAAGGACATCCAAGTACATTAACTGTCAGGTAGACGCATTGCACTACATTTACTGTAATAGCTGCTCCCAGTAACCACTTAAAATACTTAAAATGCTTTCAACCATACATCGCAATAGTAATTAGTGAAATATTTTTGTGAGTGTGTGTCAGTTTTACCTTCATAGTGTAATTTGTGCTTGAGCAGGATTATGGCGGATGGACACCCATCACCTGGGCAATCGAGCACAAGCACAAGAAGGTGTTCGACCTGTTGCTGGCCAATGGGGCAGACGTTAACATCAGAGACAAGGTAGTTTCAGATACTGTTTAACTTTTCAGTGAGACATCACACTCCCCCCCTTATTTTACATTTTGTTTCCTTGTTGGTTCAGAAATTTTGAGTTTGAATGACACATTGCCTTCTTTGAGCATTCAAGGTCTAGTTAAGCACAATTACAACCTCACCTGTACAAAATCACACACAGTTCACAGTATGTTAAGTGTGTTTATTTATGTGTACTCTTTATTTTTATTCCAATAGTGCATAAGTATGAGCATACACCTATTTGACACTACATATAGTCAGTGTAGAAAGAAAACAAAAGGGAAAGAAATTGCGAAATTTACGATCAGCATTCACTTTCCCTTACATCAATTTCTTGCATAATGTCTTTTATTTTGCTTCCTCCATCTTTCATTTTGATCACTTTTACACTGTCTTAAAATGTCAGAGCTCTTCTTTTCTTAACTCCTTGGCATGCAAAGGTCCGTTTTGTAGCCATTTTAGCAATGCAACGTCCGTGCTGCGGCTGAAACTAACAATAACAAATACTTCCTGTACAACTGCGCATGTGTAAATCAGTGTGGTGGTTGCTGTTGCAGTTTCGGAGCAAAGCAGTAGGAGTGGCAGGCTGAGGTCAGATTAGACTTTTGCGGAAGGCTTGTTTTCGTTGTAGTGAACCTCCTTGCGAGGCAAGGGCAGAGAAAAAGATTTCGTATTACGCAACGGGGACTTTTCGTTGTAGGGGGAGCAGAAAAGTGGGAATGGCTTTCATGCATGAAATTTTTTTCACACTAGGGGGTATTCTCGCCCATATAGGTTTTGTTGCAGAGGAGTTTCACTGTATGGTCCATGGCCAGCAGTGTTGCTCGGAGTAAGGCTCTACTTGGCCACAGTGCCCTCTACTACAGTGGTCCACAGACATAGTAAACATTTTGAGGCCCTAAATGTTTGTTATCACCACGGCAGAAATGTAACTGATCGTTGCTGGTCCAAGAAATAACAATTGGACCATGAACCACTACACACAAGAAATGTGTCTCCAGTAAAATGAGCTACACTAGTATTGCAGTAAAAAGCAGCAATGACAAAGACATGACAAATAGGTATCGAAAGTCTTTCTGTAATATGAGGGTACCATTGTGCAATAGTACCACCCAATGACAGCTGTGCAAACATGTGGAGAGTCATCGAACAGAGATAGTGATAAGTGACCAGTTGTGTGGTACTTGCAATTCTGTGATGGTTGTGCAGGTGATGCAGATAATGGTTGCTCCATTTGAAGTGAGCAGTAGCAGTTGTTGAGTGCTTTGGAATATACATCAATGACAGTTGTTCAAGTACCATATTTTATATTTTTATATTTTATATAGGGAGCACCAAAAATTCTTCCATTTACTTCAAAGCTCACCGAGCGCCTTAAAATCCGGTGCAAAACGTTTGCAAAGTGCCACTATGGGATCCGATGGTATTTGAGTCCGCTGTTTAGGGAGGCGATGGCAAGAATTAAGGACCTGTTTGAATGACTGCTGGTTTTCGTGTGCATGGTTCAATAGCGCCTACCTGAGGGGAGGAGCTGGAAGATGTAGTGCGCAGGGTGTGGGGGGATTCCAGGAGAATTTTCCATGCCCTTTGTCTTGGTTCTTGCAATCTACAGGTCCTCAAAAGTGGCTAGATGGTTACCATGAATTTTTTTCTGTAGTCCTAACTGTACATTCACAGGAACTTGAAGGTCTCAATGTGAGGGGCAGTTTTGGGAATGGATGTTTCCTGAAGTCCGTGATCATCTCGAGAGGAAAGGAGAGGAAAACAAAAAACAAAACTAACAAACATTTGTGCTCGTTAGTCATATACTTTTTGTGTCAATGCACACTGAACCCAAATCATCCTATCAGTCTCACTTTCACAAAAAGTATTTAAAAAAAACAAAATAAAATAAAGCAGGTCAGGTTATCGTACGGTGGCACATGAACTGCGCCACCGGAAGTTATTAGTGCTCAGTCGTCTCCAATGGCAGCTTGCGAGCAGAGCTGTTGCAATGTAGCCTTTATTATTATTATTATCATTATTATCATTATCAGGCAAAGTGCATTTCGTGTACAATTCAGCAATGGCGATCGCAAAGAATGGGAATTATGGAGGGCCGAAAGAAGCATTTGAAAACTGTACGCGTAACAGGCTGCAAAAGTGAGTCGCGTGCCTCCGCGGCAGTCTGTTGCTCATCATGACATGCGAGTGTATGTGCGCACCTGTGCGTTCATGGGTCGATCGCGGAAGGTTGGTTGATCAAAAAGTAGATCTTTGGTCAAAAAGGAAGCTGTGTATCCACTGGCATATGGCAGGAGACACACTATGCTGGAGAGAATTGGAGGTGAGGAGTTTGTGGATGATAGTATGGAACACAGAGCTGAAGTCCACAAGCAGGATCCTCGCGTAGGTCCCCGGGCCAGGATCTCGTGCAGCCCCATGTGGACTGCGTCATTCACCGATCCTGTTTGCCTGCTAGGCAAACCTCAGGTGGTCCAGGAGGGGTCCGGTGATGCTGTTTAGGTGGTCCAGCACAAGGTGTTAGGACTTCATGAACACAGATGTCAGAGCAACAGGCCTGTAGTTGTTTGGTCCTGATGTTGCAGGTTTCTTGGTGACTGGGATGATTGTGGACTGCTTGAAGCAGGATCTCTTTGCAGTCGTTAAAAAGGAAAAGGTTTCCGACACACTTTGTAGATTTCACTTCAACGATAAAACAATTTATATTCTGTTTTTGGTTATTACTTAAAGATGATGTGATCGATGTGAATGGTGTCCCTTTTATAGGAACAGAACATCTGCCTGCACTGGGCAGCTTTATCCGGGTGTGCTGATGTCACTCAGGCTTTGCTGGATGCACAATGTGACCGAAATGCTGTCAATATTCATGGGGACCTGCCAGTTCATGTGGCTGCCAGAGAAAACCACCTGGAATGTGTCATGTGAGTACTGTATACTGTTACAGCTTCTTTTGGGTATGCATGACCAAAACTGCAATTGACTTTTAGGTTAAGCAGGAAATAAGTCGGCCTATGTGAGCATCATTGTTGGGTATGTTACTTTAAATTAGTTTAAAGTAGTTACAGTTTTTCTTCCATCCATCCATCCATCCATTTTCCGATCCGCTTATCCTCACAAGGGTCGCGGGGCGTGCTGTACCTATCCTAGCCGTCTTCAGGCAGTTGGCGGGTTACCCCCTAAACCGGTTGTCAGCCAATCGCAGGGCACACATAGACGAACAACCATGTGTGCTCACACCCATACCTAGGGACAATTTCGAGTGTTCCATTCACCTGCCACGCATGTTTTTGGAATGTGGGAGGAAACTAGAGTACCTGGAGAAAATCCAGGTACTCAGGGAGAAAATGGAAACTCCATAGAGTAATGCCGGAGCCGGAATCGAACCCTGCACTTCTGCATTGTGAGGCCGACTGGGTTTTTTTCATCAAAATAAAAATGTAATGCTGCAAATATTAAGTGGAAAAACTCGGACACACGCATTTAAACTTAAATGTGAAAAAAAATAAAGGAAAATCTGGCCATTAGCTAGTGCTCCCTGTACATTATTACACCATAAAGCGAGCTTCATCCAACTAGTAACCATTCAGTGAGGGCAAACATGTTAAACTAGATTAATTTACTGTTAACTGGCATTCACGTGCAGCTTGTAGGAGTAAAGGACCTTTGACATTTACGTGTTACGATTTATGCCTTCGCTATAAACAGGTACTGAGAATCTAGTATAAACCTAAACAGGTACTGACAATCTAATATAAGCCGGGATGAGTGTAGCGTGTAGCTGCAAACTCACATGCACACCACCAAGTCTGCAACTATATACGCTTACTCACAAGCTATTATTTGCTGTATAAATTCACATGTGCATGCATTAAGAAGTCGTTTTTCCTCAGTGCCTACCTCACTCACAGTTCCATAGAAGAAAATCCACACATATCCGGAACCAACACACAATACATCGAGAACAAACGCAGGACCAAGCCTAAGTAAAAAGCAAGGCTTTGCTGATCTTAATTTATTAGATAATGCATTTTTTTGTGCCATTAACTTGACTTGTATCTCATGAACTGATTTACATTTCCTGCCTAACAGCCAATCATAATGAATGTGTCACAGACACCACTTTGCATACTAAGATTGGCTACCATCTACCATGACACAAAAATGTATTAATTCTGCACAATTCAAAAACTCAACTTAGTTAATTTAAGTTTGTTACCACCTTTACCATAAATGTGATGAACAAGCCCGATAGTAATGCCATGGGCAATATTTCATATTTAAGAAATATTATAATTTTATAACAATATTTTTTGTGCGGAAAATACGGTATATGAAAAAAATGGTTTATTTTGTTTTGTTTTACGAATATGTTTGAAAAAATCCGCGACGCACCAAAGCCGTGATAAACGAACTGCGAAATAGCGAGGGATCACTGTACACCTTACTTTTGGGGGATTACAACAGAGAGGACCAACTTTGGAGTACAAAGTAGATTGTTTGTCATATTTTCAAGATGGTACTTTGGGGCTCTCATATAGAAAGTGTGAAAAATTTGCAGGTTGTTTTTGTCGAATGGAGTTAACCTCAATCTGAGAAACAGAGAAGGACAAACTGCCTTGGACTGTTGCATCAATGGCTCAAACGTTTGGATGGCCCTGAACACAAGCAAAAAGCTGACTGATACCAAGAGGAACCGAGACTCTCTTGGTGAGCAGGTGCTCATAAGGTAGGTTGATGTGTGCGTACGCTACAAACATCAAGGTGACAGAACTATATGTTAATTATTGACTTTCTCTTAGTTACTGACTACCTGATTTTATACAAAGTTAGATTACTAGTTGTTACTATAATAGTTACATTTAGCAGATACCGACAACCCTGCAGAACATAAAAATGACACCCGGATTTGCCTCTTCATTAGAAGTGACATTTAAAAATAGTTTTTACAATTTTAAATACAACATAAATAAATGTATATACCGTATTTTCACGACCATTCGGCGCACCGTGTCGTTGGGCACGCCCACCCTTCACTCATTGGCAGACTTCCGCATGCCTGACGTCACTTACGCCCGCCTTTTCTCTATATAAACAGCGTGTCGGCCAGGCTTTGGAACTCATCTCATACACTAGACTTTTAATGGCGCCTTATGGTCGTGAAAATACGGTAATATATTTTTGAATCCGCTTATCCTCGTAAGGGTCACGGGTGGGCTGGAGCCTATAGCACCTGTCTTCGGGCAGTAGGCGGTATACACTCCGAACCTGTTTCCAGCCAATCACAGTGCACACTGAGACAAACAACCATTCGCGCTCACAATCACACCTCGGGACAATTTAGAGTGTTCCGTTAACCTGCCATGCATGTTTTGGGAATGTGGGAGTTAACCGGAGTATTTGGAGAAAACCCACGCAGGCACGGGGAGAATATGCAAACTCCACACAGGAACGCCGGAGCCAGAATCGAACCCTGCACGGTTAAATCCTCCTGCACTCGCTCAATCTGGTGTGACCTTCTCTTTAAGGCAAGATGTCAAACAAAGTGGAAAAAAAAGCATAAAAGACACGGCATGAATATTTTTAATAAGATGCAATTCATGGATTTAACCCACTAAGGGGCAAACTGTTTTGATCAGAGTATAAGACATTGTTTTTATCAGAGAATAAGACAGCAGCAGTCTCAGTCTGTCACTGAGACAGACCCAACCCAGCAGACGCCGGTATCAATGCACCATCTGTTGCTTGTTATGACGTTGTTTCTACCATGGTCTCGACCCATCCCCTACACCCTCATTCACCAAAATGTCACTATCCAAACCGAGAAAAGTACCATAGATACGGAGTGTAGAATTTTCAATGAATAATGGACCACGTTCTATTTATTTATAGAAATGCATGGAATGAAATATTCTATCCCACTATAAGACTCTTCACAGCGAAAAATATGACTGCTTGAAAAGAGATAAGATCAACGAATTGCAGGCAGGTCTGAGGAAACAGCAGTCAACTGTCAGAGGCGACAAGTCAGTGAAGCCAGCTACCTAATTGCTAGCGAAATAGCATTATCATCAAAGTCGTATTCAAACGGTGACTTTGTTAAACAATGCATGATGAAGTCAGACAGCCATTTGAAACAGAGAGTCAAGACCTTTATCCTTAGTTTGTAAGGTGTAGGCAGGGATTAAATTTAGATTTTATATGCACATGTGTAAATGGTTTAAAAATTCATTTTGTTATAGATCTCGTTTAATCTCAAAGTGCATTACTTTATTTTTCAATACCAATTACTTAGTTTTGTGCCTTTGTACAATCAATCAGTGGGATCAGTTGCAATGCATATATGTGACTGATCAAAGTAAATTCCACATTTGTCGAAGGAAATCTAAGTTGCTTCATGAAATGTTTTGTAAAAGATATGTTCATTAAATGTCAACATTTTCCTAATGTTCTCGTGCTTCTTTAAACCAAAACAACGGAAAGACATATTATTTTGGTTAATTATAGCAGAGCGAGGCCGTAAGTAGCCCACAACGTGAAATGAGAAAATGGTGTCACTCCCTCTGACGAAAATGAGAATTTGAATACAGGTACTCCCACAATGCCTTTCACCATGTTCAACCTGTAAATACCGGTGGTTCCCTTCCTGTGTACTGTTTGCTGCACTCTTACCAATTCATTCTCATTGCTGCCATTTATAGGATTTGAATTGCAACTGTTTGATGAATAATTGTGTTGTACTCTAAGAAATACGCACGCACATATTTACATTTTTGTATCTACCACTCATGCCCCTAAATTATTTGTTTATCAGCGTTTTCTGAAGATTTAGGAGGATTGGTTAAAAAAACAAAAACATGTCAATGGTTGCCAATAATATGCAGACTTTCGCTATTTGCGGGCTGTCCCAGTCCAGATCCCTGACTGTACTTGAACCCCTTTTTGTGGAACACTTGATCCCAGACCCACCCAGACTCTATTTCCGGTAAAAATGCCAATTGCCAAGGAATAAAGAGATATATTATCGTTTTTTTTTAGCTTGTGCTTTCAAATTGCCACTCGTTGAATTGTACAAAACAAACTGAATGAGAATAATGATAACGATAAAAGATAGAGCGCAACAAGTCTGATCACAAGCTGCAACTGCAGACTGCTGAGCGCTAACAACTTCTGGGGACGCAGTCACACATCACCGTAGGTTAAAGATGACCTGCTTTATTTTATTGTATTTTTTAAATACTTTTTGTGAAAGTGAGACTAATAGAATGATTAGGGTGCAGTGTGCATTAACACAAAAAATATATTACTAACATGCACAGAGACACAAATGTTTTGGGTTTTTTTTTCCCCTCTGCGCCCCTTGGATCGACTTGGGACCCGTCCTTGATCTACAGGTCGATCGTTACCGACATAATGGGCACCCCTGGTTTAGACTGTATGGATTCTATGTTTGGCTGAAGTTGTGGATTCCGTTTTGATATAGATTGATGTTGGAATAGAAAAATACAATGTTTTCATGTTGTAAAATTTCATCTTGTTACATGCTTGATTGACCTCGAAGTGCTTGTGTTCAGAACATTGTGCACACATTCGAAGCACAGAGAATCAGGGGTCAATTTGAGGTCAAGGGACCCGAGCATGGTACCAGAGAGAAAGATTTAACCCTCATTAGTAGACACAGTGCCTGTTATCTGACAACTTGGAAAGGAAGATTTAACCTTGGACAGAAGGGAGTATTAGAACGCTCCATCATACGAAAGGGTCACGAGCCAGGTCTTGACCGGCAAATTGGTGCCGTTGTTAAATCCAGCTTCTTTTCACCTTAGACAGCTGGCCAAAGTAAAACCTCTCCTCTCTCATGAACACTTTGAGACAGTAATTCATGCCTTTGCCACATCCCGGCTCGATTACTGCCAATGCCCTTTACTTTGGAGTCAGCCAGTCCTCCATTAAGCGCCTCCAGCTGGTCCAGAATGCCGCTGCTCGCCTCTTGACTGGTACTCGTAAGAGGGAGCACATAACTCCTACTCTGGCTTCCCTTCACTGGCTCCCCATACATTTTAGAGTTTTTTTTCAAGATCCTCTTATTTGTTTTAAAATCTCTAAATGACCTCGCGCCACCTTACCTCTCTGAGCTCATCCGCCCCTACACACCTGCCCGGCAACTCAGGTCTGCGGACCAGACATGATTAGAAGTACCAAGAACTAAACTGAGGCTCAGAGGGGATCCAGCCTTTTCTGTTGCTGGTCCCTCTCTATGGAATAACCTCCCACCAAACATTTGGCAAGCCTCCTCGCTGCCCATCTTCAAAACCCGCCTCAAAACTCACTTGTATTCTTTGGCATTCAACTCAACATGACTTAGATTTGTTCTTAGTTTTGCTGTTCGGTGCTTTCTACCGTCTTTATTACCGATTTGCTTTACTGTTTGTTGTATATGTTAAATTGCTCCATGTACAGCACTTTGTATGCAGCGATGGCTGTTTGAAAGTGCTCTATAAATACGGTTGAGTTAAGTTCACAAACGTGTCAGTTCATGGAAACCCCGCTTGTTAAAATGTCTACGTTTCTGTTGGTTTATGGATGTTGGTGCTGGTACCAAGAGAATGCTTTGTCTGAGGGGCGACCTAATGAGGCCCTTCCAGGGGTGCGACATGTTAATGAAGATGGGAGTGTTTTTCTGATATATTCCTTGTAATTTGCATATACAGTCAATAAAAAGGCCGGCAGAGGTTGCAGAAGTCGGGTGTCAGTTGGGAAGCTCACATTGAGTGGCCTCATTGAAAACTGCACCTCCTGCCGGCAGAGGATGACAATCTGTTCCTGTGTTCGAGCCTTTGTCGACCGTCCGAGCGAACATCTCTGACAATTGAATATGACCATTTCAGGTGTCTGACCTCTCTATATCTTTGCCCTCTTTTAGAGATATTTCTCGGGGGTATGAGAAAGTTCCCATAAACTGCGTCAATGGTGTTGACAATGAGCCATATCCTGGAAACTTTAAATACATACCAGACAACTGTGTCACTTCCCTGGTGAACATCAACAAGGACATAACTCACCTGCAGGTAAGATTTCGGCACTCAATAATGGAGGAGGAATAATAATTATAATAAGAATGGAGAAACATTGAACAGAACAAGGACACGGGGTTGGCTGGACGCCTGCCTCGGTGGGTTTGAGATGGAGAGACAAGGAGGGCAGGGCTGAGATAGAGGGAGGGATGGAGAGAGAAGAATGAGAATGGACATCTATCTCAGATGGCTTCTGGATTTCAACCTGGTGAAGTGTTTCACGCATGTTCAACCAGAAGGAGATGTAGGACACTCCTGTAGGAAGGATGTCTGACATTTGGCCTTGATATGCCTTGATGCCCCTCTGGAACAGGTGGCCAGCAACCTTGGAAGTCACGGCCATCGCTAATTTAACTTCTTCTCCCACAACCCGCTTCTGGATAAGCAGAGGAAAATGGATGTCGGAGATTGCAAGTCAATTCTGATACAACTCATCTACCCAATCCAGATTGGTCATTTTACCAAACGGAATATTCTGTGCAATCCAAGCATGCGTACGTGTTACATTATTTTAAAAATGAGATGTTTGCTTTATAATTATGGATTACGATGTTAAGTGCCATTTTCGAATGACCTGCTAGACTTCTGTGCTGAATATTACCCCTAATGGCCACATCTCTGAGTTTTATGACCATGGATGCAAGCAAAGTCCCATATTTTCAGGTTTCCCCATGAAACAGAGTAAACAGAAATTCAATTTGATCATTTCCACCGTTCATATAAATATCAATTTAACTGTCTCATTTAGCATTGCAGTTGCACAGATGACTGCTCATCCAGTACCTGCACTTGTGGTCAGCTCAGTCTGCAATGTTGGTATGATAGTGTAAGTTTGACAAATGTGCCCTCCGTTTTCTGGAGTGCACTTGCAGCAACATCCTACTATAATTCTGTCATCAGTAGCAGTCATACAAAGCTTGTGTGCATGTAGGAGGGCCGCCTGTTGCTGGACTTTTGTCAGCAGGATCCTCCAGTGCTCTTTGAGTGTAACCACGCCTGTTCATGTTGGAGGACCTGCAAGAATCGAGTTGTTCAAAATGGACTGAGGTGAGACGATCTCAAATGTGGGGGTCTAAAATTGTGACTGTTTTTAATGCTTTTAAGTGTAAAAACCCCATTCAATCCTACAGGATATCTTCCTGAATATCTTACACTATATAGGGGCGTGTAATGCCCACCACCTCATGATTTGAATTGATGACTGGTACACATCAGATGGCTTTGATTGTTTTCTCTGCTGTTTTTTCCCCGATAGTTTTTTTTTCCTAACATTGACTGCTTGTAACCTTTTGAACAACATTTTTGGGCTCTACTCTGTAATAACTTGCGTCTTCATGCTCTTTTGTGTTTGGATAGTTTTTTTTTTTTTGGAGTCATGTTTGTATTTTCTGAGCAACATTGTAGTTTTCAATGACGTGTCATTGAATCACCATGACAATATTCAATGACAAGTCCGAGAACTGGTGTATTTGCGTTATACTTGCATTCCATGGAGGGAGAATCACTTACTCACAGGAGACTCAGCTGGATTTGAGACCTAATTCCTTGGTTCAACAAGCGACACCTTCTTCCCTGAATGGAATTCCTTCGTATCTGCTGAGGAATCCTTACAGATGGATTTTTAGGGAAAGGGGATCCAGAGGTGCAGGGCTGCCACTATTCAATCCTATTTTAGAATCGCATATCATCATATGATGTCATTATCACATTATTTCATGGAATAATCGACTAATGAGATAAATTTCAAATCATGTTTAGGGAAAGGTCAAAACCGCCAACCGTATCATCACTGTGGCGACCACTGACAGGAAAAAAACAGTCTGACTTAACGGTATTTGGTTGCTTGACTGCAGTGTCAACTTAAATTGATGGTGCGAGAAGACAGTTGTGTTGACTGCATTTCCAGGATTACCCGTTTGCTGGAAATGTCTGTGTGGATGCCGTGATAAAGTGCCTGTGAAGCTTTGGGGCAAAAATCTTGTGTTGGTCTTTGTTTTGCAGTTGACCTATCCACCTCAGTTGTCTTTTTTTTTATCCCAGCCCTACACAGGGGATGATGAAACAGAGGTAGAAGGCTGCTTTTTCCTGCAATGTGGTCATGATGCAACACAAGAACGGAACTTTCAGCGCTCAAAGTTGACTACCGTTAGACCAGTCTCTTTTGCTTCACAGAGGCAAAGTTGTCAGAAGAAATAACCGAGAGACGTGGTCACAAAGACACACTCGCCTGCACCTCTGCCAGCATACAGACTCTTTTGAGCAGCAGTACAACACCTATTCCTACTGTGGAAACTCAGGAGCTTTGATGTGAGGCAGGACATTGAAACAGCTTTCTAAAAAGCACTTCAAGAATCTATACAAACTTTTAACAAAATTTCCTGGTTCACCTTGACCTATATCAACAACAAATTGCAGCTTTGATGATCAGTCAAGCAAGCTTATTAAATGGCAAAACTCAACTAGAGCTGCAAGCAGCTATCGAGGCCAAAATTAAGGTCACATTTGAAAGAAAATTCTAAATGTCCTGTCAGCATATACCCACAAGAGACTTTTTTGTAGGTCTTGGGCTCCAACTTTGCTTAGATCTTGGTGAAACATACAACCTGGCCTGTTTAGTAAAAATGTAGGGGATGCTACAGAGCCTGATTCATATCTTGAATCAGGGTCAATCTTTACATCATATAAAATGATGGTATGCCAATTGAGACGACTATACATCAGTAAATATGGTCATGTTCTTTCAGGGTGTGACCAAATCTATGTTGGTGCGACCAACTGAAAAAGTCGGAAGCAGAGTAGAGACCTGCTGCGTTCACGCTGCAGGGCAAGATGGCCTTTGTTGATATTTTGTTAAATTTGACTTTTTGTCAGCATTATAGAGTTATATATATCCTTTTGGTTATCTAGTGAAATGCCTCATAGCATATGGAATAATATGCATTTAAGAATCCCTTTCAGGGATTTTTGTACGTGACGTCTATCTGATAATGTATTTTTTGAAGTTTTCTGATAATTATGTAACTTTTTGTCCCTAGAGTCCGTCTTCAGCTCTTCAAAACAGAGAAAATGGGCTGGGGGGTGAGAGTCATGCAGGATGTCCCTCAGGGGACATTTATTTGCGAGTGAGGAAAATGTCTCTAATTTACACAATGAATTTGGTTCTTATGTTTGAACAGAGATATACCTTTTCCTTTCCAATTTTTGCAGGTATGTTGGTGAGATCATAACCGACACTGAGGCTAACACAAGAGAGAATGATTCTTTCCTCTTTACACTTAATGATAAGGTGGGTTGACTTTGGTTGCACTTCCAGCTACACACTGATCTGGGGAAGATCAAATGCACAAAAGTCGTTTGTTGCTTTAAATCGGGCATGGGCAGCTTGCGGTCAGTGGCCTGCGATCAGGTCAGTATTGTCTGAGGCACTGGAAGTGGGAGTGCCGCCTCCTCCTCGTTTTAGTCTGCAGTGGGCCCCAGCATAGTGGACCAACTGGAGATTAGGCGTAGAAAAAAAAGTAGTGTGTTTCCGGTAACCCGACCGACCGAGAATTTCTACCTCAAAGAAAAACTTTACGGTCGGCATTTTTTTTAAAACCTTCTACATTTTTGTGTTATAGTAATGATAATAGTACATTTCATTTATACACGCCTTTCAAAACACTCAAGGACGCTTTACAATCAAAACAAGAACAATAAAACCACAGACAAAATTATAAATAATAAAAGGAAAGATGAATTTAGAGCGTTTACATTGGTGCAAACTCTCGCGATATTCACATTGCGTGGTTTGCCCTGTCGTCTGACAACAACATTGAATCATGGCGGCGGCCACGATCTCCACAACAGTTTAAACCGCGTTTTGTGTGTTGCAGTCGCATGCTCGCACCATAATATTAAGAAAATAGCATCCACTGCTGTATCGAAAAGATTCAACGAACTATTTGACGAACACCACGGGCCGTCTAGAACGCGGGACGCAGAGGTAACGAGATGGCTGTAACACCCAGCCGCCGGGTACCCAACTCTCTCGCCGCCTTAGGCGGCGAGTGGGGTTTCAATCAGTGGCGATTGCTCTCGGACTGCAAAGGAAGCTCGGCTTCCCCTAAAATGTCAAAGAATAAGTAATCAAATATATGAATGTAAATTTCATTGTGTGTACATGTCATTGACTAAATATGCGCTACAACGTGCTCAACTTTTGCTCCAAATCAGCTTCTTCTTACTGGTTACGACCCGACTCCCTTCTCATTCATCCCGCAGCTTCGCTGTGCTTTAAACGGTAGTGAGTTCAGGGTAGGTTGTCCCAATGCGTTGAACGGAGCTAGAGTGGAATTCACGTATAAATAAACTGACACATTTTTTTATGTCGACCAAAATTGAGCTTCCCCTCTTTGACAGACGAGCATCTGGCACTGGTTTCAATGTCTCCTTGTTTTATGGTTTTTTTGTTAACGTTTTTGATGTGGGGAGGGAGGGAGAAAAAAAGATTTAAAAAAAAAACTTTGTCGGACCTACCGGCCCTATGCTGAAATTTCATGTTACCGGAAACACACTACTTATTTTTCTACGCCTTAGAGACTTGCTGCAGCAGAATGTTATAATATTCCACCTGAGAGATCACAAAAGCATGCTCTAGCTCAGTGGGCGGCAACCCAAAATGTTGAAAGAGCCATATTGGACCAAACTAAACAAAAAACAAATATGTCTGGAGCCGCAAAAAATTAAAAGCCATATACTGTAATGAAGGCAACACATTCTGTATGTATCTTTATGAGCTATATTAGCCTGCTATCAACATGACTAAGTTGGCTACAAATACACAACGAGCATTCATGAAGCCATTCATATTGGAATGGCCTCAAGCATGAATGGCCTTTGCAATTTGATTTCATTCCAGATTGGGGAGGGCGGGGGCTTCAGCCATTCCAATGTGTACTTGCTGACAATTTTGGGTTTTGTTGCACCTCTGCATAACACAAGACAGCTTGAAGTTTGAAGGCACAAACTGAGATCGGACATTTTCCTGCAGAATTTTCTGGTGGGCAATTCTTGCTTCCCATTTTACCTTAAAGACACAATTTTCTGGATCAAATTTGTTTTTCGGCCCAGTACGGTCTTTGCGTTGGAAGCGCTAGTAAGCAATGTCTGACATGTTGTGGTGAGCAAACGCTTGTTGCCATTTCAAACTGCTAGAACATTCTTAATTTCCAAAATTAATCGAGCACTATGCAGAGTAATCGCAACCACATCCCGAGTCTTTTAGTTGATGAGCACTTGACTTCATTTGACAGCTTTACGGTGTTCTCTGATCATGTTAAGAACACGATCGACATTGAGATCAAGTAAAGATTGTTGTCTTTGTCATCCCGTGCAGGTAGATGACATACATTGCATCGATGCGAGACTTTTTGGGAACATTGGCCGCTTCATTAACCATCTGTGTGAGCCCAACCTATTGCCCGTGAAGGTATTCACCATGCATCAGGATTTGCGATTCCCTCGGATTGCTTTCTTCTCCAGCAGAGCCATTAAAGCTGGTGACCAGATCGGGTCAGTGATCTAACCGTCCGTTGAACCCAACTGACCTCAATGCTCTACACAGTACTGACATTAACCATGTAAAATCTTTGGAAGGAATTTTGTGTGCTTGCTTTTCAGGATGTTGAAATTAAGACAGCATCACATATTTCATGATCTCTGTTCATCAGGTTTGACTATGGCGATCACTACTGGATGGTGAAGAGTAAATACTTCAGCTGCAAGTGTGGCTCACCCAAGTGTCGCTATGACTTTGGAAGCTCGACATCGATGACCACATCATAGTACAGCTGGAGTTTCTCTTCCACTCTCTTTCTCTATATGTGACGTACCACGTGCCATATCGCTGGCGTCAGGCCCAAACATTCTGTCAAAAGTTGGCAAATCACAAATCTACACTATTGGTCAGTCCACACGTGTGCGTTGGGTTATTTTTTTTTTTTTACAAATGATTGAGCAGTTTAGTTTTGAAGTGGCTAGCTCTCTTTGACGATTCAATGTTAATGGTTGTGCAACCTGTTTGTTTGATCTTATGAAAAGTGATGATCTTGGAGGTGCCAGGATTCCGCCAGACGCCAGTGATGTTTAAGCTTTTAAATGCATTTTTGTTCACATTTTTTTGTTTGTATTTGATTTTTCTGTATAGTTAGACACATGAATTGTCTTGCAAACGTATGCACAGTTACAGTAAATGTGACGTCTTGTGCATCTTGAAAGTATTCAGTGCTTTACTTTTTCCACATTTGTTACAGCCTCATCCCAAATTTGAGTCAATTTCTGCCAGAATTCTACACACAAACCAATGACTTTATTTTTTTTCTAGTTTATTAAAAAAAAATCACATGAGCATAAGTACTCATAGTGTTTGCCACAAAGTACAAAATTGAGTTCAGGTCCATCTTGGTTCCATTGATTATCTTTGAGAGGTTCCGACAGTTTAATTTGCTAAATTCAGTTGCTTGGACATGATTTGGAAAGGCATGCCAGAGCACAATCAAGCATGAAAGCCAAAGGAGTTGTCTTGAGCAACAAATTTGGGGATGGGTACACAAAAATGTTTGATTTTTTTGAAGGTTCCAATGAGCATAGTGGCCTCCATTATCTGTAAATGGAAGAAGTTCTGAAACACCAGGACTCTTCCAAGAGCTTGCCGCCAGTTTAAATGGAGCAATTAGGGAATAAGGGCTGTAATGGGAATTTGACATCTAACAGTGCTAAAATGTGAGTTAACCGTTCGTACCATTGAATGCCGACTAGTTATTTTGCAGAGAAGCAAGAGACTGCAATCTGTGTAACTTCTCAAAATGCTGATTGTGCTGTACGCCTGACCATAACCCCTCCCAAAGAGAGAAAATGAGATAAAAAGAGAGTGCAATTCCTATTGCTGAATTTTGGCTCCGATCTAGAATTTTGTTGAGTTTATCAATTTGAGTTTATTTTATCTCATTTCTGGTCTCGAGAAGACTGAAAGTGGGGAAAATGGGTGACTCAGAGGAAGCATGGACCGGGTGAGGAGATGGGACAGGTAGCGTTTATCGCTGTGGGGCCGACCGAGGAGATGATTTGGATGGGGAACATGATAATCATGGCTAAGAGAGTAAGCAGACAAGAAACTGTCCTAAATCGCATATATCGGATTGGTAGTTGCCAACGTTCATCTGGGTCGTATGATTGGCAGTGACAGTGGTTTGGCCAGACATCAGGTGTACGGCCCGTGTCGTCCTGTGGTGCGGCCGAGGGGGATGCCTCAGCACTAACGTCGATGATGTCTCAGTCTTTTCTTTGGTGGCTTGGCACGCCACATGATGCAGAGGAGCGCCGATTTCACCTCACTCTGTTGTTGTCTTAGTTCACGGGTTGGTCCCCGGCCTTTGTCATTCTTTTGCAGTGAGAAATGACAACCACCTCTGCAGCACTCCACCAATCAGGCCTATATGTTCGAGTGACCAGACAGAAGCCACTCCATTAGTAAAAAGCACATAGCAGCTGTTGCGAGGAAAGTGGCCTTCTTTCCCCCGTGTGTTCGTTGAATTTCAGATGGTGAGGATGTTGGTTATCCAAATACAAGCTGGAGATGATGAATCGCAGAATATTCCGGGCACTCGCGGTTTACAGACAATGGCTGCGGATCACAAGTGCAAAGAAGCAAGGGCTTCACAACATATTTATATCATCAGAAGGGCGGTACCAAAACTCATGGTGAGGCATCAGGACTTTTCGTTTCACCTAAACCGATTCTTAGCTTGTATCAACTGGCGCATTCCTATGGTCTGTGCATCTCGACAAGGTCTCCAGGAAAGAATGTACCAATATTAAGTGATGATTGCTTCAAGGACGCAAAGTTACGCTGCGGGCATGGGAAAGTTATACAGCATGACTAAATATTCAGATTCAGATTCAGAAAACTTTATTTATCCCCGTGGGGCAATTAGAGTTGTGCTAGAGCGGCTTCTTATAGAGACAGTCAGAACAAAGGAAAAACATAGGATGAGAGTAGCTTAGCACTTGAGGTCTTGAGGTTGTGGTTCCAGCAGCGGAAGATTTGTCCGGATTGCGATGAGCAGAATACGCACATCGCAGCCCATCTGGAGTTTGCCAAAAGGAAAACAAATGCTTTAGAGGAAACCTGTTGCGGTCCAGGAGAGGTGGCAGTAGCAGTGGATCCAAGAGCGGGCGGGGAGCAGGATAATTGCAGGATAACTTGGTCCGGGGCGAAGGAGCAGCGGCAGGCTGGGCAGGGAGGCACTAGGAAGAAACGAGCAATAGTTAGAAGTGGTACACCAAACACCCAACAAGGGCAAGCATGTGCGCTAACAAAAGGCCTAGATACCACTCGTAGGTCACAATCATCTGGCACCCGCTTGCAGATCAGCAGAGGTCTTATACACAGGTGGTGATTGCTGATCAGCTGCAGGTGTGGGAGCACCTCCAGCCCAGCCTGAAAAACAGAGGAAGCAAACAAAGTCCCCGGAAGTGGACCATCAAAATAAATGAGGAAGCCATAATACAAAACCCTCAGGAGTAAGGTTCGACAGTACACCACAGTACCCCCGCCTCAGCGGGCGCCACCTGGCGCCCGCCCAGGCCTGCCAGGATTCGCCCTGTAAAGTCCCCAGGAGAAGGGTCCAGGATGAGGCGGCGGAGATCCACGACCGCTCCTCCAGGCCATACCCCTCCCAGTCAACGAGATACTGGAAGCCGCGGCCCGGGGCGCACATCCAGAATCCGGGAAACAGAGAAGGCCGGCAGACCACCAACAAGGCGGGGGCGGAGGGGAGCGGCAGGCGGGCACAGGACACTGGAGGAAACTGGCTTGAGGAGAGAAACATGGAAAGTGGGGTGGATGTTCATAGATGCAGGGAGGTTCAAGCGGACGGCAGAGGGATTAATGACTTTGGATATGGTGAAGGGACCCACAAACCGGGGCTAGCTTCGCGACTCAGTCTGAAGGGAAGGTCACGGGAAGACAACCAGACCTTTTGTCCCACCTGATAAGCAGGAGCAGTGGAGCGGTGGCAGTCAGCCAGCCGTTTGTTCTTCTCTGCTGTTCGAGTAAGGGCCGCCTGACAGACCTCCAAACCGCGCGGATCCTGCGGATATGATCCTGTACAGCAGGAAGCCCGACCTCCGCCTCCTGGTCAGGGAACAAGGGAGGCTGGTAGCCATAGCAAGCCATGAAGGGGACATACCTGTGGCCGAGCTGGAGAGGAGTTGTGGGCATATTCCACCCAAGGGAGGAAGGAGCTCCAAGCCTGGGGATGGTGTGCGACAATGCAGCGCAGGGCAGCCTCCAGATCCTGGTTGGCCCGCTCAGTCTGGCCATTTGACTGTGGATGGTAACCGAGGAGAGGCTAGCTGTCGCGCCCACTGCTTTGCAAAATTCCTTCCACACGCGGGAGCTAAATTGAGGGCCACGATCAGACACAATATCAATAGGGATCCCGTGAAGTTTAAACACATGAGCGACCAGGTGTTTGGCTGTTTCAAGAGCCGAAGGCAATTTGGGAAGAGGAGCGTAGTGGACGGACTTTGAGAAGCGGTCAACGATGGTCAGGATAACAGTATTGCCTTCAGATGGGGCAGCCCAGAAGCGAAGTCCACCGCAATGTGAGACCAAGGGCGGCTGGGAATGGGAAGTGGCTGCAACAAACCAGCAGGGAGGAGATGAGAGGCCTTACCTCGGGCACAGACCGAGCACGCCGCCACAAATTCCTGGTGTCCCGACCCATGCTCGGCCACCAAAAGCGATGACGGAGGAACTGGAGTGTCCGGTGAGCGCCAGGGTGGCAAGTCAGTTTGGAGGAGTGCCCCACTGGAGGACTTGGGAGCGGACTCGGTGGGAACAAACAACTTATTGGGCGGACCGGTACCAGGACCGGGTCAGCCTTCAGGGCCCCTTCACCACGAATCAATCTACCAGGTTGCAGCGCCCACAACACAGGCAGGAGGAAGAATTGGCTTAGGGTCCTCGGAACTCGAGAGGGGTGAGTGCATTCGTGAGAGAGCATCCGGCTTGGTGTTTGGGAACCAGGGCGGTAAGAAAGGGTGAAATTGAACCTGCTGAGGAACAAAGACCAACGGGCCTGACGGGGGTTGAGGCGTCGGGCGGATTGGAGGTAAGACAGGTTCTTGTGGTCAGTCCAAACCAGAAAGGGGAGCTCAGAGCCCTCTAACCAGTGTCTCCACTCCCCAAGTGCCAGTACAACTGCCAGCAACTCGCGATTCCCCACGTCATAATTTCATTCAGCAGGGTTGAGGCGGCGAGAAAAAAGGCACAGGGTGCAACTTTTGGGTTTCAGGATCACGTTGGGACAAGACAGCTCCCACCCGGTCTCTGATCGTCCACCTCTACTACAAACTGGAGGGAAGAATTAGGGTGCTTAAGAATGGGGGCATTGGTGAACAGAAACTTCAGTCTTGTAAATGCTGCATCAGCTTCCCGGGTACAACAGAAAGGGAGCCTTGTGGAGGTGAGGCTGGTTAGGGGTACTGCAACCTTACTGTAGTCACGCACAAAGCGGCGGTAGAAGTTCGCAAAGCCTAAAAACCGTTGGAGTTCCTTGCGATTGGTGGGGGTAGGCCAGTCGGCAACTGCCTGTATTTTAGTAGGGTCTGGTTCAAGTTGGCCCCTGGCTATAATGTAGCCCAAGAAGTGCACAGATGACACATGGAACTCACACTTCTCTGGTTTTACTGAACAGTCTGTTCTCCAGGATCCTTTGGAGGACCATCTGTGCGTGTAGCCGATGCTCCTCGAGAGAGCGGAGAAGATCAAGATGTCATCCAAGTAAATGAAGATGAAATGGTTGAGCATGTCTCAAAATAAGTCATTCATAAGGTGTTGGAAAACTGCAGGGGCATTTGTGAGTCCAAAGGGCATGACAAGGTATTCGAAATGACCAAGGGGTGTTGAGCGCAGTTTTCCATTCATCACCTTCCTGATGCGGATGAGGTGATAGGCATTGCGGAGGTCCAGCTTGGTGAAGAACTGGGCATGGCAGAGTGGTTCAAATGATGGGTCGATGAGAGGCAATGGGTACTTGTTAACAGTGATTTTATTGAGGCCCCGAAAATCAACGCAAGGACGAAGGGTGTGATCCTTCTTCTCCACAAAGAAAAATCCTGCCCCAACCGGGGAGGAGGAGGGACGGATCAAACCATCAGCCAGAGAGTCAGAAATGTACTTTTCCATAGTTTCCCTCTCCGGGCGAGAGAGGTTGAAAAGCCTGCCGGTGGGGAGGGGAGCCCCCGGCAACATGTCAATGGCGCAGTCATATGGGCGGTGAGGGGGTAAGGTGCGTGCTTGCTCCCTGCTGAACACGGCAGCAAAGTTGTGGTACTCTGAGGGCACTGTAGAAAGGTCCGGGGGGTTTGGAGGATGGGAAGGACCCAGGGTGACACCTGATCGTGGGA